>JAEQBH010000819.1:0-600000 GCA_016808115.1 Tetrastigma voinierianum
CTAGAGTAGTGTTTAAATTGGATGCATCATATTCATTCATTAATCGTCTTGTGTGCGGATTACGACCCAGAGGTTGGGGCCTTTAGAGAAGCCATGTGTGGATCTATTGCTGGGATGTGCGGGTGAGAGTTGACCGGATAGGTCGGGATTATGAGTTAGAGATCTCCGGGATTCTGCTCATGGTGGACCCCCGGGGGGGATAGCATCGAGTAGAGTGTGGGTGCACGGTGACATCGCGTCGAGTCGGGTGTGGGTGCACGGTATGGTCATTCACCACTCTTAGTGAGTGTAGGTTGATTTAAATCTTTGGGACTCACGTCGAATGAAGACTCATAGTTCAAATCGGGAAATGAAAGAGTAAATTAAAAAGTGTGTTGGGCCAAAGCAAGAAGGGGGCCGTTAATCCTCAATTGAAAAAGCACGAGTTAGAGTGAAGAGACCGCGGTAGTATCGAAAGGTCTGTGTGGGTGTAAGGGCAGGGAGATATCAAATTTACTATTAATGGTGTAAGAGACCCATGGAGATATCAGAAATTCTGTGTGGGTGTAAGAGACCGTGGAGAAATCATAAGAGGAATTTACGTGTGGATGTAAGAGACCGAGAGGAGATGTGGTTACGTGTGGTGTAAGGCAGGGAGGGATATCCGAATTTACATGAGTGTGGGGGCAGGGAGCTATCCCAATCTGCTGTGTGGGTGTAAGAGACCCGGGGAGATCGAATATATGTGTTGAGTGTAAGAGACCAGTGGAGTTATCAAATCTTTGTGGGTGTAAGAACGTGGAAATCTGTGAAGATTCTGTGTGGGTGTAAAGGGCAGGAGATGTCTCGGAATTTACGTATTGGGTGTAAAGACTGGGAGATATCACAATTTACGTATGGGCATAAGGGCAGGAGATGTCTGAATTTACGTGTGGAGTGTAAGAGACGGGAGATATCAAATTTACGTGTGGGTGTAAGGGCAGGAGCTATCCACAGAGATTTACGTATTAGTGTAAGAGACAGTGGAGAAATCAGAATTTACGTAGGTGTGAGACAGTGGAGATATCTGAAATTTACGTGTGGGTGTAAGAGGCTCGCGTGTAGTAGAAGAGTTACATTGCCCGAGAGATGGCTGCATGGTCATGGTTATCACGTAGACTTGAGTTGAGTGATAGAATTGTTGAGTGATAGAGTCGGAGCACCAAGATGGTGTGCCACGCACACCATGGTTATCAATGGTAATTATTATGACGTCTTATTAGAATTCAGATTAAAGTCACGCCGCGGTTTTCATCGTCGAGACCTTATTGATGATGGTTTCGTATAACTGAGATTGGATCACCATTGAAATTGCATTGCGTCGCGAGTCGCCGCGCTCCGCATATGGACACATCTGATATGGACAGGCGACAACCTGATTGTCGCGGATTGCACCGCAAGGTCTAATCGCCACAACACTTTACAGATCATACAGGTTGTATATGCACAATGGATAGACGTGTGAATTTAAGACAACTTTTGTGGGATAATGTGAAACCCCAGAAAACCCAGTATAATTTTTCCAAAAGAAAAACCAGAATTTGCTAAACTGGGAAATTTTTCGATCCTGAATGATTTGAATGGATCATCTGGTTGAATCTTCTCATAAATCTAGCGCTCACTACTAACTCATTTTTCTTAACCCTAAGATAGCTCAACTTCAATGCTTTACATGCACTGAGATCAAACAAAACCCGCTGTAAGATATAAAAAGACGTGAAAAGTTATCACTGGCAGATATACCCATGTGACACATGTTGCATGAGTAGAGAGCGGATGAGATGGATGGTCAGATTGTGCCATGTCAAAATCCAAAACTTAGAGACATTAGATGCCGGGAATTTTTGAATGTTTAATGAGAATAAGACAATGTTAGTTATTTCTCAAAACAAAAGATTTTAATGCGGTAAAAGGTTGAGAGATGCAGTAGTTGGGTTTTTGTAGATTCAGAGAGAGACTATTCTTTCTAGATCACACGTTAACACTGGTTTCTCATGAGCAAAAAGGCAAGCCCATCACACGCGAGGCAATGTGGATCATTTGGTGGAGTTCCAATGTAACCCAAGAGGGCGGACTTTTTCTTCATCGTGTTGGTCTTAGCTATTACAATGGTTAGATGTTCAGGCTGGATTGAATGTGTTTGGTCCAAAACATTTTAACCGAGTGGAGAAAAATCCTCGATGAGTCAGATTAAACAGCGATAACTGGTGTTTGCCCGTCTATGTGAATAGTGACGGATTTTTGGTGCGATTTTTATGAGTTGATGATTCAAAATGAATTTGTTAGTCCAGTTAATGAAGTTCATGTGAGCTAATAATTTTGGTGTTATTGATTATGAATTATATCAACATGATTTATGTGGATTAATTATGTTAGTATATACATGTTTTATATATTAGCACATGAGTTTGTTGGGATTACATCATGTATTCATATGCATTTAAAGCACCAACAGAATGATGAGATGATGATAATGAATCGGAAAGAAAAACAAACGTTTATGAAAGAATTTAAGAAAGATTTTCCAATAAATGCTCTTGAGAGTTTAACAACATATCACTTCTGGATTTATGACCATGACCAAGTCTAAGTGATCTTAATCACTTGAGGTAGTCCAATATTTTGATCGAATCTCGCAGCAAGTCTGGGGTGAATGAAAAAGTTTGGTTTAAAACGATATTTTTTACTCGCATCTCGCTTAGGTATATGTGAGGAGCTCAGAGAATTTTACATGTGATCATCACATATTCTATATTAGCACTGCTGGATGCCGTGAATGGTCGCTGTACATGCAATTGTAGTGGGCAACCATGTAGTGGAAAATGATCACATCAGCTTCAGCTTTCACTCACGAGGATCATCATTTAGCAACAGGAGGTAATGTGAGGACGACGCCATTAGAGGTCGCGCTAAGAAAGCGTGCTCAGGGGCTTTGGCATTGTCATTTGTATATCGTGCATAGAAATGGTGATTTACATATGTTTGAAAGAGCAATACAACTTTGAACTATTTGTAAGAGAGCTGATGTATTTTGTGAGTATTAATGCAGGGCCCAAGTGGCCATTATTTTACTCCGCATTCTAACTCCTGTGTAATGCTTCTTTTCAAATCGTCAGAGATGGTTATACCGCAGAGCTCTGTTAAAAGATCACTGATTTCATGAGTGAAACAGTTACCCGACATCCAAGAATATTCCGCGGGTTGATAGGTTGTCAACGGACCCCCAGGTTTTGGGGCGTCACATAAACGTTGTCCCATTTCCGAGCTCACTACAAATTCACCAAGAATGGTGAATAACCAATGTCATGCATACACACTCAACTTGACGTTATATCTCATGATACAGTATATACAAGATTATAACAGAAGATAAAATGTTATGATACATGCAACATAGATTCAAGAATGCATGGATAATTATATTTTCTTACATATAATCTCTACATCCATTTATAAATTCTTATGTCAATATATCCTATAAGCATGTGCATTAACATAAGTTTTACTACAAACAATATGTTATTCAAAAATTTTGCAATAATACATAAATAAGAAAATAATAGTTCTGAAAACCAGTCCCAGACTGCTCAAAACAATCCCGAAAAATCATATCCCGACTGCTCAAAATACTTACAACCGACCGCTTGAAAACAATCTCAAAAATTCAGTTCGGATTGTTCGAAAACAGTCTCGAAAATTATGTCCGGATTGTTTGAAAACAATCCCAAAAATTATGCCCTGATTGTTCAAACACCCTGTGGTCTTCAATCAAATCGTTC
Source organism: Tetrastigma voinierianum (assembly GCA_016808115.1). Taxonomy (NCBI): domain Eukaryota; kingdom Viridiplantae; phylum Streptophyta; class Magnoliopsida; order Vitales; family Vitaceae; genus Tetrastigma; species Tetrastigma voinierianum. The sequence goes on from JAEQBH010000819.1 coordinate 3,798, forward strand.
AAAAATAAATTCAAAATTATGTCCGAACTATCCGAAAACAGTCCGTGAGGCTCACAGACCCCAAACAATCCCAAAATTTTTGAATATTCTAGCGTCTCAAAACTGTGGATTAAATCACCCAGCTACGCCCTGGCGAACGCCCGCGCAGGCTTAAAAAAATGGCTTGAAGCAAATAATCCGTAGGAAAATACCTTTCTACCTCGTGGAGTTTGACGAAACTCCAAGATTTTGGTACCCACGCATAGCTCTCGATGCGTGAATTAACTTTTCTTCTCGCTCCGACAAAGACCGACAGCCCGATTTTAGTAAATCTGCATGGCAGCTTAGAGCTTCACTCAGCCTTTCCCTCCGTCACTCTTCCTCTCGTTCTGCCTTCTCGCCAAAATGGCCTGTATTTTCCTCTCTTTTGACTTTTTCTTTCTATCCTTTTATTTTCCTCGCCTTCATTTTCTTTATTTGTTTGTTTTATTTGTTGATCTTATCTTAAGATGAGAGACCTCTCCCACATGCTATGTGTCTACACATGATCTATACTATTATGCAGATATGTCATCGATATAACCACACATGTCAGTGCCATGTGTCATTCTCCATATGTCACCCAACACTTGATAATTTCAAAAATTTAAATTTGATTATTCGGAACTGAAGGCAAAATCTCGACGCTGCAGCCAGATTTGCCAGATAAATTCAACGGTGAAGTCTATTTCGACATCCGAGATTTAGAAAATTTCTGATTTTCAACCAAAATTATCAAGCACTTTTCTAAAAACTGGAATTTTCCGATTTACAACCGTAAAGTGGCGTAAAACAATAAGAATATAAAAGGTAGCAATATGAAAGTTATGCTTTGAGCCATACACATCAGATGCTGCAAGAAGATTAAATGTACTAAATGAAATAATCCCTTTCCATTCTTATTTTCATATGAACTCGAATTAATACTTTGATTTTATTTATGATGTTGATTGAATAGGAATTTTATATGGTTAAGTTGTTTATTTTCATTTCATTGTTTGGTAATACTTCAAGAATTTGAATGAAAAAAACTAAATTTTCAATAATAATAACTAATCACATGATTTTAATTAATTTTTATTCATTTATAAGTAATTTTTATTTCATTTAATAATAATGATCTTTTATAGTTTTTTACCAAATAACACGATTATATATATATATATATATATTTAAATTAATAAAAAAAATTATTGGAAAGTATAAATTAAAAAAAAGAGGTTAAATTTCATCTATAAATGCATTTCTCTAAAATATATCCCTAATTTGTGTGAAAAATATTTGTGTGTGTATATTGTGTATATCAAAAAAAGATAGTATATATGTATGTGTGTGTATTGTCAAGATAAGCATATTATAATAAAATATAATGTTAATATAACCAAGAAAAGTAAAAGGCTAAGAAGAAACTAGTCCAAAATTTATAAAATTTTATTTAACTTTATAGTTGTTAAAAAAAAGGTAAAAATAAATATACATAAAAATATGGACAAAATGGAGATTTCGAGTTTGTATATAGTATGTTTTTTTATTATTTTGGAATTAATAGAAATATAATTTATTTATTTAGAATTAATAAAAATATAATTAACCATTTTGGATTTTGGGATGATTATATGAGAGAAGGTAGAAATGTGAGATATGAGAAATAAAATTTAAAGTAATAGTAAATTGAAGTTATTTTATGTTACTCTCTTAGAAGGAGAATCAAAATATTTTGCATGATCAAAATCCTACTTCTAGAAGTAGGAGTTTGTTTTTGTCGGAATTATTCTTGATTCCATTCTTATTGTTAAAAAACTTATCCAAACATATGAATGAGGGAGAACTTGAATGAGATTCCATTTCCCACTCCCCTGGTACTAAAAAGCACCCTAAATGTGTTACATTAGTGCTTTAAGGGGACCTTTGGTACAAGAGAATGGAGAGTGGCAAATAGAATCTTATTCAATTTCTCTCTCATTCCTATGTTTGGATAAGTTTTACAGGAATAGGAATAAAATCAAAAGTAATTTTGGTGGAAACAAACTTCTACTTCTAAGTAGGAATTTGATTCATCATACATATGTGGTATTTGATTCCCTCTTCTAAAGAGATAATGTAAAAGAACTTAATTCTGGCCATTACTTCTCATATTCCATATATCTAACTCCTCTTAAGGTTGACGCCTTGATTCATGTAAAATAATTCATGAATTAATATTTGAAAAAAAAAAGTTATTTCATCAAAGAAATTGGAAACATAATAGCCATCCAAAATCTAAACACTTCTCTTTTACATATTTTCATTAATTCTAAATAAAATAAAATAATTAATTATAGGACATATGTTTGGTTGTATAGAATCTGAAGAAAAGAAATAACGAAAACTTATATGAAAAGCTCAGTAAGAAAAAATTACAATTTGTTTTGTTGTTTGGAACATAATGAAAATAATTAATGGTTGAAAAATGTACTCTAGAGTTCAAACTTGAAATGAGAATAAAATTTAAAAAATCATCTATAATATAATAATAAACAAATGAAAATTAAACTAAAAAAATTATTTCTGATATTTTAAATATATTTCTAGAGGAAGTATATATATATATATAGGTATGTTTGATGAGAAAAATGAAAATAAAAAATAAACATTTATAAAACTAAATATTTGTAGATAGGGTTATATGATTTTTATGGTTATATTTTTAAATTACATATTGTTTGTTTAATTTCATTATTTAGTATAAAATATAGAACTTTATTATTTAAAATAAAATAAAATAAAAATTAATTAAATTCATGTGATATGATATTATTGTCGTTTCAATTCAATTCGTATAATTACCAAACCATGGAATAGAATTAAACAATCATTCTCATGTAAGATTCTTAAACTAATCCAAACACTATGAATGAAATCAAATTATTGATATCATTCCATGAGAAATAAGATTGATAAGGGATTCTTCATTTTCATTTCTCATTACAATGTATCAAACACTCTCTAAGCAACTTTAGTGTTTTAGGAGTGTTATATTAATACTCTAGGAGTAGAGGTGAGAAACAAGTCGGCCTATACCATTTTAGCCCTACCCATGTGAAACCCCGAGAAAATTCTAATTTTCTGAAAAATGGTAAAATTGTAATTTTGGTCAAAATCCTAATTACTCGGACTCCTCGGATGACAAAACGGACTTCACCGTCGAACGCCTTAATAAATTAGCGCCACCGACCCGTAGATGTATTTACTTCACGCCATGTAATCAGAGCACTTGGTACACATTTTATGACTTCACGTTGTGCCACGTGTCAGGTGTAGAATTAGTCAAACAAGGAGAGCCAAGTGCCACGTGGACATGTGGCATCTCCTAATTGGATGGAAATCCAAAGTGGGTGGATAAGAGGATAAGAAATCCAAGTCAACCAATGGGAGGTTGACATGTGGCAAGTGAGGATGCAAAGGGAATAAACAGAAAAAGAAAAAGAATAGATTCTTCTCTACTTTTTCTCAGATCCGCAAGGAGGGAGAATTAGATTCAAAGAGAAAAGTCCAACTTCAGATTTCCCCTGTGTTCAGATCTACCTGCCGCCAAGGCAAGAGGGGCAGTTGTTCTTACGTCGTATGTCACGATGTGTACCGGCTTCAGGAGTTTTGACAACTCCGGGAGGTAAGGCCCTCTCCAACATATTCTACAGAAGGTATTGCAGGTGGGAAGGAATGTCTGCGAACATATTAACAAGAACATGTCATTAATCTTTAAAACATGAAGTTAAGACCAAATGGCTTAAGTCAGGTACTCAAACAAATGGAAAGGAACCGGTTATTGAGGGAATCTTGACTGATTTACGTTGTAGAATTGCTTAAAATAAATTCGACGGTATAAGATCGAAAAACATCCACATGAATTGTCAATTGATGGTACGGATCAGTGGAAAATGAGTGCGCGATGCACACCTAATGTGTTAACATGATGTTTGAATTCATACAACATAATTGCAGTTTCACCGAATCGATATATGAATTGACATAATGCATGTCATATGCACCGAGGCACCCTAGAATAGTAGGTAAGGAGGCATGACAAATAAAAATCTGAGGGTCATTCAAACGATGAATCTTTGTACCTTAAAACAAAGAGCTCACTTATGCCAACCAGCAACAAGGTGGGTAGGTATGGCGAGCACATGGTGGCAAGGTAAGTGGTGAAAGACAAACAGTATAAGTCTTAAATCAATGAACTAAATAGAACAAGAACGGCCAAAGAAAAAGTACAGCTGAAAATGGGCAGATGTACTCATACATCAATGTCAGCATGTAGAAAGAAATGTGTCGTCTAAGAACTTCCAAAGAATGCTGAAAAAAAAAAATAAAAGAAAATAAATATTTTGTATATGGGTGAAATATGTTTAATATTTCAGTATATGCACTTAGAAAAGAGGTGGCAATATCATGGTAAGGGTGGAACCAACAGCGAAAGCAGGGAATGTTCAAGGTGGTAGGTGGGTGGTAAAGATGTGTGGTGGAAGGGGTGTGTGGGTGGTGGGCACAAAGGCACAATATAATACAAGGCATGGGCAGCACACAAGAAATATTTAGATGTTCATTTTTCTTAAGAAGATTTCTGAATGAGAAAATAACATATATTTTCTATAACTAGAAAATAATCATTTTAAAATATTTATAAACATGTACAATTATTAAAAAATACTATATATAAAATTGAACAAAACTTTACATAATTTTTTTAAATGACATTTAAAAATAATCTTATACTACTTTCAAACATATACAATGAATATGTGTTTTTATGAGAATGTTTGGAAAGATATTTTAAACAATAGAAAAAATAGTTTTAATCCATAACATTATTTTAAAACATCCTTTTTAGAATGGAAAATAAAACTTTGTTGAAAAGTACTTTAAAATAATTTTAAAATATATATATATATATATATATATATATATATTATTTTATAGTATATAAAACAAAATTTTGTTTTATTTTTGACATTTTTATGTTTTTAATTTATATTTTGCTACAAAATATTAAAATAATAATAATAAATTAATCACAGTGGTAATAACAATAATCATCGCTGAGTTTCAATAAAGCATAGTGGTAACAAATCAAGAGGAAGTCACATGTCAGAATCATAGACAGCTAACCACTGGAAGTGGTGGGGGTCGTCAAGGCAGGTGTGGTAAAAGGTGTAAGGAGAGGTACAAAGGTAAGAACAGAAGCAAGCAATGGTCTGTTTCATAAGTGGTAGAATATATTTAAATTTAAATGTAACTTTTTGAATATAATTTATATGATAATTTAATATTTTAAAATTTCCTTTATATGGAAAATTATAAATGCATTTGAATTCAAATAAATCAAAGTTTAATATTGAATATATTTTCATTTATCTCTATTAATCCTATTTAAATATTTATAATTTCGGTATTTTTTTATTTATTCTTGAAATTTTTAATCATACATGTTTTATTTATAAAATGAAGTTGTACTAATTTATAAATTAAATTAAATTTAATAACTAAATTAATGTATATTTTAAATAATTTTATTACTTAAACTAGTGTTAATAACAAAATATTGTTCTTTTAAAATAATTAACAAAAATTGTACACTTGTTCTTCCCTAATATAGGATTATATCTTTTAGCAACATTTAGAAGCTCAAACAAATAGGATATTTCATTATTATATGATTTAAATGCATTTTGGAAAAAAAATAGTTTTATTCCATATATAAAACGAAAATTATATTGTTAAAATTTATAAATTTTATTAATAGATGATGATGATTCAACTAACATCATGATATACGCTCTTTCTAATATAGAGTCATATGTTATTATTTGATATAATAAGGAAGGTGATGAATATTAGAAGCATATGAGATTTCATTTGATACTTTAAAGTTTTTTTTTCAAAAAATGTTATTAAGTTATTACTTTATTGTTTTGGTACTATTTAGCTAGTTAGTTTAATACTTAATGAGAATAAATATCTAAACATTATTTATTTATTTAAGTTTGTTTATCATTATATTATTATAAATCAATTATTTTATATATTTAATATATTATATATTATATATTATTTGTTTTTATTTGAAGAATGATAGAATTTATTAAATTATTTTTTTTAGCATTTTTAAGGTTTTAGCTCGTTTTAGCTTAAAACATGCGCTTACTATTTTGCCATCAAACTTTTTCCTATGTTGTAGTGGTAAGCACCCAAAAATCACAAAAGGGGGACTTCTAACTTATGACCATTCCAACTTTCTCAAATTTTCTCTCAATGACTGCTCTAGGGCCCATTTACGCAAGAAAATATTGCACAAGTAACAACAGTTACCGAAAATGTTTTTGGAAGGGATTTAGCCTTTAACATGCTTCTTGTCATTTGAACTATGCTTCTGTTCTTACTTTTGACTGTATCCATTTTGCCAAGGTATATAATTAGATGCCATTCGTTGTCAAATACCTTGACTTTTGCAATAACTATAAAATCTATAGGGGGTGAACTATCCCCCTCTGTTAGATCTTAATATCTTAATATTATAATTTACCACTTTGCTTTTTAATAATTTCAAATTTTCAATAAATTTACAAAAAACTTAACAAAACAATCAAGCTTTTCGTAAATTATCTATAAAGGTTAAAATATATTCATTGTACAAGAGATCTTATGTAAGTAGAGGCGGTTGTATTGCTTAAAACAAATGGAAAAGAAAAGAGAAGGATTATTCTCCTTAGAGTTGCAAGGATTATTCGGTGATAAGGGAAATATGATGCCTTGGTTAAATTCATTGAGTTTAATGTAGAATAAGGTAACCTATTGAATAAACATGCTCTTCGATTAGATTGAGATAGGTACGCTTCATCACATCTAGATCATATATCATAGTATACTTTTCTAGAGACTAAGAATAACAGAAGAATGAATCATTTCCAAAAACAAACATTCCAAAATGATAAACAATAGAAGAAGAGTTTTCTCATAACACACACCAAAAGTGAATGAAAAATTAAAAACATAAAAACTGAATAAAAATAAACTGATGAAACAAAAATCAGGTTAAAATCATCAAATCAATATTTATGTCATCAACCACTAACATACTTCCACATGTTATCGGCCAATCTTCAATTACAATGAGTTTGAATTAATACTGATATATCTCCATTGAACATCGATTGTTCAATGATTACGGATTCATTGACATGACGTTTATTAAATAATAGATGAAATATAAATTTCTTTAATATCTACTTTCCAAAATATGGAAATTTTTTACTAACTTATATAATATAATATAATATAATATATATAATTTTTTATAAAAGAATGAATGACAAATATTGTAGTATGTTATAAGGATTTTATGGTTATTTTAAAATTATATTATTTTTTCATCGATATTTATAAAACTATAGTAGTTTATTAATTCAAAATGAATTAAAAATTACTTAAAATCATATGATAAGGTATTATTGTCAATTTATTTTTCATTCTAATTCCTAGTATTACCAAATAATATAATGAAAATAAACAATCATTCTCATAAAAATATAAATGAAAAGAAATTCTTCATTCACATTCCTCGTTCCAATGTATACCAAATGACCTCAGTAGACATAGTATACAAATATACAACCCTGACAAGGAGTACTGGAAGGCCATTGGAGCCATTAAGTCGACTATCAAACATGAGGATCAAACTATTGTATTTAGAAAGGTGGTGGTTTTCCATAGGGGAAAATCTCATCTAGGTCATCCACAAATACAATTTCCAAAACATCTTTCTTTAACCAAATTTGGTTAAAACAAATCCAAGTCACCCATCTTTCACTTAAACCAATTAATATATGACTTGGGTTATTTGAAATATTAGTTTAAGTACGCTTTCTTTCTCCAATCTATGGAGGGAAAATAGCAATGTGTCTTTTCGCACACTAAACTCATGATTTAGATTTTCACCTGTATTAGAATATCAGAGATGGTTGAGGAAGGGTTGTTAATTAGGAAAATAGAAACTTGGTTTTCATAATTTTCTTTTAAAAAGCATTTCATATATTAATTAACATGTAATAAAGGTATAAAATAAGGCAACATGCGTGGAATGTAGTAAACCTACTTTTACAAAATGCCCTCATGTGAGGCCCACCATGCCACATATGAGAGATAATAAATTACATGTAAGCAACAAATAAAGAAAATGTCATTTACAAAATGGAGTTACACCACTAATGTTGCACACTTAAAACACTAATGTAGCACCTGTAAAGCACTAATATAACACCCATAGATATAGTTGGAAATAAGGGCTCGGCCTGGTGGGCAAGCCAATTTTAACCATAAATTTTAGTGTGTAGGACTTAGATTTTAAAAATGTGTCAAAAATCAAACAAAATTTTATTTATATAAATAACACTTTTTTAAATTATTTCAAACGCACTTTTCTAAATTTTTTTCAGTTTCTAAAATAAATGATGGTTTTAGATATTATGAAAGTTAAAACTATTTTTTACTATTTTATAAAAAAATCAAACACATTATTATAAAAATTATATTAATTATTATTTTCGAAAATGAGTATAAAAATAATTTGTAGTAACATTTAAAAAAAAATATTATTTAATGTTTTACAATACAATTTTATATATAATATTTTATTTTTAATAACTGTGCATGTTTTGTAAATATTTTTTTAAAATAGTTAATTTTCTAGTTGTGAAAAACATATGTTTGTTTTTTATTATTGAAAATATTTTTTAAAGAAAAAAGAATAGTTATCATAATAATTTCAATTATTTTAATAAAATAAAATTATACATATATGAAAATAATCAAAAATAAAATAATTTATTAAATAGTCTGTTAACAAAATTAAAGCACATTATAAGTATTGTATTCAAAATTTCATTTTATAAAATATTTAAAATTTTGTAATATTAATTTTTAATATTTTTATTATTTCGGCCCATATTGACATGTTTTGACCTATGACCCCGTATTGGGCTAGGCTAACCAAACATTGGGTTGAATATCACACAAGTTGAATGGCCATGCCCATATTGACCCGTGGCTTGAGTGGGTCAGGCCAAAATAGGCCGAGGCAGACCGTTTCCATCTCTACTTGTAATGGTGCAACTAAAGGTTACAAACTATAAGGAATCAAAATAATGATTGAGTAGAGAAGTTTAATTCTTAGAGAATGAGATTTGGATGTAAACTCAAACATAAAGCGAGGAAAAAAGAGTTGTAATTGAAGAACACTTTATGGAAGACAATAAGAATGAGAATAATCTTACAACAAATATTTCTAACAGGTCTTCTCCTCCTATACAAATAGAAATAAAGCAATAGTTTGAATCATATGATATTTCAACATTCTTAGCCTACCTCTACTCTCCTTAAACTCCTAACCAAGTGAGAGGAACCACCATACTTGAAGCTTCAACCCGAGCTCCCAATATTTTTGCGCTTCAATTCCATCTCCAATGAGATTTTACACAATCTTTTCAAGTATTCACCTACTTGAAGCCTTAATCATTCAAAGACAATGATTGAAGAACCCTCACACTAGTTCACTTAACGCTGATCAGATACAAAAGATATAGCTAGAATTAATGACAGGTAAACTACAGGTAAGTAAATATGAAATCAATGCACTAAAGGAGTAAATAAGAGCTTATAATAAGAAAGAAAGGATTTGGAGATTGATAGAGGTGTTTTCTATGCAATAAATGATGTGGAGCTCTCAATTTATAGGTTTATAGTCTCATACGTTAAAATGGCAAAAAGTAGCTTCTTTCAATCAAGCTCTAGCTCAATTTCAATCGTTTGACTAACCATTAATTAGGCATTAATTGCACATTAGGTTATTGTTGGACTCAACTTGAGCTTTGTTTGATCCTTGACTAGATGACGTTTTAATTGGACCCAAAAAAAGTTGGGGGAATTATGTTTCTCTATATGGGGAAACAAATTAAAAATGCATATTAAAAGGTACACACATCACTCCAACTGTACTTTGGGGACTTAAAATCCACAAAATATGATCACAAAGAGTGAAATCCTCGTAATGCCCTCTTAAAACTCTCTCCTCTCCTCTCTCCTTTTTTCTCTCTCTTGTATCACCCTTCTCTCTTCCCTCTCCTTCCTTCCCACCCTTTGCCATACCCTCAATTCTAACCAAAATTTCCTGACTCCTGAAACCAATTCCCCAACAAGTCATTTTTTTTTTCTAATTCTCTATAGCTCTAAATTTTTTTTTTAAGGAAAAAATATTTTTATTGATTCAAACTAACAATACATCAATAGAAACATAATCAAATTCGCTAAAAATCATAAAAGATGAAACAACAATCAGGTTAATAATATAAAAAAAATAGGTTCAAAGCCTACACGTTTGATAGTTGAATCTATACATTTGATATTACTATTGGGACTAGAATTCCTATGATTATAGTTTACACATACTAACTATTATTGATTTGATTTGTTGTCTCTCATCGGATATGTTTTGCCCGTTTGAATCGACCACACACAAATAAACTCTATAAGAAGACACGAAAACACCTAAAATGTCGCATCGAGACGATACAATCACACGCAAACTGCACGCTAAAAATCACAAAAAAAGGCAAATGAAACTTAGATTTGTATATTCAGCGCAACAACCACTTTATCAAAAAATTGTTATAATATAATAAAATAATAGGCAACAAATAAAAAGAAAAGAAGAAAATATGTACATATTTTACGTGGAAACCTTAAGAAGGGAAAAACCACAATCGGATGAGGAGAGAAAATCCACTATTTTGAAAAAAAGGGTACAAGATTGGAGTATGGTGGCTATTAATTTATAAAGCCCTAAAACCCTAAAAAATACATAACATATTTGTATTCCAAATCTAAATAGGGCCAAACCCTAATAAGATCACTAATGGGTTATGGGCCCTTCATTAAGAATTCGGTGCATCAATTCTAATAATATCCACCTTGACACGAATTCCAATGAAATAAACAAACTCCAACCAAGTTCAAGCAATGCTCAAACTTGGTCACAAGAAGTGACTTGGTCAATATATCTATCAGATTATCATGAGTACTAACTTTACTCACAATAATATCATCATCTAATATGGAAGGGGCAGCGACAGCAACATCACTTGTAGCGACGACAAAACCCTCCAACACATAATTTGGTAGAACTTCTCTTTCCTTTCATAACAATACGAGTACCTTTTCTAATCTTCAATACTCCACCTTCACAAATGTACTTGTATCCTTTTGAATCAAGAATACTCAAAGAAATCATGTTTCTCTAAATGTGGGACATGTCTTACATTACCAAATGTCCTAACAATCCCATCAAACATTTTGATTTGGACCGTTCTAATTCTAACAATCTTAGAAGATGCATTATTTCTCATCATCACAACACTTGTAGACACGGTTTCATATGTTGAAAACCAGTCTCAATTAGGACACATATGAAACGTATAACCTGAATCAAGAATCCAATTCTCATGAGGTTTGGAGTTGGCATCATAAGCAAGTAAGAGGTCTCCATCACTATAATTATCTTCTCTGAACACTGTCACTCGCACTTCGTGTTTGTTTCTTCGCTCAAAGCTCTCTTATTCTTATTCTGTAACTTATAACATTTAGATATGATGTACCCCTTTTTCTTGCAATAGTTGCAAGTCTTGTCTCCCTCAACACCACCAAAATTCTTCTTATGTGTCCTTCCTTGAACAACAAGGCCCTCTACTTGAGCCTCATATCTCACCATGAGATATTTCATCTTCTCCTTTGAAAATAAGGCATCATATATTTTATCCAAAGTAAGGATTTCACGACAATACAAAATAGTATCCTTGAAATTCGAATAAGAAGGGGGTAACGAACATAATAAAATCAACCCTAAATCTTCTTCATCATACTTAACCTCTATGGTCTCTAAACCAAAGATGGTCTCCTTAAAGGTAGTTAAATGATCTTCTAAAGACGTACCTTCTGCCATATGATGAGAATATAATCGTTGCTTCAAGTGCAACTTACTTGGTAGGCTTTTTGAGAAACCTCGAGAAAATCTAAATTTCTGAAAAATGGTAAAATGGTAATTTTAGCCAAAATCCAAAATTTTTCAGATCTAATGATGAACGACTTCACCGTTGAATCTTCTCATGAAATTCTGGCCACCACATTAATTTCGCCGAATTTCAGAGACGTTTTTAATTTCACGCTTTTCTATAATCGTGCTCCGTGCCATAAAACGCTTTTGTGAGAGTATTAAGAGACAAAAGTTACTCATCAGATGTACTATGTGACACATGTTATAGATTAGAGAGAGGATGGAGATTAATGGTTGATAAGCCATGTGTCAAATAATTAAACAAAGGACACAAATGGAATTAATGGAAAAGGTTATGTATAAGACAAAAATGAAATAGTTTTCTCCAAACAAAAGAGAAATCGTGCAATAGGTGTTAGATCCAGATTTTAGAGAACGAGTGACTTCTCTGTGATTTCCCGGCGCTCGACCTTCCTGCCGACTCCGAGCAAAGAAGCAAAGCCCCCATCCACGCGCGAGGCCACACGTGGACACCGACATTTGGTGGAATCTCGACAACCCCAAGAGGCAGGGTCTTCCCACTTGTGTTATTCTTGGCTAAGAGCCATATACTGCTTAGGATAGTCCGGGTTGAATTAGTCGTGATTTTTGGCCTCAAAACATTTAAACCGAGTGGAGAAAATCCCTATTTGTAGGGTCAGAACAAAGGCTAAAACCCTAGGGTTTCCCCAATTGCCTCACGTGAATATTTTTGTGTGATTTTGTGTGGTCAAGATTCAAAATGAATTGCTTGATTCGTTAATTAGCCTATGAAAGCTAATTTTGGTGTTGTTGTGAATTGCATAACATGAATTATGTGATTAGTATGTGAGTTAATTATGTTAATATATGCATGTAAAATATATTAGCATGAATTATTTGGAATTAGAATAATGCATTTCATATGCACCGGGTCAACCTAAAAAAATTAGGTGTGAGTGCATGGCATGAAAGAAATGAATACGATGTTTTTTTCTCAAGATTTTGCTTGATACGTGAGGAGCTTCCGTGAGGACTCGAGACATAGGATCAAGTACATGTAGACATTCAAGGATCTATATTTGTCACGCGTTTGTGTTGAATCACAGAGGCTGTACACTTAGTAGGGAGTAATCCATAGGATAATTCACAACCATCGGCGACGCTATGACCAAGCCGAGGGATCATTATTTCTGTGCACAGGAGCTGCTCAGGAAGACGGTGCCCATTAGAGGCCGATTTTTTTGAAGAAAGCCGGATTTTAGCTTTGATGTATTTTGTATGACATGTATTAACATTGTAAATCTTAATATATGTTGGTATTAAGAGTAATGTAATCAACTCTTGAACTATGACAATATAGTTGGTATGATTTTTGATAAATATTGATGTATGGGCCAATGTGGCCATTTTACTCATGTATGGGTCTCATGACATGAGACACAGGTTTTTCGCGGGTTAACGGGTTGTCAACGGACCCTTGGGATCAGAGCGTCACACTTTTCATCATGCATAACTACTCTAACTTCAACCATAACGCAACAGCGGTTTTTTCCTTCAGAACATCTTGTAGAATTTGATTTGATAGATGAAGATGAATATGGGATAAGGATTTTCTATTCTTACATTGTTTCTTCTCCTTTTTTCCACAATGAGGGCATCTTATCAAACCCTAAAAGTGCATCATCCAAATCCATCTAAGGATATCATGCATCTTTACATGCCATAATGAAAATCTGGTGTTTCGATCCAATAGCGAAATATCACACTTAATTGTTGCCAGTGTCGAGATCAAGCATGATGCTCTGATAGTAATTGTTATAATATAACAAAATAATAGGCAACAGTGGGCAAGGGAAAAGATGGAACACATATTTTGGTATGGAAATCATGAGAGAAGGAAACCATGGCGGGCGCAGGAGGAGAAAATCCACTCATTCGAAAAATAGGTACAAGATTGAAGTACAAGGACTACACTTCATTGCAGCCCTAAACCCTAAAAATACATAAATATATTTGATTCCAAATCTAAATAGGGTCAAACCCTAAGAAGATCACTAATGGGTTATGGGCCCTTTATTAAGAATTTTGGGCATCATTCTAACAAAAATGATAGAAAAGGTGTGATGGGTGATTCAGATCAAGAATAATAGAAAAATCACCCTCCGGGATTAAGCAGTAGACTAACAAAGAAAAGTTGAGAAAAATAGAGGTTAAGGTTTCATATCAATTCCTACTTTTTTTACTAAAATTAATTTAGTATTATGTATAAAAATTATATTTTGTTTTTTAAAAAAAATTATAGATATTAGGGGTTAATATTAAATAAATATATTTTTATACTAAATAAGTTAATTATTATATATATTAATTATATAATCCTAAAATTAGATTTAAAAAATTTTTTATCAAAATTTGTATTAACTTAATACATTAAATAAAATTGTTTTCAATATAAAATACATTCCATATATAATAATTAAGGGTTAAAGGGCATTTTCGTCCCTGAGCTATAATTCAAGTATCAATTTGACCTCAACTATATTTAAACCAATCATTTTTTTGTAAATAACAGATTTTGATAGATTCAAAAAATAAAATAAAAATAAAGAGTATTCAAATATATATATATATATATATATATATATATATATATATATATATATATATATATATATATATATATATATATATAGATATTTTAATTTATATTTATATTTATTTTTGATTTATTGAATGTTTTATTTAAAATATTAAAAGATATAATTCTACAAATTCTAAAGTATAGCTATTTTAATAATTTATTTTAATAAAATATTAAAACTTCACTAAATTTTTATACTTTAGAGTTTATTAAATTTATATTTTTAATATTTGAACAGCATTCAAAATAAATCAAAATATAAAAGATAAATATAAAAATTAAAAACTGTAAAAATAATAGTAATTTTTAAATTTTAAATTTACTCATTGTAGACGCCCCATTTCTTAGGGGGTCCCATTAACTACCACAACTTAAACTCAAGGGCCTCTATATCACACTCATACACATAAGCAAAACACTGGGCTCACAAATCCATACTCTTCACAAAAATATAATCAACTAGTATTAACATATAGTTTCAAGTATTTTTACATCGCTTTAATACTTAACATATATTAAAATTAAGAATTAATACATGTTTTACAAAATATATATATATCAAAGCCATAATCCCATTTTTCTTAAAAGGCCTCTAATGAGCGCCCGTCTTCCCGACACTCCCTCGCACTGAAATACTCTTTCTCGATTGTGGCGAAAGCAATGTGCCCAATAGTAGAATTTTCCCACGTGGTTACTTCCCCTACCTAAAATGCACATGCAATGTGGCACATCACAACATCCACATTCCATTCAATCTCTACATGCAGCCACTGAATGATTTATACCATGCATGAAAATATTTTCCATGCCCACACCCCGAGTCACCCACTGACTCACTCACACATGCATATGCCAAGTGTGAAAATCGTCACTAGTAATGCCAATGACACCCAACTATCAAGTCTTTGCCGGCTTACCAACACCCAAGACAATTTGCCAATGGGTAACCATCCCAAGTCAATCTAATTCTATCACTCAAATCTAGGTCTAAGATAACATGATCAGATGTTTTCTTAGACACTAGAACTTTTCGGATTACAATCATGTCTCTAACACCTATACATAACTTTTCTGATAGTACCGCTGGTCTCTCACAATCTGCAAAACCTTTTCGAATAGTACCACAGGCCTCTACACCAATCGCCTCTACACCTAATAGACCTTTCGATAATACCACTGCCTCCTACACCCGAAAGTTCCAAGGACTCAATACACAATTATTTCTCATTTTATACTAATCATTAGTCATGATGATTTATCCAAAGACAACTCAACCCACATTCACCAATAATGGTGAATAGTCATACTTACCATGCACACACACCCGACTCAACGCGATGTCACCGTGCACATGAATGCAATGATGCCAATTCATATATCCACCCCTTTAATGGTCGTCATCGCAATTATATTTCATATAATTCAAACATTCATGTTAACCACCACCAGCATGCATTAAAGATCTCATTTTCCAATATATCGGGCTATTTAATCTAACAATTACGCTTTTATCCTTCACACATCATTCATACTCCCCTATGTCAAGCAACAAATATACAAGCATTTCACATGGACCATTTTGGTCCAACTACAATCCGAACTGTTTTTAACAGTCCCAACCGGAAAGTGGTTGTCCATGGCAGCCCTCTCGATTTAGCGATCAATCAGAATTTTAGAACCGAGAATCCAGCTGTCATTTCCACACACACACCCAGCAAACCATTATTTATGCCTTTTAAACAAAGAATATCCAAGTAGGAGAAAACTCCTACCTCTTTGAGTTATCGAAACTCCTCAAAACCGATACCCACGAGTAGCTCTTGCGCCAGAGAGCAACTTTGCTTCTGTTCATCGGAACCTAGGGGTCCGATTATCGAAATTTTAGAGAGAAGGTGGAGCCTTCTCTCTAAAATTCCTTCCTTTCTTTCCTTTCTAATTTCCCCTCCCAAACCGTTTTAAGAGAGGAGTCGGGATTGGGTCCTTCGACTTCACACATGTCAACCTTCCATTATTAGAATTTCCCTTTATCCCTTTTTTATCTATCTACTTGATTTCCATCCACTGGGGAGATGCCACATGTCCATGGCCCCACTTGACTCTCCTTGTTTGACTAATTTCGCACTTGACATCACTGACAACACTATGAGCCACTCATTCATGCTTATGAACCCACCCTCTCTAAGTGTCTCCCTCGAAAACGCGGACTCCGACTGCCTCTTAATTCGACAACTACAGAATAGATTTCTCAGCGACGATTCTAACAATGAAGTCTATTTCATTATCCGAGATCTAAAAAATTCCAGATTTGACCAAATTACCATTTTACCATTTCAAAAAAAATTAGGATTTTCGGATTTCAGAAGATATATGGTAATAAATATATATATATATATATATATATATATATATACACACATACTACTATATTTCTTCTCTTCTTTTCTTGGAATTTTTCAAAATCTATTATTTAAAAAAATATGTGTTTCTTTTTTCTTTCTTTTTTTAGTTTATTTAATTTTGTTAAAAATAACATTTTTGGAACAAGAACTTCCTCTCATACCAATAACAACCTAATATGAATTATTTTTAAATGAGTTAACTTATCCTTAGTTTTTTTATACTAATAGAATTATTTTTAAATGAGTTAACTTGTCCTTAGTTCTCATTCCTCAGAATATAAATATAATCATATTGATAAACCATAGCATAATTTTCCCTAATATTAAAGTGTAGTAGTTTTAATAATGTGGAAAAAGAATTAAAGGGAATAATATAAAATAAAAGAAAATATAATTTTTAAAATAATTTAAAAAACTGCCCCAAAAATATTAGTTTGTATCAAACTGAAATATTTTTTCCAAAAAAATCGTCAAAAAATCAGCCAATTTTTTTATTTTTCAAATGACTTTTTTCCAACTTTTTCTTATGATTTTTTTTTCACCACCTTACACAAACCAAAATCGAAAACCTTGGCTACCCACTTCTCATCTAACAGAATATTTGTAGTCTTGATATCCCGATGAATGATTTTGTGCTCTGACCGTTTATGTAGATATTGTTGTTGCTGCTGCTGTCTCTCATGTTTCTGCCCTGCGACGGCGATAGCGCGCAAAATGGGGGTGGTGGTAGTGGTGATAATGAAGATGGTGGTGCTGGTTTTGCTTCTACTGTCTCTCATTTTTTGCTTCTGGTTTTCGTATTTGTCTATCTCCCATGATCTATTCCTGGCATGAAAAATGAAACCCAAGAAAATGGGTGTGAAACTATGAGACTAATGCTTGGTTTTTAGGGCGAAACTCACACCCACCAACAGACCGAAATGCTAAGATGCTAGCATTTTTTTGGTAGAAGTGTAACAAACCACTTCAACTAAGAGTGTTATTACTATCTACACATTGATAATTAGTAAATCACAAATGACACTTTCAAAATTTATGCTTTGGAATCTTGTTTGTCTTGACACAAAATTTAAACTAATTTAATAAAATAACAATTTCCAATGCACAAATTCTCCTCAGTATAACATATCATTCTAGTAACATAAATTCTCCAAATGAAGTTTACAAACATTCAATCCCCCCAAGGCAACAAAGCAGTCCAACAATTCTACGTCTTTCTAACAAAATACCATTTCAAATAGTTCTCAATTCTCATCCCAACCTACCCCAGGCATCACTTATCGCCAACATGGTACTTGAAAATTATCATAACAATGAATTAGCTAAAACCCATTATAAATTTTAATGCAAGCCATGGATCAGTGTTTTTTTTAATTTCTTACAAAATTGAGATATAATATATTTTTTTCCTCAGAATCTCATATAATCTTTTATTATAGTAAGAAAATAAAGGCACAAATATATTTCAAATCAATGTTCATCATATTTTCCACTCAAATACTCTTCATATTTTAATCAAATCCACTTATATTAAACAGACATACTATGGTTTCAAAATATATTTATGTTTCCAAATAGAATATCAAACTATTCTAACCTAATGGACGAGGCCGTGTTGTCAACTATTATAACCCATTGATTAGGTCTATTTGCCAATTCATTATAATCCATATTGATTGGGGCCGTATTTGTAAATTACTATAACTCATTACGTGTTTGTATTTGCTCAACTATTATAACCCATTAATCGGCCAGATGGTCAATTGTTGTAACACATTGACGGAACCACATTTATTTCAACCATATAATCATTGGCGGGACTCAGATTGTCAACTATTATAACCCATTGACAAGGGTCGTAAACCAAAAATCAAATATTTCTTCCTTTTATATTCCAAAATTCACAAAAATGCAAGCGTATATTTTCATAACTTTTAATTTTTACCATAAACATTCACAAATCAAATTTTCATACCAAACATATATTATATTATTCATGAATATGATTTAAACAAGTAGAAATTTTCAAAACTCATAATCACATATAATAGCAAAATGTTTTGTTATATAAGAAAAGTTGCATTAATCTTCCTTACCTGGTATTTTAAGATACTAGCAAAAACCAAGAAGCCTCAAGGAGTTACAAATTAATTTTATTAATATGAATAACATCCTATTATAGAAAAAATAATCTCCTCGTTTTCTAGGAAACCAAAATATTTAAACTTAAAATCTCAAAGGCTCTTTATCTTGAGAATATTTTCCACAAAACGCCTCAACACACCCGTACTTCAACCATCAATTCCTTAAATCCCCAAAATGGTGGATTTTGCCATAAAACATGATTTTTAGTTGAAATTCTCAAATCTTTTATGAACAAATGGTTTTTTGTAACTTGTAGGGAATTTCAAATCTAAGGTTTGGTAGTCCAAGAACAAATACATAAATATCAATTCCTGCAAAATTTTCAATATTATGTATTTATATTCCTAGGGCTTCATACTTGAAAGTTTAGGTAATCATATAGGTTTTCCAAATCTAAGATTCCAAGAATGAGAATTTGCCAAAATACATCAAAACATCAAACCCTAATCAAGTTTTTTGACTATATGCATTTTAATCATTTCTACAGTTTCATATTTTCAAATTTTAGAAAGCCTTAAACTTACAAATCTAAATACTTGCCCTAACTACTAAGAATCAAAAGGGGGAAAATATTTACTTGGAGTTGATGTGTCTTAATGTAACACCCCAAAATATACTATGAATGCTTTCACATGTTTAGGGGTATTTTGTGGCATAATTTGGAATGTTTCAAGATTTAAATGCTTAAACAGCGAAATTGAGAAACCCTGAATTGTACAAGACATAAGGACAAAATTGTAATTTGTCTAAAAGGAGCTTAAAAGTCATAATTTGATAAGATGAGAGGCCAAAGTGGAAATAACATAAAGTATAGTGCTATTAATAGAATGAGGAAGGACTAAAAAGTCAATTAGGAGAGACTTAACCTAAAAATGGGTTTTTGGGAGCCAAACATGGCCTAAGGAGAAACTTGATTTAAGTACCAAATTTGGTCTCACTTGGGGGAGAAAAACGTAGAGAAGAAGAGAAGAGGAAAAGAGAGAAGAAGAGGAAGAGGAAGAGAAGAAGAAGAGAAGAGAAGAGGAAAGGAAGATAAAAAAGGTATGGAAACTAACATTGAGTATGGATCTTTGGATTTTTGTATGGATTCTAACATTTAGAATGGAACTTTGTATAGATTTGTATGGAATGAATGTTTGTGGTTTGTGGGTTATGGGTTGTAAGAAACCTAACCCTAGAATAAATTCTTATGGGATCAAGAGTATGGAATCCTCCCTTTGAGGTTGGATTCATGGTTAAAATGCAAGCAATTGAGTTAGGGCTTAGAACAAACCCAATAAATCCATTGTGTTTTGGTTTGTGTATAAGAAAACTATAGAATTGTTTTGGGAATAATCCATGAAAGGTTTTTTAAAGAAAAGATAAGTATTGAAAGATGATTGAGTAAAAGAGAAGTTACAAGATGAATTTGGAGTGGTTTTAGAAGTGTATGATAGATATTGAGTTGATTTAGATAGCAAAGATGGAAAAAATGGGAGAAAGTCCACCTTTCTGACACGCCAAGGTGGTACCGGTACCAAACAGAGTGGTACCGCACTCACATTGGTTCTCATTAATCCGTACCGCACTTGCACTCATGCCTCATTTGTACCAAGAGCAGTATTTTGGTCATAACTTACTCATTTCTTATCTGATTTCAATGATTCAAGTGGCTGGTTAAAATATACTTCAAGGAGAATAAAACATCCTTAAATAGGTACCTTCAAATTATGACTCTAGGTAGCCCAAAAATTCACTCAAAGTGGGGGTACCTTGCAGCCTTCATTAACAAAAATCGGCACCGTACCGCTTGTTCTATTTCATACCAGTGTTCGTATTTTGATCATAACTTGGTCATTTCTTATCCGATTTGAGTGATTCAAGTTGCAAGTTAAACTAGACTTCAAGGACAATAAAATACCCTGAAATAGGCACCTTCAAATCATGACTCTATGTGGCCCAAAAATTCACTCAAAGTGGGGCTATGTTCAAGCCAATTCTCTGCTCGTTTTAACAAAGAGAAATTCCTGCTGTTTAGGACATAACTTGAGTTTTGGTACTGACGGCTATTCCAATTGGAAAAGAACCCTAGCACCTTAGCTTCAAAGGGAATACAAAGAACCAAAGGTCGTATGAAGTTAAGACCTCGAAAATGGGTATTTCTAAACCGTCCCTAATGTAATATGGGAAAATGACATGGCATGAAAAATGCCATAACTCGGAAGTTCGGATGATCTTGTTTAATTGAAATCGATTCCACTTGCCATAGATTCATAGAGGAATAAGAATACATTAACGTATGCAGAAATTAGACAGGGTATCATATCGCATGCGATAAAGAGATGCATGCAAATGTATACGAAATGTGAAAGTATGAAATGCAATACGATACGCGTTTCGCGAAACATGAATACGATGGCGAAATATGAAAACGAATCTTAAACATGAACATGAACATGAAAAGTAATATGTCATGAACACGTAATGATTAAGATATGTTATGAGTTTTAGACATATGATCGATGACTACCTAGACCAAGAATGAATGAGCTGACGCTTCGACGGTAAGGTTTCGTATTCTGGGTTGCGCGCTACTTCGCACTTCGTCGGCGGGTGCGTTAACGCTCGATCGGGTGTCGCACTCCTAGTGCACTCAAGACTTATGCTGCGCAGGCGCACGCTCGACGGCTTCAAGACTCGCTAGTGCCACGCCACTTCGCTATGGGCAGCACGCTCGAAGCGGTGACACAAAGACTCCTCGGGCACGATCAGACTGGTACTACCAGCCGTCCTACTCATTTTCTATGATTATTCGGTAGTCAAACATATATGATAAGACTAATAAAGAATAAGAGAAGAATGAATATGGTGAAGATCTCAATGCACCACGGTACCTTTGTATCGTCTTAGCAAATCTGCATTAGTACTTTTGTACAAGTAAAATCTCCTGTAGCACCCACGGGTGCACTTCCCAAGACGTAAAATAAGCAAGTCTAAGAGGTTATAAGTCCAAGACTACCACTGGGTACTCCACAGGTCGAATCGTAGTAACTCTGACGTACTTTTGTACAAGCCACGTATAAGATCCGAAGTACAAGAATATGTCTCAGAATACAAGTATAAGATTCAAACACAAGAATAAGCTCTGTGAATAATAAGTATAATATCCGTAAGACATGTATAAGCCCGTAACACAAGTATAAGACCAGAAACTGAGTATAAGATCCGAAAACAAGAATGCTTAGTAATACAAGTATAAGTCTAAGAGAAGGATATGTCTCAGAGTACAAGTATATGATAGAAGTACAAGATAGTTTGCCTCCAGAGGACCCACGGCACCCCGCATCCGGCCAATTATGTAATACCCACACCTCCGCATAAGCATAGGTCTCAGAGTACCACGTACCCAAACAAGTGTAATCTCCGTAGTATAAGTATACTTCCATGGCATAAGTATGTTTTGGTAGTACCTATGGTACCTCAGATAAGCATAGCATCAGAACTCCTACTGAGATCCGAGATAGATATAAGTTTTAGTACGTGTATAAGTATCTCTCGTATAAAGCATAAGCTATGTAACTCCTACTGAGATCTCGAACAAGTATAAGAGATAGATGGCATGAGCACGTGGATAAGTACCTCCGTCTTAAGCATATGTATAAGTTCGCACTCGATACATGAATCTTAAATATATGTGTTTACTGAAATAAGTATAAGTATGTGACTACTCGAGATCGAATAAGAATAAGTCCGCCATCAATGTAAGATCCGAGTAAGTATAGTTGCTTCTAAGTATAAGTTCGGCATCAGAGATCTAGAGATCCGAACAAGCATAAGTTTGTTACAAGGATAATTATGTATGTAACCATATATGAATTCCCCAAGATTTTGAGATATGTTTCTATTATATGTTATTATGATCTCAAGATAAATGCATGTGTATCAAGATAGTTATAAGATATGTTTCCACTGCCGCAGTTTAGCACTGCTTAATCCGTGTAGGTACGTGGAGAAGACATCCGTAACCCCGTGATACCGTCGGGCCAACACATCAGTAGGGTCTACCACATGTAGGTTCCCGCTCCGATTTGAAATGTAAAAGTACGCTTTGTATACAAATGGGACTCAAGATATGTGTATAGATTTTTTGATGAACACCACTCCGGGTGGTAGTTCTCGTATGGCGATGATATTTTGATTCCTTCATATAAGACTCAACACCCACGTACAAGTTCAGGCTCGAAAAAAACAGTAAAGAGTCCCAGATATATAGTCTCTAAGACCTTAAACCTGGTTCAGATCCGCCAATCTGCCTGACTGAATCTGGAGCGCACACTTAAAACTTAAAACCCTTTCTTGAAGCTCTATCTCCTTCCTTGAAAGAAAAAAGATAAAGGAGTGTTAAGATTACATGGAAAATCCTCTTTATATCAAAACATTTCTATATTTGTTAATAGTCTCTTCTAACTTAAAATTACAAAGACCTTTCATTTCCCTTCGTGTTTTTTTTTTTTTTTTTTTTTTTTTGAAATGGGTATTACAAGAAGCCTCTATTTCTTCATTTTCATCCATTATCACCTGTCTGCTCCGACATTCACTGCAAAAGCCTTCATCACCGCTGCAAGAATATTCATTTCACATGTGGAAACACCCATGAGGAGGACAAAGAACACAAATAGTATCATTTCATCAAATTCTGAACTTTTGGGAGATATGGGTAGATATAAATTGATAATTACCCCATGTATGTGATTTATCAGGGGTTAACACCTTGCTGTGTAGAGATAACAGGATTTGAGTAGCAACGCTAGGGAGGTGTCAGTGGGTGGAGAAGGGGTTGGAACTCTAATCCACAGTTTTAAAGACAATGTTGGATTCGCCATGGGAGAGCTGTGTAAGGATTCTTAACCCAAGTACAGGATGAACAAACTCCTTGGAGCTCCATGGAGGGGTAGCTGAGTAACCTCTTGCCCTCGTGGCCACCTTCTTCCTCATTCAAGGGGATGGAGATTAAGAAGGAAGAATGGATTTGTAGTGAGGAAGATGATAAATTTATGGAGAGAGACAGAAAATGAGAAACCCCTAGAGTCCACACAGCTCCAATAATGGCAATTTAAAGGGCGGAAAAGGCAGGGCTTTGAGTACTCGTTATCGGGACTACTTTTCGGATCAACAATTTGATTGATTGGGAGGAACAGGCGATGCTCTTCTCTTTTCTCAATCTCCACTCCCCAGAACAGGTGGGTCTCTGTCATTCCATAACCGTACTGCATTTTTTTGTCTTCTGAAAAACAGCTTGGTCTGATTTCACGGATGCAAATTGTCTCTGAACCTACTATAAGCCGAACTCTACGATAACACGTCGACAGAAGAGCAACTGTTGGAGAGATGGGTTGAAGCTGGAGGACGAAGGTGGAGATGGAGGAGGGAGAAAGGAGAGAAATAAAGGAGAGGTTCTATATACACCCCTTGACTATCTCTACACACCCCATTACTAAGTACACCCCCAAAATACCCAAAATAGACTCTTTACACCCCATTCCATTACATAACATTCCCCATCCTACCCTCCTTACACTCCCACAGAGAATCCAAACATCTCTCGGCTTTGTTCCCCCCAAACCCATCCTCCCCTTTGTTACCCAAAACCCCCATCCGAGAACCCCCAAATCCGGAGATTCAACCAAGAAAAGAACCCACCATCCTCCGCACCCAAACCCATCCTCCGATTTGTTTCCCAAAACCCATCCGCCGACAACCCCAAATTCGAGACCAACCAATGGCCAAAAAGACATTGGCAGCTCGTTTTTATTTGATTTATTAGACATTTATTCTTGCATTTTATATATTATATAGCCGATTTTTTTGAAATTTCGTCTGGTTTCTTTGTTTCCGGATTCTATGTTCCCGGATTCACAAATCCGAATTTGGGCTTCTGTTCCGGATTTCATGATATCCGGATTAGTTGATTTTAACCGGATTTCACGATGTCCGAATATATTGATTTCAACCGGATTTCATGATGTCCGGAAAAATTGATGCCATCCGGATTTCATGATGTCCGGATGAATTGATTTTGTCCGGATTTCATGATGTCCGATAAAATATTATTTTTCCGGATTCCATGATGTCCGAAATTCTCTGGGTTCCAAAATGTCTTCTAGGGGTACAAGCCCAAAAGCCAAACATAATCTCAACCAGGCCTAAGTTGTGGCGCGTGACACGCATGCTCTGAGCCATAATTAATTTGGCCACATGACACTTATCCCATTTATTTTATTTTCTATTTTGGAATCGATGAAAAAGCTAAGAGTTCATAATTTATTTTAAAACCCAAAGGGGTTCATGTTTAAAATGACACCATCATTAAATTTTTCATCCTCACAACTTAAATCAACCCGAATAAGTATAAAAACGACTTTTGGCGAGATTTGTACTTAACTAATTTTTTTATGATTTTTATCCTGATGTATTTCCTTAGGCCAAATACCTAAAACAATATGTTTACCTTAGTATAGTAATTTAAATGATAATTTGAGAGTTCAAACCACTTTATATATTATAGTATATATCTACCGACTACCATTACACTTTTATTGTAAAATTGATTAAGTAAATGTACCAAAATTCTTAACCATTTCTTTCAAGCATTATGGTAATTCAATAATTCCAAGAAGACTTAGACTTTGTTGACATTGATTATGAGTATGATTATATTAATTTAATTTATCAATCTTTATTTTCTTTGAAATAGATATGCCACCACGTACTCGAGGAGGAGGTATATCTAGTGCACCTCGTAGACCCACCCACTGGATCTTGAGCCAGTGAGACACGAAAGTGCAATTGAGAGAGGTCAGAGCCGCCAGAGATCGAGATCCGGCTGAGCATCCTCAAACATGATAGGGACAGAGGACTCAGGGGAGGTCTTCAGGGTGTTCCCCGAGGACCATCGATGGATCTATATTATGGAGTTTTCTACAACCACAATAGAATAAGATATGGCTGAGAGGTAAAAATCATTGGTCTAAAGTTGTATATATATATATATATAGAGTATATATATATATATATATATATATATATATATATATATATATATATATATATATATATATATATATTTATGTTAATTTTAGTTACGTAACTTGAATTGTAATTTATTTGGCATTTATATTGTAGGATCGAGCACCATTGAAATTGGTAAATCAAGTGGTGTAAAGTCAGCTACGGGAGCTGGGGATGGCGTGGAGAGGTCTCGTATTTATGAGACTGTGCATCGATTCGTTGGCACCAAGACTCAGTTGCAGTCATCGAAGTTGGGAGTAGGACCGATGTTGTCGGTATTTCGTGAGCGGTGCGCCCAGAGACCACGACTCTTCATCTCATTGAGAGGCATCATCATTTGATCATTAGCAGATCATTTTTTACACATACCAAGTATCGATCGATGATCATTTCACGTCAGACGTATGCCAACGTTTTTATTGGTCTAGTTGTTGGGCACCACCGACGTAGAGGCATCTCGAGAGATCTGAAAAAGGTCGCTCTCCTTCGGCCTCGACGATCGGGCTGAGGGATCATTTTTTGACTATTACGGATGTCTCATCTGATGATGATATCGAAGCTTGTTACCGAGCCTTCTTGCTTCATCTGGTTGGTTGCACTCTATTTGCTGATAAGAGTGCAACCGGGCACGCAAAGAGTGTACTCTGAAAGCTATTCCCGACCTCGCATGGCGATGGCCATGCTTGGGGTGCAAATTTGTCCGCATATCCGTATGCGCAACCACCATCGAGACCCTGAGGTGCGCTAGGTGGCTACCCGACCTTGCAGTACGATTGATGACAATTCGATAATTTTTAGATATTTTCAATTATCGATTATATTGATATTAATTGTCCGATTATTATGTAGGCCCGGATTTATGAGCACTTTCCCGAGATGTTCTCCTGGATTTGTCATACACCGAGTCACGACTATCGCACTACGCCGAGGCCGCACATGATTCGAGAAGCTCGCAACCGGGCCTGGAGCGACTAGATCGGGACAGATTTGTAGATGTTCGCCGGGAGCTATACGTGGATCATCGAAATGGTGCACCTTTCCGATATTAGCGGTATCTGGCGCATAAAGTGCGACCGGTTGTTAGTTTCATATCATCCGGGAAGGGTCTTACGCCGCTTGGTCATATTCGCACTACATTCCTCCGCGGCCTTTCACACCTCCACGACCTAACCGTAGTATCTTATTGGATCAGTATTGTGGTGATGGATGATCACGATCGACCGACGTGAGTAGAGGTCGACGATGCCAGATCGCTCAGAGAGAGTGTAGCGAAAGATATGGCCTCGGTATGATCGCATATCGCATCGATCGTTCAACCTCCACAACTCAGATCGTTTTACCACGTATGCACGATCTCTCGCCTCATACGTCGCATTCACCGCTGATACCGTAGTTAAATATGAACTTCGCTTCGACTCCAGATATCTAAATTGCGACATAATTTCATACTGAACTTTATTATTACTGGGATTAAGTTCACATATTATCATGCGAATGCCGAAAGATTGACTTCATTGAGGCATGTGATATCCGGGGAAGAGAGCAGAAGTCTCGATCATTTTGGGTGCACCGAACGAAGGCATAGCATACTTCTACATTATCGGGATGAGACTTCAAAGATCTCACGACTCCATCACCCGTCCAAAGATCTCAGCCAAAGACTCCATCACCGCACGCGTCCATTTTTTAGCCCTCCCACTTTTGTCTATCCCACCAAAGATCGGGTTGATCCTCCACCACCGATAGTCTTCCTCTCCAAAGATTTGCCCTCCAAGACTGTGAAGGACCCATACTGCAGACCAGGGATTCTACTCAATCTACCATCGTATATGTTCGCTCAAGAGGAAAAGAAGACTTAGTTTTATGCTTTATGTATTGAAGTGTTAGACTTTAATGTTTAAAATATAATTTGATTAATTTTAATATATTATATTAGTTGTTACATTAAATTACATCAATAAAAGTAATTAATTTAAATTAAATTAAATACAATACTTATCAATTACAATATAAATCATTTAAAGTTGTAGATACATCATGTTTCATCTAAATCAATTGTCTCTTGTGTCGATACATTAGAGTCTCAACCCTAATGATGATCTAAAAGCCTCAATCCGATAAAGTACATATGGATCTCCCATCCTCGAGCACACCGGCCGGTATCACGCGCCAGATGCAATCGGGAGGGGTCGGGTGGATGTCGAATCCATGAATACCTAAAATAAAGATCGCCCTTGTCAAAAACAAAATATACATACATTAAACAATGACTAACGAATATAATTTAACAAACCCGCATTTAAATGACAATCCTCAACAAATCCAAGTGCACCGGGCCAGGTAGCGGCGTGATACAGACTAAGTGTGGTAGATATGTTAGGCATTGTCTAATTCGATAAATGGACTAACACAATATTGTACCGTGAGGTTACCAACGACTCATGTCGTAAAGTCATCCGATCTATCATATGGAGCAAAAGAGTCAAAACATGATAATGAAGAATCAATCGTAAGAACATCGATCAATCGACCATACACTGGAACATACTCATCATGAAAAGTGTGAAGCTTCATGAACCAAATCTTGTCGAACCTGCTCCCCATCCGCCCCCATTCCTAGTAACCCAAAGAATCTAGCGAATATCCACAATACGACATCTCGCCTAACATCCACAATGTTCACTATATGCTTTTACGTATTCGATGTGGAAACATTCAATGTACTTCAATTTTTCCGTTGGTACTTCTACCTGAATATTAATGGAGAAGTACTCATCGTGGGGCGCACTCAACAATTTCCAAATAAAGAAGGAGCTCGCTTGGTAGATAAATTGATTTTCAATGACTGACGACTTTGCCTTAACCTCTCAAGTGGTGGTTATAGATGTCGCCAGCAGTGACAAGCTAACTCTCTCAACTTCCTTTAATGCTATTTACCCGCCCCATCACACCGTAAAGAAACGTTCCAAAATACTATCAATCTCGTGGAGTAATTGTCAACTGTGACGACATTGTCGCTCATAGTATCCAACTTTCTCCAATGAGAATGCACACCATCATGTGGAATCATGGCGACCTCTCTTGATAAGCTCGCAAGTTCGTACACAAGGCAAACTCCATATGGGAGGTCGTCTGCTCAATGCAACCATATATTCCTCTCACTTCAACTTGAGTTGCCTTTAAACCCACTCAATATCACAGTGAAGCCTAGATACCATACCGCGTTAATTCTTAAACATAGCATTATTGAATTGATGTTCAACAACAAAATGGTTTCTCTCAAATGAAGCTTGATTTCCGTGGTGTTGCAACTCACGATACTTTATTACATTCTAAGAACTCTCGAAACTCCCTTGAGACGAACCAAGATGTTCTCTAACTTTGAATGTGCACTCTCATTCTATAAAAATAAAACATATATTAAAATCATTTTTATGTATGGATGTCAAGAAAAACTATTAAGCAAATTAACATACCTATTCACAGATATTTCCGCTAAATGCATTACTTTATCTCATCCGGCCACGCACAAATCTTCCTCATAAGGAGTCAACCATGACTCGCCACATATTTCCATCGTCCACGTAAGTAGTAATCATTGTCAATGATCTTAAATTCTTCAGATCATTCCTATTCAAGAAAACACAAGGACACTCCTAAGCCTGACATGAATGCCTCCCACTTCTCTTTTCGTCAAACAACTTCTTACAACAGGCACATTTTTTGATATATGCCATCCGCAGGTAAGATTTGTCAGAGGGAAATACTAACCGTAACACTCCCGAAATATACCCTAGCGCTTGACATGCTTAGGGTATAATAAAAGTAAAGTATATTTATCCCAATAAAATAAGCAATAACTTGAATTAATACAAACAATTATGGTAAATTACTAATTATTTAATTCATGACCCATAATATAACATAATGAAGTCTGATATGTCAAAGTAGGATTTTGATAAATTAAATAGAGAATAAACCTGAGCTATATGACCAAAGAGTAATAAAAGAAAGATATTAGAATAAAATAAGGAAGAAAATTAAGAGAGACATGGTCATTAGAAAGAGGAGGAAGCCTGAGAGCTTAAATAAATGTGATAAGATCAATGTATGGTAAGCACTAAAAAGAAACATTCATTTTGGTCTAGAGAGAAGAGAGCAAAATCTAAGAAGAAAGAGAAAAGAAAGAAAAGCATGAAAAAAGGAAAGAGAAGATCAAGGTATGGAACCTGAATATTTGTATTACTTCACACACGTCTTGGGTATAAATCTATGATTTGGTATAGAAAAGTATGGAACTAGGAATATTTATATGAAAAATCCACTGGTGTATGGACCCGTATGATACATGGTTTAGAACCTTATCTGGTGGTACGGTTTGGTTGGAACCTGTAACCTCATTTGTGGCTGAGCGAGAAGAGTCTTAAAGACTCCTAGATATGCGGCTTTTGAGAAGTATTCAGTTGAACCCATAAAACTTCCTATTTTCGATCATATGCAAGAGGGGCTCCATCAGGATGGGCTTGTGGTAAGAAATACAGGTATTCAGGGAGTGAGTCCTGCTTGTAATTGTAGCCACATCACTAACTTGATGTTAGGCTTTCTAATTTCTAATTTGGACCCCCTGTAGACTGTTGGGCTGGGCCCCTCACTGAGGTCATCCATTTAGATCCGGCTCAAGTCGCTTTGTCCAGCTTCAGCCAATCCAGCCGACTTTAGAACGGGCTTTTGGGTCAGAAACAAAGAGAATTTGGTAGTAAGTCCTTCTGAGAAATGTAGCCACACAAAGGAACTTGACGTTGCGCTTTTCGAATTTTCACCACCTCACCAAGTTGATGCTTACTCTCGAATAAATAAACTGGGCGAAGGCCACCTCATGAGGTGTCGCAAATAGAGTGTCAAAGGTGACTCATCTTGAAGAGCTCAACTTGTCAGTGCAGAAATAACTCACATGCAGAGCTTAGTTGGCCCCGAAGAGCTCAGCTCGTCCCAGAGCCGAGCTCATCACTTCGCAGTAGCCATTACCCAGTCGCTGTCAAGACTGACCGCGCATGACCTCCAAATCTAAGGTCATATCTCCTTCGCTTGAACTCCGATTTGGGTGTTCTTGACCTATGGAAGCCCATTGAGTCAAGAATCCATCCATATGCCTGAGGAAGATATTAGATGTCAGACCGAGGTGTTAGACTGAGCCGCCATCAGTGCAGCTCGTCGCCCGTGTCAAATTTCGTCAAGACCGGAATTAACTCCGCCCATGACTCTCCAACTTCGGGAAGGTCATATCTCCTCTGCTTGAACCTCATTTGCGTCTGACTCCGGCGGAAATGCCACGAGTCAAGAATCCATCCGTATACGAGAAAGATATTAGATGTCAGACTGAGGTGTTAGACTGGAGCTCATCACTCTGCAAATTGTCACCCAGTCAGCTCGCTGTCAATCGATCACAGATATCCTCCAACTAAGGTCATATCTCCTTCTTGCTCAACTCCGATTTAGGGTGTGTTCCTCGACTCTATGGAAAGCCCATTGAGTCAAGAATACATTAATATACCTGAGGAAGATATTAGATGTCGGGGACTGAGGTGTTGTGATCGAGCTCGCCACTTCAGTGCAGCTCATCAGCCCGTGCCGCCTCCTCAAGATCGACCGGCATGACCTAACCCTAAGGTCATATCTCCTGCTTGAACTCCGATTTGCGTTCTTGACCCCATGGAAACCTATTGAGTCAAGAATACATTCATATACCTGAGGAAGATATTAGATGTCAGACTGAAAGTAGACTGAGCTACTCAGTGCAGCTTTCGTCAATTCAGGTCGCTTCGTCAAGACTAACCGGCACAGACCTCCAACTGAAGGTCATATCTCCTTCGCTTGAACTCCGATGGTGTTCTTGACTGGTGGAAAGCCCATTGAGCCGCAATATACCGATATGCCTGAGGAGGATAGAAGATGTTTGACCAAGGTGATAGACCAAGTTACTGAGGTCAGCTCAGCTCGTCAGTTCAGGTCACTGTCTTAGGCTGACTATGCATGACTCAACTTGGAAGGTCATTCCTTCGTCCGAACCCGATTCGGTGTTCTTAGACTCTATGGAAAGCCCATTGAGTCAAGAATACAGCCATACATAATATGATAAAAGCGGAACCTATTAGTCCAGAAATAAGGAAAAATAGTGTTATATGAACAAGAACTAATAACATAAGTAGATTTGATATGTAAAGCGAATATAGAAGAAAAAGAATAAAAATGATAAAACCAGAGAAAACGATAATTGTATGACCGCCTAAGACCGGATATTGAATGACAAGACATATATGATCGCGCTTCGCACTCCCGCTTAGTGCTACTTCGCCGTCATCACGTAAGGTGCACGCATAAGATATTAGTGCTTCGCACGATACATGATCGCTGCTTCCCGCACCCGCAGTACTTCTTACACCCATTACGTGTGAAATGCCTGCTCAGACTGCATCAGGCCTTCGAAGTATATTGTACCAGTCTCGTCTCATTCCTTATCTCCCAGCCCAAGTGTTAATATTTATACGTAGTGTATCTCAATAAGAAAGGATAAAAAGGTACGTTTGGATATGAAGGGCAACCTTAAGGGTATTTAAGAAGAAGTCTAGGGTTTCAGACTCCTATAGATAGAACATTGATAAAAAACATAAGTAAAACAGATAAGTATAGAAATGTATGTATAGCGTCATAAGATATGATTGTATAATAAAGTACAGAATATATAAGTTAATAAGATATATATGTTAATGTGAATGGCACCTAGACACGAATGATACATATATGAATATAAGAATGAGTAAACGCAGTATGATAAAACTATAGGAATATATGTATTATAGAGAAATATGATAGCCATAATATGAAGCTACAAATATGAGAACGATTATAGATTTAAAGAAATGATGGTATAAATTGCATATCAGATTTAAACCAAACTAAGGAATGGGTTTGTCTAACTTACTCATTCCTCGCTTCTGCTTTTTGCATGATTGTTCTAAAATACATATTGAATTGATTTAACTGATTTGAGAAAAGTGGGATTGTGAAATGTTTGCATATAAAAATAGTAATGATTATTAAAATAAACTATTTATACAAGCGCATATATTGTACTATATTTTTATTATAAAGGATTTGAACGCCCCACAGAATGTTAACCGCTTATTGCGCATTAAGGATAGATTGGTATACCAATAGGGTCAAATAGCATTACTGCGAACTATTGTATTGATGTGTCACCCGTCGCCAGCCCCGCTGGACCGTGACGGTAGCGCTCACTATTGATTGTTTATAACCGCCGCAGCCTGAAAGTGGGACCGCACTGCGGTTATAAAATCATTTGATACCGCCCGCAGATCGACCATGCCTGACTCGATATCCCGTAGATATCGAAGACATAGGTTAAATTGCGTTATATAAATCGGACCGATTTGTATAACTAATCTGACACAATTGAATTGAATTGCATAACCGAATCGAATTTGTAAGCATACCTTAATGTTGATTTGAGATTGTTAAATATTGGAAATGAAAGTGTATTTTGGATGATCAATGAACCATGACTAATTGTATATAAAACAAGTATATATATCACATTATATTGATCATCCATAATGATTTGAAGTTAGTTTTTAATTGTTAAATTTTATAATGATAATGTATGTGAAAAACAAAGACATGATCACATGATATGATAATGACATGAAAAACAGTATATGAAAATAGAGTTATAATAAATGGTATATAGTATATAACCATGAAAGTAATATATGGAGTAAGAATATGAGCATTTGCACATAATGTGGATATGTGTAATATGAACCATTGGGAGATAATAGACCAAATGATAAGTACTAGAATAAGAAATATATGATATGAAATATATAGACATACCTAAATAGAATAGAACATGTACTATGAGCACACTAATGTAAACAGATATTGCAAGCAAGAATCCATGCAGCATAAGTAAAGATGACAAAGCACCAGAATACGTGAAAAGCATAGATAGGAGATAAGGCCAGAAGACAGAATAGATGATACGGATAGTAATGAAAGACGATAAGTAATACAGCAAAGTTATATGTATATATGTTTTGTGACTGTCATCGATAGGTGTGGTTGTCCATGCTTATGTTCCCACTGTTGAAAGCTGAGTAATGTGTGTTCAACTGCGGTAGGCAATGTGTATGTATGACA
Organism: Tetrastigma voinierianum; assembly: GCA_016808115.1. Classification (NCBI taxonomy): domain Eukaryota; kingdom Viridiplantae; phylum Streptophyta; class Magnoliopsida; order Vitales; family Vitaceae; genus Tetrastigma; species Tetrastigma voinierianum. The sequence continues at coordinate 38,365 of JAEQBH010000819.1, forward strand.
AGGATAGAGGACAGACATCCCACACAAGAGATGCCGCTTCAGATAGGTGCTCACCGCACTGCTTCCGCGATCTCTGATGTTTTGTAGAAAAGAAAAAAAAATGTACATATGTATAGCAGGACCTAGCATATGTATATAGATGTTGAGGGACACCACTGGCGTGGGTAGTTTTGTATATGAAAATGCATTTTGTTATTACAGAAATTGTTTGTATAATCAGGTACAAGTTCAGCTCTGAGAAAGAACAGGTCAATGAGTCCCATATAGTCTCGCGCCTTGATTTCGGCTCTCTGATCCCGCCTATTCGGGTCGGATCTGGGGATGGGACGGGACAACCGCACGCTCATTAAGGCCAACTCCTGGTCAGAACAATGACATGAAAATAACGTTATTAAACTTGTAACTTCCATTGCCTGGCGTAGTTGTCTACACGCCGGCCTCTGGCGCCATAAACGCCACAAAAAAGTCAAATTTTGGTAGACACGCCACACCTACAATCTGAGAAGTGAAGGAGTCCTCATGGGCTTTGAGAAAGCCCAAAACAACCGAATGTAAGTAGGAGTTCCAAAAACAGTCTCTCACACAATCGTTCGACTCATCCTTCCTAAGGCTTATTCCAACATATTTACATTCATTCAGTTGTTTCATTAGTTGTCGTATTTGGCGATCTACCACTGTATTAAGTAGTCATGCTTATGACGTGGGCATTGCAGATCATTTATATGCCAACATTATACCTACTACATTTTTTATGTATTATTCCTTTTCACCAAGTTCTTCGTCATATCGACAATATAGCTTTCTCCCATCCGACACCCGACCAAAGATATGGAGTGACCCTCCAATTGTTTAGAATGGCTTGATGATTATGAAATCCACAAACAACTTTAACACTCCAATCATCATTATTTACAACTCTACAATCGATTATCTTAAATGGACAATCACATTTTTCGCTCCAAAGGCCTTTTCGATTCAAGGTTTCCACATTCGACTTATTCCTTGCATGCCTATATGTTCCACCACGCTCATGCAAGGCCAACTCTACTTTTCTACTATCTCTTTGTCCGATCTTTTTTATCACAATAACAAATCCGTTTCTTTTTTCCTTATTATTCCGGTTCCCCCATTCAATCAAAGCATCCCTGCCACAAATATCTCGGATAATAACAATTTATTAATTTCGATATATCTTAAAACAAATTACTCTAACTTTAAAGTATTAAAATTACCTCATTACTACTAAATGCATCACTGCAATCAACTAATTGTCAGAATCTCAGGCTACATTATGATCAAATTGCAAAATAAAATGCATTAAATACAACAAATAATGTCCAATTAAAAAACTCGATAATGTTTTACCGAATTTGAACCGGAAACATCATAATTCGGATTTTCAACCGCTTCAACTAGAAAATCCAGATTTCCAACCGTTATGTTCTATTTAACGGATATTTGTCAAATCCGTTTCTAACAATGCTCTACATAATTTTGATATCCGGATTTTGTCTATAATCCGGATTTGTTAAATCCGGTAATAGAGCATATTCCCGGATTTCAATATCCGGACACTGTTATGATATCCGGATTTTCGAATCCGGATTAAGTGTATTTTGCGAAAAAAACGAACCTGAATGTTATCCTCGTCTTCCTTCTCCACCGTTGTAAAGCTCAAGGCAACGCCATTCTCACTATTTTTTAACGCCATTCTCACACAAACGGCCGTAGAGGGAAGTTAAGTGGAGTTGAAGATAAACACAAACGTGCTCGTATGGCATGAGTTTGGTGTGAGAGATAAAGAAATTAAGAAGAAGAAGAAGAAGAAGAAGAAACAAATAGAAAAAATTACATAAGCAGAAATGCGCATTTTCCTATACAAGGCTTTTTTTAATTTTGACGTTATAAATGTATGCACAGAATAATTTCTCAATAAAGATAAAATTGAATTTAAAAATATTAAAATTTTTGAAAAACAATTAAATAATAACATATGATGAAAAGAATAGAGTAGGATTATTTTAACTTTTTAAACCACAATAAGCAACCCTAAACTTGGAGATTATTCTAATCAATTAATAGGTACTATTTAAAATGACTCTGATAGTATTCTTGTCAATTTCTTATTAAAACCATCCTTAAAGATTTGTTTTGTGAAAACAAAGGCCAGATTTTTTTGGGTTTCTGGTGAGTTTGGTATCATGCTTATCGAGTTTTTGGAGGAATAGGACAAGTATGGGTATCATCTAATCCCGATTATATTAAAAAACAATTTTAAAATGATTTTTATTTATATTTTAGTATACAATAATAATAAAAATATATTTTTCTAATAAAATAAAATTATAATAATATAATATCTTATTTATTTATAATACATATTAATTTTTAAAAAATAAAAATTAAATGTAACACAAAAAATTTTCATTCCTGCCCAAGCCAATCCGTCCACCTTGTTTATTTCTTCTATAAACGAGGCGCATTGATAAAAAATGGTTTAAGTAAATAAGACAAGGTTGGAATGAGGCCGCCATCACGAACCTCGATAAAATAAGGAAGAAGAGAATATAAAATCGGATTTAATCGAGTCTCGAGAAAATGGCTCTTTGAAAACTTGGTGAGGATGTAGGTATACAAAAAGTACAACTGAGAGAAAAGAACAAAAATTACAGAAAAAATTGTAGTTTATATATAGTTGTTATATATCACCTCTTGAACGCAGAACTTAATGAGGATGGTCCACAAATATGATTTAAGCCCAGTGTTAAGAACAGAAGGAAAAAAAAAGTGAAGGAAAAAGAAACCCTTGGAAAATTTTTTGAGCATTTAATAAAATAAATAGACCATCAATCGCCATCAATATTCAACAACGTATTGAACAATATACCTTTCCCACGGGGTCCCACCCATCAATTTTAGAAAATAAATAAATAAATAAAAATACAAGAAAATAAACTTCCCCAAAATTTTCAAATAGACAATCCTTGCAAATCCATCCAATCCAAGGGTTTTGAGAACAAGTAAATCCTATATGATCAATATAGCTCATCAATCACACAAATAAATGGTTCTGACAAAGTATACCCAGCGGTCTCTGAGAGAATTTCCCTAAAAAGCAATACGATTTGCAGAGATCAGAGCTCGGCCTCCTCAACGAAATAAGAGATCAAAGCTCTCCCGGGGTGTCATATTTGATCCAGCCAGACTGATTTTCCTGCAATTAACAAACAGAAAGGATTAATTCAACCAATTGTTTTGAGGATGATGATGTAGAGTTACTGCTGAGAGAGTCCACCTTTGTACCACTTCCAGGTTCTCTTCAAGCCATCAGTTGTCCTTCACTCTGACATTCCACTCTCTACCCTATTCATTAAAAAAACCCTATGAAAAATGGTGGGGGAAAAAGAGGGTAAAAGAAGCAAATTAGATCCAATCATAGGCTTCTAAACCAAATAGCAAAACTTGGAAATAAGAACAATTATTTCTCACTATTAAGCCTTCTAATCTAGTCAACGCTCACAACAATGGATATTCTTATTTTTCATCTTCAAAACTGAATAGGAATCCCCATCCCATCACTGTTCGGATTCACAGCAGATGTCCAATAATTATTCTGTTGACAGGGAAGAGAGATCATGCATCTAGCAAGCTTGAAAACTAATGAACAGATGCAGTTTCTGCAAAAGAAGCTCGCGAGTTCCATAAAGAGGCTTGCCACCAATGACCCAGTCCTTCTCAAGTAGCCCTGTTTTAGCTCCAGTCAACATCTCCTCATGAAAAGTAGAGACAATGCAGTAGATTGAAGTTCTTAAAACATCAGCAATGGCATAAGCTTGTGAGTGTAGGGGGACGCCTCTCTTTTTACCCACAACACTGGTCGCTGCATCTCTTCTTGCTGTAGTCACTGTGGCCCATTTGATACCAGCCGGTCCCATCAGAGCATTGGGAGACTGCAAGCTCGTCTTCTTACCCAGGAATGTTTCAACGGCAAGCAGGCAAGATAACAGTGTTGAGATAACAGCAGCATTACTGCCAGAAAGTTGAGCAATTCCAAACCTATCCTCTTTGAGTGAACGAGCAGTAAGCGAGGCAACTGCCCAGGAACACCATGCACATAGCTGCACAATAATCAGCAACTCTCGTTATCTATCTAGAAAGCTCCTAATGAATTGTCTTCAATGACATCATCTTTTAATACAGCATAGGAGACTTTGTTGCCAACCTCTTCAAATACATCCATGTAATCTCTAGGAAATTAGAAAAAACAAAAAGGGAACAAAAAAGCCTGTTTGGTTACAGTGTTTGAAAACTGTTTTTTGTTCTAAAAAACATGGAAAACACGTTTGGTTCTCATTTCTTTTGTGTTCTGAAAAACACAGAAAACACATAAAACACTAAAGTGAGAGAACAAGAAGTAAATTCAGAGACCACCAAAATAGTGTTCTTTGTGATTTCAAAAACTGTTCTCAATAACAGTTTTCAAAAACAGGAACCAAACAGGCCCAGAGCTTCCATCCTTTTATCTTCTGATGGATATCAACACGAATTTGTAACTTCTTGTCAGTGACCAATCAAGCATTACATCTTTACCCTCCTTGATAACATCAACCATTTAGAATTATGGTAACAAGAAAACTACCAAGATTAGCAGAAATCATAAATGCCACCTATGGTTATTTGAGGCACAAGGTGCACCGAGGTGCAAAAGCCTCTTGGGGCCTTGAGGTACAAGGGGCACTTGAGGCGCAAGCTTTTTTAAGCAAGGTGCATCCTATCTAATATAAATAAAAATTACATATCTCACTATAGATAATTTTTAAAAGTGAGGAGCACCCTACCTATATATCTCACGATATATATATCTCACTATATATCTCCTTATCTCACTCTTCCTTAGTGAGGCGTAGGCTTTTTTAAGTGAGGCGTAGGCTTTTTTAAGTGAGGTGCATCCTACCTAATATAAATAGAACTTACATATCTCACTATATAAAAAATTTTAAGTGAGGCGCAAGACACACTTGAAGCATAGGCTTTCTTGGAGCCTCTCGCACCTTTGTGAAGTCCATGTGCCTCCCCTGAGACGAGGCAACAGTGGCAGGAGTGGTGGCGCCTGGATTTTAGGCGTGCCTTTCACAACCATGATGCCACCTAGGCATAGCACTGTATCCCAGCCTCATATGTAGCTTTAACCTAAAATCTCTTACTGATTATCAAAAGAAGAATCATGTTGGACCTCTAAAGGCTCCTATCAGCAGTTGGAGGTAATGCTGTTGCAGGAAAGCATCCAGGATGAAGCTCCCTTTTCTTTTTTTTCTTTTTTTCTTTTTTTTTTTTTGTTTTTTGTTCTGGAACACTAAGTAGCAACCACACCAAGGATACACTTGCAAACCAACTCCAAAAAAGAGGGAAAGAAAAAAGAAACACCTTGAAGAAAGAAGCACATGTATTTGTGGGAAGACATTAAGAACATACCAGAAAAGGAAAAGAAGGATTGACCAAAAATTTCTTTGTTGTCACACACCTTTAGTGGCTAAATCACAAGGGGCTTCTATATCCCTGTTAACCTGTGTCTACAAGATGCCTTTCAAGCACCGAAAGATTTGTCCATTTTGAAGCTTTATCAAGAAAAATATTTGAAATTTGTGAAATGGAGAAAAAGGTCCTTAAAAAATCAACTCAGGAACAGGCAAAAGGGAAAATAAAAAGGCTTGCAAGGTTCTTGTTTTAAACCTAAAAGATCTTTTGACTTAAAAACAAATAACTAAATAAATATAAATATAAATATAAATAAGAGAGAGAGGAGAGAGAAAAAGGAAAACAGACACAAGAAGGTTTTCAAATTCATGCTACACCCAATTGGGTACCAGACAACGTGTAAGCATAAATTCAAATATGTATCACATGGTCTAAACACCTTGACTTGGACAATAAGCACCAAGATCTAATGGGGTGGTAGCTTGCACCTATCAGTGCCTATTGAGCAAGGCAAAGTGATAACTGAGGTTTCTGAAGGATCATGTGGAGGCTTAGAGTGGCTTGAGGTGCAGCACATGTTGCTAGCATGCATGAGTGCTGCATGACTAAAGGGTGGTGATGGTGGATCGAGTTAGGCCACAACAATGGCATGACATTAGGAGCCTGGAGCTGAGTTAGGGACATAAATGAACCTTACTAGCATACACACATTGGCGGAACACCATGGGGTATGGTGTAACTCAAGGACTCAATGACACGAAGTGCAGTTGGTATTAGAGCTTCTTTGCAATGAAACAAAAACTGGTGGAAGTATTGTGATAACTGAGGTTTCTGAAAGGATCATGTGGAAGCTTAGAGGTGGCTTGAGGTGCAGCACATGTTGCTAGCATGCATGAGTGCTGCATGACTCAAGGGTGGTGATGGTGGGTCGAGTTAGGCCACACCATGGCATGACATGAGGAGCCCTGGACCTGACTAAGGGATATAAATGCAGTGATGGACCTTAGCATAAGCACATTGGCAGAACAGCATGGGGTATGGTGAAACTCAAGGACAAAATGACATGAAGTGCAGTTGGTATTACAGCTTCTTTGCAACGTAATGAGGAAGTATTGTGAAAGCAGTATGGGACCATGAGGCTTTGATAGAGACACATAATTGGGATATGCCTCAGGTGATGTTGATTCTTCTCTTCCACCCTTAATGAGAAATGCTTCAATGAATTTTCCACTGAAACTTGTCGGAGGGTCAGCACAAGTTCATCAAGGAGAATTTTGCAGAACACAATGCACACGTTAATGCAAGGCACGCTTGTTGGTTAGATGCCTAACAAAGGTTTGCATCCTTGAGCCCAAAAGCTTCAGCCATACAGAAGGAAACGAGTTGGGAAACTTCCTTTAAGATATGCAGCAATACTAAGGTTGCTCATATTCCCGTAATAACTTCCATTGCAGCAACATTTAGCCTGACTCAAGCTTTAGATGAGAACTTGCGGACGAGCAGGCAAGTGGTTCTAAGGAGTAGAAAGATCAGTTCCTCCCCCACTAACACATTATAGATGGCTAGAGAATACCTCAACAAGCTGAAGTAAATGGGTACTAAGAGATTATGTGAAGAAATCTATTTCTTTGATGCTACACACAAAGAACATGTTTAGGGAGAATAAGTGATGTAGAATAATCATTAAATAGTTGCCTACACTTAAGTTGATGGATGATGGGTTTATGGAGAGGAACAAGGAATAAAGTTTATGATAGAGAAAAGGCAATAGAGAGATAGGGAATAAAGTTTATGATAGAGAAAAGGTAATAGAGAGATAGAGAAAGAGAATTTTTTTTTTTTTTAACTAGTGTAATCAAAGATAATTGAAGAAAGAATTGTATTTTTCATTGATCACAAACAACATATTTATATACAAGACAATCCCAAACCAAATAGGAAAGAATATGAAGTTTCCTAACTCCAAATGAATACAAATTTCCTTTCCCAACTAGTTTCTAATTCTAAAATACTATAACACTCCCCCTCAAGTTGGAGCATAGATGTTGATCCTGCCCAACTGTGAAAATATCTCCTAACTGTTCTCAAGTCTTTACATATCCTATAAAAATCAACCCCAACTGGATCTTCTCATGGACAAAATGACAATCTATCTCAATATGTTTGGTCCGTTCATGAAATACCAGGTCGGATGCTATATGAATGGCATGGCTATTACACTAAAGCTTCAGTAATTAGTAATGAAGCTCATGCCCACTTCCATCAATAACCTGATTTATCCACATGATCTCGCAGACTGTGATTGTGTCATGGCTCGATACTTTAACTCTACACTGCACCGCAAAGACAACACTTCGCTTCTTTACTCTTCCACGATACTGTATTTCCAACAAAGACACACATCCCCGAGTGATCTCCCATCTTCCTGGGATTCATCAGCCGCAGCCTAACAAGCACTCAATTCTAGCATGTTTATGCTTCTTATACAATATTCCACGTCCAAGAGCTTCTTTCAAGTAACATAAGATATGTTCTACAGCTGCCCAATGATTAAATGTGAGAGATGACATATACTTACTCAACACACTTACTGAATAAGCAATATCCGAGCGAGTTACTGTAAGGTAATTCAATTTCTCAACCAATCTTCCGTATCTCTCAAGATCTTCAAATAGTTCTTCTTCCTTAGTTAGTTGTACATTAGGAGCCATAGGAGTACTACATATGGCGCCAATTTCGCTGTTTCGTATAACATATCAAGTACATATTTTCATTGAGATAACAGAATTCCCTGCTTACTTTTCATGACTTCAACACCCAAGAAATACTTCAACACTCCTAAATCCTTTGTGTGAAATTGATTGTAAAAAAAGGATTTAAGAGATAATATACCTTTGGGGTCACTCTCAAATATAACAATATCATCCACATACACTACCAGTAGAATAATATAAGAACTTTAGTTTTTATAGAAGATAGAGTGGTCAGCCTTACTTTTCCGCATGCCAAATGTCTCGACTGTCTGACTGAATTTTCCAAACCAAGCACAAAGACTCTATTTCAAACCATACAAAGATTTCGAAGACGACACACCTTCCCTATCTCCCCCTGAGCAACAAACCTCAGAGGTTGTTCCATGTAAACTTCTTCCTAAAGATCTCCATGTAGAAAGGCATTTCTGATATCAATCTAATGTATGTCTCAATCATAAGAAGCAGCAAGAGAAATAAATAGACGAACAAATGTCAGCTTAGCTACAGGAGAAAAAGTATCAGAATAATCAACTCTAGAAATCTGAGCATAACCCTTAGCAACAAGACGGGCCTTCAATCTAGTAATAGACCCATCAGGATTAAACTTAACTGCAAACACCCAACAACAACCAATAGCCTTCTTGCCAATAGGTAAAGACGCCAAGTCCCACGTACCATTGTCATCTAAAGCCTGCATTTCATCTACTATAGCACTACGCCAACCAGGGTGAGATAAAGCCTCAAGGACAGTGTTTGGAAGAGAGATAGAATCATGAGAAGCAATAAAGGAACAAGAGGAAGACGACAAATGGTTATAAGAAACAAACGAAGAGATTGGGTGAGCACACTGACGTTTACCTTTACGGAGAGCAATTAAAAGATCATCATTCGGAATTAGATCTGATGACAAGCCGGTGTTGGACTAGAGACTGGAGGGTTCTAGCGCCGAGAATACACCTAAGTAATGGAAGGTTTAACAGGAACAAGAGCAAGAGTAGGAGTAGGTGAGGAAATAGTGTATACTAATAAATCATCATCCTCCCCCTGACTAGTAACAGTAGAAGAGAGGGAAAACAGGGTAGTCTCAAAAAACGTAACATCAATAGACACAAAGTATTGTCGAAGAGGAGGACAATAACAACGAAACCCTTTTTGAACACAAGAGTAACCCAGAAAAATGCACTTTAAGGACTTCAGATCAAGTTTAGAGACTTGTGAACGAACATCCCAAATAAAACATGTGCATCCAAAAACCTTGGGCTCAATAGGAAACAAGGGATTATTAGGAACCAATTGATGATAAGGAGTTGCCCAATTTAGAACCAATAATGGCATCCTATTAATCAAGAAACAGTTTTAGAGACTACATCGCACCCAAAAGTGTTCGGGGAACATGCATTTGGAACAATAGGCCTGTGCAGCCTCCCGAGAAGATGTTCATTCTTTCACCCAAATTTATCCCATTTTGAGAGGGTGTATCCACACAAGAGGTTTGATGGAGAATCCTGTGTTGTAACATGAAAGATTGAAAAGGTTCAAATAAATATTCTTTAGCATTATCACTCCTCAATATTTGAATAGGTGCATGAAATTAGGTTTGAAGTTCAAAGAATGTGCTGCAGAATGGAGAAAATGGAATCGTAATCGACTTTTCATTAAATAAAGCCAAGTCACACTGAGAAATCATCAACAAAAGTAACAAATATTTAAACCTGGGGACATAATCGACAAGGAGCCCAGCAAACATCTAATAAATTAACTCAAAAGGAGGAAACTCCATGACACTTAGACTCAAATGCACGCGATGAAGCGTAGCATATTGACACGGCTCACAATTCAACGAGGACATACTAGGAAATTGAGGAAATAATTTCTTCAACAAAGAAAGAGACGGATGACCCAAGCGACAATGAACTTCATGCGGGCTGGCAATCCCAAAACATGCAATAGCCTTTGGCAACTCTGGATCAAGAATGTAGAGGCCCCCAAACTCTTGTCCTCTACCAATAACCCGCTTTGTCAAAAGATCCAGAAACAGACAATAACCAAGAAAGAATGAAATACTGCAATTAAATGTTCGAGTAAGTTTACTCACAAAAATTAAATTAAAGGAAAAATGTCGCAAATTTAGAATAGAGGTCAAAGGGATGAGAGGAGTAGGATTAATTGTGCCCAACCCAAGAAAACATGATTAGACTCATCTAGGGGTGACAAAAGAGGGGCAGAGGGGTGGATCGAAATGTGGTGAATAAACTAGAATTACCTGTCATGTGGTCGGTGGCTCCAGAGTCAATTACCCAGTTGGAGGAAGAGAGCATAAGGCATGTGTCGAGTTTACCCGACTCGGCAAGTGCAATGGTGGGAGTAGAAGCAGGCTTCAATAACTTGGCATACTCATCTGCAAAAAGCACAACTGACTACTTTAAGGTATTACTTGCAAACGCAACATGAGCAAATTGAAATCTTAGGTTCTAATTTAGCATCTTCCTACACTCCCGAAGTGTATGTCCTGCTTATGACACAACATACCCTCCCTAAGGACTCCACCAGGAGCCAATCCACAAGCTTGGTTTGTCGGCTCACCGCCTCAAGGGCTTATTATTTTGGCGCACCAATGCATTACTCATCTGAATAGATGGGGGGATCTCTATACGTAATAACCAACTGAAAGTTTCCTATAGCGAGGAAATCTCAGAACTTGAGAGAATCTGAGATTTGGCCGTATCAAATTCTAAAGGAAAACTAGCTAGAAAACTCATAACCGCCATCTGTTCTCTCTGTGTTTGCTATACTTTGATATCGGCACTAAAGGGCACCAACATATTCAACTCATAAGTTTTCTTAAATTCCATGAAGTGGTCAGTAAGAGACCTATCATGTTTTTCAAGTCGATGAAAAGCCTTGCATACCTCTCAAATATTTGTGAGACGTCCCCTTTCCCATAATACTGAAACTCCAAGTGATCCATTAATTCTTTAACAAATTCACAAAGATTAATCACATTGATTACCTCACTATCAATGGAATTACGAATCTGTAGATAAAGGCGGGCATCTTCCTCCATCCACTGTTCTTTCAAATCGTCAGTTGGTGGGTCCTTAGTGAGATGAGCAGCCATACAAATGCTCCTTACATAGAAGCGAATTGTTTTACTCCAGTCCAAATAATTGAGTCCATTCAATTTGTGTTCATGATTTTGGACATCATCGGAACCATTTCCGACACTAAAGCAATGCTTCTGATCGGTTGACACCACAATAGACTTCTTCTCAACTGTATCACTCATTAGAACAACAGAGAGAGCACCCTAAAGACAAGAAACAAAAAATTCCTTGAAGAAACCCTAGGTCCCGCAGCAATTTTTCACTTATAACACCAAAAATAGTTGGAGTTTTGAACCACAAACTAGATGGATGGACTCTCGAGGCCAAGAAGCACCCTTCTGTAGTCGTCGAAGACTGACCGGGCGAACACACTACCTTTACGCACGGGCGCGTGTGAAACAAGGTAAAATCACGAGATTGGTGTGTGTTGCTCATGCACTAGGTTTCCGGCCACCGAACTTGGTGGCGGTGGTCATCGGCGGCCGACGCTCCTCCTCAGGTGGGCGGTGTCACCCCATGCACCCTTGAAGTTGGTGTTTCAAAGAAACACCCCATGGCTCTTCTCCTCTTCTTTGTTCCTTTGAAAATTGTCTCAAAATTTTGCCTTTTCTAGGGCAAATTCAAAACCATGCTCTTATACCATGTAATCAGAGATTATTGAATAAGAATTGTATTTTTCTATCGATCACAAACAACCTATTTATATACAAGACAATCCTAAACCAAATAAGAGAGAATATGAAGTTTCCTAACTCTACATGAATACATGTTTCCTTTTCCCAACTAGTTTCTACAATAGTATAACAATAAATATAGAGAGAGAACATATGACGAATGATTATTACCCAAAAAGTGCATTTTTATGATCACCCTTTTTCATATGATTTTTGACACTTTTGAGTATCAATTATCCTTGAATAAAAACTCATCTGAAAATATATTGTTCCTCACTATGTAATATCTTGGTAGCACTAAAATAGAATCCAAAGAGGAAGTTTATATGCATCAAGCTAAATCCAGAAGTCTATCAACAATGTGTTCTGTACCTGGGAGTCGTTCAATAGTTCAGAGAACCTTGAATCTCGTTCCGAGACAGTTGGCAACTGAACCTGAGTGGATTGTTGGTGAGTTTTATCAATAGAACTTTCCAAGCCTTCGACTAAATTAGATGCAAGATGTTCCAGAGGCCTCAAGCACACAGCTACAATTTTTTTGTAAGTTTCACCAGTTTCTTCAAAGAAGGCAGCTCGGCGCCAGGTATCAACATTATTGTCACAAACCATACAAAGATCAAGATATGCAAGATAATGAGGAAGAGATTTTGGAGTGCTCTCCTCCAGAGCTGCCAAGAGAGGTTCACTTGGATTAGTTTCTGCTGCTGCTGATCCTTTAGGTGGTGCAAATATATACCTCTTTGTATGTATCACCTATAAGTCCATATGAACATGTTAAATTGATGCCCCAAAATATGCAAATAAAACAGTAATGGCTGCCTTGCTGGAAAAGAAACAAATGGATGTTCAAATAAGGATAAAGCTAGATTACAATAATCTAGATCATTCAATCGATACCGATAAAATGCCTACAGGTATGATTTCAATGGATCTTACACTGGAAAAACCAAGATAAACAATTCACATGAAAGACCAACAATTTTGTTTTAAAAAGAACGATGTGTTGATGGAGCACATGATCTTGATGAAGACAATCTACTGTATTTCTTTTGCAACCAAGATCGCATTAAGTCATGGGCAAAAAATAATAATAAGAGCCAAATTTTGGAAATGGGAAGTAACGGTTACAAATTAGTAAGCAATACCAATATATGGAAACTGGAAATTTGAATAGTAGAAAAAATTAGAAATTCTGGATCAAGATTTCAACAAATATATATCAAGTCTCAAAGATACCATCATCCTAAGGACATTTGACATTTTGATGGATACTTAATCCACATGCCTTTTCAGATGAATTTTTGTATATCGACAGTAAAATTACAAAAAAAAATGATGAACCTTGCCAATTAAAAATAAAATAATTGATGACTTAAACTCAACTTATACATTACTAATTTATACACAAACACACACAAAACAAAACAAAAACACAAAAACAAAAACAAAAATAGAAAAAGAAAGCAATGCAACAATTGATGATAATGACACAATAGGACCATAGAGATAACACATCAAATACCTGCTAAGCGGAAGGGCACATCAAATGTGTTAGTTTTATCATAGGCATACACAAACCTTAAAATATTTTGGGCTATAAAGTAAACTTCACTCACTACTTAAACATCATAAGTGTCAGTAGATTAAGAAAGTTGGGATTTGTAGACATTTGAATGATTAGGAAAACTAGAATTTGATTGTTAGAGATATAAATAATTACAAAGCCCTTGAGGCCTAGCTCAAGTGGTTAAGGGATGGGATGGGATGGGATGGGATGGGGTTATGGGAGGTTCCAGGTTCAAGTCTCAATGTGAACAAAAAGAAAAAGAAAAAGAAACATTTACCTATTAAAAAAAATGAATAATTAGGAAACTGATTTCCTATGATTAAAGGAAAGAATTAGTCAGTTTCTGATTGTGAGAGATTTTAGGGTCAACCTTTCCTATCTTTTCTTATTTTGAGTTTTATGCTTTGTATTTTATTTCATTATCAAAGAGAATTTTTTCTTCTCTCTCCTCTATGATTTGCTACATGCAACAAAGCCCTTAGGGTTCGATCATGAATTTTAAGGCTGCCATGGTTGGCTCTAGATCAGCCACTTTGGATGCTAGCATCGGATACAGCATCTTCAAAGGGTGTTGTGCAACCATCGGTTGTTTCTCTTACTGAAAGTTCTCTTCAAATTACCATTCAAAATTTGAACCGAAAAAATTATCTTGAGTAATCTAAGTCCATGCGGTTAGTTTTTTTTTTTTTTTTTTGATAAGTAAGCTAAGAAATATATTAACAAAAAAGTTGTCTGTAGAAAGATACAGGAAAGATGGGCAGCGAAAGAAAACAAAAAAAGACGGAAGGGTATGACATATACCAATCCACCCAAAACAAAAGCAAATAGGAAGCACTAGAGAATACACATAAGCAAGCTTACAATAGAGTACTCCCTCATAAATTATCCCTGCCCAAGAAGTGAGGGAAGTTATGAAAGAATGTTTCAATCTAGTGGGAGAGAAACTATCATCATCAAAGACTACCCTCCTTCCAAATCGCCCAGAGAATGCAAGGAAGAGTTGCCTTCCACATAGCTTCCTTTCTAATGGGGAGGGTTGTCCATGCCAACATCAACTCTTTAACCAAGGAAGGATAGGCCCAAACCACCCCTGACAGGGAAAGGATAGCTGCCCAAAAGCCCCAGACTGAAGAGCAATGAAGTAGGAGATGGTCTATGGTCTCCTCATCTTCTTTGCAAAGGGGACATCCGCTGCGTTGAACTCTTTTTTCAAATTTAATCCATGGTCAACACCTTACCCCACCAAACCTCCCAAGTGAACACACTCACTTTAGGGGGAATGCAACTATTCCAGATTAGCCCTACCAAGATAGCTTCAGAGGTGTCACCTTCCAAGTGCCTATAGTTAGCTTTAACTGTGTACTCGCCTTTCTTATCCACTAACCAAAAAATTTTGTCCCTTTCCCTTTGAGAGATATTTTTGCTGCTAATCAAGCTAATAAGTCTTTGTATTTCTTCCATTTCCCAATCGTTGAATGGCTTGATAAATCTCAGGTTCCATCCTCCTTCGCTCTCAGAAGGTCTCTCTGCACTTCTCCCACTTTAACCCCTTTTGAGGCAGCCATAGCATACAACATTGGGAATTTATCACACAATGGGAATTCCCCACACCATTTATCCTCCCAAAATCTAATTCGACCCCCATCACCAAACATGAGCTTACAATCTTGTTTCAGCTGCTGAGCTTCTCTTCTAATATCCTTCCAAAGACCCACCCCCTAAGTCCATGCGGTTAGTGATTGACAACAAGAGGAAACTTGTCTATTTGAATACAAAGTGAAACCGCCAGCCACTTATGAGTAAAGGATGGTAGTTGGAGTCTAAAAATTCAAAGGTTACCACCCCGTTGATCAAGTGTATGAATCGGATGGTTGGAAAAACATTCATGTTCTTGTTGATGGCTTGCGATGTGTGGGAAGAAGTTAAGGAAACCCATATGAATTAGGACAATCATTTAGAATTGTCCAAAGTGAACACACGAATGTGGAAGATGCAACAAGGTGAGCAGGAAGTAACAACCTATTATAATGAGATGATGGTTGTTTGGTAGGAGTTGAGTTTATTTAAAGAAGAATGGGAAGTCTGAGTCATAGAGCTTGGACAAAGAGAAGATAGAAAGAGGTTGTGTATTAATTTTCTAGGCTGGTTGGAATAAAGAACTTGATGAGGTTCGCGGATGCATCTTAGGGCAACATCCCTTGTCGACTATGGAGAAGTTCTTTCGGAAGTGTGTAGAGAAGTATGACAATAAGTGAAGTTAAAGAATGTTAGTGAAACAAAAACAGAGATTGAGGGGTCAGCTTTGGTAGTCTAAGGCATAGACTTAAAAGAAGATAGACGAAGAGAAATGGACAGACCTTGGAATGACTATTGTAAGAGGTTGTGGCATATTCGAGAAACCTGTAGGAAGTTACACAAGAAACCGGCAAGGTGGAAGGAAAATGAAAACCTTGTAGTGATGAGTCAAGGGGAGAAGTCCATCCATTTCAAGTGAGTAATGCAGGTCCAAGGTAGCTATCACCCCCAAAGTGTCCTCCATTCACAAAGGAGGAAATGAGCACCTATATAAAATGTTCCAATCTCAATCTTTAGGAAATTCCAATCCATATTGTTCTCTAGTTCAGTCAGATAATTTCTTCATGGCAGCCATTGTTTGTACCAAGTGTATTGGATCTTGGATATTAGATTCAGGTGTCACTAATCATATGACCTGCACTTGGCATTTCTTTCCTTCATATACACCTTGTGCAAAAAATCAAAAGGTTAAAATTGTAGATGTCCTTCCGTTATCCTTTGCTAGGAGGAACAAAGGGTTCATTTCTCCTCTCTAAACCTTGCCTTAAAAATGTTCTGCACATTTCAAACCTATCATATAATCTCTTGTCTATTAACCTAACCATTGATCATGATTGTCGAGTTAAATTTTGGTCTTTTCGTTGTGAACTTTGGGATTTAACCTCAAGGATTTAATCAGTATTGGAGGCATCACATTCTATGATGAATACTTGGGTGAAATCTGGCATGGCTAACACCGAGGCAGAGGTGATGGCAAGTTGCAAATGCTGAAAGGCTGCTTGCACATCTTTGTTACAACAAAAATCTGTTGCTTGCTCCTTTAATAGGGTGGTCAAGGGCTGAGCTATCCGCCCATAATCCTTGATAAAGCAGCAATAATAACCCGTCAATCCCAGAAAGCCTCGTACCTCCTTGAGGTTCCACGGGGGAGGCCAATGCAGCACACTAGACGCTTTGTTGGGATCCATCTCTACCCCTCTTGCAGATACTACATGGCCCAAGTATCCACAACTGAGCAGCCCACTGCACATTTCTTTTGGTTGACCTTAAACTAGTGAGTTTGTAGGATATGCAGAACAATGCTAAGATGCTCGAGATGAAGGGCCCAAATGGAGTGTAGACTTATACATCATCAAAAAATACCATAACAAACTGTCTCAGATGAGGTCATTCATAATTTCTTGAAAGGTTGTCGGCGCATTGGTGAGGCTGAATGGCATTAACAAAAATTCATACTGCTTGGAATGTGTGCAAAATGGAGTCTTGTGTACGTCATCGGTAGTAACCCAGATTTTGTGATACCTCGATCATAAGTCCAGTTTGTTGAAATATTGTTGCCGCCCAGCTCATCAAGCATTTCCTGGATCATCAGGATAGGGTATTTATGATAGTCATTTTATTTAATTGTCTGTAATCGACACAAAAACGCCAGTTGTCGTCCTTCTAATGCACCAAGAGCACAAGGCTCGAGAATGGGCTATTACTCAGTTGTATGATGTCGACCGCGAGCATTTCGCTTGCCATCCTTTCCATTTCATTTTTTTTTTTAGTGAAGTTGTGTCTATAAGGTCTGACGTTGACTGGGATAGTGCTCAGTAACAATGGAATCATGTGATCTTGTGTTCGAGTTGGAGGTAGGGTAGAAGGTTCGGCAAATAGGAAATTGTAGTTCATAAGTAATTCAATGATCTTCTCTTGTTGTTCTGTACTAAGATCAGTTTCAGCCCTTCCGAAATGAGAGTATGCTTCAGTTGAATAAAGTAGGGCACAAAAATCAATGTCACTCATTTTGTGTAGTGACCGTGCCAAAACAGTGAAACGGACCAAGGTGGGATCCCCTTGCAAAGTCACCCATGCCCTTGAATTTCATACTGAGATTCTGTCCAATTAGATTGAACCTCTCCCAAGGTTACAACCATGCAACACCCAAAATAATATTGCCACGTCCCAACGAAATACATAGCAATTGACCTATATCTGTGTTGAACCGAGCCCTATCCTCACAGCCCGACATACACCCCTTGTAGTTTGAATATTGATTAGGGAGAACGAACCTAAGGTGTGACCATTACAAAAATATTGTCGTAAATAATGAGTTGTGAATATAGGTTATTACCAAAATTGGAAAATACACTATCACAAAACATCAATAGCACTAAACATGGGTAAATGAGATAGAAGAGATTGAGATTAAGAAAATTAACTATTTTGGCTTATTTTAAGTTATGTTTTACTTTAAGTTGAGAGATTAATTTGCTTTATCAAACCAGTTTAATGTATGTAATGACTTAAAGTAAGTCATTAAGTTATCTTAAGTCATTAAATTGACTTAACAAACACCCTTTAGGAATAGTTCCCATATTAGGTAAAAGAAAAAATACAAAAAAAAATAGATTAAAAAAAAAGGAAGAACTGGCTGGAAAAATACTACATACAAGATAAATTATTATGCATGCAATTCTTCAACTTAAAGACTCACATAATTGAGATAACAAACTCATGTGAAAGAAATGGAATAATTTAATCATATAACAGGTACAGAAACTGATAATAGAAAAATAAGTTGTTGAACAACAAACCTGATGCAGATGGTGACTTAATTCCCAACAGAGACACAATGAAAAACCTCCAACATAAAATATGATCTGTTCAAAAATGAGATTTCCCATTCTAATATGACTCTCAAATTGATCTTGCAGAAATAGAATCAGCACACCCGAAAATATATATGCTGCAGCAGAAAGCTTTATAGCTTGTCCAACAGCCGAAAGGAGACACATTTTGAACCTAAAGAAAAGGGGACGCTGTAAAGACAAGCAGGTAAAATCAGTGATAACAACTAGAAAGAGACAGCACAATGAGCATCTTATAGTTATAACACATGAAACCACAATTCTGAATGCACAATAATGATATATTCAACATGTAAAAACGGATGTGGTTAGTTCAAGCAGCTCAAGCTACATACCATAAGCTTGAAAATACAAAATGCAAAATTGAACAAAAATTTTGCTTTTATAATCATAACAGTATGAGAGTTACAATGACAACACCATGATACAAAATTGATAGTATATATGATGCAAGCAGCAGGTTAAAGATTGGATAGACCTAAATGAGACACACAACTCATGTCAAATCCAAGTGGAAGGTGGCTTCATTATGTTTTTTTTTTTGGTTGATTTGGAAGGAAAAAAATAGAATGTTTTTGAAAATGAGGATTTTTCTATTCAAAGATTGAAGATTTCTTTGTATGTAGTTTTTGGTCTTGAACCAAAGGGCTAATAGATGAAGGATCTCTACCTTCAATCACTTTATTGGATTAGGTGGGATATAGATGAGGGAGGGTGAGTTGTTTCCTGGTTTTTGGCTGTTTTTTTAGCCCTTAGGCATCTATCTCTATACTCTCTGTACACATTGTACACTCATTTGGGCATTTGTTGATATAATCTTTTCGTTTATCTATCAAAAACACATTAAATCCAAGTAATAGAATAATTAAGATTTAGTTCCAAACAATAAATTCCGTAGGAGGCAGAATATAATAATTAAACTCAATTATGCTACTCTTTTTTTCTGAAAGAACAATTTTACTGCATTAATAATCAACAGTAAGGATGAGATATCCTCGAAAGTGAACACATAAGCCAGAGAATAGGAACAACATAATATAAATTAATACAAAAATCCTAGAAGAACCTCGTAATGAGGCATAAAATCCACTAAATCCTCTACTGGCAAAGCATCTCACTAAGTGGTTAGCGGAGCAGATTCAGCAAGAAGCATCCCAGCTCATCACATACTACATTCAGGTCCTTACCAGTTACCACCTTCAGTGATTAGTTTACACATTCCGTTCCATAATGTACTATGATTTGAAATATCATATGTTTGCAATACTCTATTTCCTGCTTTGCCAAAAGAAAAGAAGAGTCTTCATATGCTTCTTCAAGATCAACATCTAAGGACCTAATTTCATCAGATGATCATCACTTTCATCATTATTGTCATAACTTATGTCCAAGAATCGATGTGAAAAATTCTTCTTGACATCTCTATGCAATAAGTCCAATTTCTCTCCATTTAAAAACTAAGAAAAAAATTGGTCTTCAACAAAATTGATCTTGGAATATTCAAAATCATCAATTTTGAGGTATGTATGCATGTTTGAATTGGTAAAGCTTTTGAAATGATAAATTTATAAAATGTCTGGAAAAGGCAATTCAAAATAGTTTGAAAAGTTGCAAATATGGAGAAAGGAAGGGAGCGCATTCAAACATCCCCCCTTGAGGTTCAAATGTATGACTTGTTCCTATTGTTGCCTAGTTTGCTTTTTACTTGAATTTCATATTCTGGAAGTTCTAAAAGGTGAACCTCTCCGTCACGATAAGTAAGGATTAAAAGTTGATAATGTGGATATCCTCCACTCTAGATTTAAAAAAAAAAAATCTTATCATCTACAAAGTGCAATAAGACACCTTGACACAATCTCTTCCCACCAGAAATCCTCCCAATAAGCCTCCATCATCAACAATGATCATTAATACACAACACATTGACCACAATTGTAAAAATGAAATAGGAGAGTGGAAACTTATATAAAACCTTTTTAGCCTTTACTAACCTTTAGACAATAATTGTCTAAAATTGCAAAGCTAACTTAGCCAAGACACCCCAAGGCCATGGTCTCCAATTAGATGAAATCCTAACGTATCCAAAGAATGGTACAGAAAATTTCAATTAGAACTCTCTTAATCCTTTTTAAAATCAAATTTAAACACTTTGTGCCCTCACTCAAGCAAGTTTTTCATCCATAATCCCATTCACAATAAGGAATACATCCAAAATCTGCCTATCTTCCACAAGAGCTTCATAAATGAATGAAACCATCTCATGTTACTCTCTGAGAACACTTTAAATGGAGCAGGAGCTTTTGCGACTACCTTATAGGTAATGCTTACAGATATGAGAGGTCTGAAGAGAGCAATAGCAAAGGTAGAGGTTTCCTTTGGAACCAGGGAGATCAAAGTCATACACACACACAAAAAAAAAAATTTGTTTCGTAGAACAACAATTTTTTCCCATAAACATTTCTTTAAAAGAAAGATTATGCACACATATGCTCGGAATCAAAGAATCATAAGCTAAATTCAATAAAAGACATAAAAGGGAATTAAAATCATAGATGCAAAGCACGAAATAACGCCATTTTAGTGTCATTTGCATGTTCGTACACCCCGTTGATTGATAAAAGTATTTCCAGGAAAAGGAATTCCAGAAATACTTTCATGGTAAACATAACCATAATTTTCTAGGCAAAAGAAGAGGGAAGAGGGGGAGTAAGCATCACAAGAGAGCTAAAAACACAGACCTGAATGATGGGAAACTCCAAAACCCAGCGCCGCTTGAACAGATAATAAATCCCATAAACCAAGCCGAATCCAAAACCCCTCAACCCCACGACCGCCACTCCACCACCACACGACTCAGACTTGCAAAGAGACACCAGCGCCGTCGTGCCGGCCAGTGCCGCCCCTAGGAAAAACCCGAACAGGCGCAGGAAAACCCTGGCCCGGCGGAGAACGCCTTGGGGCGGAGAGAGGCCGGTGAAGAGACAGCGGAGGAGAGCAAGAACGAGGTCATAGGGGGGAGAATGACGGTCGAAGTGGGGAGAGGAGATGAAGTAGAGCGAGGCGGAGAAGAGCAGGAGGGAGAGATGGAAGGTAAGGAAGGAAAAGCAGGTGAGGAAAGAAGGAAGTGAAAAGATGCCGTTTTGGGAGACAGTGGTTCTGAAGAGGATGAAGATGATAGTAGAGTGGATTGATTGCCATATGAGAAACCCTAGGAAGCGGTTCTTCACTATGTCTGTTACCTCCGACATGTTATAATTTCGAGTATTGACCTCCGACGATCGTTACTGTCTTTATCGCCAGAAAGAGAAAGAGAAAGAGAAAGAGAAAGAGAAAGACACGCCGGGACGATGATCAGAGACCTTAGTTGTGTGCTAGGCGGGAAGAGGAAAGCAGGGATTCAGAGCTGCGGCCATCGACTCCAAACTTTCACATTAAGTTTCAAATGCAATAAGTCACTGAAAATATTCTAAAAAAAAATCCTACTTCCAAAAATATCTTCAAACTTGTGTCACTTTTGTGTCTAGAAGTCGTATCAAGACATGATCCAAGGTAAAATAGGAGTTTTGTACGAAAATGGTGCGTTTAAAAATAAAAAAGATAAAATCAATTCACAGGAGAAAGTATTGATGAAATTAGTGCGCAATGCCATTGATGAGAACGGCGGCAATTGATTCCTATTGAAGTCGACAACAATAACGACTGTTTTTTAATGCAGCAAATGTCGATGACCACAACTACGGCAATTAGGATTTTTAAATGCCACCGACCACAACGACGGCAATTGGATTTTTAATTGCAACCAATGGGAACCGCGCACTGGGCGATTAAATTTGCGCTGTGCTTTTTCTTCTCCGCCAAATTTCTTCTCTTCTCCTTCTATTCTCGCCGCGACGTAAGCTCTAATGTCCCGCCCGACCGCCCTCCAAAGGGTCGCTCCTCCTTCTTCTCGTCCTCGCCGTTTCATCCGACCGTAACGCCGGGCTTTTGAAGAAACGTTTTATTTAATTTTTTTTCATGTGTTTCTATGCAATGCTGTCTGAAATGCATAATGTTAGGAGACAATTTGTTTGTTTCTGGGCTTCTCGGTGGAATTTATGTTGTAATGCCAGATTCAGGATTCGTTGGTGGTTAGACAAATTTTATACAAACAATCATATTTGGAAAAAAATGAATAGATGACCTAAGAAATCTTTTCAGCCACCATACCGGCCTAAGCCGCTTAGATCATGTGCCATCAGATACCTCAAACTTCCGTGATCTAGGCTTGTAGTGTAGCTTCTGGAATTGATTATCGAACTACAAAAGCCGATGACGCACTACACGCCCGAAATAAGGCTTATCGTTGCTTTTCTCCTGAAAATTTGAAGGAAAACAGAGTTGGTACAATAGGCTAGCCTTATATTAAATCCATTGTCAAGCATAAATAGGAACAGGGTAAGCTGCCTTACTATGGGAGAAAAACAAAGTTGAGAAGGAAAACATGCAATAAATAAAGGCACATGAGTTACAAAATAGCCGATCAGGTGAGAAGTGAGAACCATACTTGGCCTTACGTATGTGTTAAGTTAAATAAAAATACTTGTTACTCCTGGGGAAGGAATTAATCCCAAGCACAGTTTTATCCCGCTATAGGAGAAAAAAATATATATATGATTTCTACCAGAAAGTGGGTTCATTTATTTGCTTGATCTTACCTGTTCATCCCACATCACCAAACAATGTCTTACCCCTTGATGATGAAAATGTCTAAAGAAATAGGAACATCCTTTATAAAGGCCCGACCTATCATCCGCTAGAATGTCATTTGTGCTTTTACTGTCTGGGACTATTTTTCTTTACAGGGAGTAGTAGGCGTAGGGGTCGGAGGTGCTGTGGGAGGTGTTGTTAACTTAAAAACCTCTATTGAAGTATTCAGAAAACATATAACCAAAGTTTTAGCTGTAATGAAAGTTTTAGAACACAAAACGAGCCCCCAAAGGATGCTGTAAAGCCCTCTTAACGTTCAACAGAAATTGTTAAGTACTCACCACAACATTGTGACAATTTGTTTCTTAGGTGGTCCCCTAAATTCATCATTTATTCGATGTTCAAGAATCCACACAACTTCTCCCACAATAAGGAAAAATGTTGTTGTTATAGCCCGCATCAATGGAATAAAAGGTCTCAAGAATGCCCAAGAGCTCGAGTTTGATTTCTTGACTGGGGCCACCACAACTAGCCCCGATCAGACATATAATGAGTATAATCCACGAATCTCGCACGACGGTGACAATTGTTATGTCCCCAATCGCAAAGATCAAAGTCCTATTAAACAAAACGAGAATCGTGAAGACCAACAAATAACGGCAGGATATTAGTAATGTATGCCAAAAAATCAACATCAAAATTATACTCACATTAGAGAAACCTTGTATACAAGTCAAGTTGTGGCCGGGGTTTTTTAGACCATCCCTAAACAGAACAACTTATGGGCTCGGTGACATGGTAGCAAGGCTAATGCAACAGTGAATACATCAATGCAATATCCATGGAGGTCATCAGTACATTTCTTTTGTGAGACAAAATCACGATAACTAACCCTGTTTGGAACTCCAATCCTTAATTGTCTCCCGGTGTTTGAAATGATATATAGGGTGATACTAACCTCACACACTGCTTGAGTACTCTGAAAGATTGGATTCTTCTTCTTGTCCTTACTGGTAATAAATTATTCACTCCTTATTCATTCTTACAATGTTCTCATTTTTATTCTCCAATCATTCCTTTCCCCTTTTGACCACCTCCATTCATACATTTATAGATTGATACAGATAAATTCTGTTATGTATCGTGAACCTTCATTACCTAGATAGTTACCAAACAACATGCATTTTCTGAATCCTTAGCTTTATAGATGTTTCTAGATCAAACTCAATCTAGATGAGATCATGGGAATATGAACTATATGATACATTACTGAAACATGTCTTGACATCTGTACAGTTGATGTTATATCCGAACTTTTCTAAACCATATTATCGAATAATTTGCTTCCTTAATTTTTACCCCCAAACCACAAAGTTTTCTTCCGTGAACAAATGTTGCATAATTAACCAAGAAGGTTTTCGAGGCACTCTATAAGTACCCAATTTCTCGAGATAGAATACCTTCGCTTTAATATATAATCCAGAGAGAAAGGTTCTTGTATACAATTACATGTCTGCATTTAAATGATATTTAAGCAAAATTTTCATTCCTAGATACAATATTTCATATTTAACTCCGCTCATAGCCATGCAAGAATATAGTTAATTGCCCATATATTTCAGCCCTTATCCTAAATCTATGCATTTTAATTTGCTATTGCAAGATACTCAACCATTGAAAAGGATTAATTGATGATAAACTTGAAGAGTTAATAACATATGAAGTGAGCAAGTACATATAAATTTGATCAACAAAGTACAGGGATGAAATATTTAATCCCTTCATCTTCCCATCATAACTTGATTTTGGTGGGGCCACCATATCAACTTGTCATGTCGCATAAGCCTTACATTTCCATCGTGATCCTATACCACCAACTAATATGCACAAAGAAGTTTAAACCCCAAAAACCTTAAAACCCTAAAAGCCTAAAACCCTAAAACCCTAAATCTCTAAAACCATACAATTCTAAAACCCTAAAACCGTGACACCTTGAAACCTTGAAACGCGAAAATGGCAAAACCTTAAAACCATAAAACCCTAAATCCCTAAAACCTTGATACCTTGAAACCTTGAAACACTAAAACGCTAAAACCCTAAAACCCTAAAACATTGAAACCCTCAAACCAGAAACCCAAAACCTTGAAACCCTAAACCATATGACATTAAATCTTTAAACCCTAAAACCCAAACCCCATAACCTTGAAACCTTAAACCACATGACATTAATAATTCTAAACCCTAAAAACCCCTCGAAACCCTAAACCATAAAACCCTAAAACCATACAACCCTAAAACCATACAACCTTAAAACCCTAAAACCGTTAAACCTTGAAACGTTCAAACCTTGAATCGCTAAAACGGCAAAACCTTAAAACCCTAAAACCCTAAATCCCTACAACCTTGAAACCTTGAAACCTTGAAACACTAAAACCCTAAAACCCTAAAACCCTAAAACATTGAAACCCTCAAACAGTAAAACCTTAAAACATTGAAACCCTAAAACCATATGACATTAAATCTTTAAAACCCTAAAACCCTAAAACCTTGAAACCTTGAAACGCTAAAACCCTAAACACTGAAACCATAAGACCCTAAAACCCGAAGACCCCAAAACCCTTGAACAACGACATTTCAACCCTAAAACCCTAAAACCCTAAACCTTGAGACCCTAAAACCGTAAAAACCTAAAACCTTGAAACCCTATAACCACTTGATATTAAAACCTTAAAACCCTAAAAACCACGCTAGAAACCCTAAAACCCCAAACTATAAACCAAACATTGAAACGCTTAAAACCCTAAACCTTAGTGCCTTTAATACTGATACGCTTTCCAATGAGTGTTACTAATATGTATAGTGCCTTTCAGACATCTAGGTTATATATATGGCGTTCAGAGGGCTTCATGACGCTGATCCATTGGATCCATCTGTATTGCTATTGCAAGACGTACACGTAGTCCCAATTTGCTGACACTCGACTGTGTTTGTATTTTTTTATTATTCATGAATTAACATTCTAGTTTTACTTTAATCTATATATATTCAATTATAAACATGGTTTTTCTGTTAATTGTAGTTATTGTGAGGTCCTCCGCCTCGGCAATAGATGAGAGCCTTCTCACCTGTAAAGGGAGGATGGATCCATGCATTCATCCATACGTGATCCGCGCAGGATTCTACTGTATATACTGCTTAGGCCATATCATGATAGATTGGCTGCTTATTACTTGTCTCGTCAAGAGATGGCGGCCCGAGACACACACATTTCATGTCCCGGTCGGAGAGATGATGATCACGTTATAGGATGTTGCTATCATCCCCGTCTTCAGATCGACTAATCTCACGCCATATAGTGGACATGTGTACCGATGCAGCAGAAGGCGCGGTGAGTTGCTCGGAGTCACCCCACTTGCTGATGCTCTCAGAGGATCTACTATCTCCATCCGGTGGTTATGTCAGCAGTTATCCACCCAGACTCGATGCTACGAGGCCGATTCGGGAGCCGAGTGCACACGGGTTCATCTTAGTGTCGATGGATCCTTCAAGCCATGGAACAAGAAGTGGGTCCATGTTCACTAGTTTTCTCCACTACTCCGGATTTGACACGTACAATCGACTTATAGTTGGGGTAGGCAAGACTTGCACATACATGGTCGAGTTATGTCGTACCAGACCGTGATGCGGTATTGGTCAGACACCGATACATGTATGTTAATTTAGTTTTTGGTAATTACATGCACTTTCGCCATTTAATTAGATTTGCTTAATTTCGTTTATTTTATAATCGCCTATATCTCGAGAGACTTCACGTGGCCGACCCGATTGGGGCTTATCACGCCTACATCCAAGACCACCATCACGCATGCCTTACATGATGACGATGTCAATGGTGTCGTAGCTGAGGGTCTGGACGATGGATTACTAGTTGAGCATGGCAACAAATTCGAGCCACATCCATGTGTAGAGCCGAGCCGCCTCCTTCCCGTCAGTGTAGGTGGAGAGTACCTTGACATCAAAAGAACCCATCCTGTGTCCTCCTCCTATATTGAGATCAGCTAGATGCACAAAATTCTGATAAGGTAATTATATATAAAAGTATATGGTTCCTATAGTAATTTCATTCATGTTGACATAAAAGTCTTTAACGTTAATGGTTAATGTGTAGGTCTTATGGCAACCGTACGTCGGAGAGTTGGTTGACCAACTTCCCGATATTTGCTTAGCTGATCAGGATATCTGGCGCACGATGTTTCGAGAATGTTATGGCATCTCAGAGCATGTTCAAGGCCGCTTTGGATCGCATCAGAGATTACTCTCCAGCCTTGCTCTACGAGCATCAACTACATAGAGTGGATGCATCGGATGATATTACGCTGACAGCGACGATCATGCCCGCATATAGCATTACGATTACGTGATTGGCGAGGATCATTACTTCACCCCTATGGTGGGTTTGATGGACTCATGATCCATACATGCAAGGGTATCACAGATACACTCCACGCTTTATGACACCACAACTGCATAGGGATGGATATGAGGCTCCATACTACACAGAGTACCAGTTTTCGTAAGTTAGACTCATGTGTTTAAAACATTTTTACCCACTTTAATCAATAGATTATGGAATATAATTTTCTTCGGGTTCACCTGCATCACCGCCAGGCTGACATAGCCGATCGCTTCGCTTGCTACCGCCGGTAAGCAAGCAGTAACATACATCATATTGCCTAACCTGTTACACCAGATCGAGAAGACCATCGCATCGCGGGTACGCTGAGGAGGCTCACATCACATGGACCATCGATTAGACCTCCGGTGTCATCCACTCCATCACGTATGCAGCCCATTCGAGGTAGAGGGAGAGGGAGAGGCAGAGGGGGAGTTGATCACCGAGGTCGTGCTTGAGATGGTGGGCCAGGTCATGGTGCAGACAGTGACAGCGGTATAGGGACACTTGAATTGACTTTGCCTACTTCGATACCCTCCCATACTTACCCCTCACCCGAGATGTTTATACCCTTCCCTACCCCAATACACTTACACATCACCTTCCATACCCCCACACATTGACACATCACCTTCCTTACCTCCACACACTTACACATCACCTTCCATACTCCCACACACTTACACATCACCTTCCATACCCCCACACACTTACACATCCGTACCTTATTCTGTCCACGCCCCGAACATACCCCTAGCGCTTTCGACATGCTTAGGGTTTAATAAAAGTTAAATATGAATTTTCGAGAAATTGAGAAACCCAAAATTGTAATAATACTTAAGGACAAATTGTACTGTGGTATAAATTGCAAGACATGAATGATAAGATTAGAGGCCAAAGTGAAATAACATGTTTACTGAAAATAAGGAAAGTGGAGGACAAAAAGGCAATTAAAGAGACTTAACCCAAAAATGAGTTTTATTTGACTTGGCCAAACATGGCCTTAAGGGGGAGAGCAAAATATCTCATTTGGTCTCTCATTTGAGGAGAGAAAAACGTAGAGAAGAGGAAGAAAAGAGAGAAGAAGAAGAAGGAAGAAGAGGGAGGAGCCAAAAAGGTATGGATTCTAGTAAGATTTGGTATGGATCTTTGGATTTTTGTTTGGAAATCATGAATTTTGTATGAGATCATGTACTGGATTATGGTAGGATGTCTATATTTTCTAAACCTAGGGTTTTGATAGATTTCATCCAAACCATAGATTTCTTGAAAGTAGGGTTGGTAAAACCTCAATGGTACAAGAAAACATGGAATCCTTTTCGAGGTTGGATTCATATTAATTATGTAATGAGCAGGTTTAGAACAAACCTAATCCACCTTATAGTTATTTATGCATGTTATAATCTACTATAGATTTGTTTGGGAGAATCACTAATGGTTTTTGGTAAGATAAGATAGAAAGATGATTTTGAGTAAAATATAGATTTACAAGATTAATTTGATGTTTGATGATATGGAGCATTGAGTTGATTTGGGGTAATTAACATAGAAAAAATGGGAAGAAAACCACATTCTGGTAATTTAGGTTAAAATCTGTATTCTAATGAGAAATAAGATTCGCAGATCTTAATAGATTCACACCTCGCATTCAAGGTCATTCTTCTTATTTAATCAACGCCCAGATTTTAATATGACCTTTCACATTTATCCATTTGATGATCCGTTGTTGTTAAACCAGGGCATCAAGAGGAATCAAACATCCTCGGAAATAGGAACTTGAATTTAACTCATGTGTAATTCAAAATCACTGAAGAGGGGCTATGTTCGCTGCACTTTATGTTTCACTTGGATAGAATATCCATGGGGTTGGTTAGACATAATCAGCTTCGCGCTTCCATCGGGTGACTCAGTTGAGAAGAACTCAACTGAATCTAATGAAATACAAAGAACTAGTACTACATGAGCTAAGACCTGAAAAATGAGTATAAGAACCTTATCCTTAAAATATTTGTAATTTGACTGAAAATGAATGCCACAACTTTATTGATGATCCAACAATTGATCTCAATTTTTATAAAATAGATCATAGAGGACAAAACATATTAATGATGTGAATACTATAGCACCACATCTAAAAGATAAGAAATGCCATATAATATAAGAAAATGAGAGAAATGTAAAATGTATAGGTCATGTCTTATGAATGAATATGATATGAAGATGAAAAACTCAACTCAAATAAGAATTCAGAATATTAGTAAAGCACTATATGTACTGAACAATGCATCGTGATAAAGATAGTTTATGAGTTCTAAAAGAGAGGACAGTATGATCATCAGACCCAAAACAAACAGTGACATGATCACGGCAGATTCCATATGTTATGGCACTATGCCATGGCACTGCATGGGTGCACGCTATGCTGAGTACTTTGGCACTCATTTAAAAGCACAAGATTCACAAACAAGATTTCACATCATGATTAGCGCACAGATCTGTCACATTTTTATGATCTTAATAGTGCCACACACTGTGATCGACGTACTTAGTACTATCGTGTCACGCCCTACTAGCTTCTCTATGTCAGTCCATAAATAATAGTTATGATAAGACTAATAAATGACTATAAAGATAACATGCAGAAGATCCAATTGTACCATGGGTACCTCAGATTTGTTCTAAAATCTATATACTTCAGACAAGAAATCAGTACCAATATACTCTGATTCAAATATATGTTCTGAATATATATAGTTCCAAGAGAGGGTTCACTGGCACCTCCAGATATGAATCTGTAGAAAATTCCACTGTACTTTGAAGAATAAGTCTGATAAGATCCCAAGTACAAGAATATTTAATGCAATATAAGATTCAACATAAAGAATTAGCTTCCAATATGATAAGTCTTTAATACTTAGTATAAGATCCAATTAATAATACTCTAACAATGTTATAAAAGAATATATATAAAGATCCAATATAATTTAATAAGCTCTGGTATAATATATATAAGTTCTAAGATGTTATAAGTCTCTAAGAAGGATGCTATATAAAGTCTGAATACAAGGATATGATCCAATACACTTAATAAGCTTCCTGCAATTACAAGTAAGTTCAGATGCGTAAAGTTCTGAATACACGAGTGACCTAAATACAAGAATGTTAGGTTTCGAAAATTAATGTACCTCCCATTCATTAATTTCTGAAAATTCACTAAAATTCCAGATAAGCTCTGATAAGATAGAACCCAAGATACCCATAAAATCTCACATGAGTATAAGTTAGAGAACAGCAATGCACTTTTTAATCTAAAGATAAATTCTTGATATGGCTAATACACGCAAGTCTTTATGATGATTGAATCGTTAGTACTTAATGAAAGTACTCCTCATATAATAATGTTCCAATCAAAGATAATGCTCCAATGATTCTTTATACCCACTACACCATCAAGTAACTGCAGAGTATGGCAAGCTCCATGGTATGCGTATAGTTTCAGAGTACCTAAGGGTACCTTTGTATAAGACAAGCTCTATAAATCTCTACGGAGATCCGAACAAGTATAAGAGAGATAAAGTATAAGTATATGTATAAGCTCAAGATCGCACACGAGAATCAATAAGTGTCCTACTGAGATAAGTATAAAGATGTGTTCTACGGGAGACATGAATAAGAATAAGGCTACCATCAGTGTAAGATCTGAGTAAGCATAAGTTTGCTATAAGTATAAGTTCAGTAACGTGAACACGAGATCCGACAAGCATAAGTTTGTTACAAGGATAATTGTATGTAAGTGTGTTATATGAATTCATGAAAATTTTATTATCCGCACCGTTATATGTTTATTATGATCTCCGCATAAACGCATGTGTGTACAAAGATAAGTTATAAAATATGTTTCCTAATTGCTGCAGGCTTAGCACTTGCTTTAATCCGTAGGTGGCCAGGAGAAGACATATGAAAACTTCCGCATACAAATGGCCAAGACACTAGAGGGTTCATCACAAAAGAGGTTCTCGCGCCTCGAATATGTAATTGAAAGTAAAGTTTTTTGTATATGTATATGTAAATGGGACTCAGTATATGTGTATAGATTTTGATGGACACCACTCCGGTGGTAGTTCTTTTGTATATGAATTTGTTATATAAAAAAAAAAAAAAACAGGTAAAGAGTCCTAGTATATAGTCTCACGCCCTGAACTAGGTTCGGATCCATTATTCGGCCTGCCAAGAATCTGGTGTGATGTTGTCACCAGAGCCAAGAGGATTCATACTGTAAGAGATATCACATTGTCAGCCACACCCTTTTACCATCTCATGCATTGCCTCCCATGGATGACACCATCCATGACCTTTACCCGAGCGCACTAACTAGCGACCTCGTACTCGACGGCACATCGACTTTCACCACATCCATCAAATTACCCTTACCCATTAGCTCCATCTGGCTCCACTCGCCCCCGCCCTCCGCTCCGTCTCCCACACCAATAGATCCTATTGCCCAACAGCTATTTATCTTAGGCGCCGTCCCAAGAGAACTATACGCCATCTTGTGGGACTCATTGATACATGTTATTATTATTTTTATATATGAAAATTAGATAAAATATTTTATTATATTTAAATGTTTTTGGTAAGTTATGCATGATTTGGTATATACAATGTTTTTTTGATGATTATGCATGAGGAGCTATCTAGGGTTTTTATTTTTATACATGTACCACTTTTTATAAAAAAATAATTTAAATTAGTATTATAATTTGATTTTTACAATGCATGCAATAAAAATAAGAAAATTAGAATTAGGGGAAATCCTGTTTTTCAAACCATTATCAATAAGAATTTAAAAAAACACAAAAAACACAATTTTAGCGGTCTCTAAATTTACCTTTTCATAGCGAAAAATGGAAAAACATAAAAAACGGAATTTTAGTATTCTCTAAATTTAATATTTTTTATATTCTCCAGGATTTTCAAAAAACAAAACATGTTCATCTTGGATTTTTTGGCGTCATCGATTAGGGTTTTAGGGTATTAAAGTTTTAGGATTTTAGAGTTTTTGGATTTTTGGGTTTTAGGGCCTTAGGGCATTAGGGTCTTAGGCATTAGGTTTCTTAGGCATTAGGCTTAAGGGTTTCTAGTCTTAGTGGTTTTATGATTTTCCAGCTTTCAAGGTTGTAGGTTTTAGGTAAATATTGTCGATGTAGTAAGATAAATCTAACTATGCTACATTCCATAGAGACCGATGAATACGCTAAAGAGCTAACAACAAACAAATAAGATAAAAAACAGACCGATGGTCCTTAAGTGGCCAACACGCCAAAGAAATCACCGCAGTAGCCCCTATTCTAATACGCACTACATCAAACCAACATGTAGCATCCAATAAACCCGTTTGTCCGGTTACTCTCATTTACTTATTTGTATTTTTTGTTATTATTTGAAATTATAATTATATTAAAATAAATATAATTTGAGGGTGATCTCGATGAACATAAAGTTATTTTTCAAGAAAAAACATGAGAGATTATATTTACAAATTTAAGGGTATTTAATATATTTTAACCAAATATTTATCCTCTTCCAAAACGATAGCATCATTAGTACCTAAACATATATAGAAAAACACAGCAAATTAAAATTTTAATTTTATAAATAAATAAGAGAAAAGGAGAGCTTTATCCAATCCATTCATGGTAGAACTCTAAACACACTCTTAATCCGTTTAAGGTCTCTTCAAGCTCCTTCCGATCCGTCTTATTAGGGTTTGCACCAAGCTTAAAGTGAATCAAAGGCTATTGGCACTCAATGTTGTCTCAAAGAATCATTAGCAAATCCCAAATATGACCTTTCTCCTTCTCAGAAATTGTCTTTCTTTCAGGCTACAATGTGCCTACAATAATCGGGAAAGTTTGCCTCTATGAATCAGCAGAGTGTTCAGCCGTAAAATTACGTTTATTTTATCATCTATGAACATAAGAACTGAGTTTGTTCATCCAAATTCATGTACTGTACTCAAAAAATTAGAAGATAGGACACCAGTTCACCATCTTCCAGTTTTGTGACACAAAGAAAATCCAAATTTGATTTGAACCCTCATCAAAGAACATAAAGGTTTTCGTAAGCTTTGTATCTTCGAAATAATGATTCAGGTTGAAATTATGAAATTTTATACACAATAAAAATGTATAAACCATATGAAGCATCTCAAAAAGGAGAGAAAACAATAAGAGATAAAGGTATCCAAGATAATGCGAAAACATTCAAGATAATGCGAGCAGCTACATTCATACATTTGTACACATATAGATGTCAAACCGGATTAAATAGAGGACTTGAATTCGATCCACACCTGTGTCATCCCATGCTGCTGCCAGTTAAAAATAAAACAAAGTCAGAAAATATCATATTTAATTTGACCGACGAATAAAGTGGAACAATAATACAACAATTTCAAGCATCTTAAATTCTGTAATATCTTCTATCTTGGGACCCAATCCGTGCTACATGAACAGAGTTAAAGCTGAACTAATTAATTATTAGAAGTTCTTTAATATCTTCTCACTTGAGACTCCATCCGCTACAAGAATGTAGGTAAATTCCTGCAAAGACATTTATTGATGTAAATCCTCACATATGGTATGACAACCAAGGGGTTTGAATGGAGCAAAATTGAATTATTAGCACAATGGTTATCGACTTTACCAGTAAAAGCAGTTGAAAGGCCATTGCTTCAATGGTTATCCTCCCAAAACACTCCCCACGGGCCTCCACATGAATGTAGAAGTTAAGCTCCATGAGGATTGATTGGCTTTAAACTAAAACAGTGATAGAAAAGGAGATGCATGTTCCATGGAATTGGAAAACAGAGCCTAAAGGAAGCAAGGACTAGAATGGAAGGGATAGGATATGACCACATTCCAATTTAATAAAGGTACTTAGGAAATGGTTGTACCAGCATAAATCAAACGAAACATAAAAACCATTTAACGCTTTTGAATTCATCTACAGACTCTGTCAATTCTTGTTCGCAAGTTTTGCTCTGTCCTCAAAAGGAAAATTTCAGGTATAACACGAACTACATGCGTTTGATCAATCATCCAATGATTGCTTCTAATTTAATGTAAACAAAAGTTGCCCCCAGGTCCTCAAAACTCAAAAGCAGTTTCACATTGTAATTCCTTTTCAAACTCCAAGATGGTGCAAGAGGTTTTTGCATAACTTTTTGACAGTCAACGAGAACCTAACAAAGAATCTCCTTACTCCATCCATGGATTTAATAGACAAACTACTTTCAAAGTTGCTAAATTGAAATTGTGAGTAGGTTCTACCAGTTCATGGATTAAAGCCAAATTACAAGTTCCCGAAATATCATAAAATAATTATTGAAAAAAAATACAGAAAGAACGAAAAAGAAGAGGAAAAATAACTGTCTATGGGCATAAAACTATCAAAGAATGTTCGCGCTTCCCTCTGGAAATAACATCATATTTCAGAGGGTTCCACTATTGGATGGCAGTTCATAAGATTGCACAAAAAAGCAAATATAAAAAAAGGTTTCATATGTGACTTGGCATGATAAATGAAATTGCATAATAATTGCACTTTGCACCAGAACATCAATAAGCCAACAGGCTACCAAGGTTTTGTTGATGAAATGTACTGGTCCTCGAATTTTGTTCTACTACAGTGTTACGGGTTCGGTTTCAAATTCATACATTAATGTCACTTCCCACTATCATTGTAAGAATTGATGGCAACCTGCAGCTTTCCTTGATCACTCCGCAAACTTTGATAAAGGAATCTGTAAATAGATCCTGACCTTTCCCACGTGAAACACCTATTGTTTTAAAACAAAAAAAAAGAAAGAAAAGAATGTTAAGGAGAATGATAAGGAATGTATATCCAAGTGAAAATTAAAAAACACAACTAAATTAACCACGAATCAACAAGATAGGCAGGGTATGAGTAGATGCCAACTTAAAATTTAAGGATGAGAAAATAAAGACGACTTGAAAATCAAGACATCGACTCCATAAGGCAATATCCGGCATTTGAAATTATTTAGCTTAAGTATTCGCTCAAAATACAAGAACTCAAGATTGAAGGCTATCCATTAAAACTAATAAGGTAAAGTGGGTTTGACCGAGCAAAACATAGAATCATGTTAGTTCAGAAGATATCTAAATTGGGGAGAGACAATTAATAAATGGAGTTTCAACCAGATTTGATTTGCTACCATACGGGCATTTCAAAACCATTATAACAAACAAGCAAAACTATACTCAGCAAGTGAAAGCTATTCCCGCTTAGTCAAAGAAAACCAAGGCTCAAGTGCGAAAGGGGGTATGAAAGGGATGTGGGTTCAAATCACATCATTTCCTGAAGTGGAAGTGGCCACCTTTCCAGTTTACGATGTTTATGATGAAGCTTTAAGAGTAAATCTCTCTTGCCATCAACTTGACACTCTCGAGAGTCAACGCTTCAATTAGTACATCATGCAAATTAAGAAAATCAAGCTCTAATCAGACAAGAAAATGTGGAAATGCAACTACCTATCTACGGAGATGTTGTTTTTCGTAGATTCCGGATCCATCATCTCTCGCCATCTCCTGTGAGAAAATTTTAGGCTATAAATTAAGAGGAATATCTGTGATAGATCTTCACTTTCGCCTTGCTTGCTAAGAAATCATGTAAAAAAAGTATTGTGTCGTAAAAGTATTGTGTCGTAAATTCCATGATTAAGATAACTGATCAGAAGTACATGCACAAAAATATATCACAGCAAAAAGCATCAATTTACCATACTAAATTGGCCAAGGAAGAAAGACCCATCATTGAATTTTGAAAGAGCTGTTTCTAAGTGATCAAAAGGAGCACTTGGCAAGAGTCAATAAAGCTAGTTAAGATTTTTATTATTATTTAGCTAATTATTTCTAAAGTTTCGAATCTTACTAATTTCATTTTCTGAATCTCCCTTAAGGGGAAGAATCACAGCTCTATTAAAAGTGTAAGTGTAGGATAGTAGCTCTTCCGCAAACCGCCTTTTGTCGATCTCAAGAATTATCAAAGTGTTATAGAATCTATTTTAGTGTACTGAAAGTTCTTATATATAAAAGGAAAGTCGATCCCATCAAAGGTGCAAAATTTTGGCCTTACATCAGGTAAGTGGCTGGTCCTTCGTGGCTATCAATATACTTGATCAAATCAAGACTATCTCATGAGACTTTATTATTATGCTCTAATGAGGGCACCCCAAGATGAGGAAAAAGTAATGTCAGACCAATCGGTAGAAAGGAATTGGTTTCAAGATATGCTTTCTCCCCATGGAGATTCCGCACTTTTTCCTTAGTAAATAATTAGATTACAGGAGATTACATGAGCCTTGGCAAAGAACATTTATGATCGCATTTAAAATAAAAGATCAACTCCGCCTAGCCACAAAGAACAATAGCTACAAATGGATGTGTATTTACAAATTCAAATCTTCACATACCTCATCATCATCCTCAGCTCCGTCAGATTCCTTTTCGTCAACCTGCGAATTGGAATCATATCCTCTCAGACCAAAATACAAGTAAAGAAGAACATAATATAGCAAGATCGTCCGTTATTCCACGTACTAAAATACACACACACAAAGAAGAAAAATCTTACATTGTTCAAATATTTGAGGGGATCAGCTACGATCTTCCTTAATTATGTCTGCCACCTGATATTGCATAGTGACCGATAGATAAACTTTAAGCAAACAAGAGAGAAAAAAAAATCCAGTATAATTTCAACCACATCCCCTTTTTTGGACACAGAGAAGAAGATAGAAAAAATACACCAAATATGGTAAAAAAATATGCAAGTCATCAACTTTATTGAAGTATAAATCGAATATACTTCGTGAGACTAAAAGTATAGAAAGAAAAAAAGATATACAAAAAAACAAACCAATTCTCATCTAGAGCCCACCCGGAACCAAGTTGGAATATATTTTTGATACAAACATACCTAAAGATGCACAATGTTTAAAATATATGACTAACTTCCTTATGATTACAAGAAAACCAAAGTTTAAGAACAAGGTCAAAATATATGATAGTTTTCTTCCAATTACCAATTACCAATTACCAAATACCTTCCCCAGAGGATCCCATTCACGGTCCAGAGGCATGAAATGCTCGTAGCTGCTATAGTTTCAAACTCATCAACATTATAAATCGAATCGGGTCTGTCAATCCTTTCACCAAGTATGATATAATAATTAACAGATGACTTAAAAGAGCATTTGCCTCATTTCAATTAGTACATCATGCAAAATTAATAAACCAAGCTCTAGTTGCACAAGAAAAGTGGAAATGCAACTACTTGAGAAGGCATGATGAAAATCATATTTACATATAAATATAAACATCTACTCGAGAGTCAATATATGGGATGGAAGTTCCACATCTGTGTTCCATCTTAAGGTGGTGTAAGGTGGTAAGGGGTGGGTGGTGTGGGTGTGTGGGGGTGGGTAAGAAGGTGTAATAACAATGCTATCCTCCCATTTGAGACTAATTTTGATGATAATTTTGGAATTGATAAAATAAAATAAATAAAAAAAAATCATCAAATTGCACATCAAACCTACCTACCTATCAAGTGTGGGAGTATGTTGCTTTTCAGAGATTCCGGATCCATCATCGCCCCACAACAACGATTCTATTAAATTGTATTCTAATAGCAAAGACAACAAAAAAAAATGACGCTCAATTAGTCATTCATACTTAGGCCTCTCGTCGACTACATAATATAATATCGCTTACATTGTTACGGTTAGAAAACCAAAACATACCTTTTACGGCAGTGTGGACCAGTAGGGGCCTTGGTGAGGTAACTGACGATGGTGGCAACTAGATGGAAGGAATGGAACTTCCCCTGCAAAAAATTAACACCCTTTGCATTATCATTATCATACCATTTCACAGATAAATCCAAAAACCAAGAAGAGTGGGGGTAAGGTCTCATAAGGACTAAGAAAAAACATACCTCTCCTTTAGCTTTTAGTTGAATGCGGGTGGTGAACGCAGCAAGGAGGACCAAATCACAGATAATGGGACCAGCTACATTCATATATTCGTACACATTCATTTATTGAACTTGATTTCTGTTCTTACAAGAACAGGGGATGACTCATCCAATGTCTCATCATCTGGGTGATTTGATACATCACAAGATGGTGCTTGCATAAAGACATATATCCCTTGCTCATTCTCCAAAACTTGGTTGAAAGTTCGAAGGATGATGCATGTCCATCAACTTCAACATCCCTATCATCTCCATCACATTCATCATCAACATCTTCATCATATTCATCATTACCTTCTTCATCCGTGACCGTTTCATTATCCCACTGTCCAAGATCCCAGACCGGACCACTATCAGCCCACAACCGTAGTCGTGATTGCGCAAGACATAACTGCCGCAAAACAAAATAAATTCCATATGGCCACCCACGTATTGGTTCAATTGTGCCTCGACCAACAACTTTAATATACGCTCAATTTCCTTAATGGTTGTTGTGTGTTAACCGCATTCAACATTTCGCGCACACTAATTGTCATCCCGCATCGAAAAAGGTTGGAACCTATTTCCATTTCTAAGAGGATACTTACAAATGAGTACTAATGTGAACCTTCTTTGTCAATGGTTGTCTTTGGAGAGAACAACAACACCACTGTTGAAATGCATTCAACCTGTAGATCTTCAAAGGTGCACAAAAGTTTTGCTCCCCCATATTCGACATCCGTTTTGGGCCTCCTCACTATTTGTTCATTATAGTAACATATCACGAGAATTGTTGAAACATACATAATTGACCTGTACAAAATGGTCCCAAATGAACTGAATAATATGAGAGGTAATTATCTTGATATCACATCAACTTTATCATAAAGAAAACAATCAAAGTCTCCTTAGTTTCAATCATTGTGTCAATTTGTCTTATTTTTGTTGTTCCTATTTATATTTCTGCATGTTTTTTTTCTGTCAGTGAAGTACTTTCTTCATTTTCTAACTCCATAAATAATAATCGTATTAGAACCAAATTCTTAGAGTTTGAGCTTTTAGAAATATTGATAATTTAATATAGTATTGGGGTTAGAACCAAATATTGATTACTACTGCCTCTGTTCTGTCAACCTACTCCTTACTGCTAGTCCCGGGTTATGAATAGGTTGACAGGAACAACCAAATTATCCTTTATCTGGCCTCTCATGGAACCCATGACCGCCACTCCTCAAACTCCTAAACAATGGACCAAATCTGGTCCTCACAGCTCCTACTTATAATCATACGTGAAGGTAATACAAATGGTGATCACACTATACTACAATATCCCTCCTCTCTCGTCCCGTCACACAAACCTTAGTCCAATATGTATATGAAGAAATTTCTCCCATTTTCACTTTTC
The DNA here is from genome assembly GCA_016808115.1 of Tetrastigma voinierianum. Taxonomy (NCBI): domain Eukaryota; kingdom Viridiplantae; phylum Streptophyta; class Magnoliopsida; order Vitales; family Vitaceae; genus Tetrastigma; species Tetrastigma voinierianum. Next base: position 78,450 of record JAEQBH010000819.1, read on the forward strand.
CTCTATAAAAACCGTAAATTGCAAAAAGGAAAAAAGAAAGATACATATTTGTGAGGATAATAGTTTTATGTAGTTCTAAGATTCCTAATAAAATTCATTTTATGATATCTAGCATCAAACATTCAATTCGGAACTAATCGAGCGAAGATTCTTGGATAGATACTATTCAAAAAATCATGGAAGAATCAAGGATCTGCTTCTTATAAGAAAAACTCTATAAATAGTAGCAAATGGAATAGAAGCAGGTCTCAAATATCGATTAAGTTATGTTTGTGGTTTTAAAGCTCGACAGAAGAAAATATAAAGGAAAAATAAGAGTAAAGTACTAATTTCTTTTCTTTGATTGTTCATGAAAAGTGAAGGAATGAGAATTATATAATGTCGAGGAATACACTTTCCATCTCTCAAGGAAAACTCAAGAGAAAAGTATTTACCATTTCCACCTCTATTTTCGCTATTTTCCTGGGCTTTTTCCACGGCATCCTAACATGACAAAATCATTTTACTTCCTAGCCTTTTCCTCGTAGGAATTTTCAAAAGGCTTCACTGGGTCTGCAATGAACAAAAGGGTCAATACTAGTGGAATGCCTCCAACTTAGGATACTTGTGAAGGTTATCAAATCGGACCTACTTTGTCCTTGCTTGAAATATGTCATCCACTGGGCCTCAAGGCAATTTCGCACGCATTCCAAGGCCAGATCATAATCGTTGTTCAAGCACGAAGCATTAATTTGCCTAAGGCCACCCTTAGTCACACAAACTGCACACCCCAAGATGATCGGGAAGTCATGGAGCTTAATGCGTAGTATGCAGACACCCCATTCAAGAAGGTGCTTGATTAAACATTAGTCCGCATTAAGGTGAGGAGAGATCCATTTGAAAGTAATTCTGCCATCTACCCCTTAGCCAGCATCCTCGTAAATAAATAATAAATAAAGAAAAAGATCCCTGGGCCTCAATAAGTGGAAGCTCCTTCGAACCTCAAATAAAAATGTCACTTAACCACCAAACCCGGCCTCGCATCATGGTTTCATGCAAGTGAAATGATGTGTTCAACACGGGCTAAGATCTAACTTCCCGAATCAAAACATGTAAACACTAGAACACGTAAACATGAAATGATAAAAAAAATATATATACCAAATCAAACATCACAAACATATCCGATATTCAGAGAAAAGTTTAGAACACAAACAGATACAAAAACAAATCATCTCCATGGTCATTAATTCCACGCATCGGGGCCGCAGGCTACCTGAGCCTGAAAAGCGAAACCGCGACCAAATGACTAATCTGACGACGAAAGCATTAGTACAAGGAGGGATGAGGGAGGAAGAGGAAAATGGGGAAAAAAAAGCCCTAGCGTACGAGGGTTTTGGCAATAAATGCCGGTGAGTCGATCAAGGCAAATGATCCCGACTTAATCAAAATGTCGGTGTTCGTGAACGCGGCAATTGAATTTCAAATACCGATGTTTCCGCTGACAAGAATGAGATCCCACGATTCATATGCTCAGAGCCTGACAAGTGGCAATTGATTTTTGAAATGCCGGTGTTTCGCGCAAGAATTGGGATCATTTGAAATCCTATCAGGGTTTCTGTTGCCGCTGGGCGTGCAAATGATCCCACTTAATTCACGCCACTTCCGACTACGCACACTTTTGAAATGCCTGGTTTTCACAAGAACACTGACTCGCTTTGAAATCCCTCTATCGTCGCTTCATGCAATTGAAATTTTAAATGCCACTGCCTCTATTGACTACATTCATGCACTAATTTCATCAATACTTTCCCCTGCGAACTGATTTTATCTTTTTTATTTTCAAACGCACCATTTCCATACAAAACTTGTAAAATAGTATCAAAATTTGTAAATAGTATTAAATTTTGTGTTTTTAATAAACAAATTAGTATATTTAACTTTGATCGTGTCATTCCGTTTTTTAACGAGTTAATGAGTTTGAGTCTTAGTAATATAGTTCTGTTTAATAATAGAGTTTTATCGTTGTCCATTCAGGCTCAAATAGGGATTAGTCTAGGTGTGGTATGATTTAAAGGTGTATTTCGTATATGTACAGACCCGCTCAAGACACCTCATGATGTGACCATAAAAAATAATGAAAAAAATGTTGATAAAATAACATGAGAAAAGTGTGTTTTCAGCTTTATGACATGCAAATATAATAGAATTGAGAATCCAACGTTATCAATATCAAGTTAATCATAGTATGTCCAAAGCTATTTTTGATTTATTGCACTTCAAGTTAGATGTGATTTTTAGTCTTCGTCGTCCAAGTAAAAATAAAAAATAAAAAATCACAATCACGTTCGGAAACAATTTAAGGACATGATTGTCATTTCACATCTTAAACCTAAAAGTTCAAAGTGTAAAAAACACAAATTTTACTTTTATAACTCTTCAAAGTAATGTGCAACATTTTAAATGTATCGATTCTCTTAATTTCGAAAGTCAATACTTCAATGAAAGTGTTCCTTCTTGAACAAATGTATCATCATCCACATAATCTCAAAATCTAATAATTCTAAATGATGAACAATATCCTAAATATTGTCAAACAAAATAAAATCCTAATAATGATATGGTTCCCATCATAGCTAACACTTTTTGGCCGAACTAAGGGTACTTTTAAAGATGTCAACGAATAGGAGTGAACTTAAATCTCAATAAAAAATATTAATACAATTTCATTTATAAAAAAGTTTTCAATTATAATAACAAATATGAGATATTTTTCATAAAACTTTTTATTCAAATATGCTAGAACATTTAAATTTTTTCATCAAAATAGTCTTAAATCCATTCAAATCGATTTCATATCAAATATGATCAAAACAATTTCATATCAAATTTGATTTAAACATCAAATCACAAAATCAAATACATTCTTAATACATTTTCCTCTTGTCATCAAATAGCAAAAGGTGTCCATGGCTATGTGGGACTTTTCAAATGAGTGACTAGCCTTAAATTGTTCTTTTAAAGGTTGACATAACCAAACACTACTAATTTTAGTAACCTCTAACCAAAACCCCTAGAGGCTAGGGTTCAAATCAATCACATTCCCCCACCAAGAATGGTACAGGTCAACTATAATATCTCGTTGACAATGGTCGAATGTTGTCAACTATTATATTTTGTTGATGGGTAATAACCACTTAAAAAGTGCATTTCCAAGCACTTAACTTTCTAAGAATTAAAACTCTTTTCATGATGAAAACTCAAACTTAACCAAATTTGCGGCCAGCCCCAAAACCCATTACTAATGATTTTATTGAGTACATGTATGCTTATAGGCCCTTTTAGGCACTTTTACGACTCTTGAAACCATGAGGTCGAGCAATGAGGATACTCCTGATCTCTCAGGCAAGCTTGGAAACCCTTGGAAGTAATTCAGACGAATTGGGACCATGAAGGAATGACTGCGTAAGAAGATGAAGATTTTGAAGACACATCCAGAGCATTTTGCACTACAATAGCTCGGTTTTGCACTGCTCCCACAAGCAGTGCCAAATTTCGCACTCCTCCCCTATTTTAATCACGCTACTCGATTTCGCACTACATCCACTAGATAGTGCGAAATTTCGCTCCACTCCCCAATACTTGTGGGAAACTCAAAATAGAAAGTCTTGTGTCCCAAGTTAGGGAATTTGATTTGTATAAGGAAAGAAACTCTTCTTGGGTACGAAGTAAACCCCTAGAGATGTATTCTTCACCTATAAATAGCCTAGGAGGATCAACTGATATATAGTTAATTTTTACTTTTCTCTTGTAATTTTTGGGAGAACTTTCTTATTTTCTTTAATAAAAGCTTTAAGTACATTCTTTACTTTTTTATGCTTTCTTCTTCATTCATGGCTAGGTCAAGACTCACCATGAGTGAGTAGTCATCCTTCTTAGGGTGAGGTGGATCCGATTCACCCCACCGGTGACCAAAGGGGGCAGCCACTCTTCAACTCAAAGGTAAAGTTTTTCTACTGCTTTAAAGGCTTGAAGTGTCACGCTCGATTCCTGCGCCCGACCCGACGTACGGATCCGAACCGGTTTCCGGGACGCGAGACTCAGGACTGGGACTCTTGACCTGATTTTTTTTTTTTTTATAAGCAACCGAGCACCTGTGGGTATGGCCCACATCTTATAACAGAATCAAAAGAACTACCACCGGAGTGGAGTCCATCAAAATCTATACACATATACTGAGTCCCTTTTTCAAATACAAAACTGTACTTTTACAAATACAAATCAGAGCACGGAACCTACATGTAGTGAACCCTTACAAGGTGTCACCACCAGACATGATGTTTACGACTGCCTTCTCCTCGTACCTACATGGATTAAAAACCCGTGCTAAGCCGTGCACGCTTTAAAGGGAAACATTTTATACGTAAAACACAAATACGTATAATTAATAAATGTGCATCGTAATATTCGCATTCACATAATGAACTTACGCAATTACTTAGGCTTATACGCACTACTTATCACATTCCGATCTTATACTTACTCAGAATTACACTTGGCGGCGCATTCTATCCTTATTTGGATCTTATAATTACAAGACTCATTCCTATCTCGCTTATACTTATAGCACCTGGATCTTATACTTATAGCGCACTTATTCTTATTCGTGATCTTATACTTTCTATTCAGATCTCCCAAAAAGGACATATACTTGAACTCGTGAAGAGACTCCGATACTTATCTCCCGTAGATACATATTTATACTTATGTTTGTATCAAACATAAACTTATTTCATCTCCCATAGGAGCTGCGTAACCTATGCCATACGCAGGTACTTAAACACGTATTGATATTTGGATTCATCTCGCATCTCCGAGGGGAGCTTACGTAACTCATAATTATCCTACAAAGTTTACACTGCTCTCGGGGTACCCGTAGGGTATTGGCGTAGATTACGTGAACGTATACCGGATTCCGCGAACTTACTCCATAATGGAGTACTCAGCACTACTGACACATATCCGATCTGATACCAACTCAGGTTGGTATCATATCCCAACAAGTCCTATGTTAACGCATACCTAGACTTACGAGGGAGTACCCGCAGGTACTACTTCGAGTTTATCCTTGTCTTATTTGATCTTCTACGGTACTACGTAGTCATTCGCATTTCTGATCTCATCCTCGCATTACTGAGCATACATGTATTTCGGATTTTGCTTCAGAACTTATACATGTATTTCATATCTACATGTATATTACATGTAACTTATACTTGTCTTTACTGGATCTTCTACTAGACTACGTAGTTTATTCTATTTCTTGATCTTATCCTTTACAAAGGCATTCGTAGGGCACGATAAGCCCGAATGCACAGATCATAGCACGTACAAGGCCTGACGTGACTTATACGTATAATGACACAGTCTTTCGTAGGTACAGATCACAGATTCATTATACTAAGCACACCCGTGAGGTACGACCGATTTATTCCATTTTTACGTAATTTATAATTTATTTTCCGATTACCTAGAGTACTATGGTACTACGTAACTTATACTTATTTTGACTGATACGAGAGCACTTCTTAGTACTAATGACTTATACTCGGGTGTTACCGGGATAATGTGAGTACCCTTAGGTACTACTGGACTTATACTTATTCGGATCTCCCATAGGAGTTACAGAGTTTCTTAGTATACAAAAGTACCCATAGGTACTACAGAGATGTTATGTGTACAAAAGAACCCGCAGGTACTACAGAGCAAATACAGAGGTACCCGAGGTACTACGTATCATATACATGTACCGTAGGTACATCTCGTATCATATACAGAGGTACTGCAGGTACATCTCGCATCTTTACTATATTCATTTCTTATTCATTATTCGTGAGTCTTATCATATAATTGTTAGATTGCCTAAACCAAGAATACTAATGAGTAGACACAAACACACAAGTAATTCGAAGGTACACACAGATCAGAGAGCGCGGTCGCACTAATCGTAGAGTACCGAATACTAATGTGCCGAAGACGATCGTGAGTGCCGTCAGACTAATCAGAGAGAAGTACTAATGTCTTGAAACACGATCGGAGAGTCTTGGTCGCACTGTCGGAAATCTTAGAAATCTTATACGTCTTTCTTGCGTAGCATGGAGTCTTGTCAACCGATTAAATAAGCGGTCTTCTGATAATTTACAATTATATGAGTTCAATAACTTTATATCTTATAATGGGCCTTCTTAGCCACATTATGTGTTTATGACATGTTGGTCGTTTCGGGTTCATATTTCATATTCATCTCATATTCATAGTTTATGCCTATTCCATACGGCGTTTCATATACTTATGCGATATGATGCCTATCCAGCATCATTCATGTATTCCTAGTCCCTACATGAATCTATTTTCTTAGGGATTGGAGATCAATCCAATTGGATCATCGAGCTGAGTTATGGCATTTTCATGCCAACTAGTCGATTTCACCAGTTTCAGGACAATAGTTTTGAATTATTAATTTTCGGTGCCTTGTTTCCATATTTGACACTGGTTCTTTGTGCTCTTTAAAGCTAAAGGTGCACAGGGTTCATTTCCAATTGGAATCACCCAAATCGAACAGGAACTCAACTACGTTCGAATCAATCGGAATCCTCTATGATGATCGGCGATGCGAGAGAAGATGAGCACATAGCCCCACTTTGAGTGAATTTTTGGGCTATTTAGAGTCAGAATTTGGAGATACTTATTAAATATGGTTTGTTCTCCTTGAAGTCTATTTTAAGTGTCCACTTGAATCACTCAAATCGGATAAGAAATGAGGAAGTTATGGCTAAAATAAAAAAATTAGTCGGAAACGGGAAAAGCCCAGAACGAGGTTGTCTTGGTACAAGTCTAACATGTGCCGGTCTGAGAGTTGGCCCAAAAATGACGAGAGACGAAATTGTCTGGGGTACAAGCTCAGCTTGTACCGGTGCAATTCACCGAAATACTTGAATGGTTATTTTCTCCCCATTTTCATGCTTTATCATCAATATATATCACTCTGTGCATCCTTGTCATTAACATGTGATCCCTTTTTACAACTCCTGAGCACTTTTAAATTGCAAAAAGAATCTAGGGTTCATACCAAATTTCACCCAATTCTACAAAACCTTAGGATTTTGAAGGATTCCATCTCTACTCCCTTATCAACTAGGGCTTTTCGCTTAAAATTTCCTTAATCCCAGAGTTAGAATGTTTACTTTAACAAAGCCACAGAGAAGAACAAATTAATGTCCAAATGAAACCACAGCAATCCATACCAAGAAATTCTTGTATCAAAGATCATCTTTAGAATCCTATTAATCATACAAAATTCATAGAGTGAAACATCACATGTGGCAGTCTGACCCGAATACTCTCTAGCCATATTTCTCTTCTTCATCTTATTTTCTCTTCTTCTCTTTTCTTCTCTCCCGGTCCTCCTCGATTTGAGACCAAATTTGGTCTTTTAAAATCCATCCTCTTTTAGGCCTTGTTTGGCCCTCAACAAACCATTTGGGTTAATTTCCTTTATTGCTTTTTGACCCTCCTATCTTAGCCATTTGTATTTCAATTTCCTTTTATTGTATTTTGGCTCTAATCTTCCAGATTACAATTCTATCATTTAACCTTTATTATAGTCTCTTCAAATTATGACTTTTAATATTTATACCCCTGGAAATGACAATATTGTCCTTAAAGTCTTATTACAAATTAAGTTATCTCATTTATTTCAGAAAATTCATATTTAGCTTATAATATACTAAACAAGTCCGAAAACTACTAGGGTATGTTTTGGGGTGTTACATGAAGGTCATGTGTACATCGAGTTAGGGGAGCACATATAAGGGGTGGTATACGATCTGGTTTGGAAACTATCGCCACTGTGATCTCTCCCTCTCCCTGCGCTAGTCTTCTTGATACTTAGAAGTCGAGTCTTCCCATGTTGGGTGCTTAGTGACCACCTTTGACCCAACATACGTAATAGATTGTTTCGTGTTCGGAACCACCACAGAGTTGAGTTGAAAACCTATTAGACACCTTTAAAAATTAGTAGAATTACCTAAGCATACACCTAGAATATATGCTTCATCTATATCTAATAAGAGGAACTTAGGCGAAGTTCAAGGGATTGGTTATAGGGCGGTTTTGGCGGAGCGGTCGGGATAACGACGCTAAATCCTGCATGGTGGCGGTTGGTGAACCTGGCTTAGAGATCTATCTCTTAATAATGTTCACAACTTAAATCTATCACTCCCTTCTACAAAGCAATCAAACAACTTTCTTTTAAATTAAGTTTTATTTTCTATTTAATAAAGCAACCAAAACCAAAGCACTTGACCTAGGATTACACTAAAAAGGGAAAAACTAATTCCATTGGACGATCCTAGAACCACTATACTTATAGTAGCCTGTGAGCTACCCGTGGTTGGTTTTAGGTTTATAAATTTATGTAATTCCTCGGCCCTCCTAATCTAACCACTCGACATAGGACGAATCACATGACGTCATTACTGATGATGGTGCCTACCTTTTAAGTAATTCGAATTTATTTGATTTATTTTTTTGCATTTCTAACTTAATTTTTTTTTTAATTTCTTTTAGACTAACCTACTTATAGTTTTTCTAGTTAGGCACTGCTTTTAGTTTTTATTTGTTTTGCAATTTATGACAAAATACTGGGATAGAACCAACATTGGTAAACTTACTAAATTAAGACTACCACTTCAAAACATGGATATTGATCAATAATTGGGAGAACCTGAGAGAGCATAGTAATAACAATGAAACACTCATAATGCTGTAAGAGCAACTACTCAAACACTTAGAACACTTTGGGAGCAAAGCAATCCACCCATGGAGAGTACTCCATGCATTATGCCCTTTGAGAATATGTGGGTTGAAGACTATAGTGATGGCTTTAAACTACACACCTTATTATGGGATGGAGATTGAGCATCCTTACACTCACATAAGAGACTTCCAAGTTCTATGTCGAACCATCAAAGAGGGGATTGCATCTAATGAGACGATATGACTTACTTTGTTCCCTTTTACTTTAAAAGATAGATTTAAAACTTGGCTAGAGAATTTAACACCTTTAAGCATAACTACATGGGCTGAGTTGCAATCCCTATTTTTGAAGAAATTCTTTCCTACACATAAAACTATCTCCTTAAAGAAACAAATTAGCACCTTTATTCGCTAGAGAAGGTGAGAGGTTCCACCAATGGTGGGATAGTTATATGGATGTAGTTAATGCAATGCCCTCATCATGGCTTGAGAAACTCACCTTAGCTAATTTCTTCTATGATGGACTTAGCTTAAGTATTAAACAATTGCTAGAGTTTATGTGCAATGGAGGATTCCTCCATAAACCTAATAATGAGGCATTATAATTCTTAAGTTCAATAGTAGAATTTGATAGAGTATGGGAGGAGTCTCTAGCCAAAGAGACGTCCAAACCTTGGTTAAATCATGAAAACAAAAGAGGAATATATCAAGTTGATGATAATATAGACATTAAGGCTAGCTTAGCTAGGCTACATAGGGGACTTGATGATATATCTATCAAAAGAGATGTCAATGCAACCAATGAGGTAGAAAACCAACCTACACCATGCCATATATGCCTATCTTATGATCATCATGTGGAGAGATGTCCTTCACTACCTACTATGAGAGAAACCCTTGAGGGATAAGCTAACTTTGTTGAGCATTATAAGGCTCCACCCTTTAGGAACAATAATAACAATGGCTATGGGAACACTTACAACACGAATTGGAATAACCATCCCAACCTTTCTTGGAAGAAAAATCAAGGGCTTAGTTAGAACAATCAAGCAACAACCCAGGGAAATTCTCTTACCAATAATATCTTAGAGATTAAAAAGGTCATGCTTGACTTTATAGGCGAGCAAAAAGTGATAAATAAGAGACATGACCAAAGGTTGGACAATATAAAGAAAAACCAAGGAGATATGTCCCAAAAGATGGACAATGTACAACAAACCCTCTCTAGGCTTACAAATACACTTACCATACAAAAGAGAGGTAAATTCCCATCTCAATCCCAACAAAACCCTAGGGGAATACATGAAATATATACAAATGAGGAGTGGTAGACAAAGAGATGGGAATTACAAAGAGGTCAAAGCCATAATGACATTGAGGAGTGGTAGACAAATCCAACAACCTTCATTTCCTACACACTAGATGAGGTTAATGAGAACCCCAAATAGAAAGAACAATGGAAAACCAATGAGGAAGAAGCCTTTAAGAGTCAAACAAAGGAATCCGAAAGGATAATCATTAGACCAGGCGACTATGCACATTCTAGACAACCACCATTCCCAAGTGCATTAGGAGGTAAGAAAAATAAAAATGACGACTCACATATTCTTGAGTTACTTAAACAAGTGAAAGTCAACATTCCTCTTTTGGATATGATTAAACAAGTCCCTACATATGCTAAATTTATAAAGGACTTGTGTATTGTAAAAAGAGTTTAAACATTGGGAAAAATGCATTCCTTACTGAACAAGTGAGTGCTATTATAGAGAGCAAAATCTCGATCAATCACAAAGACCTATGATGCCCTACCATATCGGTTACCATTGGGAGACAGATATAGAGAGAGCCCTACTTGACTTAGGAGCTAGTGTCAACATCCTCCCTTACTTTGTATATAAATAATTTAGGTTAGGAGAGCTCAAACCTACCAATATCACTATCTCCTTGGCCGATAGATCAATTAAGAAACTGAGAAGTATAGTGGAAGACATATTAGTACAAGTCGACATATTCTACTGCCCCATCGACTTTGTTGTGCTTGACATAGAGCAATCCACTATGGGAAACAAAAATATACCCATCATCTTAGGAAGTCCCTTCCTAGCTACATCCAATGCATTAATTAATTGTAGGAATGGTCTTATGCAACTTACCTTTGAGAATATGACCATGGAGGTAAACATCTTCAACTTTGTAAAGAAGCCTGAACCATATGAAGATGACCCCATGGGTGTGTTTGCTATTGATAGTGTGGTGGAAGAACATGTGGATGACCTCATGGGATATGACTTTGACACATATTATGAACATTTGGATGAGGTCGATACCCTCTTCGAACCACTTTAAGTCTACCAAAACATGGACCTATCCGGGCTTAGTCTCTAACTTAAGACTAACTATCCCATCACAAAGTAGTTTAGGATTTCCCTGCTTTCTTAGTTAATTGATTTATTTTATTTTATTTTAACCCCATTTTTTTGGAAGAATTGTTGTCTCTCTTAAGCTTTGCAGGTTTTCTCCAAATTGAGCATCAAACATATACCCAAAGCTTGAGAATCACATGGTCTCAATAAAAGCACACCGCACTTCAATTCATATGGTGTTTCACAATGTGAATGTGGAATTCTATGAACCACACTTAAAGAATCACATGGTGCCCACAAACTTCAAGGGATGTGCATCGAAGTAAGTCATAGCTAGAGCATCCTTCTTCAGTTGAGGTAACCCTTATCCTACCTTTTATACTTGAACTCAATGAAAGGGTAAGTTACACCTTGGTTAGGGGGAGTGTAAAGACCAAATGATGAAACCAAGTTTTTGACATAGCTACCAAGGATTAGATCAGTCCCCGAAAGTAATGCCAAAAACTTGTTGGGATCAAATATGTGAAAACTATTTTCTACTGTTTGTCTAAAATATTGTGTTTGAAATTTACTTTGGTTTAAATAACTGCAAGTACATAGGTCATACAAGTAATAAAGTGGATTATAAGTCCAGATATCATTCCCATAAGAATTGATGGGAAAATCTAAAGATCAAGTACCCTTACTACTCAAGATCATTACTATTTAAACCTCTAATTTGAAGATTGGATTAACTAGCCTAAGCAAATGAAAGAATTTTGTATACTATTCTTTAATGAAAAAGAAAATCAAAACTAAATGGATTAGAGGTTTCCTTGATTGGAATTACACAAAGAAATGAACTGTTTATTAAAGTCATGGGACATATGGTTGATAACAACATAGTTATGAACTTGAATTCTAAGTGCATCAAGTAGAGTAGTATAGCCCCTTTGGAATACCTCCTTGACACTAAACATTTCACTCTTTGAGGAGCCACCATGCAGGTCGATGGAGTCACGAACAACTACCTGGGTTTGATCATCTTTATATAGATTTGGTTGTTTTTCCCTAAACCAATGCTACAACCCTTTCTTAGGATTGAAGTTGCTTGCTATATAGGCAGGATAACCTGAAGCCTCTTACAAATCTAATTGACATCTCAATCTGTAATTAAATTAGAATACTCTCTCTCCTTGATTAGAATCTTTGCTAACACAGATCAAGGTTGTTCTATCAAACTGAGATGAAACCTCTAAGTATTAAATGAGCAAATCAACAAAGGGTTCTTATGCCTCAAGAACACACTTCTGCTATCACCCAGAAGGGAACCTTGAAGTAAGATGTTAGAACATCACTAGTGATACAACAAATGATACTTAGAGTGCATTAGTTCTAAATGTATCAACATAGCATACCCCTAAGTTACTGCTCTTTACTCTTAGGTAAACCATCTTTGTGTCATTCAGAGGGATCTTGGAAATCAAAGCACATACACAACTCTTTTTAGGTATAATTTGCTGCTACTTAGAATAGTTCACTGCTAGAATAATATCAATTAAATCAATCCAATACTCAATTCCATGACATTCATTTTAAGTACTACAAAATGATAACCAAAACACCAATTTCTTCTTAGAGGGAGCTTAGCCTTCCATAACTAGATCACAATTAACAATGACTAGTTGATGAAACAAATTCATTGAGAATGTAATCAAAACTGAATAAAAAGAATTCTAGAAATGAATCCAGATTCCACTCGATTTCAAACATAAATGAAGCTTGATTTTGCAACGATTCAGCTCAGATCCACTACTCTAATAAAAAAAATGAAGCAAAATAAAATAAAATAAAAAAATACAAAAATATACAAAAAGCTTCAGCTACTCTCACTACTAGAAAAATTGATTTTAGCTACTACAAAAAAGTAGTAGCTAAACTATTTATTTTAGTAGCTACATTTCTTTAGCTACTAAATAGCTACAATAGGACGTAGTAAGCAAATTCCTTTGCGACTAAAGTATAATTTGCTTCCACTAGTAGTAGCTGTCGCTCTTGCTTTAACTACTACGAGAATGTCATAGTTAATTAGCTACTAAAAATAATAGTAGCTAAAATGAAAAAATAATAGTAACTAATTTAGGTAAGGAGGGCGAGCTATATATAACTACTTAGCTACTATGTTAAATATTAGGTAAAGTAGCTACCCGACAATAGTAGTAGCTAATGTAAAGAATATAATAGCTAACATAAGTGAATATGGCGATTATTTATGGCTACTAATTAGCTACTCACAATAATAGTAGCTCTGATTGAGCATCTGATGGTTACTAAAACAATATATAGCTCTTCTTAACACTACATGGCGTATTAGCTATTTGATATTTGAACTGAGTAGTAGCTAAGTATTATAGCTATATAACTACTAACATAATAGCTATAGGAGTAGCTATTTGTGATTGAAAAAATGTAGTATTAATAAAGTTGAGAACTTCTATTAGTATTTAATAGTAATAACTAGTTAGTGACTAAGCTAGTGTATTAATTATAGTGTTAAATTAATTAAATTAATTATTAAATTAATAGAATACTAAACAAATAATAAAAAATTAAATGAAATAAAATTATGAGATCTATTACCCACAACTACGTCCAGAATAACATAAGCCCGAAAATAGCATGTATTAGATCCCATGTTCTGAATGGTATCTGATAGACTAAAGTTGACAACGGGAATGTTCACATATCATGGAGTAAGGGGATCATCGTGGTGGGGTCATTTGTAGGGGGTCGTCCCACGTGTAGATGGAGGCGTCGCTGATGAGAGACTGTGTCGATTGAGCTAAAGCCCTCGGTAGAGCCTTAACCTCGTGAGTTGATCTTGTGGCACTTTAACCTTAGTATCCCACTTCCTCTCGCACCTCTGTTGAACCTCGTCAGCCTTGAGGCTGCTCACGTAGCTCATGTTCATTCCTGGATGAGCATGCGGTGGAATGGTAGATGGAGTCACTCGTGTATGCGGGCTCAGTCCACCCTAATCCCAGGTATATGGTGTTGGAGTTTTTATCGGCTACCACAACTCGTAAGCATCTTTATCTTAGTGATAGATGTTGTGTTCTCTCTTGAACCTTCATTTATTTGGCACCTCAGTTGCATTTCTTGATGCACAACTTCCCTCTGAATTTGAATAGATATTCAGACAATATATGAATGCATAATTAAATTTTTTTAATATAATATACTTTAATTCTTTACGCACCAGATTTGAGCCCTCTCGATCCAACCCATGATGAGTGGTCTTAGAAGTGTGCAATTCTTGATGAATGCGGATAAGGGATAGCTTCTTCCCAGGTCTCTTTCTACTGAAATATTAGTAAATTGAAGATATATTTGTTTATGATCTTACAAATCAAAATAAAATTAAAGTAAGAGTTCTAAGTACTTGCAATCCTCTGGCATATAGAAATGAAAATGGAACCCCGGTGTGTCTTGAAGGTCACGTACTGGTCCAGCCTTCTCAGTTCGACGGTTCGGAGACATTCGTTCTTATCGCGCCCGAAACTTGACAGTACCCCATGCTTCATTCCATTGCGAGATCGACTAGTAACATGCACTTGGAGTCTCCCATGTTTCCTCCACTTATTAAAAGTTTCTGTATACCTAGACTTGGCAAGCACCTCCCAAGTTGCTTTGATGATACCCTCCATCTCGACATCCCATGAGAAATATTTCTATAAAGAAAGTTAATAGTTACTCATATAGAAAGTCTGAAATAAAATGTTAAATAATTAATAATGATATTTCTAGGAAATTTTGTGAAATTTCCTCTGTCTTGTAATAATCAACCTAATAAAACAAACACATTAGAAAGTACTTGCAATATAATGAACACTTATATAATACTCATCAAACTAATCCAACAACATCTCAACCAACAAACACAACACACTTCATATATTCAATTTGTCATGTACACATTTTACATATAAAAGGCTATAAATTGAATGACTTATACCTTGAACTCTTCAAATAAAAGCATTTATCTCTTTTGTGATGGTGCTCCATTTATACCCTTCAATGTTGGCTCATGAAAATGGGGTGATGGAACAACGCATCAGTGGAACTCGACGAAACCCTAAAAGCATGCAATATCAATTTTCACACATAAAAAAATTTAAGAACAATAATCTAAAATCTTTAATATTATGTTCATTTACCTCCACATTCTCCACATTGTGGCCCAGTCTACCAAATCTTTGAGGTCACAAGTGTAGACATGGTATATGGTGTAGACCTAACTGGTAGTGAGGCGTGGTGCGGCTCTTTGTCGGCGAGTCGAAGATGCATAGAAGATGATTAAGGTAGATGGTAGTGTGGGTATGCGATTCCTCAGTGGAGTGGTACTAGTGAACCCAACAAAATGGGATAGTGTACCCCAGCGACGTCAGCCAAAGTCTCTATCGACCTTCCTTCATTTTACCCTCGACCTCGCATGCACGAGTGGGAATATATAAACATGTTATTTTAAGTTTATGAAATAAGTAAATAAATAAAACATATGTGAAAAATTATGAACGTGATGTAAATCACCTAATCATTATCATTATCATACGGTTCTTGAATCGAGATCCAACTGGTCAAATTACATTTCATTCTCATTTCGATTCAGGCTACGAATCAATTTGTATTACTACTCCATCGGGATCGGCCGAGACGTTGGTTCATCGAGACAACCTACATTGCATGGAAATTGCACTAGCACATCCTCTTGGAATGGTTGGGCTTGGTGGTGGATGAATTATTCGGATGATTGAGGAATTTCCATAATGGCCGCGCTTTTATTTTATTAACAACCCCTGTCTGACTCATCGCATCTCAAAAATTTAGGATATGGACAATAATACACAAATTAAACGTTGAGCCCAAAACAAAAGTTCATACTTGTTAAATCTCACGTTGGTGGTTTACCTGCAATGTTATATTTAGGATGAACCGTCCCAGATATTCGGTGTTGGATCAAGCCATTCACACTTGAGCAATACAATTTGCTTGTGACAGGGATATTTCAACTCTCTAACTTCCTAAAGTGACCATAGTGATCTCATTCTCATGATGATCACTATAGTTAGACCCTTTGATGTAGGCAGCCGTATTCATTGTGCCCTCTTTCCACAGGTTCCTGTCCCATTGAGTGGATTTATATCCATTTACAAATACCACGGATATGTTCTTACGAGTCCTCAGTCGTTTAACTTAAGATCAGCAGGTTGTGTGTTCATGATATTATTTGAAGGTTGTTCACCTATATAAAACACCATTGAATATGGATTTAATATAAGTATGGGTATATTTATATATATATATATATATATATATATATATATATATATATATATATATATATATATATATATATATATATATATATATATATATATATTTGATAGTAATTTTTCGAGTGGCATACTACCGTACTTACATTAGTATTGAACCCGAGGCAAATTCCTTTTCTAGTTGTGTATCTATTTCGGTATCAATTATGTCCACTCGACTTTTGCACTTAAAGCTCATCGGTATAAATCGCCTGAAGCCAAATATTTACATTGTCATTTAATAGATAACTACATAAAAAATGCAAAAGTTGATTAGTTTACAAACATTATCTAATCAACAAGGAATACTACTTATTATAGGGATCCGCTGACAGATTCAACGATATATGGCGGTGTGCGGCATGAAACTCTTCCATTATTAGTTGCCTCGATGGCTGTCGAAATGCTCATCGGGATATTTGAAAATAAACAATGCCCTCGTTTCATCCTGATTCTGCTCCACAAACATCATTATTTGCGGCACCCGCCGGTTGCCTTGTGTGTCTTATGCTCCTCGAAATATATATGAACAAAATAATGGCTTCTTAATAAATGAGCATGCATATTGAACCTTTAACCGTGCGCTTATTTTCACTTATTTTTAGCTCTGAAGGTACCTACATTATATATAATTGGTCATTTGCATAAGTGAAAAGTAAGTAATCATAGTAACAAAGAATTACCTTTCAAAAGGATACATCCACCAGATATTGCATTATTGACAAGTCGCTTCATGAGGAGCAGAATGCGGGCCGTGCTCCATGTAGTCAGAAGCTAGGTGGGAATATGCGCTCAAGCACAGGAATCTTCAGGATCTCTTCCTCTAGTCGAGCCATGTCATCATTTTGATAATTGTAGAAGTTAGATCCTTGAAAAACATGCGCCCGACTCTGTTAGTGCCTTGGCACATTCTATGGCGACAATTCCACTGGGAAACGAGTGTGATGCCTCTGCATGAAAACATGACAATCATGGCTCTCTTCATCCCCGAACAACTTAAGCTTTTGCATGTCCACACATCGAGCCAAATTTGATGCATATCCATATGGGTATCTTAGATTTTTAACCCATTCACACAACACCTGTTTTCCGATCTTATCAAGCGTGTAGCAAGCTTTAGGGTACTTGGTCATTCCCTCTGCCTTCTCGACTCAGTTATTCGACGATTCGCTCTCATTTAACTCTGTCCCTGAGTTGGGAGTTGTCTTTGGTTTGCAGGCACATTCATAGCGAGTGTTAAACACGTTATCAAAGACATTTTTTCTCAATGTGCATGACATCTAAGTTATGTCGAATGAGTAGCGTGCTCGATATGGCAAATCCCAGATGCTCTATCCTTATTTCCATCGAAAGTGAGCTTTACATGTGGATCATTAATAATATCAGAGCTCAATTTAAGTTACCTTTTTCAATCCAAGGTTAGTAATTAGGTGTAAAATTTCGTTTCCACTCGATATAGGAGGTGTCGTGGCTGTTACCATCTTATTTTTATGAAAAGCATATTTATTCCGCCCGAAATATGTAGTACGCGGGTAAAGCTTACGGTGGGTGTCAAACCCAGTGCTTTCCACTCTTTGAAAGTGTGAATCTCTCCCAGTGACTCATGCGTCTGTGGACATGCCAGCGAGCCAGCTGTGCTCCACCACGACATTGCATAACGGGAAGTCGCGATGGTCACATTATCTTAGCTCTTAGCCCCGAAATTTTGTTTCGTTGAAATGTCGCTATGCTAAAATTCCAACATCCCATGACTCTTTTAACTCGGCTATGGGGTTGCAAAAAACATCTAGCTTATGTTGGATTCTTGTAGGACCGACTTAACGGAGTTAGAAACATAGATGTCTCTTTCATACACAACCATGGCGGCAAATTATAAACTGTTAAAATCATCGGCTATGATGAATATTGTTGCCCTGACTGCCCAAATGGTTGGAACCCATCGATTACCTGACCCTAGTCACATTTCTATTCTCAAGCGCCGTCGAGGTGTCTTGTATTGAAATGCTTCAAGCGATGGAATCGAGCAATCACGCATTTCTCCTTCCTCTGACTCTCGTGCTCATATGCCCTGCCTATCGTGTGGTAGCCTTAAACATACAGCTTTATAGTAGTCGAGGACAAGGAAAGTAGTATATATTTTCTTAGAATTACATTTGTTTTCTTCTTGTATTTGTTTCGCTACAGTCGGTCTCTTGTATCGTTGATGGCCACAAATCTTACAAATTGTGAAGTCATTGTCTTCTCCAGGAAACGACATACGACCATTGTTACAACGATGGATCTTCTCAACTAGTAGCCTAAACCTCTTACCAACCTTTGCTTAACGCGTAAAAGTTCTCGGTCCGCGAGATTCTATAAATACAGTACAACCTCCTTTATCAATTGAGGAAATATCATCAAACTCCCTTTGAGACATGTGGTGCGCCTTCATATTGACGATACAGCGACGATGATGATTGCGAATGTCTTTAGCAACCGGGCCATAATTCTTTATTCACAACGCCAGCATGTCAAAAACTTGTATTCTGGATTAGGAGGTTCATCGGATATTCATTAAGTTAAATCGGGGCTTAGCGGCATTCATAACCATACTATGGTATGCATTTTCAATTGACTCAGATGCTGGTTGGGCATCACCAGAATTATGAATTGAATCTGGTTCCATTTCCCCCTGTCTTGCCCAAACATAATACCCCGGTATAAAGCCATTCTTCATCAAGTGATACTTTACAGTATCAATTTGATGATAACTACGATTTACTTAGTAGTGTACATGGACACTTTATCTTGTTACCATCCATCCATTGGGTTTACTACATCACAAATTCTATAAATTCCTCAAACCAACCAAAAACTACGGGTTTTAAGAGACCATTTATGGTCTAAAGACCATATTAACAGGTTGTAGCCATTTTAAATATTAAAGCTTGACAAAAATTCTTAGACATATAGGGAATAAGAACAAAATTATGTGGATTGAACTTTGCCAATGTGGCTACAAACAAAAAAACCAAACCTGAAGAACTACTTAAAAAAAAACCGAGAGAAAAAAGTAACAAAAAATCCATTCAAAATCATCACTTAGAAAATCGGGACCATATCGGAAACCTGAAACAAAAGAAGATTAGCACCTTACAAACCCCCCGAAACCAAAGCTACGGTATGTACCATTGCAAATAAAACGCAATTCCACAAACCTGACCAAAAAAACCCATCAAACCTAAAAAAATTCATAGCATAACCACAACAATGAAATTCAAAAACCGAAATCATATGAACTACACTAAACACCTTTAAAGATACATGAAAGCAAACGAACGGGGTTATGATTCGATGAATGAAAAATATACAGAAAAAATAAAAGGAAAAGAAAAACAAATCACTCTGAAAAGGATAAAGCCTTGTTCTACATTTATGATCTTGCATAACCATACTAATTCACTTCACTATAAATAGCACTCGATTATTTTCCAAAAAAAAAAAGCCATAGCAATTTAAAAACCTTTTGGCAGTGGAGAGATGAATACAACTCAGAAAAAGCTGGAAGTCAGAAGGGAAAACAAATATGTGTTTCTCTGTCTGGCATAAAGGAAAACGAATCATGTATTTGGACCAGAAAAACCTCTTTCCTCCATTTTCTTGACATCCAAACTGACAAGTAACCTCTCTCTCTCTATCTTTCACTTTCTTTCTCTCTCTTTCACAGTGGGAAATGAAGAAGAAGGCGGATGATGAAATTAGAAGAAAGTTTGTCCAAAGGAGTTTCAGTTCACACTTTGGGTGCTGGGAGGAATTTGGAACTTTAATAAGAGAATAGTTTCATTTCCCCAGCTATTTACTCTTCTTCTAAAAAGTGGTTAAAAGCTACTAGGCTATTGATATTCAATATTAGTGAAAATGGTAGCTGATAGATATTTAACCAAATAAACATATTTTCTTTGTAGTGGGATTAAATTGGCCACGATTAGCTTCCTTCAAAAATATGATGAAAATTACTGATAAAAGGTGAAATGTGAAGGAAAGCATTATACATGATAAGTGAGGAGAAATGGAGAGAGGGTTATCTGATGATAAAGTTGGGGGAGGGATAATAAATAATATGTGTAGAAAAGAATCAATGGTAGCCGAAAAAAAAAAAAACTAGGGAAATGAATGGATGTGCGAGGTAAGTCAATGTTTACTTACGTGGGATTTACATATTGATAATTGACTAATTGTTACTATAAGAGGAAAGAAGAATGTCGGAGAAGCAACTGTGAAAAAGAAGGTATAGAGGCAGAGGGAGAGGGAGAGGGGGAGGCAGAGACAGGAAGGGAGAGGCTTGAGAGGGTGCGAGGTTTGGGTTTTTTGCTAGTCAGTATTTGGATCGGAAAGGAGGAGCAGGGGGAGGAGAGAAGAAAAGTGAGGAATGATTGGGAAAGTCACAGTTTAGGGAGGACTCTTGGGAAGGCATTCAGGGAAGGTTAAGTACTTGAGGATCATTGAATATGGCAAGGGTTTTGCTGTTAAGATCTTAGACAAGAAGAGGATTCTCGATCTCAATTTCTTGTTAAAGTGAAAATATAAGCCATTTTGGTTAAATATCTATCAGCTACCATTTTGATTAGTATTATTAATAACAGTTCCAAAAAATAATTTTTAACCACTTTAAACAAATGATTTCATTTGTTGAGTGTGGAAGAATTCAATTTCACAACCAACTAAAATAAATATAGAATTAATTTTTAAATAAATAAATTCCCACAGACAAATGGATTGTGAGTTAAATATTATTGATCTTTTAGAAAGAAATCTGGCTTCAGACCCCACATTGTACAGCTGGGTTAAGGAGAACAAACTCTCCTATTATATTGGATTTTGAATTTCCAAATGCAAAATCTTTTATTTCTTCTGAAATATATGAGAATGACTTGTGAATCTTGTTTATTTGATTCTTATTTAGAAGATAAAAATCTCACACCTTAGGTTTTGTCTCTAATCTGGCAAAACCTTCTGGCCTCACGACTCCACTAGTATCACCCGCAGTGCGCCTGCGATGCAGTCTTTATAAAGTTACTGCTTATCAGCCCCATTGACTCAGCCCAC
Organism: Tetrastigma voinierianum; assembly: GCA_016808115.1. Lineage (NCBI taxonomy): Eukaryota > Viridiplantae > Streptophyta > Magnoliopsida > Vitales > Vitaceae > Tetrastigma > Tetrastigma voinierianum. The sequence goes on from JAEQBH010000819.1 coordinate 100,045, forward strand.
ATCCTTTAGCATTCTTTGTTATTACCATCTTATCCACACTTTACTGGCTGTTCCCACACCCCTACCCACCCGGGTTGGGCATGAAGACTATAGTTGTGACTCTAGCTGGCGCCAATTGTAGCTTACCTCAGGCCATTGTTTTTTGTCCTCTTAACTTCTTGTCATCACCATTAACATCGATGGCTAACATCGCTAAAACTGCCAATGTCATCAACCCATAAGTATCATGCACGGTGGCGACTAACGGATCATCAAGCGTCATGCCTAAATCTGCCAAACCCATACGCTCACAAGCATCGATAAGAGCGCTATGTGCGATGCATCGCGGTACGCACCCTTGTTCTTCATCTTCTCCCCAATGATAAAAGCGGTCGAAGAATCCCTACCTCCAAACTTCTTCATAAGCATCACATAAGTGTCCATCCAGGCTGTTATATTGACCATCTTATGAGAACATACTAAGAATTTGTTGGCTTCTCTAGACAACGAAAAGCAATGGTAAGTCATCACATTTAGCGCTACCAGCCTTCTCACGCATTTGATCGAACACCCTATAGGCATCTCTAATCCTCCCATTCTCACACAAAAGCTTGACAATTCTATTGTAAGTCACGACATTGGGCTCACAACCCACCTCTTTCATCTCCCGAAACACCCGAATTGAAAATCAACACCCTTCGAAAGACCAATTGCATGAATACTATATTAAAGCCAAAAACACCAAAAACTATTTACAAAAACAAGAGCCAAAAGAAATCGGAATCCAGTTGTTTGGTTCTAGGGTTCGGTTTTATGGTCAAACAAAATTGAACTTCCAGACCCACAGGTTAGGAGCAAGAAATATTACGCGATTCAAAAATCAAAGTTTGAATCAACAAAAACAATTGATGTAATGTGCCTAAATCGAACAATCCGCAGAAGCGACATATAATGGATTCAAGAAGAATAAAACTAATCGATGAATAGTTGCCCTAAACCATCACCATATCAACCAAAATCCGCATTTAGCCATATTTAAAAATCGGAATGCAAGAAAGAACATCGAGAGGTAAATCTTTTCCTCCTCATGACCATAATTATTGATTTTCCTCCATTTCTCGACATCCAAGCAGACAAAGTAATCAAACATTCAAGAAAAATGTACCTTGTCGAAGCGTTCAGAGTGGTCGATCAACGCCTTGATCGAGTTGTTCTTCACGCTCTTTGTGAGCGGGAGATTTTTGATTAGGGCTTGTAACGAACTAGAGCGCTTATTTGGTACTTATATTTTAGGTTTAATACTAAATAATATTAAATATTAAGTTTTTTTAAAAAGCATTTATATTAAATATTAAAGATCTTTATTTTATATACTAAAAAAGCAATATCTTAACATCTTAATCTATTAAAAAAATTTATATTATTTGTTTTATATTAATGAATTAAAATAAATAAAATGATTTAAATAACAAACAGAATATCTCTTAGTCAACTTTTTCTTGACTCAAAAAACTATGTTTTTTATTTTCTTGTATTTTTTCTCCTTATTTTTTCCATATAGCATTCAAAAAAAATTAATAAAACAAAATTGTCTTATACTTTTTTATTTAAATAGGTATACGACTAACCTATTTTTTACCAAATGAGGCTTATTCAACAAAGCCCTTCCTCTTCAAAAGGAAGTTCCTTTGGCCCCATTTCAGTCCTGCACCACTCTTTGAGGATAGCAAATAGGGATGTGCGAGTAAATGTCTAAGTTGGATAACGCTAAACACAATAAGTCCATCTTCCACGCTTTTGAAGGTATTGCCTGCCTCCCGAAAGCATTGGTGTGTGACGGCAGCCTGATTATTTTAACATGTTGATCTTGTGAGGCGGGGAAACACTTGCTTAGGTTAAGCGATGTCGATTAAAATGATTTAGGATATTTTTTTCCTTTGTTTTTAGTTTATAATTTTATAATTTCATATTTTGGTAATTTATTTGTAGTCATTTTCATATGTGCATTATTTTATATCTCTCTATAATGTCTATATTGATAAATTAATCTTCAATCAGCTACTTCTAATCAGTTACTTTACCAAAAAATAATTAATAATCAACTACCAGCTATCAATTGAACGAACAAAATTTCGATTTTTAGGATCTTTTTGTAAGTGCTTACTTATGCTTGTTGAAGGAAACGAGAATGGGGTATGTTGAAGAAGAAAGCAGTGGCTCCTAACTACGTAAGAATAGGAAAATCTCATAAAATTCTTCTTCACTTTTTTAAACTAAAAAAAAAAAATGAACTTATATCTGACTAAAGAGATTCCATAAGTATTAGTTCTGATTTATTTCTCTAATTAAGCTCATGCACTTTGTATTCTTTGCAGATGAGAAGTAGTTTATTTGCTAACGTGTTCTTATGCAGGCACAGATTACAACGAGCCCCCTGAAGCTTAACATGTGATTTGTCAGCGGTAGCTTGTTACACAAAGAACTAAGCAGATCCAGACGCAAAGCTTTAGAACGGATTTGCAGATATTATCAAATTTGTATGTTTTATGCCAATTTATTACACTATTAACATGATTGGTTTTTAGTCATTTGTATCTTTGATATATCGCTATATTGCAAGTTTTAATCAATTATATTATTAACATCATGGCTCTTGCTTAATTTCAGTAATTTTGCAAATGATATTTTTCAGTGTTTTAAAAATCGGATCGGTCGAGTCAGATTGAATTCGAGATGGCGTCGACGATTACCTTTTCGCTCCGATTTCATTTTGGTTTGACCATCGGTTCGGTTCCTAGCCCAGTGAATCGGTAACTTTTCTTGTTCAAATCAATTACGATTTTAAAATAATGATATTTTCGAAAATACCACCGAACATGTATGTGTATGTGAGATGGTTGAGGTATCTCTAAACTTAACTAGTGTGATGATTTTGAATCCATGAGCCTAGGTTCTTTTTTGTTCTAACTTATCCAACTTAAATGTTTGGCCCACATCGAGTCACGTGTCCCTAATTTGCTTGGGTCTGTTTTGGCTCAAGCGATTTATTTAGTCAGTTGAAGCTTCAATTATTTTAAAATGAAATTTAATTATTTTCCAAAAACAAGATTTTTCTCAAAAATCTCGTTTTTTGGGTCCATCTGGTACCTGTTGCCCTGGAAATCGTGAAAATTCCGATTGTCTCGGAATTCGACGAAATTTGTTTGGGTAACTAGATTTCATGAGAAGAATCCAACCGTGAGGTCCGTTTCGCCATCCAAGATCTAGAAAAATTTCAGGTTTACCAATCTGTCTTATTCGCGGCAATTTCAGTTTTTGCCATTTTTAGTAAAATTAAAATTAGACAAGGTTACAACTTAAATATTTTAGTTTATAAAATTTATTATAAAATTTAAAATTAAATAATCGTACTAATTCTGATTACTTTGTGAAATGCTGATTTGTTATTAAAATAATTCATATTCAATTTTCCCAAAGCATAAATATTTTCTATTTTTATAAATGTAACACACATGTTTATCATTTAATTAAATATTATTTTAAAATTTATAATACTTTTAAAATTATAATTCAATATATGAAAATTGACTTATTTTTTAAATTTGTCCATATTGCAGATTTTTTTTAAAGTTATAAATCTTTTAAAAAAGTTGAATCAAACTTGTCATAATTATAGAGAGATTTAATTTTTGAATTACATTTAAAGTTACTCATCTTTTTTGAAAATGAATCAAACTTATAATTGAATCAAACTTATTTTTAAAAATTTTATGACTGAATTTTGAAAAATTTACAAATTTAACTACTGTCAACAATGTAGTAATTATTCAGCTACTACAGAGCTACTACTTAGTAGCCATATTAATATGTTAGCTACTAAATAGTAGCTAAATGGATTAACTGTTGGCTACTACCAACAATGTAGTGGCTATTTAGTACTACATAGCTACGGTTTTTGGCTTGGTAATTATGGCATGAAAATACCCTAAAATTTTTATAATAAAATTCTTTATACAATAGGGTATAAAGAAGCCAACTTGGTATTTTAAAATTTTTAGATGAATATTGATTAAATGATTGTGAATCGAGAAATAAACCCCTAGTAGAAAAGAAAATATGGAAATTGTAAAATGGGGACCTAAGGGTCAATTGTAAATAAGTTTATATGTCTAAGTGAAAATAGGAGACTTAAATGAAGAATAATAGAGAAATGGAAGGACCTAAATATAAAAAGAAATAAAGAAAAAGAAGAAAAAAAATCAAGGAAAGGGCATGTGGCATGTAGGAAAGTGGGAGGAAGTTTCCTCCTTTTTAAAATACGTTTAGAGTGATGTAAGAAAAGGAAAATAAGAAGGAGAGTTAGAGAGAGGCTCCGCTTCTCTACAGATTTTGACGTCCGAGACCAGGGGTCTCCCGTGAAACAAGAGGGAAAAGTCCTTCACGTGACAATAACTGCAAGTAGGGCCGGAATCGGGGACTTTCAACAAACTCCATGAGAGTCAGGTCTTCTCCTACTTGGTCTTCTGCTTCTACTAGGATTATTGGGTGAGTTATACGAAGGCGTAGGAAGTTTGGTTGCATTTAAACCATGGGAAGCGCATTGTGTGGTGCTCATGAACATTCATGAACAGTAATTTTGGGTACAGAAGTGAAGGGGATTTGGTAGTGTGTCCTTCTAGTAAATTGTAGCCACATCAATTAACTTTATGTTAGGCTTTTAGTTCTCAATTGGACCTCTGTAGACTAAATTTATAGTCCTTTTGCTGAGGCGGCCAACTAAATCCTGGTCGAATTCGGTTGTCGGTTTGGGTCAACTAGCCATACTTTATATAACAGGTTTTTGGATCAGAAATAAAGAGAATTTGGCAGTAAGTCCTTCTGTGTAATTGTAGCCCACATCCAATGAACTTGATGTTAGGCACTGAATTTCTTAATTCGGACCACGTAGACGAGTTATGGTGCTTTATTACGGCTGATCAAATGGGTGCGATGGTAAAGTCAAAGCCGGGGTCGTCAAGCAGAATTGGATCAAGCGATGGTCGATCCAAGCGGTGTCGTCAGTATTGATCGTCGAATGGTAGTGCTCAAACCGAGGTAGTAAAGCGGTTGTCGATCAAGCGGTGTCATCAAGCGATTGGTGTGAAGCGGTGTAGTGTCAAAGCGAAATTCGTCTACGGTGGTAATCCAAAGCGATTAATCGTCAAGCGTTGGTAGATCAAGCGTTGGTGGAGTCAAGCGTTGGTCGATCCAAGCGATTATTAGATCCAAGCGATTAGTGCGTCAAACGGTGGTAGATCCAACGGTGCTCATCAAAAGTGCTTTCGTCAAGCGATTGCTTTCGTCGATTCGGGTGACTCGTCAAAGTTGACTTATGCCATGACCTCCAACGGAAGGTCATATCTCACGCCGTTGAACTCGATTGGGTGTTCTTGGACTCTATGGAAAGCCCATGGAGTCAAGAATACATTCATATACTGAGGAGGATGTTAGATGTCAGGCGAGGTGTTTGTGAGCTCATCGCCCAGTGCGCTCGTCGGTTAGTCAGCTCGTCAGAGTTGACTACACATGACCTCCAACTTCGGAAGGTCATATCTCCTTCGTCCGAACTCTGATTTGGGTGTTCTTGGACTCTATGGAAAGCCCATTGAGTCAAGAATACGTGTATTCCCCTGAGGAGTATACAGAATATGTTTAACCAAGGTGGTAGACAGGCTCGTCAGTTCAGGTCTGCTCGTGGGTTCAGGATTTGGCCGTATGACCTCCAGCCCCGGAGTCATGGCTCCTTCGTCGAACTCCGATCAGAGTGTTCTTTGACTCTATAAATCCCACATTGAGTCAAGAATCCATCTATAGCTTGTTTAAATTGGAACTCATAATAATCTCCGAAAATCAATCCTAACCAAAACTACTGAATGCGCATGAATAATATTATTCTTCTTGGTTTGGAATAGGGTGAAGAGGAGGAAAAGACAAGCGTGATTAAGATTCCAAGAGTTGGAATGAAAGTGCAAATATTTTTGGGTTTGTTCTTCTACAAATCCCTATTCTCATTTCAAGTTTGGAAATGTTTGTTCTACCGACTCCTATTCCTCGTTTCAAGTTTTTGCATGTTTGTTCTAAAAGCATATTGAATTGATTTAATTGAAGTTTGAGAAAGTGATTGTGAAATGTTTGCATATAAAATTGCATGATTGTGAAAATAAACTATTTATACAAGCGTACACATATCATGCATATTTTGCTATAAAGGTTTTTGAGCGCCCTTAATAGAATGTTAACCGTTTATTCGCATTAAGGATAGGTGGTATACCAATAGGGTCAAATAAGCGTCGCTGCGAACTGTGATGTCACTCCGTCAGCGGCCAGCGAAGGACCGTATCGTGATATTCTTGATTGTTTATAGCCAGTCGACAGCCTTTGCGTAGGCAAATGCTTGTGTTATAAAACCATGTAATCTGCGGCTGCGGCCCGAGCGGAACCGTCTTAGAGTATTTCACGATATCACATATATCGAAGACATAGAGTTAAATTCGTTAAGGGCATAGCGAGATTGATTGGCATAACTGAATTGATTTGCATAACTGAATTGATTTGCATAAGCGAATTGTTTTACTGGCGGGTGATCGCATAAGCAGATTGATACTGGCCAGATTGAATTGCGAGCGGGCGGGTGCTGCAGGCATAAGTGAATTGATTTGAGATTGCAAAATATTGAATATGAATGTATTTTAGGATGATCAATGAACCATGACTAATTATATATAAAACAAATATATGTCGTATTTATATTTATCATCCATAATGATTTGAAAGTTTGGAATTGTTAAATTGCATAATGTAGTTCTTAGAAATTGAGAATAGGTTTGTAGCAGAACCACTAAGCATGAAAATGTAGCGTATTGTTTACCAATGCGCGCGGTCAGAGTGATGAATGGTGATCGAAGCGGACCCAAGATCGAGGCGTCGAGTCGCAAGAAGGGATTGAATTGTGCTCCGACATGTGCATTCATTCCATGTTTTCTTTTGGATGTGATGTTTTGTAAAACAATTTGAACTCCCGAACATCTAATGTATAAATCATTTGAAAAGGCTTGAATGCCTTCATTGTAAATGTATTTTGTTAAAGTTAAATGTATTTTGTTAAATGTTTATGGGCTTCCGCAAAGATATGATTTTGAGTGATTGAGTGATTTTAGTGGCATCCCGGACTCGGTTCGGATCAGCTGAAGCAGGCGGAGCCGGGTAGGGCGCCACGATAATATTACAAAAGCTGTTAAATAATAGTGTGTAGTAGCTATTTAACTAACTTTGTATCAATGTAGTAGTTATATAGTAGCTATTTGTGACCTAAACAAATGTAATTGCCTATATATAGTAGCTCTTCAGAAACACTACATTATTCTAATAGTAGTTCAGGATAGTATATTAGCTATTAAGTAGTAGCTAACTATGGTAGCTATTTAGCTACCAACGATGTAGTAACTATTCGGCTACTACATAAGCTACTCTTGAATAGCTATAGTTTTCCCTTTGTTAGTGTTTTAGGCATACAAATAGTAGCTATGTAGTAGCTATTTGTTGACTAACAACAATTAGGTAGCTATATAGAAGCTATTTATTAACTAAAAAATAGTAAGCGATGTAGTAGCTAAATAGCTACTATAGCTATACTTAGTAAATTGGTATGTTGGCTACTAAAATGAAGTAACTAAAAATAGCCTATTTTACTACCTGATAATGTGCTTCACGTAGCTACACAAGCTACTCTGTATTAGCCAAGGTTTTAGCTTGGTAGTATTTTAAGCCTTGTAAATAAGTAAAGCTGTACTAGTAGCTATTTAGCGACTAACATCAATTTATTAGCTATGTAGTAGCTATTTCGCTACTATTTTGCTACTACTATTAGTAGCTAACATTGGTGAAGCCACTTTTTCCTACTACATAGTAGCTATTTAGTAGCTAAGCCTAACACCTATTATACTAGTAGCTATTTAGTAGCTATGTAGTAGATCGCTCTTCTGAAGTGGCTTGAGTGGTAGCTATTTTTAGTAGCTATTTCAGGATTTTCTAGTAGTGTTTCGTTTTTGAGAAATTCTGAAGTTCCTTTCCCGTAGAAGAACTGTTGCCTTCTACTTTAGGAGCTTCTATTTATAAGACCCAATGATTGGGCCCTAAAAATGATGCGGATAATGCGGACCTCAAAAAGCAAAATTTTTTTGCCCTCGTCGTGCCTGATGTCGTGGCATTGCTGTTGTGATGTCGCAACTTTGAAAAGGGAGTCACGACTCTAGATTCTGTATGTGCGAACAATGTCATGATTATGAGTTTCAATGTCGTGACTCTACTATGTTGTCACTGTTGGAGTCTTGTTCTGATGTTGCGACTTTCGAATTGATGTTGCTACATTGCATGTTGTTGCTGAATTCTAATGTCGCGACTCCGAGTTTTGATGTCGCGACTCTGATTTTTCTATTATGATGCCTTGATGATATCCGCGACTCTAGTGGCGACATTCCCTAATAATAGCGCAACTTGACTACGTTTGTTGATGTCGCGACTTTGAGTTCCGGTGTCGCGACTCTAATTACTCGATGTCGTGGCATTCTTCAACTGATGTCGTGACTCTCTCCATCCGATGTCGCGACATTGCTCAACTAATGTTGCAACTCTGATTTGATTTCGTGACATTCTTTAGCCGATGTCACGACTTTGCTTTTTTTTTTTTTTTATTGCTTTTTGCTTCTTTTATTGATGTTTTCTTTGTTTTTCATTATTTTCCTGCAAAACACAAATCTGGGTGAAGATTATACAATTTTTCATTAAATTGAACTTTTAAGTCTCGAATATTCATTAAAAATGGACTTAAAAATAGATGAGTTTCATACTTATCAAACTCTCCCAAACTTAAAGTGTTGCTTGTTCTCAAGCAAAGAAAAGGCTCATTGTTTGTCCTCAAACAATCAAAATTAATTTTTAAGGACATTTTTCTTTTCAATTATCTTCTCAATCATATCAGAAATTTGGATTCAGTGCGATGTCAGTTGTGATATCAATTCCAACTAAGCTTCCATTTATGAATCCTAAAGATTTTCAATGTAGATTATTCAAATTAGCAGAACATTAATAGATTGTAAACAAATGCAGTTCTTGACCTCTGAAGTGAGTGTGTGCTGGTCTTCCCTTTATGAAAAAATTATCATTTGAGTATTGATATGGTTTATTCTAATAAAATGTAGTTTCCAAGTGATTACCGCCTGCTAATCATTCTCTCTCTCACCAATAAGTATCAACATAACCTCGAGATAAATATGATCTTGAACATGATTTATATTCTGGTTACTTGGGTAGATAATTGGACATTTAAGGTTCAAGTTTACCTGGACTGTATATATTTCTCAACATTCCACCTTCTAACGACTCATCCTCTCTTTTCTATTCAAAAATTTTTCAAAATCACCCCCAAAACTTGTTTTGGTGCATCTTTTTACATGTTTCCCATTGTGGCTTTTTCTTTGTCCACTTTATGTTTCAAATTCAGTTTCTCGATTCGAAGCTCTTTTCATTCATTTGTTCAAGTTTTAAGATTGTACAATGCTTTGCCTTCTTAAGCTTTCTACCTCCCCTTGGCACAAGCTTTGGGTTAACTAACTCCCCATACTAGTTGGCATTGGGGGTACTAGGTGTAGGAACACACAAGAACCCAGTGGCAGGGAGGAAGGCTACAGGGAAAAGCTGTTCCTCCTTGGCGGCATATTTTTTAGCTTCTTGTTTTCTGTTGTACACCTCTTTTGTACATCTTTTCTTTTCTCAATTGCTTTTCCTTCCACATCCTTAATTCTCATCTTTCTATACTTTTCAAAATTGTAATGCCCCAAACATGTCATCTTGATCACTTTTTCTACACTTATTTTGCAATTTTGGGCAAACACGAAGTTCTTTCTTGAAGATCGAATTTTAAGGAATGGTTGGGATTCTTTCATGTGGCTTTGATGATGAAATTGGCATTTAGGCTCAAATAATGTACTAGAGTATATGCATATAACATATCACAGGGTAGGCTATGAAAGGCTCAAACTATCCAAGGATGACCTAAATCATTTCCTGTTGGTTGTGATGCTTAGGCTCAAAATTTTTTATTTTTTTATTTTAGGTGTTGAACATCAATGTACAAAGCAACAGAAGATGAGCTCTTATCCGCATTTGAGAATAAGCAGCTCTTGCAAGCGTCATTGACCAACGAACTCAAATAGCATCTATGCAAGCACAAGCCTCTACGAGCCAACAAGCTTTTGATTTGGAGGAGGCGCACTATCTCAACTACAATGAAGGTAATTTCTTTCAACCCCACAACAATATGCCAAATGTTAGGCGTTTTTCAATGCACTAAATTTAACCGCAAGTGTAGGGGTTATGCAAGTAATAAAGTTGTACTTGAAAGTTCGGATATTTTCCCACAAGGATCTATGTGGTTCAATGAGGATTAAGTACCTCGATTACTCAAGCTATTCACTATCTAAGCTAATAAAACGATTAGAAATGGAGATTTTAAAATAAAAATAAAAATCTAAGTGAAATAGGGGTGGTTTAGGTTTAACTAACAAAAATCAAGTCTAACTTGAAGAAAAACTCAAAGGCGAGAGATACTAGGGTTGATTGTTGTTCTTGATGCTTCGTGATTTATACCAATCAAGCCCGAGTTATGTGAAAATACAACTTATATTCGTCCAAGGAACAAGATATGGGGTTTTCACTTTCGTTGCAACCCCTAATTTCTCACTAACTCCCTATTCACTGTTAAGTCCATCTAGGTATTTAAAGTGATACTTTTTAAGAGAATTCTTCCTTGGAATTATTTATATTAGTCTTTATTAGGTCCATTCAATAAAACAACCTTAACTATGTAGGAATCGATCATTGTTAAGTCCATACGGGCCCCACACAATGCTAATTGATGCATTACCATAATGAAATTCATTTAGTACCAGACATTTTTGATTTCTTAAATCTCTTTGATTAGGTTAATTTGATTTCCCTTGATTAAATCACTAGCATGAAACCATAAAAACCCCGGGTTCTATTCCCTCTATCACTTGAGAGACCCTAGATGAATTTCTTTGAAAAGCGGTCTTAAACAAGATTCTCAATATGATTTAATTAAAAGAAAACATAATCATCTAAGATTTACAGTAACAACATCAATATAAGCATATTTCCAAAAATACTATAAATCAACACATCAAAATCCAACAATAAACCCTAGAGAATGCTTAGCTTAACATTGAATGCTTCATAATACAAAAACGAAGTTAAACATGTTCATTGAGGTGGAAGAAATAAGTGAAGACACAAATCCATGTAGAAACGAGAATCCATTTTTCTCCTAATCTTCAATCTTCTAGCCTTTTGCCTTGACTTCTCCATATCTTCTTGTAAAATCCCCTCATTTTGAGCTCTCTAGGGGTTTTCCCTCTTTATTTTGGCCTCCCAAATGGTTCTCCTATTTTCTAGGATTCTTTTGGATTTTAAACGCCAATCAAACCCCGAAATGGCCCGAAAGTAGGCTTCACAGCAATCGGCTTTGCATCGGTTGTCGCGACATGCGGAATTGCTTGTCGGAGACCGAGCGAATCGACTTGCTGTGATTTTCACTACTTGTCGCGACTGTAACTTTCTCGTCCAGACTCCAAATTGGGGGTTCTTAGACTTGTTGGAAAGAACTTGAACTCTAGAATGCATTTTTGGGCTGAGTAGAGCCATTTGATGTCATCATTAACACAAAAAATCAAAAGGTTAGATGCTTGCTGTGTGTGGTGGCTTCTTGGTCTTCTTGTGTTCCATTCAGGCTCCTTTTTGTTCCTTTGCTCCAAAGTTGACCTAATCACCAAAATTATGCATTGAAACATTAAAGCATTAATAATCATCATCAAAATCGTTAAAATGCATAGAAAATGGGATGATTATCATGGTATGAAATGCACTCCTCAAATACCTCAAAACTTGAAGGTTTGCTTGTCCTCAAGCAAAAGACAAGACTTGAAACAAATAAATAATAAGTGAGTATGCTTTTTGGAATGATTGCCAAATTCTTGCCTCAACAATCTCACCAAACAAATATCAAGGAGAAAAACTCAAGGTGATGACTTTTTGAAAAAAAAAGTTTATCCATCAAGTTATATTGGCTTTTCATGAAAATTATTGCATGTGTGTGTGTGACAAGTCTTACCTAAATAAACCAATTGCAACCCATATGGATTTATACAGACAAGAGTGTATTAAGGATCTCTTACTAAATGAAAAGGAAATCCATAAGCTTGTTTTTCATACCGCTCTCCACTAATGTAGACTACCCACAACACTAGGATCAAAAGGGCTTCAATAAGCTTGTAAGGTAAGGCTAGGCTTAAGGGTAAGATAAAGGTCATATTTTAGCTCAATTTTACCCAATGACATACATATCTTTTTCCCTTTTTTCCATCTCGTTAGACTCATTGAACTTTCACCAACATCACACCACCCCCAAACTTATTTGATTTCCTCCTTTTCCTTTGACCATCAAACTCCTTTTTATTCATATAACTACAAACAAGGTGTATGAGTAGTGCAACGTTCAGTTCCCTTGATCTTTATACCTACCCTATTTAGCGAGCTTTGGGTCCGTAGCTCCCATACCAATTGACGATAGGATACTAGGTGTAGAACATCCATAAGAACTTACTTACTCAAGGTAGGAAGGCTATGAAACCAAACTCACTCAACTTTTTATTCTTTCTTTTTGTTTTGTTTTGTTTTGTTTTCTCTTTCCTCTTATTGTTTTCTTGTTTTTTTTTTCATCAACCTCAATCAATCACCCAATTCATCACAAGTTCCAATAATGCATCAATTGTAAAACCCGAGTAAATTTGAATTTTAGAAAAGAGCAAGCAGTAAATTGTCCTTTACAATACGGAGTTACGGACACAGAGTTTATAGATATCGGATGATGAAATAGACCTCACCGTTGGATTCGTCTCATGAAATCTAGTTACCCAGACAAATTTAGTTGAATTTTGAGATAGTCGAATTTTTCACGATTTTTGGGGCGATGGGTGTATGATGGGCCCCAAAAATGGGATTTTTAAGAAAAATCTAGAAAGTGGAAAATAATTTAAATAAAATTCATGTAAGTATTGTTTAGACTCAAGGCGAGATGAAAATAAAAATGGGCAGGGACATAAACGGATCCAAACAAGTCGTGGACACGTGGTGCAACGTGAGCCAACCATTTAAACATAAAGTGAGAGGCGTGAGACAAAAGAAAAAAGGACATTTCTTGCTAGGAAACCGTGGGAGAGAAAGATAGAAAAGGAAGAGAAGTCCAAGTCTTCTTTTGATGATCCATAGAGTTCCATTAGTCGGAATTTGTTGAACAAAGAGTTAAAGTTCATCTACCATTAGGGAGCTATGCTTGTGTACTTGCTAAAAGGAGGGTTTTCCATAGAAGATCAAAGGAGGGATTTCACCGAAGATCCAAAGGAGGAGATTTGGAGAAATCAAAGTTTTTGGGTTTAGGAGGTGTTTTTGACCTCCTGCCCCCTTTCTCTATGCTAAAAGGTGAGATTCTTCACTTTGATTTGTTCCAACCTTAAAAATTTGTTTAAGGGGTTGTGGTTTGTGTTATTACCCTAAAGGGGCTGTTTGCTTTGTTTGGTGAATTGATTTGTGGTTGTATATAGTATGTCCTAAAAATTGTTTAGGGACAGTTTGGATTAAAAAGAACAATTTGAACTGCTAAGGGGTTGTTTGGTATGTTTTAAACAACTTTAATGGTTGTTTTGCGGCTCGTTTGTGGCCGGTTTGGTGAATTGATTTGTGGTTGTGTATAGTATGTCCCAAAAATTGTTTAGGGACTATTTGGATTAAAAACAATAATTCAGACTGCTAAGGGGTTGTTTGGCCTGTTTTAAACGGCTTTAGTGGCCGTTTTACGACCTAGTTGTGGTCGGTTTGTGAATTGATTTGTGGTTGTGTATAGTATGTCTCAAAAATTGTTTAGGGACTGTTTGGATTTAAAAGAATAATTTGGACTGCTAAGGGGTTGTTTGGCCTGTTTTAAATGGCTTTAATGGCCGTTTTGCGATCAATTTGGTGAATTGATTTGTGGTTGTATATAGTATGTCCCTAAAATTGTTTAGGGACTGTTTGGATTAAAAAAAGAATAATTTCAGATTGCTAAGAGCCTATTTGAACAGTTTTGTGTCTAGTTTAAAGGTTTGTTTAGTGGGTTTATGACGATTTAAGAGCATTGTGTGGAGGCTATTTTGTGACATTTTATATATGCATTGGCCTTGAGGAGTTAAGTTGTTATTACTTAATTTTGTAATAACGTGATTTGGTTAATAGTTGTTTGATGAATGTTGATATATGTGTGCTTATATAGTGACATTAGGCGAATGTTTGTTTTGGAGATTATATGCATGTAATATAATTTTCATGATACATGGTAAAGTATTAATTAAATTGTCCATATGGAATTCATCACATATGTGACATGACATTGACATGCAATGGCGCATCACATTGCATATGCACGGGGACATCGCATTTCACGGGTGTGAGTGCATGGTTGAAATCAAACACCGCATTTGGTGATTGATGAGTGAGCTCTATATTGTTGGACGAAGTCCAACATAGTCGCACTGTTGCATGAAATGGAAAAAAACTTGTGTCGGGTAATAGCAAGAAGGGCTAGACACTCCAGCAGAGTCGAAAGGCCAGTCTTTAGTTCTATACCTCAACGGTGAAAGACCAAAAAATGTAGGAAGGCATGCGGAGCCTACGGTGAAACCCCGAAAATTCGTTGTTCGAAAAAGACACATGGTTTTGTTTATGAAATGATCATTCGAGGTTTAACATCCAAAAATCTTTTTGTTTATAAACAAATGACTTTGTTTCGAAAAGGATCATTGGATGTAATCCATCAATGACAGATTTTATCACACATTGGCATTGCATTGTGTGGTGGGAGTTAGTAAAGACTCGGGTATGGTGCATGAGTGAGTCTCATCTCATTTCATGGCATGGCATGTAGAATTCCAACCTAGGATTGTATATTCTTGCTTAGAATTGTTGATGTGAATGTGAAAGTGTCAAAGGTGAACATTGCATGTGCACTTAGGTGGGGAGTAGCCTCTGTAGGAATTACTCTACTGGGCATGGCTCACCCTATACGGGATAACATTTCAGGTGCGGGACATGCGTTGGTGGGTGGATCTCATTCGGGGCCGCGAGAGTAAAGAAAGTCGGCTTGCGGCTTTATGATTATTTTTGTAATATTTGTGGAGTAAATAAATTTTGGCATGTACCTTTATGTAAAATAGTTGTAATTGAACTCATATGGACTGTTTTTAATATGATCTCACAAGTTTTTATATGAATGTGGATAAATGGGCCCAATGTGATCAATTTTTACTCATAAATAGACCCAGTACGGTCATTGTGTATATTGTGCAGGTTGGGTTTCGGATAGAGCTCCCCGTAAAAAGGAGACACTGTCCGATTTTTGTTAAATTGTGGATCTCGATAAATGGGACACAACGGTATGGTATCGAGTTACACGATATCCATTGGCTTTTTACTAGTTGATGGGTGATCAACGAACCCTCAGATTTTGGGGCGTCACATCAATAAGCACATTTTCCATGGGTAAATAAGGTTTTTAATTGAAGGAAAACATAAACTAAGGGTAAGGATTATACTTGGTTCACAACGAAAAAAGTCTTCTTTAGGCTAAAAAAGGGTGACTGTGGATGTGTTCTGTTGACTAATTTTTGTACAGACTAAAATATGAAGATCACCCAATTCTCAACACTACCACTAAAAACTAGATCAGTTCCCGATAACATCGCCAAAAAATTGTTGACTGATTTTTTATATAAAATATGTTGTTGCCTTGGATGGGAAGACTTCAATTGAAATTGTGTTTTGGTCTAGATCACTACAAGTGCACAGGTCATTCAAATAATAAAAGTAGATTTAAGTCCAGATATCGTTCCCACTAGGATTGATGAAGAATCTAAACATCAATTACCTCATCTACTCAAGATCCTTGCTATTTGAACTCCAAAGTTAAAAGTGATTTGGTTTTAAGATAAAGGAAAAATAAAAACAACTAAATAAATATTCTATAACTATATATATAGAATTTTAAAATAATTGGATTGGCAAGTTCACTGGGTAAGTAACACTGGGGTTAAGTTTAATGTATAATTATCAATTTTTGCATCATTTTATAACATTAGTTCAGCCATGAGTTTGAAATCCGAACTTGTTAAAGATGTAAGGTAGTATAGCCTTGATTTCTCCACACACCATACATTTCCCTAATTAGAGATCCATGTTCATTTCGGATACATGAGTCTAATCCGTTACTTGTAGAATATAACCCTCTTTCTAAGATTTGAGTATTTTTCCTTCTCAGTACTTCACACCATTTTCTTAGGACTGAAGACTACTGGCCCCTATAGAAAGGATAATGCAAGCCTTCCCTAATTTAATTGGCATCTCATCCATCGAATTTGACAAAATTCTCTGTCTCCTTTATTAGATCTCAGCTAGCACAGGATAAAGACCCTTTCATCAGACAGAGGGGAAACCTTTGATTAACTAAATTGATATATCATCCGACTAATCCTCACACCATGAATAAATCAGTGATTTATCGAAGTAGTCCTTCAAAGTTCATTAGTTCTAGAATATTTGTCTAACATACCCCCAAGTAACTACTCCATACTCTCAGGAATCTCCATCTCTGTGTCACTCAGAGGGCTTCTTGGAAATAAGAGCAAGATACAGTCCTTTTCTAGGTACACGCTATTAATATTTTGAACAAGCAACTTTAAGAACAATACCACTTAAATAAATTCAGGATTTCAAACTATGACATTCTTTCAAGTTTAGCAGAAAACAATAATTAACATCAATCCAATCTTAGATGGAGCTTAGTTTTTCAAATTAGTTTATAAAGAATAGTGACTAATTGATCAGGTAAATTCATTGAAATTGCAAACAAACTAAAATAGATGAACTTCAGAAAATTTCAAAATCTATTCATCAGACGGTAATGAAAACAAAATTTTCTGAGAGAAAATGGCTTTCGAAACCGCACCAGATCACTACTCAATTCCAAGAAATACTAACTAAAATGCTACTCTAAAAACTAAATGAAAGAAAAGAAAAATAATATACAAAGGAGTTCCAGCTACCCACATTGCCCTAGATGCGTCTATGTATAGATTTTCAAATGATAGGCATACTTCAAGTTGAGTGTGCATCCCCAAAAATTCTGGCCTAATAGGTAGTTTCGTCGTGACAGAAAATTCTATCGTGACATAGGTTTCATCTTTGTCCCCAGCTCTTGTCATGGCTTGCAGTTTCTGTCGTGACATAATTTTATGCTTTCTTCATGGATTCATTTGATAGTGTCACGACATAGTTTTGCTGAAGCTGGCTAGTAATTGTCATGACATGAATGACTTATGTTGCAACATAAAACCTTTGTTGCAACCAACTTATCATTCTTTGCTGCTCCTGAAAAATGTCGCGACATGAAATCTTTTTGTCGTGACAAAACTTCTTGTCTTTCAGCCTTGCCTTATGTTGTGACATAAGTTTGAGATGTTGCAACATAAATTACACTATGTCGCGACAGTCTTCTATTCTCTCATTTCCATCTTTTGTTGCGACAGAATTCTCTGCCTCTAGTTCTTCAACTTTGTTGCAACATTCTTTGCTATGTTGCGACATTCTTTTTGTTGTTCTTTACAACCGTTGTCGCAATAGAGTTGTCTTTTATCGTGACAAAACTTCTAAAATTTGCATGTTGATGTTGTCGTGTCAGGCCTTTTCTTTGTCGTGACATAGTCTTGTTATCTTTCACTGTTGAGACCGAACTCTGTGTTGCGACAGACTTTGATGATGTCGTGACATATTTCTTTCTTTGATCTTTGTCGTTGGCTGAACTGTTTGTTGTAACATTGAAATCTTTGTCGTGACAAACTTTTCTTGGCTTATCTTATTTCTCTTCCATTTTTTGTCGCGACATAATTTTCTTTTGTTGCGACAGGAATTTCTTACTCTGCAGCTTTTATTATCGTGACATAAATTTGATTATTGAGACAAAACTCTATTGCCATTGCTTGATCATTGTCGCGACAGAGGTTTTTGCCTTAAGTTCTTCATTGTGTTGCGACATACTTTTCTGATTTGCAACATTCGTCTTTAAATTCTTCTGAGCTTTTGTCGCTACAATAGATTTCTTTGTCACGATAGAATTCACCTCAACCTTATGTTGTGTTTATCACGACATAAAACTTCTTTGTCGCAACAAAGTTGTCTTGCCTTTCAATGCTGACTCTGAATGCTGTGTCGCAACATAGTTGTCTTATGTCGCGACAAAGCTTTTCTGCCATCTTCAGTTCTTTATGTCATGACAGAGTTGAAAAAGATCGCGACAAAGTTCCACTGCCATTTTCCTTGAGCAATGTTGTGGACAGAGTTGTCTTTTGTAGCGACAAAGTTGTCTTTTGTTGCAACAAAGTTGTCTTATGACTTCCTTTATGTCTCAACACTCACTTCTTTGTCGCAACATTTCTTAGTCAATCTCTCTCATATTATGTTGCGACAAAGTTGTGAGATGTCACGACAATCTTCGTTTATGGCTTGAGTTCAGCTTGATCTTTGTTGCGATTGTAGACCCTCAATTTTGTCCCTCAACACTTGCATTTATCCTATGGGTCTCACACTCACCCATTGTTCTCATATGGAACAAATTCAGGTCAGCACCATTGTAGGTCCTGCAAAGGCCTCGGGTGGGTTTGTATGTGGTACATTGAGTGCGTAGGTAGTTATTAGCATCATGCCATAGGAAGCAAGTGGGGCCTCCTGAGGTTTTAACTCAATTGGAGTTTGTTGGAGTATGTCGAACGAGGAGCACTTAGGCTTGTTTTGATCATATCTCCCTCATCCGAACTTGGAATTGTGTACCGTTTTTTTTATGGATTCTTTTTTCTCTAAGGAATATTCTATCAAAATTCAAAAATTTTCCCAACAGCCGGCTAGACGGTCCTCAAGTTCAGTTTGATGGGAATTCATTGAAGCATATTTGAATTCGGAGCACTTGGAATTGTTTCGATCATATCTCCCTCATTCGAACTCAAAATCATGAACTGTTTCTTTTGTTGGATTCCTTACTCATTGACGAATTCTCTAAAAAAATTTGAGAATTTTTATCATTGGGATTGACTAGTTTGGGGCAGCTCAGTTAGTTGTGGTTACAAGCAAAAGTTCATTATTGGGCGAGTTGGTCGAGTTTGGTATGTTTTGATCATATCTCATCTTGAACTTCGAATCACACGCCATTTTTTCATATTCTTGAGGAACCTTGTCAAATTTTCAAATTTTTTTCTCGGCTAAGCTCAACCGGTTGGCATCAGTTCCTTTTTGTTTATCAAACCCGACTTGTGGCAGAACAACGATTTTGCTTGGTAATTTTGGAGCCCAAAATCCTATGGATCGGGCCCATAAGCTCCAGATCTGTCTTGGGTAGTATTTTTGGTCCATTTTGGGCTTTGTCATGGGTTACTTGCAGCCCACCATGAATCCATATGGATCCTTGGTGGTAAAGTAATTGAAAACTTAAAGTCGACACATATGAGAATTAGTGAGGGAAAGTATTGGGAGTGTGGTTTCGAGGCTCATGGAGCTCTTTCCAGAGTTTGAAGGTGGAAAACACTAGGTGGGATCGGATGCTTAGGTTGGAATTAGTATAAAATGAGGAAAAAAAAATTAGAGTGTAAGGACCTTTTTTGAAACTTACTTTTCTAAGGGAACTGAGTTTAGGATTTTTAAGTTCTGGTGGAGATTGTCTTTTGATTTAATGGCTTGAGGTCCTACCGGGAGTCTGTGAAGTGCTAAGACAAAAGTGAAGTGTGAGGAGAAATAGAAACAAAGGGAAGAAACGGAGATAAAGTGAAGAGACTCTGTGTGAGGAAGGTTTTCTGGTTCTAAAAGTGGGGAAATTCTTTGCCATCTGCGGGTGGCTCTGCATTTTGTGCAAAAGTGAAAGAAACAGAGGTAAGACTTGGATCCTTACTCCACTCTATTTCATATCTTGTTCCATATGCTCTGATCCTTAAATAAAATATATCTATTGCTTGGCTGGCCCAAGCATAGTTTGTTGGGTAAGGCAATGGTCCATGGGGCAAAAATTTCAATTTGGTAAGAATGCTCATTGGCCTCCTGTGCATATTTCATTTTGATTATCTCATGAGACCTTCAAGGTCTGAACAATTATGATAACTATGGGACTTCCATGGGTGTCATTCATCTGAATTGAATGGTATGGTTCTCATGCTCATACAGGGGGAAGGTTCAAAAGGCTCTGCTGGGTAGCCCCGGTTTTAGAAAACACATCAAATTGTTTTAGTTGGTTCTCACTCATCCTGGATTAGAATCATGCATCGTTGTTTTTTTAGATTCCTTATTCATTAAAGAATATTTTTGTGAAATTTGAGAATTTTTCCCTAGCAAGATTGATCGGTTAGAGCAGGTTCAATAGGTTTTTGTTGAAGCGCCAGATTTTGAAAGCGCATCAGATTGTTTCAGTTGGTTCTCACTCATCCGGGCTCAGAATCATGCACCATTTGTTTTTTTAGATTCCTTATTCATTAAAAAGTATTATGGTGGGGGTGAGATTTTTTCTCAACCAGTTGAACCGGTTGGGGGCAGTCAACGAGTTACATTGGGCGGCCCACATTTAGAAAGCATCGGATTGTTTCAGTGGTTCTCACTCATCCGGGTTCAAAATCATGTACCCGTTTGTAGTCACACTTGCTTCCGCTCATGCTTCTTATTGGTGAATTATTTTCAGTGATAATTTATGGATACTCTAGACTTATGAGATTGATGCAGGTTTGCCTTTTTTTATTTTTTATGGTTGATGCTTCATCTCAGTTGGTTCTTGTTTAGGAATGGGGTGACTAGGTTTTAATGTTTATACATAAGGTCATTGCCTTCATTAGCTTTGGTTTTGGGTGAAAGTCATTGTGACCTCCTGGTTTGTTAAAGAAGATTCTTATGGCCATCTTAGCTTTGGATTAGGAACTTCTTAGATGCTAGATTTAGGTGGCTATGTTGGTGTGGGCGTTTTGGCCATTCGGTTTTTCTTGAAACCTCCTTTGCTCGGTATTGAGAAAGAGTCTCGATGACCTTCTTTGTGTTTATTTTTTATTTGGGGCTAGCCATGATTAATCTGGACTTAAACCCCAGGTCTCGTGGCTGCATATGGAGGTTTCATGTAGCTGCATTGGGAGGCTTTAGATGGCTGAAATTTCAGCTCGGTTCTGGGGAGTTGAAGCCGGCTTGCATTAGAGCTTTGGTGGCTGAAATTTCTTTCAGTTCTGCAGGGGTTTGCAACTATACGGTTCATGTAGCTGCATTAGGAGGCTTTAGGTGGTTGATTTTTAGTTGGATTTATAGGCTTTAGATGGCTGAAATTTCAGCTTTGTTATGAGGATATGAGCTGCTGCATATGGAGGTTTCATGTAGCTGCATTGGGGGGCTTTAGGTGGTTGAAATTTTAGTTGGTTTCATGGGATTCAAGTGGCTGAATTTTAGCTAGATTGCATGAAGTTTAGGTGGCAGTAGGTGGGGGTCAATGGGGCTGAGATTTCAGTTGGGTTACATCAATAGTCTAGGGGCACCGCATTGCTTGTAGTTAAGTAGGCGCTCCCTTCGCTTAGTTTTAATAAAGGTTGGAGTGGCTCGGGTTTGACCATCCCCATAATGAGCTCGGTTTTGTTAGCCATATCTCACTCATTCGGACTCGGAATCGTATGCCATTTTTTGTTGGATTTTCAGCTATTAACAAGGAATATTATGACCAAATTTGAGGATTTTCCTCAACCGGTCGAACCGGTTCTGCTGTGTAGCTTGAAAGCTCATCCTTTTAGCTCGTTTCAAGCCCAAAGTCTTTGTGGCTCAAGCCCATTGTTCTAGCACACTTGTAGACCTTGTTGGGAATTACGAAATTGAGTTTAGTTTAGGTGAGGTGACCTCCTTGATCGTTATGGCATTCAGTTCAGAAACTTGAGTTTGTTTTGATGTTTGAGATTGTTGACTTGTTTGTTTTTGGTTTGATATTCGTATGTGAGCTATGATGTTTGGCTTTGATGTTAGTTTGTGTCACTTGTGTTGATTGGCTCACCTTCTGCAGCGCAGCAGGGACCACAATTGTATTGCTTTGATGTTAGGTTGCGTATTTCACATGGATGCTTGGTGTTTGAGTGTCATCCATGCTTGCTATGTTTGTTGGCTAACCTTTGATGTAGAGCGTGGCCAGGGACCATAGGTACGCACCATTTGCTTTTTTTGTTGAGTGTTTTTTAGCATGCTAAATACCAATTAGGATTATGTGTCATGTCATCTGTTTAGCCTGAGTGACCGACTGATCTTTAACGAAGTATGCTCGATGTACCCAATTCATTGTGAGGCCGAGTTTGAGCAGAGAGTACTACCTTGCATAATTACCTTCGAATAAGTAACCTAATCCCTGGACCTAGAAGTCTAGTTTAGTAGACCCCTTTTTCTTGACTGGAGTCAATTAAGGGTTTTTTTATTCTTACTTGATTTTCCCCTTTACAAAATAAAAATAAAAAGTAAGTGGCGACTTTAAACAAAACCTTTCCTCTCTAGGGACGGATTTTCCAAAGCTAAAAAATCAACTCACTTTTTCTATTAATAGCGAGTTGCGCCGGCACATGGATCGGGTAGGGTCCTCAAATTGGCGACTCTGCTGGGGATCGAACCCTTAATCTTTGGTTTCATAAGAGGGTCAAGCTTGAACTTGAGTTGGGTATATTGGAGCACATGGTTCATTAAATAGTAGACTCTTAGGATACATAAATGACTGATGATTACTTACCTTGTTGGTATACACTTGTGGTTTGTTTATTCTTGTGTGTTCATCTGTTGAATTCTAGTATGCTTGCTCATGGTTGATTGGTACCGAGCTATCTGTTTCTGATTGGCCTAGATGGTTGGATTGTGTGTAAATTCTGTGATAGGCTTGCTCTCTGCATGACTATTTGTTGCATACTACCCTCTCTCTTGCATGACTATTTGATTTTTTGTGTTTGTGGGGCGTGCTTGTATCCCCTTATTTCCAAATCACTAGTCTCAATCGACTATTCCTCATTTATTGTTGGAGTTGCTTGGGATTCATTCCCAATTGTTTGTCTTCGACCGGCTAGGTTTGGAGTAGAAGTGCGTAGAAATTATATTAATGTTTGAACCTTGGGATGATAATCTTCAATGATGAAGACCAATATAGCTGACTGGATTTTATGGATACATGCGTAGCGGTGTGTCATTTTGATTGATGGTTAGGATCTTAGGTTCACATTATCTGTTTGAGTCTGATCATCCCGCTTTGGGGACTTAACTTTTCCCATTGTCAGCTTTTGAGCCACAATACCCTTGAGGTATCACCATGTCAGAATCCCGCTCCTGCTTGTGAAGCCATATATCAATTTAGCTGTTGACATCACATGTCAATTCATTCTCTTAGAGGATTTTAATCGTAAATTACTGGTTTGATTTCAAGATTGATAGTCACGGGGATTGACATACCCCTTTCCTTTTGTAGGATTTCTTGTTGAGACAGACCTAGGTTCCCTAGCTTAGATCCGGACCGGAGGTAGACTTGTTAGAGGATCAAATTCACACAGTCAGTTAGAGTAGATATCAGATCATAGAGATATGGACACTTTAGTGCGCTCTTTGTTTTACCGGTTAATTTTGAGGATTACGATACCATGGCATCTCTCGGGATCTTGGATTTGAACTAGGACAAAGGATTTATGGGCATCAAGCCTAGCCATTTCTGATTCTGGGGAGCACCTTACATGACTCTGCCTCACTACCACCGCAGTTAAGACCAGCGTATATGGGACTATCAGGTTCCACCTCTACCACCATCACTGTTCAGTCAACCCCACAGGTTAGACATTTGTCTTGCACAATCGATTTGAGATCTTATATTATGCTTAATGGCCCCACCACGGATTATTGATAACACCAGTACATTATCCCGATAGGATTGAGTAGGGGATCGAGTCTCTGCATGTTTCGATGGAGTTATAGGTTGGGGCGGATACTTGTTGTGCTCTAATTAGTAGCCTTGCTAGTTGAGTGCCGCATGTCAGACATTGAGAGGTACACGGGGATAGGGTGCCCCCGTATTCACTTGTAGTTATATAGTGCTATTATGCGTGGGCATAGACTGGATGAGGCACAGATGATTATGCTATTCTCTCTGTCACTTAGTGGTGCCGCTCAGTGTTGGTTTGCCTCATTGGACCCTTCGAGACGTAGGACGTGGGCTGATTTGGGACAAGAATTTATCATACAGTATTCTTTTAATACTATAGTGGACATATCCCAAAGGGAGTTGGAGGCCCTTAGGCAGAGGTTGGATGAGTCAGTCACTTCATTTATCTCCCGTTAGAGGGAGAAGATAACACAGATTATAGATAGACCCTTATAGCGCGATCAGATCATTATGATTATGCACAGTCTTCAGCCCTGTTTTGCTAGGCATCTCATAGACTTTCCACATACAGACTTTGGATCATTAGTTTAGGCCCTCTATGGCATTGAGGAAGGCATAACTAAAGGATAATGGACAAAATATTTCCCTCATATTCAATAGAGGGAATAGAAGTGAGGTCGAACCTGAATCATCGAGATATTGGTGCTATTGGTACATCAAGCCACATGTTTTCACGTTGGCCACAGATTCACAGACAGTTTGCAAATATTCCTTACCAAATGGTACAATAGGATCAGTATCAACCGGTTGTTCTCTATAGGCCGGGGCCTACTTATCTACATCCTCTACCATAGCCAGTATATACTACACAGGTACCTCAGAGGCTACTTATACAGTACCATCAACAGTATAGAGCACTGCCTCCACCGAGGCCGACTAGGCAGTTTACACAACTCGGGATGCCATTGAATCGAGCATTTCAGAGATTGGTTGAAGGGGGTTTGATTGCTCCACTACTACCCAGACCACCACCACATCTGGCTGGGATTTGGGACGGATCTTAATTTGTGCCTACCATCGAGAGAAACGGGGCCATGATAGAAAGTTGTGTGATGATGAGACACACCATTGGACTTGATTGATCAGGGTTTGGTTGATTTGGGACGCCCTATAGTGACTACAGACTCGCTCCCCACTCATGATGCTAGAGCTATACTCTCCACCCACGGGTGATGTACATTCGATTGAGTTTTCGGGAGACAAGATATTCATGATGGGATGGGATGGAGAGGCTCCACAGTCGATCAATTTATATACAGATTCAAATTTTAGTGGATACACCTCTGGCCAGCAGATCCCTAGGCCATTCTGACTTATCCCAAATGAGGTTCCCAGACAGACTTTAGTTTAACCCATATACTTGTTGCATGTTCCGCCCGCGACA
The DNA here is from genome assembly GCA_016808115.1 of Tetrastigma voinierianum. Taxonomy (NCBI): domain Eukaryota; kingdom Viridiplantae; phylum Streptophyta; class Magnoliopsida; order Vitales; family Vitaceae; genus Tetrastigma; species Tetrastigma voinierianum. The sequence continues at coordinate 125,553 of JAEQBH010000819.1, forward strand.
CCGCTGATACGTTCTGGAAGAGTGGCAGGCCTTCGGGGATGTTGATTGTTACACGAAGTAGGAGGGTAGCTCAGCCTCCACCCATTGATAGGCCATTTGCTGGCATAGTAGCTATAAGGGATGTTCAGAGAGAAGATGATGAGATTTTATGCCAGCTATGTACTAGACAGGCTCGTATATCTATCTGGGGCCTATTGGCTTCATCCATTACTCATAGAGATGCATTGATCAGAGCACTTAGTCGTATGAGAGTTTACACTGCCACTACCCCTAAGGGGCTTATTCACTTTCTTACAGCTGACAAAGCTACATGCATTGTGTTTTCTAATGATGATTTACCACCTGAGGGGTCAGATCATGTTCGACCCTTATTCATTGATGTTGCTTGTTCAGGGACGTCATCCCGGCTGGGCCAACTATTTCATATAATATGTTTGTCAGATTAGTTCTTGCCATTGCCGCCCAGATTTTGTCGGTGATTTTGGGGCCCTTCTTCCACGGATCATTAGAGCTTGTAGTGGACTTGGGGATAGTTATGGGCACACTCGAGTACACATGTCATGATTGGAGCTAGTCGGATCTCCATACTATTTCGGGTTACGAGGATTCGGTCATCCTTTTAACTTGCTTTTGCGCCTTTAGATTCATGCCGGTAGTCTTTATACCATCTTAGTTCCTTCGGAAAGTGAATTTCATACGGGCGCATTATCCGCGATACATCGACAGAGATGTTGTTACTTTAAGGCCATGTTACATATTAATCCGCAGTGAGGATGACCTACATTTGAGCGAGTTTACTTCCGATTAGAGTTCGAGTTATCAGTTTAGAGGATAATATTGGAACTTTAGTGCCTATGTCTTTACGATCGGCACAACAACGCTGGTACTTAGTATGATGAGAGCATGTCTATAGCTGCTGGCAGGGTTGGGTGGTTGCCAACGAGGGGGCTATGCGAGTTTACTTTTATAGTTGATCATGACATACCCCATGGGTTGGGATTACCTCCCTCTGAGGCAATCACGAAATGCGCATGGGCGCTGATCGGAGCGGGTGAGGGCTCTATACAGGGATCCATTCGATTATCCCCTCCTCCCCGTATACCTTTCAGTTGGTTGACTACTTTATTAGAGGATCAGATCATGCACCCACTTTAAGGGTGATCACGATCATGCTTGAGGCAGATAGGATCAGGGCATCAGCGGCCACAGGACATATGTGTTTGGATTACGAGACTCACGGGGCCCCTTGGTGCCATGATAGTTGTGCCCCCATCATCGGGTCAAGCTAGTGTGTTCTTTATGTGTTTCCCTAGAGAGGGGTCCGCAATTGCCAGCCTACCTGGATTTAGAGTTATCTTTGTGGAGTGACTCTTCCTAATACTTGCATAGACGAGATGGACATGATCGACATAGGTCGTATCCTCGTCGCAACCCCACGCAAGCCCCATTATTCTTTTGACATGTTTGGAGTTTCTGCTATTAATTTTGAGGATGTGACACTTTATGATGTCTGCGCTGATGTGATGGACATGATCGACACTAGCCACATTCTGGATGCAACCCCACTAGGCCTTGCTCTGTTTTTTATATGTTTAGGATTTCTATGCTAGAATAGATGATGATGATGGACTTGTTGCTACTGATATTATTCATAATACTATTTCTGTTAAGGAAGCGTCCGACTCTGTGGACCCACCTCTTTCTTTTGACACTATGTCCGAGTTTGTCACCCGCTTTGATGATATTTCTAATGGTAATAATGACATGAGTATTTTCAATTATTTGCCTATGTCAAAGCATTTTCTTTTTATTACACCACCATCACCCATAACACATATATATGATGTTGATGATATGGGAGACACAGATGATCCTTTGGGTGGCTAGTTAGAGTGTGATTATGATATAGAGGACAGGAAAGTTACACCCATTACTGGTAGCATAAAGTGGATAGATTTTGGGACACCAGATCAGCTTAAGGAGATTAGGATTGGCTCTTCCCTATCTCCTGATGAGAGGAGTAGATTAATTGACCTGCTCAAGTAATACTTAGATGTATTTGCATGGTCATATGAGGACATGCCGGGCCTTGACTCTTCTATAGTGCAGCATCACCTGCCCATTCTACCACACCCATTCTACCACATGTTAGGCTAGTTAAGTAGAAATTAAGGAGACTACACCCTCAATGGAGTTTATAGGTTAAGGAAGAAATTTAGAAGCAACTTAGTGTTGGCATCCTATCAGTGGTTGAGTATCTGGCTAATGTCGTCCCTGTTCCCAAAAAGGATGGCAAGGTTAGAGTTTGTGTAGACTTTCGTGATCTAAAAAAAGCCAGCCCTAAGGATGATTTTCCCCTCCCACACATTGATATATTGGTTGACAGCACTGTAGGACATTCAATGTTGTCCTTCTGTGGATGAATTTTAAGGTATAGCCAGTTATGAGTGGCTCACAGAGGATGGAAGACTTGCCATTCTTGAATTAGGTACTTACTACCCTACAGGGTTATGCCATTTGGATTGAAGAATGCAGAGGCCACTTATCAGAAATTGCTACTACTATGTTCCACAGCCACGTGCACGAGATGTCAGGTATATGTAGACGACATGATAGTGAGTCTCGAGACGGGGCTGATCACTTAGCCTTCTGGAGGTTCTTTAGAAGAGATTAAACTTTGATGAGTTAAACCTAAGAGTACACCTTTGGGGTAACTTATGGGAAATTTCCAAGACACATTGTCTATGAGCGGGGTATAGAGGTTGATCCTAAAAAGATCGGGGCCATACTTGACATGCATACCCCAAGGACCGAGAAAGAGATTAGAGGCTTTCTAGGCAAATTATAGTATATTAGCCATTTCATTGCTAAACTGACAGACATATGTGTGCCTATCTTACGTCTTCTGAGGAAGAACCAGCCTATAGTTTGGAATGATGATTGCCAGTGTGCCTTCGAGAAGATTCGGGAGTATCTCCTTTCTCCTCCAGTTTTAGTGCCTCTCACATTAGGGCGCCCTCTACTTCTATACTTGTCGGTTTTAGACATGGCCTTGGGATGCATGCTAGCTCAGCTCGATGATTTAAGGAAGGAGTGAGCCATCTATTATCTGAGTAAGAGGATGCTTTAGTATGAGTCACAGATACATTATGATTGAGTGCCTCTGTTTGGCATTGGTTTGGGCTACTAGGAGACTGAGACATTATGTGACATGGTATTCCATACTTTTGGTCTCACGATTGGATCCTTTTAGATATCTGTTTGACATGCCTGTCTTGATTAGTAGGCTCATGAGATGGTTAGTACTGCTGACAAAGTTTGATATTCAGTATGTTACCCAGAAGTCAGTAAAGGGAAGCACTGTTGCAGATCATTTGGCTTATTTCCAGGATTCGATGATAGACCTATTAACGATGATTTTCCTAATGAGTAGATTGTTTCAATAACTATTGTGTGGGATAATGATTTGTATTTTGATGAATTGCTACCAATCGGTCGAGTTTAACATTGGTATCCTATTGATACCACCTCAGGGTGATCATATTCCCATATCAATCTAGTTGACATTCTCTGATCATCATCGTTTGACAAATAATATTGTTGAGTATGAGGCTTGCATTACAGGCCTAGAGATTGCACTTGATCTTGGAGTTAGACAGTTGGAGATCCACGGGGATTCCAACTTGGTTGTCGATGAACTCGGGGTATTTGGAGACTCGAGATGAGAAGAATTTGACCCTCCATGCTTACTTGGTTGTTGGTTGATAGGTTTGATGAGTTAAGATATACATCGCGATGTAGAGAATCAATTTGCGTGTGTTAGCCGCCAGCCTACGTAATTGAGATTCCTAAGGGAGTGATTGTGCGACCATTGTTGATTGAGACTAGGTCTACACTAGCTTACTGTTATTTGGTTGGAGATATTGAGGATAAATATGAGCTACCCTGGTACCATTATATTTATCAATTTCTGTCATGTGAAGCTTACCTAGAGCCAGCCTCGGCCAAGGATAGGAGAGTATTGAGACATTTGGCCACCATATTTGTTGTTTGTGGGGATGCCTTTGTGCAACACCCGAAATATACCTAGTCGTTTCCCGGCATGTTTAGGGTATTTGTAAAATTATAATTGAGATTTTCATAATTTAAATTGCAAAGCATTGAAATCTAAGAAACCCGGAAATAAGCAAGGGTAAATTTGTAATTTGTCAAAACAGGATATAAAAGTCATAAGATAATAAGATTATATGCCAAAGTGGAATAATGGGAAGTTGTGGTGCAAATAGAAGGGAAATTGAGGACCAAAGTGCAATAAAAGGAAAATTAAGTCAAAAGAATGCATTTTTGGTGGCCAAACAAGGCTTTAGGGGAATTAGACCATATAAGACCAATTTTGGTCTCTCATTTAGGGATTTTTGGAGAGCAAACGTGAAGAGAAGAAGAGAAGAAGAGAAGAAGAAGAGGGAGAAGAGAAAAGGTATGGAAACCATGTTTTTGTATGGAAATGTTTGTATGGAGATCAGTGGTTCCATTTCTAGGGTTTTGGTATGAATTCATCCTAACCCTAGATGTCTTGAAAGTTTGGTTGGTAAAACCCTAGTTTGCATAAGATGAGTAAGGCTTTGTATGGATTCTTGGTTTATGAGTATATGGACACATGTATAGGTGTTATGAAGTTAACCTAACCACAAGTATTATTTGAATTAGGGTTTGGAAAAACCCTAATTGATCTCTATGGTTGGTATTGGTTGAGTTAGAACATACTTGGGAGATGTTTTTCTGCAAAGTATATGAGTTTTCTTTGGTTTTTGATTGGATTTATGGAAAATGGGTGAAATCATGCAAATATGGGCAAGCCAGCAAGGGTCCCTCTGGCCGCGTGAGGACCACATCGTAGCGAGAAAAGGTGCACGCCTTGTGACATGGATGGGAAGAGGATTTTCCATCCTCGGGTTCCTTGCGATTGTAAGGGGCTCCTTGACATAAGCGGTCTACGTCGTGTGTCTTAATTCTGTATGGAAAGATTATTTGTGTTTGGTTTTGTTTTGTTATTCCGTTGCTCTGAGGACTCATCTATTGGACTAATGAGGACCCTATAAGTGTATGAAAGGGTCCATAAATGTTTGTAAGGTAATGGAAATAGAGAAATTAGACCGTACCTCACAGCCCGGTGACCAGAGTTTCAATCATTGACTTGCCCATAATGCCCGTGATAAGATAATAAGTTCTGAACATAGACCCGGATGTTAAATGATCGACACTTTTGTGCGTGGCGGACACGATACGATCGGTGCTTGGCACTCCACCTTCAATGCTCACGACTTACTTCTATTGGCTGGGCGGGCCGTTCTGATCAGTGTTTCGACACTCATGCTAGTGCTACGGTACTTATGTTATGTGGGCAAGCATGTCTGCGATTGAATTAGCCCGGCACTTCTGGCGAGTCTTTGACATACATTGCGTGGGTGACGATTCGAACAATGGCCCCCGACCTCACAGCTGCCCTTTCGACACCTTAGTACTATATTGTACCTTTGGGTACTTATTGTGTTGTGTGTTGTGTCCTACAAATTTCTTATTACTGGTCTAGGTAGTCAAACAGTTATATGATAAGAGTCTTAATAACGAATAAGGTAAAGCATAAACTCACATGGTACCTCACAGGTACTTACTGTACAAACCTAAGATTTGTAGTACCTCACCCAGTCACCTCAGTATAAGTATAAGCTCTGTAACTCCTACGGGAGATCTGAATAAGTATAAGTCTGCTATAAGTACAAGTATATGTATAAGTTTGTTTATATGAATTCATGATAAACCCTGATATCTGTTATTGTATATTTGTTACTGTTATATGCTTACTGTAAGTGCGTATTAATGCATGTGTATACATATAAGTTATATGTTTCCCACTAAGCTTAAAGCTTAGCACGGGTTTTAATCCGTGTAGGTCTGAGAAGGAGGGGGCGTCGCGATCTTCCATACTATTGGGTAACCCACTAGTAGGGTTCATCACTAGTAGGTTCTGCACTCTGATTATGTAAATGTAAATGTCTGAGTTTTGTATATGTATAACCTTAACCAAATGGGACTCGGAATTTGTATGTGTTGGTACTGTAAACACCACTACGGTGGTAGTTTTATTTTGTATCCTTTTTATGATATTTTCATTCAGTTATAAGACTTGAGCCCACTAACGTCTGAAAAAGCAGATAAAGAGTCATAGTACAGTCTTGCGTCCCCTTCGTCCACCTAGGCGGGGGTTGGGGGCATGACACGCTGTATAGGAGATCGCCTAATGGTCTTTTGTTATTATGTCTAGACCGTGCCTCTGTAGATCTAAAGATGAGAGAGGTTCATGTAGGAATCTGTGGCTCACACATGGGAGGTCATATGATAACACGTAAGATCAAGAGGACTGGCTACTTTTGGTTTACCATGGAGACAAATTGTTGCGGTTGTACGAGGAGATGCAGGTGTTAGATGCCACGAGACTTGATACCGTGCACCTTCGAGTTGCATGCACTCCACCCCTTGGCCATTTCGGTATGGGGTATTTATATTGTGGAAGATCTCTCGCCTAAGTCTTCGGTGGGCATGAGTACGATTTTAGTTGCCATTGACTATTTCATCAAGTGCGTTGGAATCTGCTTCCTAATAACGTTGACAACGACAGGTGTGTTCATTATATTGCACATTATCTACCGATATGAGGTCCCTAATGAGCTGATTTATGATAGAGGGGTACATTTCAGTGGCGAGGTAGACACGTTGATTCAGGAGTATAACATTCAGCATCACAGATCGTCTGCGTACAGGTCGCAGACTAATGGGGCAGTTGAGGCCGCAAATAAGAATATCAAGAAGATTTTGAGAAAGATGGTCGAGACTTCTCGGGATTGGTCAAAGAAGCTCCCTTTCGCGTTGTGGGCTTATCGTACATCTTTTCGTACCTCTATTGGAGCTACCCCATATTCTTTGGTGTATGGTATGGAGGTAGCGTTACCTGTTGAGATTGAGATTGGATATTTAAGAGTAGTACTAGAGCAGCAGATATCCGAGGCTGAGTGGGCCCAGTCACATTATGATCATCTTAGCCTTTTGGATGAGAGGAGATTGAGAGTAGCAGATCATGTTCAGGCCTATCAGAGGAAGATGACCTGTGCATTCAGAGAAAGGGTCAAGCCTAGGAAGTTTAAAAAAAGCGACCTAGTGTTGAAAGTCCTAAGGGGATTGATCAGCGACCCTAGAGGCAAGTTTAGACCGACTTGGAGTGGGCCATATGTTATTCGAGATTTGACTCTAGAGGGAGAAGCCTGGTTGATAAACCTAGATGGAAATCAGTTCACGGAGCCAGTCAACGTGGATCAGCTGAAGAAGTTTTATGCGTGAGATCATGGTCAAAGGATGGGTGGCCATCACTTCTAGTAGCCATATTCCCTATTGCACACCCATACATTGATATATCCTGTGCCAATACTTTGGGCTTCACTTTGTGTTGTATAGCCTTTCTTTTCATTCATTATATACCTTTCTAACTGGGTTGGGGCTTGCCGCTGCAGCTTTAATATTTATTAATTGGATCTGTGAGCATTGTGTCATTATTTATTTGTTCTTTCTTACATAATTTCTTGTTTCTTTTCTTCTCCATTTTGCATCTTCACTTTGCTTGCCTTTGAGTTTTATTTCTATCATCTTGTTTCTTCACTTTTTTTCCCCTTATGTGAAGATGACACGCTCATGTCTCAGAGCTACTGGTTAGGCTGGTCACACCCTTCGTTCAACCCTCAAGGTTTGATCCAGGAGTCTTAGTTTGAGGGGACCATTTGGGTTTGCAATTTGAGGTTCATTGGTTAGATTGTGCTAGTGTGGCATTCATCTTACTTTGTTGGTTGTTCGAATAAAAAAAAAAAAAAAAAAAAAAAAAAAAAAAAAAAAGAGTTATGCTCATTCGATATTCACTTCATTGGTATTTGAGATTAGCATGATTTTCCGGGTTTTATGGCTTGATCATCAGAGGTCACTTTGGATTGAGGGACTTATTTTTCTTTTGAAAGGTGGGTAAGAGTATTGTATGATCCTTTTCTCCATGGATCCGGGAAACACATTGGGAGTGAGCTTTAGGTTTCCTTTACACTAGGTCTCCTGAGTCATTATCCATATCACCATTCCCATCTTATGGTGACTTGCCTTGATTTGGCATCCTCGGGATGAGTGGTTAAATCACTCGTCACTCAGTACTACACTTGTATCCCACCTTGTTTCCCTACTTTCTTCTACATCCCTTTTCATTTCTTCTATGCCTCGATCGTCCTCTCACTTCATGAGCAGCGTGTCTTTTGGTGTACATCACACATTTGTAGCATTGTTCACTTATGTTGGTCGGTTAGCTGCGCATGATTTTCCGATGTTGGCATTCTTTTCAGGGTTAACGTATCTATTAGCTATTTGGGCCTTTGTTTCCCATCATTTCATTCACCTTTCACACCTGGCCTACATTACGGTCCGAGTCGTAAGACCACCCTGAGGCTATGAGATCTCATGTTTGCTTCGACGCATTTTATATGGATAGGTTTCTTCTACTGATTGAGTACGGAATGTCGACAGGTCTCTATTAATTCATATATTGCCTTTTATTCAGTTGCTTGCCTCAAGTCCATGATCAGATACAGATGATATAGAGAGTTGGGGCCGTTGATAGCGCCTTAGCTTGATGCTTTGACACGTTCACACTAGGGCATACCCCTATCCTTGCATGCCGACTTTGGTTCTTACACATGTACACAAGCAGTCTGTTTCGCCTAAAGACGTTTTGGGCATCAAAGTTTGAGTAAGCCCCGTATTCAGCTTGGTTTCTTCATACAATAGAGCGCTTTTGAGAGTTGACTTGGGATCAGATTCATGGTATTCATTGACCTAGCAGGGATGTGCATACTGGGGCATTTCCGCATTCATTGCCCTGTTCGCTCTCTCAAACGATTGGGTTTTCAAAGATATATTTCAGGGTTTTCATTGAGATATTTGAGTTTCAGATATACATGCAGGGGCATACCCCCTATCAGTTGTTGGTGGATATTGGATGTTATGGATTAGTGAGGAGGGCTTTTCCTCAGGAATGAATGTTTGTAATATTTCTAGCTTTGTGACTTTGACTTTATGCGCAGTGGTGGGTTTCTAACATGGTATTGATGCCTTAGAATAGGGCATAGCATTCTTTGCGTCTTTGTTGTCTGATCACTTTTACGTGACGGGTTCTTGGCGTCGTGCTCTGGTCGATCCCACTTGCCAATTTGGTTCGCCGGTGTCATGCCCGGATTCAATCCTTTCTTTTGTTTCGGGTTCTTCGGCATCATGTTTGGATTCGATCCCTTCTTTTGTTTCGGGTTCTCAAGCATCGTGCCTTGATTTCGATCCCTTATTTTTATTTATGGTTCTCCGGCATTGTGCCCGGATTCAATCCCTTCTTTTTGTTTTGGGTTCTCCGGCATCGTGCTCGGATTTCATTATCTTTTCCAACATCGTATCCGGATCATTCATCTTCCTAAGCATTGTGCTTGGGTTTCTCTTAGTCCTTCAGTCTTGGCGACTAAGTTCCGTTAGCCTTTGGTACTGGGTAAGGGGACAAAATTGTTAGTCATCCGGGTTCTTCACTAGAGTTAATTTCACTCTTGCATCTCTTGCAATTCGCACCCACGATTCACTCGTTCATTCACTCTGTTGAAGAGGGGCATATTTGTAGACCCTCAATTTTGTTCCTCAACACTTGCATTTATCCTATGGATGTCACACTCGCCCATCGTTCTCATATGCGCAGATTAAGTCCTTTTTAGGCTTAGTCGATCAGCCTCGGTAGGTTTGTATGGTACATTGAGTGCGTATGTAGTTATTGGCATCATGCCCGCCTTAGGAAGCAAGTGGGACCTCTAAGTTTTAACTTCATCGGAGTTTATTGGATTATGTCGAATGAGGAGCACTTAGGCTTATTTTAGATCATATCTCCCTACATTCGAACTGGGAATCGTACTGCATTTTTATGTTTAACATTGAAGATATTTGTCAAAATTTCAAAATTTTCCCCTGTAGGCTCCAACCAGGTCCTTGAAAGTTTCGGTTACGCGAGAATTCATTGAAGCGTGTCTAAATTCAGAGCACTTAGGCTTGTTTCGATCATATCTCCCTCATACAAACTCAAAATCATGCACCGTTTCTTTCATTGGATTCCTTACTCATTGAGGAATTCTCTGAAAAAATTTGAGAATTTTTATCAACGAGCGAAGTAGGTTTGAAGCGAAGCTCGACACCGGTTCGACGAATTTCAATTAAGTTAATTATTGGAAGCGAGTTTTAATTGAACGCAGAGTTTGTTTCGAATCGCAAACCATTTTTTTTATTCCTTATTCTTAAAGGAACATTATGTCAAAATTTCAAACTTTTTCTTAGCTGGCTTGATCGGTTGGCATCCGGTTCAACCGGTTCATCGAGCCAGCTTGTGTAGAACACTGATTTTAGTAATTTTGGAGCCCAAATCCTACATTGATCGAGCCTATAATCTCCAGATCGGTCTTAGGTAGTATTTTGGGTCCATTTTGGGCTCTGGCTGGGGTTACTTGCAGCCTACCATGAATCCATATGGATCCTTGGTGGTGAAGCAAGCTGAAAACTTAAGGGAGTCAGCTTGCATAGGGAATTAATTGAGAAGTTATTGGGAGTGGTTTTGGCCAATGGAGCTCCTTCAGAGTTTAAAGGTGGAAAACACCAGGTGGGATTGGATGCTTAGGTTGGAATCAGTATAAAAGGAGGAAAAAATCAGAGTGTAAGGACCTTTTTCTAGGGGGGAGACTCGGTTTCAAGATTTTTCTGGTTTCAGGGTAGGAGGTGTCTTTTGATTTAAAGAGCAAAGGTCCTACCCGGAAGTCCTGGAGTGCTAAGACAAGAGTAAAGTGTGAGGAGAAATAGAAACAAAGGGAAGAAACAGAGGTAAAGTGAAGAGACTCTATTTGAGGAAGGTTTTCTAGTTCTAAAAGTGGGGAAATTCTTTGCCATTCGCAGGTGGCTCTGCGTTTTGTGGAAGAGTGAAAGAAACAGAGGTAAGACTTGGATCTTATACTCTGAAAGCTTTCCATATCTTGTTCCCTATGCTCTGATCCTTGAATAAAATATATCTCTTGCTTAGCTGACCCAAGCATAGTTTGTTGGGTAAGGTAATGGTCCATAAGGCTAAAATTTCAGTTTGGTAAGAAGGCACATTGGCCTTCTATGCATATTTCATTTTGATTATCTCATGAGACCTTCAAGATCTGCACAGTTATGATAACTATGGGACTTCCATGGGTGTCATTCCTTTGAATTAGATAGATACGGTTTTTCACGATTATCTCGGGAAGGTTTAACGAGTTATCTTTGGGCGACGAGTTTTAGAAAACATCAGTTGTTCAGTTGGTTTTCACTCATTTGGAGAAACAGAATCATTGCCGTTTGTTTTAGATTCCTTATTTGTTAAAAGTATTTTATGAAATTTTAGTATTTTCTCAACTTGAGTTGAACAGTTGAGCGGTTAATGAGTTATCAGACTTTGGTTTTAAGCGCGTAGTTGTTTCAATTGGTTCTCACTCATCTAGGCTCGGAATCATGCACCATTTGTTTTGTTAGATTCTTATTCATTGTAATATTATGGTGAAATTTGAGAATGTTACTGCCGACCGGTTGAACAGTTGAGAACAGATTGCGAGTTACGCTAGGTAGCGGTTTTGAAAACTCACGGTTGTTTAGTTTGTTCTCTTTCGCTTGGAAACCGAGAATCATCTGCTTGTTTGTAATTACACGCATTTATCGTATAACTTCTTATTGGTGAATTATTTTATGGATGCTCTAGACTTGGGTGATGCATATGGGTTTACCTTTGTTTTAATAGTTGATGCTTAAATCTCGGATGGTTTCTGTTTAGGAATGGGGTGACCAGGTTTTAATGCCAGGCCTTAAGGTCCTTCATTAGCTTTAGTTTTGGGTGAAAGTCATTGTTGTATGACCTCCTTGTTTGTTAAAGGAAGGATTCTGTATTATCTGCTTTAGTTAGGAACTTCTTAGATGCTAGATTAATTAGTTTATGTTGGTGTGGGTTTGGACATTTGGTTTTTCTTGAAACCTCCTTTGCTTGGTATTGAGAAAGAGTCTCCATGACCTTCTCTGTGTTTTTTTATTTTATTTGGTGCTACCCATCATTAATTTGGACTTAAACCCTAGGTGTCGTGGCCGCATATGGAGATTTCATGTAGGTGCATTGGGAGGCTTTAGATGGCTTAATTTCTTTCGGTTTGAGAGTTGGCTTGTTTGCATTGGAAGCTTTAGATGGCGAAATTTTGGCTCAGTTCTAGGGGTTAGGCAGCCCCATACTGAGTTCATGTACTTCATTGGGAGGCTTTAGGTGGCTGATTTTCAAGCTTGGTTATAAACTTTAGATGACAATTTCAACGGTTATGAAATTGGCTTGTTTGCATCGAGGTTTCATGTAATTTGCATTGTTTATGAGTGGTTGAAATTTCTGTTGGTTTCATGGGATTCAAGTGGCTGAATTGTAGCTAGATTGCATGAAGTTTAGGTGGCTGTAGATGGGGGTCAATGGGCTGAGATTTCAGCTGGGTTACATCATGGTCTAAGTGCGTTGCTTGTAGGTTAGTAGAGCTCCATGGCCTAAGTTTAATAAGGTTGGGTGGCTTTGGGTTTGACCATTTATAATGAACCTTTCGGTTTTGGTTTAAGCCCATATCTACGGTACGTTTTTTGTTGGACACTCTTTGAGAATATTTTGACCAAATTTGGATTTTCCTGAACCGGTCAGATGATTTTATGTTATGTGGCTTGGCTGTCCTTTTAGCTCGTTTCAAGCTGAAACCTTTGTGGCTCAAGCCTTCGTTCTAGCACACTTGTAGACCTTGTTGGGAGTAGGCCAGGCTATTTGAGATGAGGTGGACCCACCTTGATGTTGTGAGAAATGTTGGTTAAGAAAGCTTGATTTGTTTTGATGTTTGAGACGGGCACATTGTTCGTTTATTTTGATATTCGTATGCAGATATGATGTTTAAGCTTTGATGTTGGTTGCTTTCTTGGGTTGATTGGCTCACCTTTTCTTGCAGCGCTTGGCTGGGACCAGTTGTGTGCGTGAGTGCGCCTGTTGTTGGCTAACCTTTGATGCGAGTGGCGGGGACCACAAGTATCGCCATTTGCTCTTTTTGTTAGTGTTCTTAAGCATGCTAGTCTGAATTAGGATTATGTCATGTCATCTGTTGCTGAGTGACCAACCCGATCTTTTACACATGCTCAATGCAATTCATTATTAGATCGAGTTAGGGCTTAGAGTTGTGCTACCTTGCATGAGGTACCTTCCCAATAAGTAACCTGATCCCCGGACCTAGAAGTCTAGTTTTGCATACTACTTTTTCCTGGAGTCAATTAGGGGTTTTTTGTTCTTACTTGATTTTCCCCTTTATAAAAAAAAAAGAAAAAAAAAGTGATGACTCCAAACAAAACCGTTCCTCACTGGGGATGGATTTTCCAAAGCTTGAAAATCAACTCACTTTTTCTATTAATAGCGAGTCGAACCGGCACATGGATCGGGTAGGGTCCACAGCTACATAAAGCTACATGTTGCGACATAGCTTCTGCTGGTTCTATTGAGGTTATGTCACGACATTATGAAACTATGTCGCGACAGAGAATTCTGCCTTGGCCAATAATTTTGCTTTTCTTACTAGAATTTTCTCTTTTTCATTTAAAATCTGCAAAACACAAAGTTGGTAAATATTCCATAATTAAGTATTAAAATGACTCATAACTTCTAGAAACATGCTTAAAAATGGATTAAAATAGATATTTTATGACTCATCAAATTCCCAAACTTAAAAGTTTTGCTTGTCCTCAAGCAAAAGAAAATACAATTTTGTTTCAGTTCTTAAACAATTTAGCTTTAATTTATGATATTTTTTGTTTGGAACTAATAATTTGGTGTGAAGCATCAGTTAGTTGTAAAATTATTTCTAAACATGTTTCCAATCCAGAATCAGAAAGATTTTTAATTAAGTTCACTACATAGCCAAATAATTTATAATTCAATTATTCAACCATGATTTGTGAGTGTGTGATGGTCTTCTCTCTTCTTCTTTGGCAGATTAGTTAATCTTCTGGATAATACTTAGATATCATTCTTCTACTTTATTCTTTAAAGTCCCATATTCTTTTTTGTCATATTAATCTTCACTAATGTAAGCATATACCATCTTCATAATCAATTAGGTCTTTTAAGCTTATAATGAGTGACTTAGGTGGTCGGGTAAATAATCAAGCATAGCTTAGATTTTGACCCATTTCACTTTACAACTTGACATAAGATTTGTTTTCATTATGCATCCTTGATTTTTCCATTGATGTCGACTCTAACCTCCCCATTTGGGTTGGAGCATCTTCATGCATAATCTCTGTTTTGGTATTTTTCTCACCTCACACTCACTATACCATCCTCCCTCATCTTAGAAGCTTTTTCACTTTTCATCTTTTATCAAGGTTTATGGAATAGTGCAAAGTTTTGCCTTTTTAAGCTTTCTACCACCCTTAATGAACTTTGGGTCAGCAACTCCCATACTAGTTGGCATTAGGGTACTAAATGTTGAAACACCCTTAAGAACTTAGTTGTTCAAGGAGGAAGGCTACAAGGCCAAACTCATTCCACCTTGATATTTTTCTTTCACAAACGACTTTCACTTTTCATCTTTCCTGGCCTAACTTGATTTCCTTTTCTCAACCCTTCTTATCCTTTTTCGTAATTTGAAATAATATTCTCCCAAACTTGTCTTCATCATTACCAGACATTTGTCATGTAATCTAGCAAATATGGTTCTTACTGTAGGATTTTGTCTGGCTGAGGATCTAGGCTTTTCATTTGTCAAGTTGATGATGAAATCGCTATTGGCTCCAGCCATGAACTAATGTGCTATGCATATAATAAGGGTTGGCTTTGAAAGCCTCAATCTTCTAAGAATGACCTATATCATTTCCTGTTAGTGGTATTGCTTAGGATTTCGCCTTGACAAGTAATCTAACAAGTTTTAAGACATTTGGAGATTTAACTGTGATAGATCCCAGAAGATGTCCAATCTTTGCATAATTTGTTTCAAAGATACTTTTGACCATGTGTAGTGTTAATCAGGATTCATAATAACTAAATTGGTTACTGATGAGCTTAAAAGTCATCTATTTTTAGTCCATTTTTCTGTTGGATTTTAATGTAAAAATGAATAATTAAGATACAGAAATATGAAGAAACTCACCAAATCTGTTATTTGCAGGGAGTATAAAAGAAAGAAGAAAATGCAGTGGAAAAATGCAGCAACTAGCAGAGTACAAATGTAGAAAATAGCAGAGCAGAAATGAAAGCAACTGGTTAACTAATGTTGGTAGCTTTTAGGTTTGCACAAACTAAATATGAGGTCAGCGACATCGTGAGTGGGCGTAAGGAAATTTGATGCAAGTCGTGCGACATCATCACAAGATGTGCGTACTTGAGGATTGAAATCGTAACTTAAATGATGTCACATTAACATCATGATGTCGATTGAAGGTTGATGTCAGCGACAAGAGACAAGAGGTCGCGACAAGAAAGCGCCCGACGCCGTGGGATGTGATGTGAAAAGATGAAACTGTTGTGAATTGAGTTGTTGTCGCGACAGAGGAATGAGGTCGCGACATCAAAAGCAACCAGTTGAAGCCTCCAGAGACATAAAGTGATTTCGCGACAGGAGATAGAGGTCGCGACATGAGACTTGCTCAGTTGAAGGTTGCAGTTCCTTAAAAGTAGTCGAGGTCGCGACATCGTGAAATCACACAAGTTTAAAACTGTGATGACATAAGCTGATGTCGCTGACGTGAGATCGATGTCGCGACATTAAGCATGAGATGCCCAAAGCTGCAGAGCCATAAGGTGATGTCGCGACAAGAGATTGATGTCGCTAATAACAAGAACCATCATGAAAAACTCCGTGATCCATGTCATGCCGCGACAAGAGATCGATGTCGCGACATCATGAAAGACTGCTTGAAGGTCGCAAACACACGATGTCAAGCCGTGACAAAGAATTGATGTCGCAACATCAAGAGCAACCAGTTGAAAGATACAAGTGGCGACAAGCTGAAACCTGCAGAACTATAAGTTGATGTCGCGACAAGATCTTGATGTCGCGACATCCGAAGACATCAGTTGAAGACTACAGATGACTTGAGCTGAGGTCGCGACAAGATATCGATGTCGCGACATCAGGAGAGACCAATTGAAACCTGCAAAGGCATGAGCTGAGGTCGCGATAAGATATCGATGTCGCGACATCAGGAGAGACCAATTGAAACCTGCAGAGGCATAAGCTGATGTCGCGACGTGAGATCGAGTCGCATCGTGAATCATCGCTGAAACCCAAGTAGCGCATGAGAACGAGGTCGCGATGCGGATTGATGTCGCGGCCAACAGAACACCAAATGAAGGTCACAGAAGACTTGCCGCATGTCGCGACGTGAGATCGATGTCGCGACATGGATGATGTCGCGACAAGGGAGTTGAAGTCGCGACCTGAACATTAATATGGGCCAGTCCACTTGGAAATCCACAAAGACCGTGACGGGATTTTAGGGCCCAATCGAGAAACCCTATAAATACGCAATACTTCCGTACCATAATGGTAGCTTCTCATGGGCGATACGTACGAGAGGTTCCGGTAGAAATAAGGCTCATTTTTTTTTCTTTTAGTTTTCTTTTCTTTTCTTTCTTCAATGTCATAGTTAGAGATTAGATTAGATTTATCGCTTTAGTTTTCGCTTTTATTTTCCGGAACTCGGATGTTATCTTTTCGAGCGTGAGCCGACTTTAATTCAATTCTTTCAAATTACTACCTGAATGTTTCAGTTCGCATAAATTTGAATTCATTCTCCGCCATAATGCAAGATTCTTATGATCGTAGGAATGTTGTAGTGTGTAATTTAGTAATCGAGGAACCTAAATTTTCCATTAAGTGAATGCTATTGTCGAAATTATCTTTCCCCAGAGTTGTTTCAAAGAAATTGCGAATTTCGCTTTATGAATTTACTTTCTGGTTATGGGTTTAATGTTTTTGATCTGAATATCGGGCCATACCCGTATTAAGAATTGCTTCATTGCTCTGATTTCAAGGAGGTCCTCTGAGTGACACAGAGATGACAATCCTGGGAGTTATGAACATTTCTTTAAAGGTATATTAACCTGCTATTAGAGATCTAATGAGCTTTGTGAGCCATTTGATAAATCCTCTTCTCACTTGAATCAAGAATGAGTTATCAATTTAAACAAGCAGAGAGTTCCAATTCCTAATTCAAATACAAGCTAATCCCGTGAGTTAGCCGATCTAATCATGAGAGGGTGACTTATTCTAATTTTGAGGAAGAGTAACCTGAAGTTGTATATCCTTGCTTGACTCCGATAACTTGGGAGCTATGGGTTACAGCCATAAAATGGGTATGAAGTATTGCAAAAGAAAAAATACCCGCACTAGGAAGTCCCCCGTTAAAAGTAGTTATCTCATTCTCAGATTCGAGAGGATCAGTAAAATTAGATAATGAAATGTGGAGTGTGGAGAGATCCAAATTGCATCACTAAACGCCCCGGATGCATTTTAAACCCGAAATACACAAGAAAATTAACAAAGGTTAACAATAGAATTGATACTTCACAATAGCATTGATCTTAATGTGTACTCTAAACGATAATTAATCAGTTTCCATTTATTTTCTTAACTATTCGTTATTCATTATTCTTTAGATTCAGTTTATTCGATGGTTCATTCTTTTATTGTATACTCGCATAATTTACAACTTCTTAAGCCGAACACAATGTCATTTTTTATAGTCCAAATAGTATGGAGCTGAGTAGTCAGGGTAGTTGATCTTAATTCTTGAGATCTCTCAGATCGGAGACCGATTCTTAAATCCAATTTATTACTGCCTAATTGCACTATGTAGATATTAGGCCAAAAACCAAAATTGAAAAATGATTACTCTAGGAGATGTTTTGATCCGGTTAACAAGTTTTATGGCGCTGCCGGGATTGTGACAATATCCTTGGTAATAGTGTCAAATTTGTATATGTGTTTTGGTCCTGCTAACAAGTTTTATGCGCGTTGTCTAGGATTAGACAATAGTCCTTTGGTAATAGTGTCATAAATTTGTATATGTGTTTTGGTCCGGTTAACAGTTACAAAAACAGAAGCATAGGTCTTATTTGTTCCATCAATTTGTTGCAATCTTTCTTATTCTTGAAGTTCAACACATTCATTAATATCTTTACAACTTTCCTCTTTTAGTTCATTTCATCATACCCCAATTCATTTATTAAATTCTTGTTTGGTTTCTGGATATGTTGTTGTGCTATTTTACAAGTTGAAAGCTTATTTAAATCAAACATTCAATTCAGAGAAATTTAACATAGCAACAATTCAATTCCATCATCATTCCAATTCTACCAAACAATTCACAGCTCATTCATCAATTCAAACCTAGGAAAGCTGGTTTCTCCATTATTTAGCAAAGATATACACTAAAAGTCATCAATTTCTACTTATTTAAAATCAAGGAAAGAAAAATAAAATAGCCACAAAAGAAGTGTAAACTGAGAATGGACACCAAGTTTTGCAAAGGAATTTTTTATTTAAGATTTCAGGTATAAGAGAATTGGTTACAAAAAGGGAAAAGGAAAGAGACAATAGGGCAAGTTATTTTCTCATTCTTTCATGCCTATGGGAATGGTTCAGATTAACTGATTCAAATTTGTAACCAGCTGTAGAATGGGAGAATTCAAGGATCTGGACTTGTGGCTACTTGGACCTGCTTCCTTCTTCAGCTCTATTGAATGCAAACCACTGCATTGAAAGTGCCATATGTTTAATGAGATAATTTTGTCTCTGCCCAATAGAGTTTAGAGTTCCCTTAAACTCACCCTGGGCAGAGTACATTTTTACTAAATTATTGTTGATCAAATCCAAAGTTTTAGTCCATAATTTCTCCTGATAATTTAGGGTTGCTTCCATTTCTTTGTCCCTTTTTTCTATGAGGAGCCTTATCTATTTCTCATGTTCTTTATATATGTAACAGAAGGCATTTTCCTTATGCAGTATGTTCTGCTCCATGGCATCCTCTATTTCCTTCATGATCTTAAGTAGCTCACTGTCCCTCCTGAGCTGATATGGTAGAAAGGCATCATCCCTTGCCCTGAGCTCTTCACTGAGTTCTTTTTCTTTGGTTTCCCATATGCTCTTCCACTCTTCATCTCTCTGTCTGAGTGCTTCCTCCAGATTCTGATATCTTATTTTTAGCTTAGCATCCATGTACTCATCCCGCAACTGGAGTTGGATCTTCAGTTGTTTGTCCCTTTCTTGCATCTCCTGTCTCATTGCTTTCAGCATCTCCATCAATTATGTGTTATTACCATGATGCTTAGAGCTTTCAACTTGCTCCTGATGGATATGTCTTAAATCTGGAGAGACTATCAAAATGGAGCTCAAACCTTCTTGCCTCTGTGGATGCTCTGGAGTTGCACTATCAAATTGTATTTGCTTTATTTATATGTTTTCTCTTTCCTCTCTTTTTGTTTCTCCTTCTTTTTTCTTTTCTCTATTCTTAGGCTTCCCTTAATTATTCCTATCAATGTTAAGGGTGAGGTCTTAGGGCATGTCTCTTCTTCCTCCCAATCTCCTTCTATACCCCCCAAAATGCATAGCCTAGTGATCAGTGCTAGATGAGGTACTAGTCCCCTGTAACCACCTCTGTAATAACTCAGAATTGAGTTCTTTATGACTTTCCCAACACTGAACTTGTACCCCTTCAGGATGGCATACAAAAGTATTGCCTCCTTTTCCCTGATTGTACTCAAATGCTTAGAAGGTAAAATGATTGAGCAGAGGAAATAAAACCAGACCTTGCCTTGTACAATCAACGAATCTCTCGCAATGGACTCATGTAGGTTCTTTCTAGTGGCATTCCATTTCCCTTTACTATCAGTCACAATTTTCTGGAAGTCTGGTTCTTTTACTAGTCTCTTGACCTTTGAACCATTCTTCCTCTCGTTTAGATTGTAAGTTTTTTCAATCTCCTCCCTACTGAATGAAATCCATTTATTTCTGACATATACTGTCTTATCCTTCATTCCTACCATGTTTGCGTAGAATTCCTTCACCACATCTACGAATCCAGGAGCCTTGTGCTCACAAAAGAGATGCCATCCTTGGCTCTTAACTATTTCTTGGAATGGTGAGATCAAC
This sequence comes from Tetrastigma voinierianum, assembly GCA_016808115.1. Classification (NCBI taxonomy): domain Eukaryota; kingdom Viridiplantae; phylum Streptophyta; class Magnoliopsida; order Vitales; family Vitaceae; genus Tetrastigma; species Tetrastigma voinierianum. The sequence goes on from JAEQBH010000819.1 coordinate 145,874, forward strand.
TTGCTGAAGCCTCTTTCGCCAATGAAATCTCTGTGATGCAATTTGTCTCTCCAGATTTAAATAAGATTTTAATTCGAACCAAATCGCTTGCTCTTTCCTCTCTGTGCTCGGCTCCAACTTCTACAGCTCCTCTCCTCCTCTTTTTGGTTTCTTCAACTGGTTGCTCAATCTTAGCTCTTTCTTCAAATTTCTTCTTCTTCCCATCCTGCTTTCGCCCCGAGTTGCTTGACTACTTCTTCTTCCCTCAAAGATACTCTTCCATCATTTTTGGTCCAGATTAGGAACAAGGTGTACGCCTATGGTTCGAGCATGGTTAGAAGAAGGTTTTTTTTTTTGGAATCTAGGGTTTTCGAAAGGAGAGAAAGAGATTTGGTGAAGAAAGATGAGTGGGTTGATTGTTTTTGAGGCAGGTGGCCTTTAGGTTTCAAAATTTTTCTATTTATAACCAAATGTTTTGTTGTGTCCTCATTAAATGTCGCGACAAAAAACTAACCTAGGGTTTATTCCCTTTTTACTTTTATGTCGCGACATAGAGAAATAATGTCGCAACATATTTTCTGCAATCACATTAAGGCTAGGTCAGTCCTTTGTTGCGATAGAGCAAGAATGTCGCAACATAAAAATGTGAGGTTCAAGTGTACTTATGTCGTGACATGGAAAATTAATGTTGCGACAAACACTTTCTTACAAGATCAGATTTTAACGCAATTTGGTCACGACATAAAGAAATAATGTCGTGACCTAGTTCAGTCGTCTCACTTGATATAATGTCGCAACATAAAGAAATATGTCGCGACATACTTCCTTGTGACTTCAAATAGGCTAATTTCACTCTTTGTCACGACAAAGAGTACCAGTGTCTCAACAGAGTCGAAACAATGCCGCAACATACAATTGTCTATCGCGACAATCTTATGGCTTTCCTTAAAATTTCACAGTTAACATCTTTCAATCAACACACAAATAACAGTATGCAATATTTCCATCCTACTCAAATCATACTTGTGAAAACAAATCTAATCATCAAAGAACCTCAATTCAAGTATGAACAATCACATTTCATTTCTTCAGTTAATATAATTCAACATGCTTATCAACAAGGTATTCAAGGAATGAGCACAACAAAGCTATTTAAAATTTCCTTCTTTAAAAAAAAATATATTCCCCCAAACTTCAACTATGCATTCTCATTAAAGATAGTTAGGGAAAAAGAGAAACTCCCCCTTGTAGCACTTTCTACCGATAAGTCTGAGAAGGAATTATTCTAAATAAAATCCATCTCTAGTACAAATTCATAGTACTGAAAAATTAACAAAATTCACAAAATAAAATTTTAAAAAAAATTAGAACTAAACTTCAAACACACAAAATTTAACCAAAATAAGCTAACTGTGAAAATTAAAATTTTTCTTGGGTTGCTTCCTAAGAAGTTGCTCAGTTTAATGTCTCTAGCTAGACATTTTCTGCAAAATGTTTTCCTTTAAGAAAACTTCTCCTCTCTCTTCAAAATCTGGGACTAATCTTCATTTATGCTTCTTCCATGATAATGTTTCAATCTCTGACCATTCACTTTAAACTCACTTCCAGATTTAGTTTTCAGTAACACTGCTCCAAAGGGTGTACTTGCTACTATTGTGTAAGGACCACTCCATCTTGACTTCAGTTTTCTTGGAAACAACTTGAGCCTGGAATTGTGTAATAGGACTTGTTCTCCAACTTTGAATTCTTTCCTCAAAATCTTCTAATCATGCCACTTCTTTGCTTTATCTTTGTAGATTTTGGCATTATCATAAGCTTCATTTCTCAACTCTTCCAATTCATTCATTTGGAGTAATCTTTCTTCTTGGCACTTTATGTCACAATTCGCTTTCTTGATGGCCCACATAAATTAGATTCGGGTCAGAGGGAGATGACAAGGTTTTCCAAACACAATTCTGTATGGGGACATTCTAATAGGAGTTTTGTAAGTAGTTCTATAAGCCCACAATGCATCATCTAGCTTTATAGACCAGTCTTTTCTACTTGTATTCACTGTTTTCTCCATAATTTTCTTTATCTCCTTATTGGAAATTTCTGCTTGCCCATTTGATTGAGGGTGATAAGCCAATCCCATTACATGTCTTATTCCATATCTATTCACAAGTTTTGCAAAAACTTTGTTTGCAAAATGGCTTCCCTCATCACTAATGATTGTTCTGGGTGCTCTAAATCAGCTCAAACTATTTCTTTGTATAAATGCAACAATTGTATTAGCATCATTGATGGGACAAGATATTGCTTCCACCCATTTGGATACATAATCCACAGCTAGGAGAATGTATAGATTTCCAAATGATGATGGGAAAGGTCCCATAAAGTTTATTCCCTAAACATAAAACATCTGCACCACCAGGATTCCTTGCAGGGGCATCTCATTTCTTCTGCTTATGTTGCTCAATGTTGACCATTTTCTTTATATAGATCAAATTCCTGCTACTGTTACCAAAGGACTATTATCTAATCCCCATTAAAGGCATCAAAAACTTGTTGACCAAAGTAGAACATGTGTGCTCATAATAAAAATAATTTGTCATTGAATTCTTTGAAGATTTAATTTGGTCAAAATGCTACAAGTGCACAGGTCGTACAAGTAATATAGTGGACCTATAAGTCCGGATATCATTCCCACGGAGATCAAATAGAATTTAAAGTTCAACTACCCTAACTACTCAAGTTCCACACTATTTGAACTTCCATTTCATAATTTTCAGTAACCTAATTAAAATTCTACCGTTTAAATTTCTACATCTAACATAAAAGGAAAATTAAAAATCCTAGACCTAAACTGGACTGAACCAGATTACTGCTAGAAGTAGACGCTGGGATTTCATTGCTGTGAAATTATCAATTCCTGCAACATAATCTAATGCTATTCTTTCATGAATTGGAATCTGAAAATGCCAAGAGGCAAGGTAGTATAGTTTGGATTTCTCCCTTAACCATACATTTCACTGATTAGAGAGTCATGTTCATTTCTGAAACATGTATCTAACCAATTACTTGTAATCAGATTTTCTCTGTAAGATTTGGGTATTTTTCTTTTCCAATACTTCATACCCATTTCTTATGACTACAGAATTCTTTCTTCCTAAGACAGGGCCATTTGCCAGATCTCTACAAGATGAATGATGTCTCATCCTTTAGATCTTAAAGAGTTCTCTCTTTCCTTGATTATATCTAAGCTAACACAGGATTAAGATCATTCCTCAAGACCAAGGAGAAATCTCTAATTGATTAAATTGATAAATCCCTCAACTAATTGTCAAACCATGAGTAAATTGATGATTTATCTAGGTAATCTTTGAGAGCTCATTAGTTCTTCAATAATAGTCTAGCATACCCCTAAGTAATGCATCCATGCTCTCAGGAATCTCCAATTATGTGTCACTCAGAGGGCCACCTGGAAATCAAAACTAGATAACAGTCCTTAATTGGGTATAAGTTACTAATGTTGGGAATAATTCACTACATGAACAACACCATTCAAATAAATTCGAAATTCTCAATCCAAGAAATCTCCTTCTAATTATGCAGGAAAGACCATAACTAACGTCAGATCTTTCCTAGCGGAAGTTAAACACTGAAATACTGATCAGGAAATTTCCAATGCAATTGTAATTAACTGAAAGAAATAAATTACAGCTTTTCTCTAGACTTCATTAGATTAAAACAATAATCGGAATTGATCTTCAACAAAATAGTTCAACTTCGAAACTTTTGAACAATTCACTGTTTCAAGTCCAGTAAACAAATTGAAATCCTACGCTAACTCTAATCGACGACGAAAAGAAAAATAAAAGAAAATAAAAGAAAAATATAATACAAAAGAAGTCCTCGCCTTCCCGTATGCTCGTTTTTCACTGATCGATCGCCTGCTCTCAAATGTTTCTATTTATAGAGCCCTAGAGTTTGGGCCTTAAATTTAAGGCTACATTGTGGATTTCCAGAATTTTTAGCCCAAATTGTATTCTCGCCGCGACTGAAGTTGTGCTGGGCGATAGAGTTCCCAGTCTTTGTTGTACCGCCAGTAGTCTATGTATTGTCTGTCATGACATGTACCTGATATGATCTCTTTGATAGTTATGTCGCGACATCGATAATTATGTCGCGACATCGATAATTATGTCGCGACATAGTTTTTGTACAACTTCTTCAAATTGATGTCGTGACCTTAGTTTCATTTCGCAACCACATTTATGTTATGGTCCTGTAGCTCTTCCAATAATGTGTCGCAACATTAAACTCCTTGTTGCTCCAATTCCTTGTCGCGACCCAGTTTTCTTGTCGTGACCCAGTTTTCTTATCGTGACCTAGCCTTGTTATGCCTTAGTCTTATCTCTTGTTGCAACCTGTTTCTTGTATTGTAGGAATTCTTGTCGCGACTCAGGAAATTTGACACGACAGAGTTCTGTTTCCACTTAATCTGATTTCTTGTTGCAGCTTCATTTGGATGTTGCGACATGGTTTCTTAGTATTGTCATTGTTTGCTATTGAGACCCAATTTGTTATGTAGCGACAGGACTTTTTGTATTCTGCTGATCTTTGTGTCGCGACTTAGTTTGTTATGTTGCGACTAGACTTTTTCTTTCAACCTATCCTTGTGTCGCGACTCAATTAGTTATGTCGCGACCAAACTTCTTCCCTATTCCTAAACTTCCGTCGAATCCTGGAAAAGTCCTGGCGCGACCTTGTTCTATCCGTGTTCGCCTTATTTCGTGTCGCGACCTTAATATCTCCGTCGCGACATCAAACTTCATCTTAAAGTATTTTGCAACATTGAACTCTTTTTGCCGCGAACGAGGTCGCTTCACTAAGTCAAAGATCACTTGTCGCGACTTTGTTTCTCCGTCGTATTAAACTCGGCTTCTAATGTCGCGGACATTCATTTCCTCTGCGTCGCGGACATAACTTCCTCATACAAAGGTCTCAACAGATTTTTCGTTGAATAATCGTCGCAATAGAGATTTTATGTCACGTATTACAGGTTGCGTCTTCTATTTTTCCTCAGGTCGCAACATAAACCGATATGTCGCAAAGATTCTTCCCGATACTTCTTAATTTCAAGTCATACACATAAGATACCTTGTTACGATGCACTTCCGCTTTCTCTTGCTTCTAAGGTGTTTCATGCAGATGAGCTTATAACATGTTCTCCCGGTTTTGACATCCAACATAAGAAACCTTGTCGAAATATCATCTCTCTTTGTCTCAGCTTACTTGTTACATTCTTCTCATGTTATGTCATGACACACTGTCATTTGTCGCGACATGGCTCTTCTTCTATATTCAGTCCTTTGTGTTGTGACTGAAGAAATATTATCGTGACTGATTTCCTTAGCCATTTTCTTGAACGTTGTCACGACACATAGAACTTTGTTCGAAGATCAATCATCGTAATCGGCTCTTTTCTTCTTCTTGGCCGGATTTTTCTCCTTTTTCAATTAAAACCTGCAAAACACAAAGTTGGTGAATAATCCATACATTGGCATTAAAACATATCTGAATATACTAAAAATAAGCCAGAAAAATAGATGAGTTTAAGACTCATCAAATTCCCCCAAACTTAAAGCTTTGCTTATCCCCAAGCAAAGAAAAGAAAATTTTTTTTGTCCTTAAACAATTCAACTTTATTTTTAGGGACATTTTTCTGCTTTACATTGTTATCCTTTTTTAATCAGCCTCCTGAATTGAAACTAGTTAGCTACAACTGGTTTCAAATTTAGTTTTCAATTCAGACTTAGGAAAATTTTTTTATTACTATCACAAAACAAAACTAATGATTTCTGAGATGTAAACAATTCAGTCAATTCCTCCTGATTTGTGAGTGTGTGATGGTGTTCTTTCCCTTTCTCATTGGCTAAATTAGCTAATCTTCTGGGATCTGACACAGTTACTGTATATCATTTTAAGTGTTATATGCTTGTTTTTCATATCAGTCTCTACTAATGTAGGCAAATACAACCTTCAAGATCAATTAGTCTTTTAGGCTTTTTAGTTTGGCTTGGGTTATTGAGTGGATAATTGGAGAATTTAGGCTAGAAATTACCTAGATTCCAACCTTCACTTTTTGCATCTTTGTCTCTATCCTTCATCACTTTCTTTTCTACTGATGTTAGAAAAGAAATTTTCCCCCCAAACTTAGTCTTAATGTCCATACTGCATACTTTCATCTTGGTAATTTTATTTACCAATGTCATTCTAATCAAGAGATAGAAGCCCTTTTTGCTTTTCTTTTCACTTGCCAAAGATTTTTAGGAATAGTGAAATGTTTAGTCTTTTTAGGCTTTCTACCACTCTTAGAGAACTTTGGGTTAGCATCTCCCATACCAGTTGGCATTAGGGTACTAGGTGTTGAAACACCCCTATGAACTTAATTGTTCAAGAGAGGAAGGCCACAAGAAAAAACTTATTCTAAGACAATTTACAATCTTTGACTTCTTCCTTGCATTTCTTTCCTTTCCTTCACTTGTTCTTTTCTTTCTTCCATCATTCATTGTTGTTTTTCCCTTCAATTCAAAATAACATTCCCCAAATCTTGTCATTTTCTGCATTTTGAAGTTCTTTTCTTGAAACCTGGGCAATAAGGGTTATTTACTGTAGGATTAGAATAAAGGAAGGGTTTGAGGGTTCTAATTGCTGGTTCAGTGAAGAAATTAGGCAATTTGGCTCAATTCCGGAACTAATGTGTATGCTTGTGCATATTATGAGGGTAGGCTTGAAAGGTTCAAACTTCCAATGATGGCCTATATCATTTCCTATTAGTACTATTGCCTAGGATTTCGCCTTGACTGATAATCTAACAAGTTCTAGGACATTGGACTATTTGACTTTGAATGAACCTAAAAGATGTCCCTAATTTTTCACAATTTGTTAAGGACTCACTTTGACCAAGTGCATTGTTTTTCAGGATTTTTACTGACCTTACTGTTTACACAAAGTTCTCAAAAGTCTTATTTGTATTTCCTATTGAGTACATCTTCCTAAATCTGATCATTCAACATTTATTCTGGCGAAACTGCAACTTCCTTTTCCAATTGGGGATTAGCCTATCACAATGCATCTATCAATGGTTGTTTGGATTTGAATTTTTGCTATTGTGTTATTTTGATCAAGTAAAGAAGTTTATTTTTGATTATGCATTCTGCTCACAACAATTCAACACAACCACAATTGTTCTCAAGTCATTTCACCCAAACATGCTGCAGCAAATAAACAATATTATCCAGGTAGTTGATTTTCTCTTTATTCAACCAAGCAGATGACAAACATTAAAGCAAAGAAAATTAATTAAAAACACACCAATCAAGCAAAAAAACAAATGAACACAAAATTTTTGCTAAAATTTTTTATTTTATTAAGAGGAATGGCTTTGAATACAAAGAGAATTAGGAGATGGGAAAGGTAGGGTATTCTTCATTTTTTATTCCTTGCAGCCCTCTCCTTGGCCACTTCCATCCTTAGATATTCTTCCACCTCCTCTACTGGGGTGAGTTCCTTTTTTCTCGTTGTACTATGATTTTCGTTTTTTCTTGTTTCTGTACACGGTGTAGAGGGGCCTGCTCTAATTGAATATGGGTTAGTATAGGGTATAGGTGGGTTTGTAACGCCTTGGGGAACTATAGTGTAGGGTCTATAGTATGAGATTCGGATTTGTGGCAGGGGTATCTTCTTTTTGCTGGAAACTGTCTTCATCACCCAGTCTAGGATTTTGGCATTGCTCTCTGTAAGTTCTTGCTGCCTCATAGTTAGAGATTCCAAGAGTGTCCTGTTATTTTTTATCTCATAGCTCATCATGCGAAAACTCTGGTCATAGCGGTCCTGCATCGTTCATGCAGCTTGTGCCATCTCTTGAGTCCATGCTTGCCTTTAGGGCATTGTCTTTCTCTCTTAAGACTATTCTCCACTAAGTGTCCCTTTTCTCTATTTCTATCCTCCACTCTTCATCCCTTTTCTTCAATGCATCCTCTAAATTCTGGTCCTTTCTTCTGAGCTCTGCATCAAAATACTCATCCCTGAGCTGAAGTTATGTCTTTAGCTGATTATCTCTTTCCTTTATTTCCTGTTGCATAGACATCAACAATTCCATCAATTTTGTATGATTGCAGTTCTACCCTGAACTTTCATCTTGTTCATAATGGGTTTGTCTCAGCTCTAGGGGTGCACTCCATAATTGGCTTTGACTCCTTGAGTTTCTGGTTGCAATCGACATTGTTTTCCCACTATTCTAGCTCAGTGCACCCTTCATTCCCTTTTTCTTCTTCTGTTTCCTTTTCCTTGCCCTTCCCTCTGTTCTTTGGTCCTTTAGTTATATCAGTTAGGGTCAGAGGGGAGGCTCTGGGATAGGTTTCATTCCCATTCTTTCTACTCCCCACCGATGTAGCTCGGGTGATTGTATCGCTGAATTATCCCCGCATTTGCTTTCGCAGTAAACTCCAAGATAGACTTTTCAATAGTTTTTCCCACTTGCCTTGTACCCCTTAAGAATGCTAAGAGCTTATGATTGCTTTTCTTCTCACTACGCTGGGATGCTACGCATACGACTTTAACCTGATAAAGTATAATCCATACTGCTTCTTCGACAGTCTCCTTTGGTAATGGATTTAAAAGGGGTTTTTGTAACGCCCCGAAAAGACCCTTGAATTTTTATAATAGTTTACAGGATATTCGGTATAACCGAAATAAACTCTGGGTTTTCTAGGAAAATGATTTAATTGTTAAATTGTGAATTGTGAAGTGAAAATGTGAGCATATGATTAAATATTATATGCTAAAATGAGAAATTGATTGAATCCGGAAATAAACCCAAGTGAAAAATGGCAAATTTGGAATTTGGCAAAATGAGGACCTAAGGGTCAAATGATAACTTAAATGCCAATGTGAAATAAATGATAAATGAAAGTGAAATGAAAACCAATAAGTGAGAAAAATGCCAAAAATGAGAAATGGATTTATTGAAGTGCCAAACATGGCCTTATAGTGGATAAGTGGTATTAGACCACATTTATCTTAGAGACCTCCCATAAGTGCAAAACTGCTTAGATCAAAGAGGAGAGAAGAGCTAGGTTTTGGGAATAGATGAGATTGTGTGAATCCCTCCATGTTTATGCAAGATCTTGCAAGGAGGAAGGAAGAAGAAAGCTAAGGCTTCAAGTGCAAAGTGATTTCAAGGTATTACCAAACCTTAGATTTCTTTAAATGATGTTTGGGTTAGAAAAACCCTAATCCATCCATGGGTTTTGCTCATGGTTGGTTTAGGATGACTTTAGAATGTCTTTGGGAGTGATTCCCATATTTTGGTTTGAGTTTTTGGGTGATTTTTGGAGAAAAATCGTAAATAGAGGAAAACAGGAAAAATTGGGCACGGGCCCCTTCGCCACAGCGACAGTGGCCTAAAAGGCCACCTCTCGGGTTCATTGCAGCGAAGCCTTGCTTTGCCGCGGCAAAGACACTGTTCATCATGATCAAATTTCGGATTTTTGTTCCGAAAGTCATGTATTCATGCACCCATAGTTTGGGGACCCTAATAAATGATCAATGGGGGTCCAAATAAGAATGAAACTAAGTGAAAAATGTATCGTAACTCGTCTTCACTAAATATGATGTGTGTAATTTGATAGGGACCGGTGAAGATCCTAACCTAGAACCGAGATTGACTGCAAGGAAAATTGAAAGAGATATATTGGTTTGTTCTACCTTCTCCTATTCTTGTTTCAATATTTGAAATGCTTGTTCTAAATGCATAAGAAAAGCATATTGATTTGTTTTAAATTGATTTGAGGCAAATGATTGTGAAATGTTTGCATATGAAAATTGCATGATTATTGAAAATGAACCATTTATACAAATGTACATATTGTACTGTATTTTGATATAACGGATTTGAACGCCCTTAATTGAATGTTAATCATTTATTCGCATTAAGGATAGATTGGTATACCAATAGGGGTTAAATTAGCAGTACTGCGAACGATTGTATTGATGTGTCACTCTGATCCGTAGCCTAGCGGGACAGTATCGGTAGTGTTCACTAATTGATTTTTTTTAATAACCAATCAGTAGCCCAGCGGGACCGTGCTGTGTTATAAAACAAAATGTTTTTATATCGGCCTGTAGCCCAGTGGGATCGTGCCGGTGATTCCGATATCCTAAATACCGAAAACATAGGTTAAATTCGTTTAGGGCAGAACTGAATTGAATTGAATTGTTGACATATTGGTATTGAAAAACATGATTGTAAATTGAAATGAAAAGGGCATTGTGAAATGTATGATTTGGTTATAAATGATTTATAACATATGAAAGTGTATTTTGATGATCAATGAACCGTAAATGATTGTATATGAAATAAGTATATGTATTGCATTGACATTGATCATCCAAAAGATTTGAAAGCTTTGTTTAGCAAAATTACATGCTTTGACTTAAACTGAAATGGAAGAATGGAATTGTATAGAACCACTAAGCATGAAAATGCTTAGCGTATTGTTTTTATCAATGTGCAGGTACCGAGTGATTGATAATGATTGAAAGCGGACCCAAGGTCGAGGAGCCTGTGAGTTTCAAAGAAAGAATTAAGTGGAGATGCTTCGACATATGCATTCACTCCATTTCTTTTGAACATTGATATTTTTTAAAATTAGTCTTGAACTCAAACATCCATTTGTAACCATTTTTAAAGGCTTGGAATGCCTTTCATTGTAAATGTATTTTGTTAAATGTTATGGGCCTATTAAATTTGTAAATGTTTATGGGCTCGCCCAAATTTGAAATCGCGTGTAATTGATGATTCTAAAATTAAATAATATAAATAAAATGTTTTGAGAAGATAAATGAAAACGTCGGAGAAAACCGGGCTTCGATTCAGATCCGCTAATTGGGTCAAGCCGGGGATTTGGGTTGCGACATTTTTGAAAAAAGAAAATTTAATAAAAAAAAGGTAAATAAAAAGAATTAACTGAGCATCCCCGAGGTTTCGGTCCGGATCCGCCAACCAGGTCGGGTCGGGCTCGGGGGTCGCCACACTTAAAGTGGTATCAGAGCATCCCGGATCTGGTTCGGACACACCAATCGGGTTGGACTGAAAAAGGGGTGCTAGTTTTCCTTGTCCCATTCCATTTTCCTTTTCCAACCGTAAGTAGGTATACTATTTTTTGATGTTTTGGCTCTTTGAGTTGTTGCTTGAACTTAGAACTATCCTTTTGCACCCTCAGATTGAACAATCTGTCTATCTCTTCTCTGCTGAACTCTACCCAATGTCCTCTGACATACACTCTTTTTCCTTCTTTTTCTACTATATTCGCAAAGAATTCTTTCACCAAAGATGCATAACCAGGTTCTCTATGTTCACCTAGTAACTGCCATCCTCTATTTTCTAGCATTTCAACAAAAGAAGAGATAACCTTTCTGAACCCTCTTTCGGCAATGAAGCCTCTGTCTTTCAAACTTCCTTCCATTAGAGCTACCGCTTCTTCTGAACTAAAGTTCGTTGCTCTTTCTTTCATCTGTTCTGCTCTGCCTTCATCAGCTCCTTTTTTTCTTTTTCTTGATTCTTCTTCCTTCTACTGTTGCTTTTCATTTTCATCTTTCCTGTCTTCAACTTGCACAGCTGCTTCTTGAGAACCTTGTTTTATTTCGTTTTCCAACTCAGCGTACTCCTCCATGAGTTCGTTAAGGACGGGAATTAGGGTGGTAGAATCAGACATGGTAGGGTCGGGGTTTCGGAGCTATAAGGTTTTAGATAATGAGAATGTGGAAATTTGAGTGAGAAGTTGAGAAGGTTGAGAGTTTAAGAGAAAGGTGGCTCTTTAGTTTTAAAAAATTTCCTATTTATAAGCCAACTGGTTGATCTTGCTCTCATTTAATGTTGCGACAACATTGTCCTAGGTTTTGTTTTATCATTAATGCTCTGTCGCGACAAGTAGAAATAGTTATCATGACATAATTTTAGAAATAGAGTTGTTCGATTGTGTCGCGACACAGAAAAATTTGTTGCAACATTTCCTTCAGTGCTCATTTGAGATTGTGTTGCGACAATGGAGAATTGTGTTCCGACATAAACTTCCCTTTCAATTTGCTTCCCAAGAGAAGTGTGTCATGACACAGGAAAAGTGTGTTGCAACATTAATCATAGTTTTATGAATTTTTACCTTTCTCTTTCATCTTTCATTAAACATTTAAAACAGTCTACAACCACTCATACTCAATTGAACATAAGTATGAACACTTATTCAAACTTTCAACCTTCTTCAATTCAAGCATAAAAATTAATTCTCATTTCTTAATTCAATATGTCTTTCCTTGATTTTCAGAATATATTTTTATTCAAACATGCTAACATTCTTACCAACTTTAGATATGCATTGTCATTAAATACAAGTTTAGGGAATTAGAATTACTCCCCCTTGTGGTCATTTTCTGTATATTTTCTTTTTGAAACAATGTGCTTCTTAATAAGGATCTTCTTGAATTTTTGCTCCATTGTCCTGACAATCAACAACACTAACATAAAATTACTAACAAATTAACTAAAACTTCAAATACATAAAATTCTACTGAATCAATTAAACTATTTAAAACGTAAAATTAAAAATTCCTGCTTGGGTTGCCTCCCAAGAAGTTGCTTAGTTTAACGTCCTACCAGACTCAGCCGCCAAATGTCTTCGGGCCCCAAAGACTTTGTTCGTTCCTCTAACTGAGCCATTCTTCATTAAAACCGCCTACCATTCTTTGTCCTACACCTTCTTACTTCCTTGCAATCCATCATTGCCTCTCAATGTAGTTAAAGTGAGATCTTTTGGATTGATCTTAGTACTACTAGGAAATGCATTTCCGATCGCTTTGCAATGATGGCAACCGCCCTACTTGAGTTTCCAAGTTTCTCATTGTGGCATTGGTATTTGTTTGAAACACAATTGTGTTTGCTTGAAAATTTTCAAGGTCAAAAAATCTCTTTTCATGCAGATTCAAAATCCTTTTGTTTTCTATCATGAAATGAAGCATCTGATCTTCAAATGATTGAGTCCTTTTTTGACCTTGATACTCTCCTCTATTGTCCCTATACAAGTTGTTCTTGGAACCTGGGCTGAGCATAAGCTTGCTGGTAATTCTGTCCAAGTCTAGGGCTCTGCTGTGCTCCTCCACCATATGAAAAGTTTTCATGGCTCCTCAATGCTGGTATATAGTGTGTTGGCAAGTTGGGGTTAGGCTTGAAGTGATAACTTCTTTGCTCATTCATATACTTTGCCTCCTCAACTTGTTAGGGCTCTTCTCCAACTAGTTCCTCAACACTTCTTCTATTTCTTTCTTCCACTGCTCCCACTTCATGTGTAGTGTGCATTCTTCTTTCACTGTTCCCTAGTTTGTTCATCACTGTATCCAGCTTTGCTTCTTTAGCTGTCATTCTATCAAGCCTAATAAGACCATTTCCTTTCATCCTGCTGCTGCTCCCTTAAGCTTCAGATGGAGCCTTGTAGTTGCATTTGCCAAGGTCTTCAATTAGTTCCCTTGCCTCCTCTGCACTTCTTCTTTTAAAAGCTCCATAGTAGGATGCATCAATTATACCCTTGGAGGCATAATTCATGGCATGATAGAAAATATCCATCTGAGTGGTCAGGTCTATTCCATGCATAGGACATATTTTCAGCAATCTTTTGAATATCTCCCATGCAGTGTAGAGACTCTCATCTTCCCCTTGCTTGAAGACAATTATTTCTCCTATTCTCTCAACAGTGAGAGCTGGAGGGAAAAATCTACTCATGTATGCCTCCACCAGTTCTTCCTAAGTGTTCACTGATCCCACTGGTAGTGAGTCACACCATGTTGCTGCCATGTCTCTCAATGAAAATGGGAATAGTTGAAGCTTGATTACATCTGGTCTCACCCCATTCAACTTGATTGTATTTTCCATCCTCATGAATCTCCCAGGTGCTCATTAGGATCTTCATAAGGGTGGCTCAGAATCGATGTCAGCGCACTACATAGTAATCAAGGTCAAGTTTCAAATTTCAAAATTGCTCGCTTTCCAACGGAATGTCATCTTTACAATGAGTAATTCTCGATAATAGGTCTCCAAAATTCCTCCATAGTGTTAGGCCTTTAAGGTCTCTCTACTTCTTCTTCTTCTTCTGGAATAGCCTGCAATCTTTCTCTCTAATTTGCCATATTTTTAGATTCTACACTAGTGATTCTTCTCAGATTCTGCAGGGTTCTCTAAATTTCAGTGTCCAGAGGCAGTAGTTCTGCTTTTGGTCTTTTATGCATTTAAATTCTTCCGAAAAGTAGAAACACACTGAGATCAAATGGAGTCAGTGATATAAAAAATTATATATCTGTTTAGGCTTCCAAAAATATCAGTGGCTTATTCATCCACTGTTGTTAAAATTGTTTTTGTTGTTTTTCTAATTTTTTTTTTGTAATAACAAATAAAAATGTCCCAATTAGCATTTCTCTCTTATGTCAGAATATTGATTTTTAAACTCCTTCGATCCCTGGAAACGACGCCAAAAACTTGTTGACCATTTTCTTAATATAGATCAAATTCCTGCTACTGTTACCAAATGACTATTATCTAATTCCCAGTAAAGGCATCAAAAACTTGTTGACCAAAGTAGAACATGTGTGCTCATAATAAAAATAATTTTTCATTGAATTATTTGAAGATTTAATTTAGTCAAAATGGTGTAAGTGCATAGGTCGTACAAGTAATAAAGTGGACCTATAAGTCCGGATATCATTCCTACAGAGATCAAATAGAATTTAAAGTTCAACTACCCTAACTACTCAAGTTCCACACTATTTGAACTTCCATTTCATATAATTTTTAGTAACCTAATTAAAATTCTACTGCTTAAATTTCTACATCTATCATAAAAGGAAAATTAAAATCCTAGACCTAAACTGGACTGAACTAGATTACTGCTAGAAGAAGACGCTGGGTTTCATTGCTATGAAATTATCAAATCTTGCAACATAATCTAATACTATTCTTTCATGAATTGGAATTTGAAAATGTCAAGAGGCAAGGTAGTATAGTTCGATTTCTCCTAACCACATTTCACTCACTAAAGAGTCGTGGTTCATTTCTCGAAACATGTATCTAACCAATTACTTGTAATTAGATTTCTTTGTAAGACTCATTTTCTTTCCAACACTTCATACCCATTTCTTATGACTGCAGAATTCTTTCTTCCCAAGATAGGGCCATTTGCCAGATCTCTATAAGATGAATGATGTCTCATCCTTTAGATCTTAAAGAGTTATCTCTTTCCTTGATTATATCTAAGCTAACATAGGATTAAGATCATTCCTCAAGACCAAGGAGAAATCTCTAATTGATTAAATTGATAAATCCCTCAACTAATTGTCAAACCATGAGTAAATTGATTATTTATCTAGGTAATCTTTTAAAGCTCATTAGTTTGTCAATAATAGTCTAGCATACCCCTAAGTAATGCATCCAAGCTCTCAGGAATCTCCAATTATGTGTCACTCATAGGCCTTAGAAATCGTAGCTAGATAAATAACTGCATCAGTATAAGTTACTAATGTCAGTACACCACATCATGAACAACACCATTCAAATAAATTCGAAATTTCAATCCAAGAAATTTCTAATTATGCAGAAAGACTATAACTAATATCAGATTTTCTCAACTAAAATTTGGTTTCCGTAAAAACCGAACAGTAAACACTCGAAATATCGACGAAAATTTCCAATGCAATCGTAATTAATTGAAAGAAATAAATTCTGCAAATTTTTCTCTAGACTTCATTAGATTCATACAGTTATCGGAATTAATCTTCAACAAAATAGCTAAACTTCGAAACTTCTGAACAATTCACTGTTTCAAGTCTAGTAAACAAATTGAAATCCTACGCTAACTCTAATCGACGAAGAAAAGAAAAATAAAAGAAAATAAAAGAAAAATATAATACAAAAGAGTCCTCAGCTTCCCAAATGCTCTGGTTTTCCGTTGACTAACTGCCTTGCCTTCCTCAAATGTTTTTCTTTATAGAGCCCTAGAGTTTGGGATATAAATTTAAGGCCACATCAGGATTTCCCCGTGATTTTCTTAGATCAGGGATTCTCTGACCTGTAGTTGCAGGTCGCGACAAAGTTTTGAGTCTTTGTTGCAGTTCTCTGCTGCAGCTATGTATTGTCTATCGCGACATGTACCCTGTGTGGTTCCTTTGATATTTATGTCGCGACATCGATATTTATGTCGTGACATAGTTTCTATATAGCTTCTTCAAATTAATGTCGCGACCCAAGTTTCATGTCGCAACCGCATTTCTATTATGGTCCTGTCGCTCTTCCAACAGTGTGTCGCAACATAAAACTCCCTGTTGCTCTAGTTCCTTGTCGCGACCCAGTTTTCTTATCGCGACCTAGCCTTGTTGTGCCTTAGTCTTATCTCTTATTTTAACCTATTTCTTGTATTGTAGGAATTCTTGTCGCGACCCAGGAAATCTGTCGCGACAGAGTTATGTTGCCACTTAATTTGATTTCTTTTTTACAGCTTCATTTGGATGTTGCGACATGGTATCTTGGTGTTGTCACTACCTAGTTTGTTATGTCGCAATAGGACTTTTTTTTATTCTGTTGATCTTTGTGTGGCAACTTAGTTTGTTATGTCGCGACTTGACTTTTCTTCCTTCAGCCTATCCTTGTGTTGCGACTTAGTTGCGTGTCGCGACCTGCACTTCTCCTCCCCAGTGTTTGAATCTCCAAGGTAACTTGAAAAGTCCGGCTGCGGACCTTGTTTCTTATCTGTGTTCAGCTTATTTCTGTGTCGCAACCTTAATATCTTTGTTGTGACATCAAAACTTCTCTTCAGCTTGAAGTATGTCGCAACATTGAACTCTTTTGTTGCAACTAGGTCAGTTCACTAAGTCAGCATCACTTGTCGCGACTTTGTTTCTCTGTCAGGACCAAAAACCTTGGCTTCTAATGTCGCGACATTCATTTCTGTGTCGCGACATAACTTCTTCATGCGGTGTCTCAACAGGATTTTTCAAGTTCAAGTAATCAGTGTTGCGACAGTAGATTTTATGTCGCGACATAGGTTATGTCTTCTATTTTTCCTTGTGTCGCAACATAAACTGATATGTCATAGTATTCTTCCTGTATTGCTCTTTAATTTCAAGTCGCGACATAAGATACCTTGTTGCGACATAATCTCTGCTTAGTTCCCATTTCTAGTGTCGCGATAGGAGCTTTTATGTCGCGACAGGTTCCTCCTGGTTTTGACATCCAGCATAAGAAACCTTGTCGAAACATCATCTCTCTTTATCTCAGCTCACTTGTTACATTCTTCTCATGTTCTGTCGCGACACACTGTTATTTGCCACGACATAGCTCTTCTTCTATATTTAGTCATTTGTGTTGCGACAGAAGAAATATTTTCGTGACTGATTTCCTTAGCCATTTGCTTGAACGTTGTCGCGACACACAGAACTTTGTCGCGACATTAGCTGCTGCAATTGCTTTTTTTTTTTTTTCTTTCTTGCTGGATTTTTCTCATTTTTTAATTAAAACTTGCAAAACATAAAGTTGGTGAATTATCCATAATTTGGCATTAAAAAAGATCTGAATATACTAAAATTAAGCCATAAAAATGGATTAAAAATAGATGAGTTTAAAACTCATCACTCATTCTTTGACATTTATCACAATGTTTTACCTATTCAAAATAGTCTTTGAATAGAGTAGACCAATAAAAACTGATTGGAGAATTTTATGGGTTGTTTCTATCTCTTGCAAAATGTCCTCCATATGGTGGTGCATGACATTTATCAATAATTTTACCTTGTATAGTTTCTGGTACACATCTCCTGATAATCATATCCCCAGCTCCTCTTCGAAAGTAGGATCATCCAAATATAGAATCTACTATCAGTTCTCAACTTTCTTTTTTATTGGTCGTTGAATTCATATGGCACTCACAAGCTAAGTAATTCACAATATCGCATAACAGTGGTGTTCGACTGATAACATAAAACAGATACCATTAGAAAGTTTTCTCGCTATTTCTCTTCCTTCTTTTCGCAGTTTTTTCCAATCTGTATATGATCGCTATCACATTGTCACTACCATTCTTGTCTTTAATTTCTAGATCAAATTTCGCAGCGCAAAAATAATGATCTCGACGCCTCGCTTCGACATCTTCTAGCCATCTGACATCTAATTGCAAAAGATGATTAAGTGTATTATTATTTCATGGGACCCTAATATGTAAGGCCTTAATTTTTCACAAGCAAACACCATTGCCAACATCTATTTTTTAGTTGTAAAGTAGTTCTCTTGAGCCTCATTGAAGGTTTTGCTGGCATAGTATATGTCCTTGAACATCTTCTCAGTTCTTTATCCCAATATAACTCTCATTGCATAGTCACTGGCATAACACATAATTTCAAACTCCTTGTTCCAATCACGTGTTACCATGATGGGGTCAGAATCAATCCGATTTTAATTCTCATCAAATGCATTTTGCATGATTCATCAAAATCAACTTGCATCTTTTCCGTAGTCTCGCATAATGGTCCAAAAGATTTTTGAGAAGTCCTTTATGAAATCTCCCGCAAAACCAAAGATGTCTTAGAAACTTCTTATCCCTTGATCAAGTTATAGGTGGCAGGAGAGTTTTTATGATGGAAACCTTTGCTTGGTTTACTTCTAACCCAACTGTGTGCCCCAAGACAATATCCTCTGTCACCATGAAATGACATTTTCCCCAATTTAAGGCTAAATTCTTGTCTTGACACCTCTGAAGTACCGTTTCCAAATTTTCCAGACATTTCTAAAAAATGGATCCATATACTAAGAAATCATCTATGAAGATTTCCATAACCTCTTCCACAAAATCTGAAAAACATAGACATCATACATCTTTAGAAGGTGGTAGGAGCATTCGATAATCTTAAAGGCATTCTTCTGAAATCAAAAGTGCCATAAGGACATGTAAATGTAGTCTTCTCCTGATCCTCAAGGGTTATAGAAATTCTGGCTATAAACTGCACATCCATCAAAAAACAAGAATGGGGGGTGTCCTACTAACCTGTCCAACATTTAGTCAATGAAAGATAGAGGATAATGATCCTTTCTGGTAGCAGTGTTTAGTTTTCTAGAGTCTATACACACCCTCCATCCTGTCACAGCTCTTGTAGGAATCGATTCATTCTTCTCATTTTTTATAACAGTGAATCCATCCTTCTTGGGAACCACATGAACTGGGCTCACTAAGGGCTATCTCGACAGGCTATATATAAAGTCTCGGTGATTTAGCCATTTTTTAGCATTTCTTTCCGACAACTTCTTCATTACCGATTCAATCTTCTTTGATGTTCAACAGAGGTCTTTGCATTATCCTCTAAAAGGATCTTGTGTATGCAGATGGAAGGACATTCCTTTCTAAATCTTTTTATAGACCTGCAATTGTTTCTTTGTGCATTTTCCGAGTTTCAAGCGCTTTTTGTTCTTTAGTCTACCACGTAAATTTTAAATAATAAATGTAGTTTTGCTTTTCGTTCTAAGAAAGCATACTTTAAATGACCGGGTAATTCTTTCCAATGTTAACCTTTCGAACTTGTTTCGTTCTTTCTCGCCTTCCGTTCATTGCCGATTTTTGCACTGCTTTCATTAATATTGAGTATTGCCTCTTTTGATTCAAAATTGGAGTTCAAAAATTCAACATTGATTAGTGCCCAAAAAGTGTTATTTTGAACCCTATTTATTATAGGTTTTGAGTGCTTTTTGTGTACTAATCATTGTAATTAACCCGATTTACACATTAAGGTCCCTCATATCCATCGACGTGATTTTGTGGCAAATTTTGCGCTTGCAAGCCAATAGTGCCAAAATTGTTGAGTCGATCCAAGCACCTAAGAATTCGAAATAAGCTCAAGATTTGCACGTGAGACCATGAAAGAAGATTTAAAACGCAAGAAAAAATGGAGCATTGCGAATTTTGGTTCTCAAGGAGCACCGGCATCTCGCGAGCAATCGTTCCTCCAAAGAAATTGTTCTCTTGCATTTCACGCCTCGCTCTTTTGTTACATTTTTTGCTCTCTTCCCATTTGGTCCTTGTAATAGCAATGTTTTGTTGTTTTGGTATTTTCACTTGTCTCTGTGGCTATATGCTTCATTTGTATACACCGGGCAAGGGCGTTACGTGAATAAAAATTAGGCCCCGCCTGCTTTTTCTTCTTTTCTCCCATTTTCTCTCCCTTTCTCGGCTACCAAACACTCCTCTAAGGATGACAACTCAGAGGATGCTTGGGTTAGACCTCTTCCTCTCAGAAGAGGAGGGCCACTGCCTGATTCGAGGTAAACTCCACGATCCTCGTTTCTTTAACGTAGGCATTTATTTTCATTTATGTTCCTATCCTTCACTCTAGGTTTAAATCTCCTAGATACATCTTGATCGACTCGCATTTGGCAATCTTTAGGTTCATTGGATGCTTATTGTTAGATTCAGTGATATCCATTAGTTGCCTTCTATTTGTTATTGTGAGATAAGTCCAGGAGGTAGGTTTTCACTGTCTGGGACCACGAATGTTCGTTAAATGTCGTCTTTCAAAAAGGAAAATTATTAGGGTTTAGTTTTTAAAGTTAAATGAAGATCCGGTTCGGGAGATGACTATATGTCATCCTCCCCAATGCGAGGAAATGAACCCGGACCTCTCTAGCCTAGACCTTAAACCTGGCCCAATGCTTCAAGGAGTTCTTTTATTTTATTTCGCCTTATTTTCAAATACTTGCAAACCACCAACCCCTTTGTTTTTACCACCACCTAAAATCCAAACAAATTCACCATTTTTGACTTCACTTAAATCATTTGTACGAAGAAAACTCCATCCCCCGTGTTCGACCCTAGACCACTATACTCGCAATAGTTTCTGCAACAAAGAATAGGAGGAATTTAGGATACAAATTTTGTTGATTTCGGATCACCCGACTGTGGCACGAATCAAACATCAAGAACATCAAGATACTGGAAATTCATCTCATTTTTGTTCATTAAACTTTGAATCTTACAATCATTTATCAGTTCGGAACTGATGGGTACTTTTGTTTTTATAATCTTACAATCAATATTATCAAATTCTGGTTGTTTCAAACTCCGTGATCGAGATCAAGTGCATCAAGCCATCTCCAACCCTTGCAGTAAGCTCTCATTTCTTCACATATATAAAAGTTGCTCTTGTATCAAGGAAAGGCCTTCCTAGCAGCAGTGAGACTTATTTGTCTTCTTCAATATCAATAACCACAAAGTCCACATCGAAAATGAATCTTCTCCCACTTTGATGTTTATCCTCAAGAATGACCTAGGCTCAGCTAAGGTTTTGGCTTACCATTCGCAGGTCATGGTCGTAGGAGTAAGTCTCGAACTTAGCCCTTAATTGGCGTATAAGGGCATCAGGTTAATGCTGGCTCTAGAATCACATAGCGCTTTTCCCATTTCAAAATTCCTATTGTGTAAGGAATAGAGAAGATGTCTGGATCTTGCATTTTCATTGGTAAATACCTCTGGATAACTGCATTGCAAGTTGTTGTTAGGTTCACTACTCCTTCTTCAGCAATTTTTCTTTTTCTGCTCAATATATTCTTCATAAATTTAGCATAGCGAGGCATTTGAGTCAATGCCTCTGAAAAAGGGATATTAACCTCTATTTTCTTGAACATGTTCAAGAATCTAGAGAATTTATTTTCTAACATAGCCTTCTGTATCCTCTGAGGGAATGAGACTTGAGGCTTGTAAACTTGAATCTCTTCCTTCTTCCTTAGATCTCCCTCTTAAGCTTGCTGCTTTTGTTGCAATTTTGTTGTTCTCTTCTTCAACAACCTCTGAACTGTACAACTTCAGTTCTCCTCCAATTTCTTCTTTCTCTTCCTTTTATTCTCTTTTCTTTCTCGCTTTCTATCTCTCTCTTCCACTTCTGTGAAGTTACCAACTACAATCCTCGCATTCTTCATTATGTCACTTGGGAAGGCATCCTTGGACTAATTCTGCATAGCTAGGGCTAACTGCCCTACTTGTGTCTCCATATATTTTAGAGGGGCATTCAGATTGCCTAAACATACTTGTGTTTAGCTTCAAAATGCCGTTTAAATCAGCAAATTTCTACCATGAATGTTCGACAGCCTCTTATTTTCTCTCATGAAAGCCTACATCTTTTCTTCAAAGGAAGAAGATCTCCTTTGTCCCTAATTTTCTGCTCTCTAACTTCCTTGTTGCTGTTGTTGTTGTTGTTGTTGGAACCCAAGTGAAGCATAATGTTATTGAAAATTCTGTCTAGGTCTTTGACCTTGTTGTGCTCCTCCCTCATATGAGAAATTCTCATGATTCCTAAGTGTCGTGTAATGAGTTGGCACAGGTTGGGCTTAAAGTTGTAATTTCTATTAGCATTGAGATACCGTGCCTCTCAACTTGGATAGGACCCTCATGGCCAGCGTCCCTCTTCAAAGACTATTCCTCTTCTCATTTTCATCAACTGTTCCCACTTCACTTACTGAGTTCATTCTTCTCTCATGGTTCCTTATTTTGGTCATCAATGCATCTAATTTTGCTTCTATGGCAGTCATCCGGTTCAGCTTTATCACACTATTATCTTTCAGCTTGCTGTCGCTCCCTAAAGTTTCAGATGTAGCTCTATAATTGCATTTGTTAAGGTCTTCTATCAATTGCCTTGCCTTTTTTCAAAGACTTTTCTCCACAAGATGTCACGCATCAATTATACCTTTGAGGTATAATTCATAGAATGATAAAAATATCCATCTGAAAGTGGTCGACATATTCCATGCATTGGGCACTTTTTCACAGCCTTTTACCTTTCATGCATTATAGAGACTTTCATCCTCTCCTTGCTTGAACACTATGATTTCCCCTCTCCTTTCAAAAGTGAGGGCAGGAGGGAAGAATCTACTCATGTAAGCCTCCACCAACTCTTCCCAATTGTTCACTGATCCAATAGGTAGTGACTCAAACCAAGTTGCTACCACATCTCTCAGTGAAAATGGAAACAATTGCAGCTTGATCACTTTAGGTCTCACCCCATTCAACTTGACTCCAGATTTTTAAGCATCCTCATAAATCTTCACATATGTCATAAATTTACCAGATTTCCAAGAATTGGTCTTGCACACCATCAGATCAAAGGCTTTAAGCTCAAAATTGTTGGATTCTATAATAATCGCCAACAATTATTTCCAAGACTGGGCATCCAAAATGTCGCATACCATTTACCTCTAAGGTCTTCTTTGCTTCCGAATAGTTTGTATTCTTTTCTCTCGACCGCCATAGTTTTTCCAGTTATGTATTCAAAGGCAACAGTTCTGCTTCTGGTTTTCTATGTATGAGAAATCTTCCTGAAATAGAAACATATTAAGGTCAAATTAAATATGTGGAAAACAACTATGTCAATTTAAGCTCATAAAATATTTTCAGTAGCTTACTTAGCTACTGCAGTTAAAAACTATTTTTGTGATTTTTTGAAATTTATGATAGAAAAATGTCTAAATTAGCAATTCTCTCTTTGGTAAGAATATTGATATTTAAATTCATCTTTTTCAATCCCCGGCAACGGTGCCAAAAACTTGTTGATTGATTTTTGTACAAACCAAAATATGAAGATCGGCCAAATTCGCAACACTGCCACCAAGAACTAGATCAATCCCCAATAACAACGCCAAAAACTTATTGACTGATTTTTGATATAAAATATGTTGTTGCCTTGGATGGGAAGGCTTTAATTGAAATTGTGTTTTGATTTAGATCACTACAAGTGCACAGGTCATTCAAGTAATAAAAGTGGATTTAAGTTCAGATATCGTTCCTACGAGGAATGATGAAGAATCTAAACATCAATTACCCCATCTACTCAAGATCCTTGCTATTTGAACTCCAAAGTTAAAAGTGATTTGGCTTTAAGCTAAAGGAAAATTTTAAACTAAATAAAAATTTATACCATATATATAGAATTTTAAAATAATTGGATTAGCAAGTTCACTGGGATTAAATTCAATGTATAATTATCAATTTCTGCATCATTTTATAACATTAGTTCAGCCATGAGTTTGAAATCCGAACTTGTCAAAGATGCAAGGTAGTATAGCTTGGATTTCTCCACAAACCATACATTTTATTAATTAGAGATCCATGTTCATTTTGACACATGAGTCTAATCAATTACTTGTAGAATATAATCCCCTTTCTAAGATATGGGTATTTTTCATTCTCAGTACTTCACACCCTTTTCTTAGGATTAAAGACTGCTTGCCATTATAGATAGGATAATGCAAGCCTTCCCCAATTTAATTGGCATCTCATCCATCGAATCTGACAAAATTCTTTGTCTCCTTGATTGATCCTACCAACACGATAAAGATCCTTTCATCGTATTAAAGGAAAACCTTTGATCAACTAAATTGGATATATCATCCGACTAGTCCTCACACCATGGGTAAATCAATGATTTATCTAAGTACTTCAAAGTTCATTAGTTCCATGATATTAGTCTAACATACCCCCTAAGTAATCGTTCGATACTCTAGGAATTCCATCTCCGTGTCACTCGTAGGGCTTCCCGAAATCGAGCAAAATACGCCATTTTCTCAAAACACGCTTACTAATATTCCCGAACAAGCAACTTCAAGAACAATACTACTTAAATAAATTCAGGAGTTCGAACTATGACATTCTTTCAAGTTTAGCAAAACAATAATTAAAGACGATCCAATCCCGTATGAACTCAAATTTTTCAAACTGGTTTATAAAGAACAGTGACTAACTAATCAGGTAAATTCATTGAAATTGCAAACGAACTTAAATAGATGAACTCTAGAAAATTTCCAAATTCATTAAATTAGACAATAATGAAAAACAAAATTTTACGTAGAAACTACCGAAACTTCGTGATCGGATCATCAAGCCAATTCCAAGAAAACTAACTAAATGCTACTCTAAAAACTAAATGAAAGAAAAGAAAATTTAAAGAAAAATAAAAGAAAATTAATATACAAAGGAGTTCCAACTACCTAGAAGTTCTTGGTTTTACGGAAAACCGTGCATAGTGCCTTAGATGCGTCTATTTATAAATTTTCAAATAATGGGCCGCACTTCAAGGCTGAAATTGTGGATCCCCAAAAATTTTGGCCCAATAGGTTGTTTTATTGGGACATAGAAAATTCTGTCGCGACATAATTTTCATCTTTGTTCCTCAGCTCTTATCATGACTTGCAATTTCTGTCGCGACATAATTTTATGCTTTTTTCATGGATTCTATAGCGACGTAATTTTACAGTGTCGCGACTTAGTTCTGCTGAAGCTGGTTAGTAATTGTTGCGACATGAGTGTCTTGTGTCACGACATAAAAACTTTGTTGCAATCAACTTATCATTCTTTGTTGCTCCTAAAAAATATCGCGACATGAAATCTCTTTGTTGCGACAAAACTTCTTGTTTTTCAACCTTTCTTTATGTTGCAACATAAGTTATAGATGTTGCAACATAATTTACACCGTGTCGCGACAGTCTTCTATTCTCTCATTTCCATCTTTTGTCGCGACATAATTCTCTACCTCCAGCTCTTCAACTTTGTTGCAACATTCTTTGCTATGTTGCGACATACTTTTTATGGTTCTTTTCAACCTTTATCACGACAGAGTTGTCTTTTATCGCGAAAAAAATTCTCACATTTGCATGTTGCTGTTGTCGCGACAGACCTTTTCTTCGTCGCGACATAGTCTTGTTGTCTTGCATTGTTGAGACTGAACTCTGTGTCGTGATAGACTCTAGCGATGTCGTGACATATTTTCTTCTTTGATCTTTGTATAGCTGACATTTTGTTCACTGACATTGAAATCTTTGTCATGACAAACTTTTTTGGGCTTATCTTATTTCTCTTCCATTTTCTGTAGCGACATAATTTTCTTTTGTTGCGACATAAATTTCTTACTCTGCTGCTTTTATTGTTGCGACATAAATTTGATTATTAAGACAAACTCTATTTCCATTGCTTGATCATTTTTGCGACAGAGGTTTCTTCCCTTAGTTCTTCATTGTGTCGCGACATACTTTTATGTCGCAACATCCGTCTTTTAATTCTTCTCAGCTTTTGGAGCGACAATAGATTTCTTTATCGCGATAGAATTCACCTCAACCTAATGTTGTGTTTGTCGAAACATAAAACTTCTCTGTCGTGACAAAGTTGTCTTGACTTTAATGCGACAGATGTTGTGTCATTGACATAGTTGTCTTCTGTCACGACAAGGCTTTTCTGTTATCTTCAGTTCTTTATGTCACGACAAAGTTCCACTGCCATTTACCTTGATCAATGTCGCAACAAAGTTGTCTTTTGTCACGATAAAGTTTTGTCTTATGACTTCCTTTATGTCTCAACACTCACTTCTTTGTCGCAACATTTCTCAGCGAATCTCTCTCATATTATGTTGCGATAAAGTTGTGAAATGTCGCAACAATCTTCGTTTATGGATTGAGTTCATCTTGATCTTTGTTACGACATAAAGCTACATGTTGCGACATAGCTTCTGCTAGTTCTATTGAGGTTATGTCATGACATTTTGGAACTATGTCGCGAAAGAGATTTCTGCCTTGGCTAATAATTATGCTTTTCTTACTAGAATTTTCTCTTTTGATTTAAAACCTACAAAACACAAAGTTGGTGAATATTCCATAATTCAGTATTAAAATGACTCATAGCTTCTAGAAATATGCCAGAAAAATGGATTAAAAATAGACGAGTTTAGGACTCATCATGTTCATATAAAGGTTGGCTAGAAAGGCACAATCGGTCCAAGGATGACCTAAATCATCTCCCAAATGTTATGGTTTATAGGATTTCTCCTCAAGCGATAATTAAACAAGTTCTAAAGTTTTTAGAGATCATGAAAGATATGCTTGCATAAGTCTTCTCTAAGCCAAGAAAAATCAGTTAACCGGGTATGACTTATGCTTTGAAGTGCAAAGAGTTTACAACTAACATAACCAACCATATGATCAAACATGCATTTTGTGAAGAAAAAAAAAACATCTTTCATTTTCCCACTTACTCTAGGAGGTTTGATTAGTTATCATCATTGACCTTCAATACAAACCTAAAACAACACTCACTCAAGACATTTCACTCTTATTTTTGTTTATGAACCCTTTATTTAAAACTAAAAACAACCCAACAACTAAATCAACAGCTAAAAACAAAACATACTAAAACTAAACACATAGAAACTAATGAAAACAACTAAAAATAGGATAATTGAAGTTCAAATTTTTTTTAAACAAAGGGACACCCCAAACTTAAGACATGCATTGTCCTTAATGTATGAAATATTAAGAGTAGGAATAGAGGACTCCACTAGATGATCAAGTGTGATCATTGGACTCAGGTTGAGGTAGGTCTTAATGAAACTCCTCTAAAGTATGCTCTACTTGGGTGTAGAAGGTGTACATTAAGCTCTTGAATTTCTCCTGAAGTTTCAAGTCTCCCAAAATATGAAGGCAACTTCAATGCCCTAAAAAAATCACAAACAAAAACTAACATAAATACCCAAAAACAAGATCAACATGCAAAACATACTAAAATAACTACAAACAAACTAAAGTAACTAATGGATAGAGATCCTTATTTAGCTTGGGTTGCCTCCTAAGAAGCAGCTCCATTTTTAAAGTCCAAATGGACTCTTTGGAGAAGTCCGAGAGCTTCGCAGTGGCTAATCATCCATTGTGCTTAAAGATACTTCATCATCCTCATATAACATTAGGATGGTTTCCTCCACTCCATTCGTTAGGAAGGAGATATCTATGCTCAAGCTTTCTTCATTCTCTAGGATTTGCATGCAAAACGGCCTGCACAAGATCAAGTAATACTTGGCTTGTGGTAAGGAAGGGTTTTCCCAATATGATTGGTAATGGCTAATCCTTTTTTATGTCCCTTACCACAAACTCAATGGGAGGGGCTATTCTTCCCAGGACTACCTTTGCAACTTTTTTTTTGGTGCATTACAAACTCTTCCTCCATTTCATGGTCATTCTTGTCCCCATCAACTAGTTCTTGCTCATAGCTCAATGACCTTGTTTTACACTCCATTTCATGATCATTAGGGAATGTCTTGGATGATTGCCTTTGAATTTCTAGGATCAATTGCCCTATCTAGGTCTCTATATTTTTCACAGATGTTGACAACCTTGTCACATATGCTTCCACCTTTAACAGCCTAGTGTCTTGGGCATCATGTCTCTTCTTAGCTTCTTCCAATAGAGCAATAACAATTTCCTCAAATGCAAATGAACTCTTTTGTTCTTGATAGTTGAAGCTCGAAGCTCCTTGCCCTTGACTTTGAAAAGGTGAGCCATGTTGAGCTTGTTGACTAATAAGCTTGGAGATAGAGGCAAGTTGAGCTTGGATGACGAAGAGTGAGTCTTCGTCCACTCCTTGGTATATTAAGTTTTGCACCTACGGTCAAAAATCACAAAACAAATCTCCAAAACAAAAATGAATTAAATTGAAGACAAAGAAAAATGACAATAAAAGAAAAATAAACAAATGCAAAATTTTTCTTAAAGTAGAAAACTTATTTTTCACCAAAATATCAATCCAAACACTAAACCGTGACAATGATCCCCGACAACGGCGCTAAAAACTTGTTAGGTATTTTGCAACGCACTAAACTTAACTACAAGTGCACAAGTCGTACAAGTAATAAATTTGGACTTGAATGTTCGTATATTGTCCCACGAGGATCTATGCGATTCAATGAGGATTAAGTACCCCGATTACTCAAGCTATTCACTATCAAAGCTAATAAAATGAATAGACATGGAAATTTTAAAATAAAAATAACAATCAAAGTGAAATAGAGGTGATTTAGGTTTAACTAACAAATAATTAGAGTTAAATGGAAGAAAAACTCAAAGGCTAGAGATACTAGGGTTGATTGTTGTTCTTGATGCTTCGTGATTTAAACCAATTAAGCTCGAGTTATATGAAAATACAACTTATATTTGTCCAAGGAACAAGGTATGGGTTTTCACTTTCGTTGCAACCCCCAATTTCTCACACTAACTCCTTATTCAACATTAAAGTCCATCTAGTATTTAGAGTGATACTTTTCTCGACAATTTTTCCTTAGGTGTTACATTAGTCCTTTGGTAAGTCCATACAATAAAACAACACAGCGTGCAAAGGAATCAATCATTGTTAAGTCCATATGACCCCTCCTTGATGCTAATTGATGTATTGCCCTAATGAAATCCATTTTAGTACTAGACATTTTAAGCTCCTAAATCTCTTTGATTAGGTTAATTTGATTTCCTTTGATTAAATCACACTAACATGAAATTGTAAAAACCCCGGGTTCTATACTTGCTGTCACTCGAGTGACACTAGATGAATGCCTTTGAAAAGTGGTCTTAAAAAAGATTCCCAATATGATTTAATTAAAAGAAAACATAATCATCAATATTTACATCAACAACATCAATATAAGCATATTTGATATTCAAAAATACTATAAATCAACACATCAAAATTAAACAATCAACTAGAGAATGTTTAGCTTAACATTGAATGATTCTCAACCACAAAAAAAGAAGTTAAACATGTTCATTGACTGAAAGAAAAGAGGGTAGAGAAACAAATCCATGTGGAACAAAGATCCTCTTCTCTAATCTTCAATCTTCTAACCTTTTTCCTTGACTTCTCCTTCTCTTCTTGTAAAATCCTATACTTTTGAGCTCTTTAGGGTTCTTCCATTTTTATTTTGGCCTCCCAAGTGGTTTCCCTCTTTTATAGGGTTCTTTTGGCTTTTACTCTTTTCCAGGCTCGGACCTGAAATGGCCTTAAAATGGGCTTCTAAGAAAGCTGGTCCGTGTTGCTTATCGCGACAAGCCAAAATATGATCTATGTAGCTTTTTCCATTGAAATTCCCAAAGTTGTAACTTTCTCATTCATACTCCAAATTGGGCATTCTTGGATGCGTTGGAGAGCTCTTGAACTCTAGAATGCATTTTTGGGTTGAGTAGAGCCATTTTAAGTTGTCATTAACACACAAAAATCAAAAGGTCATATGCTTGTTGTGTATGGTGGCTTCTTGGTCTTCTTTGGTTCCTTTCAAGCTCCTTTTTGCTCATTTTCTCCAAAGTTGACCTAATCACAAAAATGATGCATTTAAACATTAAAGCACTAATAATCATCATCAAAATCATAAAATGCACAAAAAATGGGATTATAATCATGGTTTGAAATGCACTCATTACCAAGTTACTATCATTCGGGTTGGAGGACATATGAGGATTTCTCCTATGGAAATCTAAGTTTTCAAAGATAAGAAGGCTCAAGTTCTAACTATCAAGGACAAATCTAACATTCGTCTTTTGAGGAGCAAATTCTTGTCTTATTAGATAAGACTAAGAAGGAAAATGACGCTCAAGAAAAGCGGTTGTCCAATATGGAAGCCAATTTTGCCAACTTGGATGCTTGATGAGTTTCCAAGCTGCTCATTACATACTCGGTTTTGGTATGTTTTAAATTGTTTTGGAATCAGCGTCGGTGAAATCAGCGTCGCGGCGTTGAGGTACATTTGGAAAAAAAATTTCTAAGTATCATAAAACTCCTCTGAATGTGCGAGCAATAGGTTTCCCTAGTAATCCCTCTTTCGTTGCAAAAATTTTGGAGCTAGAAAACACAACAATAACCTAACGCAATTTAATTATTAGCAAAAAACTTCTGAGAAAACTTGAATCTCTAAAATTATAACAAAAATACTTAAAACTGAGTTGAAGAAAGAAAATCTCTAAATGCTTGCGTTGCCTCCCAAGTAGCGCTTTGTTTAATGTCGCTAGCTCAACAAAGTTGTATCTCAATGAAGGTGCCCCGAACATAGAAAGTGATTAAAGTACTCTCTCGTGCTTGATACCCTTTGCTTTCCGAGGTGGTTCAAATATCTTTGTCTCAGCACCATCAACTCCCTTGGTTTCTTTCTTTATATCTTCCTTCTTTCTTTGCCAGTCATATCATCACAGTTTACCAAGTTTCCATGCATCCTCTCCTCGTGACTGGACTTAAGGATGTCATCATTTGTGTTATCATCTGGATGCTTCATGGCTTGAAATACATGGAACGTGACCTCATCTCCTTGAACTCTCAATTTAAGCTCACCCTCTTTAACATCAATTTGTGCTTTTCTGGTAGCTAAGAAGGGTCTACGAAGTATGATGGGGACCTTATCATCTTCTTCCATGTCTAAGATGACAGTCTACTAGGAAGAGGAACTTATCCACTTTTACCAAGACATTTTCAATTACACCCTGTGGATGTTGTAAGACCGGTCAGCCATTTGTAACATGATTGTAGTCGGTATTGCTTCCCCCAAATTCAACCTTTTAAACATTGATAGTGGCATCAAATTGATACTTGCCCTCAAATAACAAAGAGCTTTACATGATAACGAGTTCCTGCTGGAGAATGGTATAGCAAAACTACCCGGGTCTTGAAATTTTGGTGGGAGCTCCTTTTGGAGGATTGCATTGCATTCCTCCGTAAGCAAAATGGTCTCATAATCACCAAACTTCTTCTTATTTGAAAAGATTTTTTTCATGAACTTCATGTAACTTAGCATGTTCTCAAGTGCATCCATGAAGGGTATATTTATGTGAAGTTTCTTAAAGATATCAAGAAAATTGACAAATTGCTTCTCCAACTTACCCTTCTTTAACTTCTGAGGGTACATGATGCATGGGGTGGGTACTTGGACAGAATGCTTCTCCGTTTGTATCTTCTTATTATCCTCATTCTTTTCCTCATTTTGGGAGGCTTGCCTTATACGCCTCAGTCTTTGAGGAAAAAGTACTTCTGTGAGATATGGGAGTGGGTTATCCAAAGACACCTTAGACTTTGATTATTTCCCTTTTTTAACTGGCTTCTTTGTTATCTTAGGCCTTGAGGTTTGACCCACCTTTATGTCCTTTTCATGGCTTTTTCTTAGTCCTGAAGCTCTTTCCCTCCTGAGGTGGTAGCCTTCTTGAGTGTTCCATACCCTTTCTTCTTGGGTTGACTTTCGAGGCACTCAATAGATTGTCGTGTTACCTTTCATTGAGTAATGACGCCATTTGACCCATCTACACTTCCAAATTCCTAAGTTTAGTGGCTTGATTGGTTAAGGAAGTTCTCGTCTCATTTTTGAATTGGTGTTGAGATTTTTGCATCTCTATCTGCATATCCGCTAGCTGCTCCAGTTTCACTTCTAAGGTAGACTTCTTCTCCTGGGGTAGTGAAGAGGGTTTCATTTGCTCCACAGGATTTCTAGTATTGGAGTTCTTCCATGAGAAGTTTGGGTGACTCTTCTAACCTGGATTGTAATTTTGAGCATAAGGGTTAAAGTTCTAATTAGGAGGGAATTTGGCCAAGTACTGAGCCTGCTCAGTTGTTAATTTCCCCATGAGATTCATCATATTGCATTCTGTAGTAAGGTGGGGTCCATGGCAACTATCATAGGACAAAGGACTAACTTAGGCCATATGAGCTGATGCTTGAGAGTTCTGTAATTGAGCTAGACCTACAACTGCTTACAAAGTGAAGAAATTTAGGATGCCAAATTCGTAACCGCGTCTAGATCATGCAACCCAGCCACTTTCTTCGGTACTGCTCTTTCAGTTGGCCACTGCCAATTGTTCAGCGTTATATTCTCAAGAATCTGGTATGCTTCTATCCCATTCTTCCCCAGAATAGCTCCTCCCATGGAAGCAACAATTAGAGTTCTTATAGGTACACTTAGCCCATTATAAAAATAATACATTTGCATCAATTTAAGTAAATTATGATTAGGGCATTTCCTTAAGAGATCTTTGTACCTCTCCCAAGATTCATAAAAGGACTCACCATCTAGTTGGCATAAATTGTTGATGTCTATCCTCAACTTTGCTGCCTTGGCTAGTGGGAATAACCGAGTTAGAAACTTGTTAACTAGCTCATCCCATGATGTGATGGAATCTGGAGGCTTTGTGGTAAGCCAATGCTTTTCCTTGTCCTTCAAAGAGAATGGGAAAAACCAAGGCGGGATGGCATCATCAACGACTCCATTATACTTCACCATATCGCATGCTTCTAAAAAGTTCCGCGATACCAAGGCATTTGGAGTCCTCGATGGGAGAGTCACAGTAAGTGTACTCCTTGTAGGGTGAAGGGTGATGGACTTTAGCTCGAAGTTATTAGCTTGTATAGCCGGTCTCCTTATCACAGGCTAAGTAGTTGATGTGGACGAGCGTAATCTCTTATGGGTCTTAGGACATTGTCCATCTGTGTAATATTAGTGCACCCATCTCATTCTAGAACCAACTTCTTCTATGAAATCCTCCATATTTTCCATAGGCTGATGTTCCAATTGACTAGCTGCTCTCTTATCTCTCCGAATTCTTTTCAAAGTCTCTTCGATTTCAAGATCTAATGGTATAAGATTGTCAGCCCTCAATCTTCGCATGCAACCTAATGGTACATGAAAATTTCAAAGAAGAAAACTAAATGTCAAAAAATAAAATAATAAAAAAATGAAAATTGAAAACAACCAACTTAAAAGAAATGTTTGAAGTACTAGAGATGTACTTAGTATCAATATTAGCATAAAACATCAAAACACCCACAACATGACGCCAAAAACTTATTGAGCATATTTGTGTTTTTGTATTAAAATTACATGAAAAGGATATGCAATTACTGCCTATTCGTGCAAATATACACATACCAAATAATACAGTGTACTAAGCGTACAAATATCGATCCACAAGGAGGAACGAGATGCAAATCTTAGAAATTGAACCTCTCTAATATCTAAACGAACAATTGTGATGATTTTGAATAAGAAAATCTAAATGAAAATACTGAGTAATAAAACTAGTAAATTGATTACAAAAGTTGAGGGTTTCTTAAGATAAAGAGGTTCTAGGGTTTTTGGTGTGATTAGACAATCCACCTATATATGAACCAAAATCCTATTCTAATGTTTCATTAGACAATCACACACCACCACCACCATTGTAGTGATCCTTTAGATCACTAGGGGAGTTCTCTATACCCGTCATTTATGTTTATTACCATTAGGGACCATGTGCATTTCAAATTGAGGGATGCGGGTGATTGGTTTTGGTATTATTTGATTTTGGATCTAGATTGCTCATGTATTACTCTTTGGTTCTCTTTAGGTCATATTCATTGTTAATCACTCATGCTAATCATGATCACATATGTTTGTTGGGTCTATATGGATGACCTGGAATCTAATTGGGTAGTTTTGTGCTGTAATTTGCCTGTGTTGGTCCTGGCAGAGACCTTGGAGTTTGGTTAAAGTAAGCTAGTTTAGTGTTTGTTAGAATAAATTGCATGCTTTAGGTTAGTTTTTCTGTAGTCCATGTTTCCTTTTCATTCGTGTTTGTGTCATGTGTCATGTATATTAAGTGAGTTTGATGCCATTGATTGCTAACAGAAGGTCATGTTGAACACAAGTTCTTGAAAAAGGCAAAGTGTTTAGTGGAATGGGACCCTTAAGCTATTGAATGATTTGGAATTGTGTGCTTGCACGGTATGGGTGATTTAGCCTAGTTACCATCTTTGTACTTCAAGACATTATTTCTCAAGGAATTTATCACACACACACTTTTGATCTCCCTTGTATACCTCGGTCTCGGACCCTATGCCTTGAATCCAACTACCCTTGGGGGATTCTAACCACCTAAGTGATGGGACACCTAATCAAAAGTTGCCCTTTGAGCTGACCAAAATAGAAATAAAAATGCAAAAATAACAGAAAAAGTAAAAAAAGAAAGATAAAAAGAAAAAAAGAGTAAAAAATAGGTATATGAATATGAATATGTGGGATTATCTAATCGAAATCCTAGGCAGAGTCTGAGGGGCCTTTCAAAGCCTAATGCCTTGAGCCAACTGGCGAGTCATTGACTTCACTCCCCGCTACATGGGATAGATGATGAATCATTCCCACGACCTAGGGCCTTTGAGTTTGGCTGAGTGTTCAGGGTGAAGTTCGAGGGGAACTAAATGCTTGGTGCCCTTAACCAACTGGTGGGGAGTCACCAATGGATCCCAGCTACAAGGACACTCATTTAAAACTTCTTGGCATTGGTTCTCTTTCATTTTTAGGTATTTGGGTTATTTTTGTTATAGGTATTTCGGTATGAATAAAAAAGGTGTGTTCTTATCCTTTCCTAGTTAGCTTCTTCCAGATAGGTGAGTTGAACTTAATCTTGGGGATACTAGGACCTTGCTATACATTGGAGATCATACTATAACCCACAAGTAGATTCCTTGGGAAGAGTCATTGACGACTTAGGGGTGGGGGGGTTGATTTGCGTTGCTGCCCTGCTTGGCCGCCATGTTCCTTAGAGAGTTTAATAGTTTAAGGATCCTAAATTTTAGGTGAAATGGCTAATATTCCTTAATTTTGTTCATATTGATCCTTCCATTTGGCAGCATGTTATCATATTCATCTCATTCTTATTAGTCCATTTTTCTTGTTAGTGTGTCAGTGGTGTTTTGAGTCAATCTCTTGCTTGGGGACAAGCAAGAATCTAAGTCTGGGGGTGTGATGAGTATCCAAAAACACTTATTACATACTCGGGTTTTGGTATGTTTTAGACTGTTTCTATAATTAATTTAATAGTATTTTCGCTTCATATACTAATATGTAGTTTTTTTTTGTAGTTAGGTCAAAGTTCAGCATTTTGGGGGCATTTTGGAGGCTAAGAGAGGAAAGAATCGAGTTCTTCCTCTGGCCGCGGCGTCGTTGGTTTGTTCGCGGGTTCGGCCCTGGATTTGGTAGTCGGGAGCAGCTCTCTTTCGGGGTTTTTAAGGAAGAACAACTTAATGATGAGGGGTTAGCACATTGAGAGACAACGGCTAATGAGAGTGGAGAAAGGAACGACATAGAGTCCGACGCTAGTCGAGAGGCAGTGAATCGGGGGAAGAAGACTAGTGATCACCCAATCTTTTAGCACTAGAGTTTTCTACCCATACTTTCCTGTTTTCTCCAGATTTTATGATGTACACGAATTTAATTATGTTCTAAACTTAAACTCTAGGGCTTTGGTTCTGTATTAGACATGAAACTTATATCTACTTGCTAGAATTCTTCCTTTTATTGTCTCATGGGATTGAACCTCTATTGATTCATTCTTGATTTATTTGCATAGTAATGTCGCCCAGCATTGCGTGGTGTGTGATTCTCTATGAGATCTGAGAAGGGAGTATAGAATTAGACTTAGGTGAATCAACCTAATTAGCTTGGTGGTGTAGAAATCATCAGTAATTAGGAGGCTTGCAGGGTTCTTGGAACTTAAGGCATTGCTAATGCTTGGGGTTGAGCTGAGAAGCAAGAAACCTAGTATTAGTTAGTAGGTCACTTGACCTCAAGAGGGGCTCATAATTAAAATGGTCAAGAATCACCTTGGAGAATTGTCCAATGAAACATTAGAATAGGATTCTGGTTTAGATATAGGTGGATTGTCTAATCGCACCAAAAACCTTAGAACCTCTTTATCTTAGAAAGCTAGTTAACTTGCGTGTCCAGGTTCTTAGTTTTATTACTTAGTATTTTAATTTAGATTTTCTTATTCAAAATCATCACAACTATTCATTTGGATATTAGAGAGGTAGTTCAATTTTGGTACTTAGCATCCCATTCCTCCTTATGGATCGATCTTTGTACACTTAGTACACTGTATTACTTGACACGTGTATACTTGCGTGAATAGGTAGTAATTCCGTATCCTTTTCACGTAATTTTAATACAAAAACACAAATACGCCTATCAGTAACCATGAAGAATCTGGAGACTCAAAGTTTAAAAGGAAAGCAATACATCAGCATTAAATGAACAAAGAGGACAAATGACAACCATGAAGACTAGTTATCAAATGTGGAGGGACAGTTGTTAACCATTGTGCCTGATAAGAAAACTTGGAAATCAAATTGGGTAGCTAGCCCTTGCCATAAACAACAATCTTCAAGGCTACTCCTAAAACATAGAAGATGATGACATGAGGTGTAACATATAGTACCTTTAGGCTTTGAGGAGAGACTAGGCTCGATGTGGTTGAGGAAAGAAGAGCCTACTATTGAGGAAAAGTCATTATTGAAAAAGATTCAAGTTGAAAAGAAACATCTGGGAATAAAAGTTGAAAATGTTTTGGTTGGGAATGACAAGTTCAATTTCCCTATTTATTTTGTGACTTAGGGCATGGAAGAGAACGGACAAGTCTTGTCTATAGGAAGACCTTCCATTGCCACAAGTCAAGTGTGGATTGATGCCGAACATGGGGAGATTACCTTCCTTATTGGTGAGCAAAAGTAAGTTCAACCTCGACAAAGCATGCCACTTCTGAATGAAATGAGGATGTGCATGAGAATGATGTACTTCCGTATTGAAGAGCATGCACCTATATTCCTTCAATAGGACACTCTTGAAGTTTGGAGTTGTGGTCGACTCACTCCACCAAGTTGAAATTTGAGCTTATATCACCCATTATGGAGGTAGAGGAGTGTATCCTTGCGTACGATGAGGATGATGAGGGAGTATGTAACACCCCGAAATATACCCTAGTCGTTTTCGACATGTTTAGGGTATTTTGTAGGCATAATTTGAATGTTTCGTGATTTAAATGCAAAACATGGAAATTGAAAACCCGAAGTGTACAAGGCAGGACAAATTGTAATTTGTTAAAAGGGCTTAAAAGTCATAAGTTGATAAGATGAGAGTCCAAAATTAAAATAACATAAAGTATAGTTCGATTAATAGAATGAGGAAGGACTAAAAGGCAATTAGAGAGACTTAACCCAAAAAAAAATGGGTTTTAGGG
The DNA here is from genome assembly GCA_016808115.1 of Tetrastigma voinierianum. Taxonomy (NCBI): domain Eukaryota; kingdom Viridiplantae; phylum Streptophyta; class Magnoliopsida; order Vitales; family Vitaceae; genus Tetrastigma; species Tetrastigma voinierianum. Next base: position 183,783 of record JAEQBH010000819.1, read on the forward strand.
CCAAACATAGCCTAAGGAAAACCTTGATTTAAGACCAAATTTGGTCTCAATTTGGGGGAGAAAAACCGTGGAGAAGAAGGGAAGGAGAAGAAGAAGAAGAAGAAGGAAGAAGAAGAAGCCAAATTAAGTTATGGAACTATGACCATTAGTATGGATACATGTTTTGGGTTGTATGAAGCAACCTTGGAGATAAGGATTTCTTGTTTGGCATTTGATCTTTCTAGGGTTTTGTTAGGATTTCATCCTAACCCTAGATTTCTTGAAAATAGGGGTGGTAAAACCATAAATGGTACAAGATGAGTATGGAATCCTCCCTTTAAGGTTGGATTCATGGTTTAATTGCAAAGTAATGGAGTTTGGGTTAGAACAAACCCTAACTAATCCTTGTGTTTGGTTTGTGTATGGGTTATGACCGATATTATAATTGTTTTGGGAGTAATTCATGAAAGGTTTTGAAGAAAGATATGTAATGAAAGATGATTTGAGTAGAATAGAGGTTATAAGATAAATTTGGAGTGGTTTTGATGAGTATATAGATTATTGAGTTGATTTGGGTAGCAAAATATGGAAAAATGGGAGAAAAACCACATTTTCTGGAAATTTTCGAGGAGTGGTATCGGTACCAAACAAAGTGGTACCGGTACCATAAGTGTTCTGTCCACTGGTACCAGTACCGGTACCCATTGCTCTATTTTGACCAGCGTTCGTATTTTGGCCATAACTTGCTCATTTCTTATCCAATTTGAGTGATTCAAGTTGCTAGTTAAACTAGACTTCAAGGAGAATAAAACACCCTTAAATAGATACCTTCAAATTCTGAATCTATGTGGCCCAAAAATTCACTCAAAGAGGGACTATGTTCAAGCAAATTTCTGCTTCAGTTTTGATCATAGAGTAGTCCGGGTTGTTTAGGACATAACTCGAGTTTCGGTGCTCCGATTTTGGTGATTCTAGTTGGACAATGAAGCCTTGCGCACTTAGATTAAAAGGGTACAAAGAACCAGGGTTAGATATGGAGTTAAGACCCACACGAAAATGAGTATTTCAGCGGCTAGTTTGGCATGAAAATCTGCAACGAGTTTGGATGATTCAGTGGAATGATTCCAATTTCTAAGTAAAAGTAGATTCATGAGACGAATACATGAATGAGTGTGATACATAGAAATTAATCTTTGTCTGAAGTATATGAAATGCCATATCACGAGGCATGAAACAAAGAAAAATATAGGAAATGCAATGGCACTAGATGTTTATGAAACATGAATATGATATGAAATATGAAAACGAACTGAAACATGAACATGAACATGAAAGGCAATGACATGAACCTGTAATGTGTGAGAATACTTTATTATAAGGCAGTGAAGTTCTTGAACTCATATAATTATAGAATTTTCCTAAGACCCGATTATTGAATAACATAGCACCTGCATTCACGTGAAATGGAACCGCATTATAGTATGGTACTCTGATTGAATGCGACGGCACTCGGCCCGATGCTTGACACATTATTAATTTGGTACTCTCTGATTAGTGCAACGACACTCTCTGACCATGCTTCGACACATTATTGCCGACTCCCAATTAGTGAGGCGACACTCTGTAGTGCTTAGACACTCTGCTTTGTGCTCACGGCACCTCGATCTTTGTACTATACCTTTGGGTACTTATTGTGCTATGTCCTACTCATTCCGTATTACTGGTCTAGGCAATCCAACAGTTACATGATAAGACTCTGAATAAAGAATAAGAGTAAAGAAATGAATATGGTAAAGATCTTAATGTACTGGTACCTCTGTATACGTGCACGTAGGTATCTGGTACTTTTGTACAAGTAAAATCTACCATGTTCTCTCTGGGCCTTCCCGCATCGGTAATATAAGTATAAGTTCTGTGTCTGAGAATAAGCTAGTAATACAAGTATAAATCTTAAATCTGAGAATAGCTCTGTATCATAATTATAAGTTCCATAAGACAAGTATATGCTCCGTAATACAAGTATAAGATCTGAAATACAAGAATAAGCTCCGTAATACAAGTATAATATCCGTAAGACAAGGATGTGCTCCATTAGTACAAAAGTACAAGATCACAGTACAGAGTATAAGTAGTACTTCACGGGTGCCAGCCTGCTGTAATTCCTCAGAGATCTCGGATAAGTATTAGTCGACATAAGTTCAAGTAGATGTCCTTTGGGAGATCTGAATAATTATAAGTCCGAGACAAGTATAAGAATAAGTCCGATATATATGTTCTTTGGGAGATTTGCATACGTATACGTCTGATACAAGTACAAGTATGTGTCTTTTGGGAGAGTTGAACAAGTAGTACTTATGGGTACTTCCGTATAAGAATAAGTTCATAACACAGTATAAGGATTCGTAATACAAATATAATCTCTATAGTACCTCACGCAGTATCTACGAACAAGTGTAAAGCTGATGAGTATAAGTACCAAGCCCTGCCTTAATTTATACGTATAAACTTTGTAGTACCTAAAGGTACCTCTGTCCTGACATAAGTTACGTGAACTCCTACGGGAGATCCCGAGATAGACATAAGTACCTCCATGGAGTATAAGCTCACATGCGCTTACGGAGGTGGAACAAGTATAAGATAGATAGAAGTATGAGTATGTGGATAAGTACTCCGTCTAAGTATATGTATAAGTTCGATGCAGTATCTGAAAGTCTGTGAATGATATGTGTCCCTACGGAGATAAGTATAAGTATGTGACCTACGGGAGGATCGGAATAAGAATAAATTACTTGCTATAGTATAAGATTCGGAATGATATAAGTATAAGGCCAAATAAGAATAAGTCTCTTTATAAATTAGCAAGACTAGAGTAAGTATAAGTTTGCTATAAGTATAAGAGTATAAGTTCGGTCACGGGTATACGAGAGATCCCGAACCGAATGTTACAAGGATAAGTATATGCCAAATTTGTTTTATGAATTCATGAGATTACGATATACGAGTGCGTTATATGTTATTTGTGATTCAGTATAAATGCATAGTACCGGTATAAGTTATAAGATATGTTTCCCACTAAGCGTAAAGCTTAGCACGGGTTTTTAATCAGGTGTAGGTACGAGGAGGAGGACTGCGATCTTAGCATAAAATTTGGGCGACACACTAGTAGGTTCATCCGCGGTATGTCAGCTACGATTTGTAAATGTAAGAAATACGGAGTTTTGTATATGTAAATGGGACTCGATTATGTGTGTATAGATTTTATGGACACCGCTCCGGTGGTAGTTCTTTTGTGTATGGAAATGATTTTTGTTATTACGAAATTGTTTGTATACCCAGCAATTACAAGTTGACTTTTGGAAAAAAAAAAAACGGTAAAGAGTCAGTATAGTCTCGCCCGAAGACTCGGTTCGAATCTGCCATTCGAGTCGGACTGGGAATCGGGGTGTGGCAATGTGCCGTGGATGATAAGAGCTGACGAATCTCTCGAACTTCTCCGAAGAGTCTAGCTAGACTCTAAAAATTGAGTAGCTTCCTAGGAGGCAACCCAAGCTAAATAAGGATTTATTTCCATTGGTTACTTTAGTTCATTTCTAGTTATTTTCGCATCGTTTGCATGTTGATTTTTTTTTTTTTTTTATATTGGTTTTAGTTTGTGTTTTTTAGGGCATTGAAGCTACCTTCCTATTTTGGGAGACTTGAAACTTCAATAAATTCAAAGAGACAATGTGCACCTCTACACCAAGTAGAGTATACTTGGGAGGAGTTTCATCAAGACCCACCTCAACGAGATCAATGATAACACTTGATCATCACAAAAAGTCCTCGTCCTACTCTTCGTTTGTTTTATTGGTTTGCCGAAAATTTTCTTTTGTGTTATTCTAGTTGGTTGTATGTACCTATTCTATGCAAAGAAGAAAAGACATTGATTTAGAAAGTGAAAGGAAATTGAGGAATTTGAGAAAGTCACAAGATAAAAAATTAGAAATGGAAGACGAACATAATGATGGTTAGAGTGAAAGCCAAAGTGAACAAAGTGAGCATCATAACATGCAACTCACTTTAGGAGATTATTGGAGGTTGGTGGTTAATGAGAATTGTTTAGGAATTCGAAGATGCCAACAATTTTGAATTGAAAGCAAGTCTAATTTCTATAGTGCAGCAAAAATAGTTTGTGGGACAATCTATGGAAGATCCCAATGGGCACATCTCCAACTTTTTAGAGCTATGTGATACCATAAAGATGAATGGGGTGGATCACAATTTCATAAAGCTAAAGTTATTCCCTTCTCTTTGCAAGACAAAGCAAAAAAGTGGTTTCAAGGACTACCTTGAGGATCAATTGATACATGGGGAGATATGGTTGAGGCTTTTCTTACCAAGTTCTTCCCTCCTTAAGTAACATCATTTCGAGGCTGATCTTGGGGACCCGGCTAGAGAAGCTTGACCGGTTGAGCGGATCCAGAGGCAAGAAACCGGGGACCTTATTTGAAGCCTTTTATCAAATACATTTTACCCTACATTAATATAGCGTTTTGTTCATAATCCTGCAGAAGTGATTTCATTGAGGCAAGCTCATAAGCATTACAAATTCAATACGATTCCTTTACAAAATATGCATTTAACCAAAAATGGCATTTTATGTGCCATTACAACATAATATACAAAATCATATTTAGATATAAATTTTAAAAATAATTCCGAGTTGAACTCCTTTTGTTTTTACAAAGTAATGTCATGCTCAAAATGGTGAGGATATAATGTAGGGCATACTCACCAGAACTTCCCAGAATGACTTTGAGTTCCTCGACGCCGATTAGCTTTCAATCAGCATCTATCACTTGGTACCTGCACATTGTTAAAACAATACGCTAAGCATTTTCATGTTTGGTTCTATACCATTCTCTATTATTCAGTTTAATACAAATCCGTAATTACCAAAATAATGTCTTTACTCTGATGTCTACGTGTAATGTAAAGATACTTATACAAATACACTTTATATCATTTTCACTTTTGGTTTGCGATTTCACATATGACTATAAAGTCAAACATTCACGACAAATTAGGTTGGTAAATCTGTCTATTGTCATTCGGTAGCAATGTGATTTGCATTAATATTACAATCTCATTAGACTATAGAAATGAACATTCCAGCCAATTCAATTGAGTGAATCCGCCTTATTTGTGTCTTTAGTAGTAATGTGATTTCACATTGAACCATCTGATTACCTTCATAGCGAATTCGGTTAGGTAGATCCGTCATGTTGTTCGTTCTCAATTGTACATTTCAAATCAATTTACTCACATGTAGTAATTCATATGATTCAGCCACACACACATGCAGATATTTATTAAACATTTGAATACTAATAGTTCAAATCAATATATATATATATATATATATATATATATATATATATATATATACTCTCTCTCTCTCATATATATATATATATATATATATATATATATATTCTAAATAGAATATATATTTCTAAATATAACTTGAAATAGGAATTGAGTCATAAATAACATAGAGGACAATTTATCGATCCTTAACTCTTTTCGATGCAGTCTAGAAAATCAGTTTGTGAGTCTCCACATTACAGTCAAATACAAATTCCTCACTCTTAGTGGTTGAACGAAGATGTGTTACCTCTTGAATATCGCGAGTGAAGCGAAACTTGATAATTAAGCGAGGTGATGCGATGCGTTTTCACTTAGTTTTATCCTTATTTGAACCCCCATTAATAATTTATTTGGGTCCTTAAACTATTGGTGTACAAATACGAGGTGTTCGGAAACAAAAATCCGAAATTTGATCACAGTGTACAGTAGCTATGCCTCGCTACGTGAGCCTGCCACGGCGTAACCTTCCTTGCCATGGCGTACTACAGGGGTGCCATTTTGGCCCCAGGCCTGCATGCTGGCTAGGCATCCTGCTGGCGTAGGTCTACGTCGCGACTTGGAGGTTCCCTATCTTTGTGTGTGGAGCAGTTTTGCCCAAATTTTTCCAGTTTCACTTTTTGCGATTTTCTCAAAAATCCTCAAAACTCAAAACAAATTATGTGAATCCTCCCAACATCTAATATCATCCCTAAACCAACCATGAGCAAAGAGCATGGATGGATTAGGTTTTTCTAACTGAACATCATTTAAAAATCTGAGGTTTGGTTCGCACCTTAAATCCCTTTGAATCTTCTTCACCCAGATGTTTGATCACTTAGAAACAGGAATGAAGTTATCTCCACAAAAATCACTTCCTCTTGCACAACCCTAGCTTTCTCCTCTCACTCTCTTCTCAAAAACGTTTTTGGCATAAAAAAAATGCACAAATGTGCTCTTCTAAGACCACATTTGGTCTTATTCCTCATTTTAAGTGTAAGGCCATGTTTGGCTTACACCCAAATTCCATTTCTCATTTTTCTCATTTTTGGTCTTCATTGCACTTTCATTTATCATTTAAGCATTATTTGACCCTCAGGTCCTCATTTTACAAATTTCCAAATTTGTCCTTTTCCGCAAGGTTTATTTAGGGTTTAATCAAATTTCTCATTTAGCATATAATATTTAATCATATGCTCACATACTCATTGCTTTTCACAATTTACAACAATTTATTAATTTTCGGGGAAAAACTGGGATTGGCTTATTATACGGAATATATAATAAATTTATTATAGAATTGTTGAAGATGTCACAACATGGATACTTGAGCTTTGGTTCTAATGCAAGACTTTCTACAATGGGCTGAATTATGCAATAAGAAGTATTGTAGATGCAACTTGTGGATTGGCAATTACAAGCAAGATTGCTAAAGAAGCTTACCTACTCTTTGATGAGCTAGCCAAAAATAATTACCATGCTCCTTCAGAGAGATCATTAGGTAGAAGATGTTTGAATTGCTGATGGATAAAATGTTTGCCATAAACCAAACTGATCTCATGGTGGGTTGAATCAACAACCTAAAAAAGAGCCTACTATAGGAGAGATGGCCTACATGTAAGCTCAAGACCTCATGTGTGTTGATAAAGTGTTTCAAGTGGAGGATGCCCACTTTGTGAACAATAAAGGATATGTTTTTAGACCCAATAATAACTTGCCCACCCATTATAATCCGAGTTTGAGAAACCATGAAAACCTATCTTACAGAAATCAGGGAAATGTTCAACATGCTCCTCAACACTTTAGCTCTCACAATGCTCCCCTATGATTCAAAGGGCAAGGAGCTTCGAGCTCTAACTACTAAGGGCAAAAGAAGCAATCTTCTTTTGAGCACAATGTTTATCATTTGCATGAAAGCGAAGAGAAATGACACCACAGAAGCTAACATGGAAGCCAAGTTCATCATCTTAGATGCCAAGTTCACAAATGTAGAAACTATTGTGAAAAACTTTGAGACTCAAATTAGGTAATTGGCCCTTGCAATTAAAGAATTCTCATCAAGGTCATTCCCAAGTGACATGGAAAAGAATCCTAGGGAATGCAAAGCTATAACTTTGAGAAGTGGAAAGGAGCTTAAAGACTCAACAAAGTTGAGAAGTGAGTGATGAAAAATTTGAAAATGAAAGCTCAAGTGGAACAAGAAAAGGAGAAGGAGAAGAAAGAAGTTCATACAAGGAAGAATGATGTTTCCGATAACCCTTCGTTGACCATTCCACCTTTACCTTTCCACTAAGGTTCCAAGAAGAAGTTGTATTAGCAATTTCCAAGTTCTTGAATATCTTCAATAAGCTTGAGGGTAAATATCTCTTTGTGGAAGCCGAATGCCAAACTACTTGAAATTCATGAAGGAAATTATGTCCAATGAGAGGAAGTTAAAATTTGTTGGCACAGTGAGCTTATCCAGAAATGTGGTACAAATCATTTTAAGGAAGCTCCCAAAAAAGCTTAAAGATCCAAGTAGTTTTATTATCCCTTGTGTGATTGAGGAGCATACCTTTAGTAGAGAGCACTTTGTGACTTGGGAGCTAGCATAAACTTGATGCCTTTGTCAGTTGTGAAAAAGTTGTACTTGGGAGAGTTAAATCCAACCACTTTGTCTCTTCAAATGATGGCCAGTCTCTCTCTTATCACGGGGAATCATTGAAGACGCATGGGTGAAGGTCGATAAATTCATTTTTCTAGTGGACTTTGTGGTCCTAGATATGGAAGAAGACAAGGCAACACCTCTTATACTAGGGAGGCCTTTTCTAGCCACAGGTCGGGCTCTTATTGATGTTGAAATTTTTAACTCTACGAGTTGGAAATGAGAGGGTAGAGCATCTACAAAAGTGAGAAGCTTCTAGAGAAAGAGAAAAAGGTGTGCATGAATTGGATGATATGCCTTTGCAAATATTTGAGAATATGCAAGATGTCCTTAAGAAGTAGCCTTTAGAAAGCTTAATTGTTAACTTGCCTTGTCTAAAGGAATGGGACAACAAAATGAGTTCATCTAGGGGTTCAAAGGCTCTATAATTGGCCAAAATGAGATGGCACCATTTGTGAGGAAGGTAGCTAAAACCTTCTTGACATTTGAAGAGGATGAGAAGCCACTATTAGTGAGGAAAAAGGGCAAGCCAAGGCTCATTTCGAAGGATTCTCTTTATGCATTCTTAGAAGCTATGGTGAAAGCAGCCCGATTAATATTCCTTGGTTGAGCATAACAATTTTATGTTAGTTTCTAGTTTTGTAGTCATTTGTTATTTCTAGTTTGATCTTGTTTTTGTTTATTTTTAGTGTGGTTTTCAGGTTTTTGGAGGCCATTAGCTAGCTCTCAAGGTGGTTGACCGTAAAATGGATAGATGAGTTTTGGAGGAAAAACGAAACTTGTTTGCATTGGAAATTTTTTCATAAAAACCCAATTCTCTATCAGGGAAACAATCTCTCTGTGAATGTAGTAAGGGAAACAATCTCTCTGTCATGTTGCGACGTGAGACTTCACATCATGAATGCAACAGGCTTAGTAAGGAGCTTTGTCACATCATGATGTGCGATCTCCACTCCGCGACGTGACCATGTTTTTAAACTTAAAATGTTATGTTTTTTGGATCAAAACTCTTAGCTCCAAGACATTGTTTCTCCATCTCATCCTTAACTCTAAAAAGTTTTCTTCTCTAAACACCCACATCTCCACAAATCAATTTGAACATATCTCAAACTTTATCACCCCTTTCCCACTCATCTCATACCGTACCTTCCTCCCTTACCACCATCTCATCTTCCTTCTTACACCCAAATTTGAAAACTTAAGCAACAAGCCATAGTTTCTGCACCAAATTTTCCAAAGGTCTTTTCAAGAGGTAATATTTTATCTGATTGTGTTGTAATTGGTGAGCTTTGTGCTCCTTGTTTGTATTTTGGGGATATCTCTAAGCCCTTTGTGAGTTTAAATGTCTGAAGAAAATTTTTATGCCCACCAAGTATTTGCTGAAATGTCCATTAGAGTTTTAAACTGCAAAGCTTGCTACTAGGGGATTATCTAATCTTCATGTGGGATATTATATCATTGTACACACTATTGTGAGAGGTTTCAACAAAAATGGTCCAACGAACTATGTTTGAAAAGTGACATTAGGAGTGACTTGGTTTGATTGTGGGAATTTGCTACACGTGTAAAGAAAAATTCTAAAAGGGAGTTATAAGGAGATCATTGTTATGATAAAGAAGGTTTGAAGAGTTGTTATCTTGTGATAAAAGGTTGAATTGGAAATTCTTCAGTAGTATCAATTTATTCAATCTTCATGGCACCTAAAAGAGCTAGGCCAACCTTAAATAAAGCTTCTACAATAATAGTTGAGGAGTATGATAACTCCAAGTTTGTGAGTCTCTCAAGAAGATACACCTCTTTGCTAAAAATAGAAGATTCGGTAAAGAAAAAGGCTTTGAGCACACAAATGATTCTTCGTAAGGACATTACAAAATAAGGGGGTGGAAGGGGAGTTGTCTTGAACCCATAAACTAGTTGTTCTTTGTGATTTGTACGAGAATTATACTCCAATTTGAAGGAGCAAGTCCTCAAAAAGGTATTTGTGAGAGGTCAATGGGTGCCATTCGATTGTGACACTGTCAATACTTTCTACAATCTACAAACGGTAAATAATGAGGGATACCAAAGACTTTGTGAATAACCTGATTATACTACCATCATCAAATGTCTCACTAATATTAAATCAATGGAAAATTAACTCAAAAGGAGGTTGTTAACTTAAGGCATCGGTTTATCTTATGTGCAAGTGTGTCACCTTCATCACCTCAGATCCTCACGTAGCAATGTTTGTTAAGTGACTAAAAATGAACATCCTCAATTATGCTATTCTTCAAGATATAAAGTTTTACATGGGCAAGATAATTGAGGAGGCCATTTGGGACAATAGAGATGGGAGGATGAAACTTAGGTACCCATTCCTAATGTACCAAGCAATGTAAACAAGTTGGAGTGAAGCCACTAATAAAGAGGGCGTGTTGCATCTAATCAAGGCAATAGTGGTAAGAAGAAGCAAGATATTTAGAGCAACAAGTCGAGGCATCTTGACTCGAAATGAGTCTTGATGAAGAAGAGACGAGGCGGGCTGAACATGAGATTGAGGGTGAGCCCTCCATTGTAGATTTGATGACTCAACTCTTGCATAGGGTGGGTGGACACATTCTACGTCGAATAACAAGCATGGAAAAGAAGTGCTAATATATAGTTTAAGGAGCTTAGAGCATAGAACGCCACCATTATGTACTGACGGGACCTGCTCTTCGACAACTATCTCATCTTACGTCTTACTTGGGAAATTGTTCCTCCTTCACCAATAGTTGGTGGGCCCTCCTTTGCCACATTTTTAAAGCCACGACGAGACCATGGAGATGATAAGTCATGATCATCCTTAAGGGAGTCCTCTATATTCTTTATTTCTTGCTATTTCATTAGGGACAATGCAATATTTGAGTTTAGGGTAGGAATTTGACTCATGCATTCTTGTGTTAATCTAGCTTTTGAGCCTCTTAGTAGTTGTTGAGTGTTTGCATGTGTAGCTTCTTTTACTTCATTTTTGGTGTGTTTATTTTTGTTAATGTTATTACATGTTTTTTTTCTTTCTTTGGTGTGTTGTGAGTCTTTAAAGTTGAGTGGTGCCATGCTAATTGTTTTGAGAATGCTTAGATATATTGCTTCATTTTTTTTTTTTTGAATTAAGCTAACATTGGGATCCTTTGGCATTTGTTTGATTTAGGACTAGTGTAACTCTTGGTTGTGGGAGACTTGGTTTGTACAACCCCCTTATATTTCAAGAAACTATTTCTTATAGGAACTTGTATCTGGCTACGAGATCTCATTTATTTACCTTGGTTTCGGCCTCTCTTTCTTAAATTGATCTTGCCTCGAGGGACTTTAGCTTTGAGAGTGATGAGACACCTTCAAGAAGAGGGCCAATGTGCCCCACCTATGTAAAAACAAAGAAAAGAAAAAAAGAAAAAAAGATTAAATAAAGTGGTTCAACCCAATCAGAATCCTGAGCACAGTTTGAAGTGCCTTTCAAAACCTAGTGCCCTAAGCCAATTGGATAGGAGTCGTTGACTTCACTACTCGTTACATGGGACAGAAGTTGGGTTGTCTCACAAGTAGTTGCTTCGATGTTTAGTTGAGTTGTTCAAGGTAAAGTTTTAGGGGAATTGAATGCCCTGATGCACCCAACAACTAGTGGGAGTCGCTAATGGATCCACTGCTATAGGACACTCCTCTAAAACTCCTTGGCATGGCTTCCTACTATTTAACTAGTGTTGAATAAAGTGCATTCTCATCTGTTTAGTTCAATTTCTTTCTGGTATGAGTTGAGTTTGAGTTTAAGGGTATTGAAGTCGTTGTCTATACTTGAGATCTAAAGAAAAAAATTTCACCAAGTTCCCTTATGAAAGGTTTATTGAAGGTTTGGGGACTAACTTACCTTGATGACCATGCTAATTGATGCTTCATCCTTTAAAGATTACAAATATTTTGGAACCTCAACTTGGCTAACATGTTTATCTAGAACTTTTTCAATGTGTTCTCTTAACTTTACTAGCACCATGTCGACTCCATATATCTATAGTGTTTAGTTTGTTTTGTGTATTTCCTTTGTAAGGACAAGCAAGGTGAGTTTAGGGGTGTGATAATTATCCATTATACTTATTAAATCCCTATTTTAAGTTGGATTTTTGTGTCGTTTTAATGAGTAAATAAGGTTTTAATATTATTTCTTTCATTTTTATAATCAGGGCAACTCTAGAGTCAAATGAGCAAATATGGGATAAAAATGGAGCATAAAGTAGTAGTAAATGGAAGTTCAACAAAGCAAGCTCAAGTCTCAATGTGAGACTTCACGAAGCGACATGATAGAAACCAATTTTTAGGCAGTAGTCCACATCGCCAAGTCAAGACTTCGCCTTGCGACATGGCCCATGTCTTTGTTAGCTCTTACTCGCCTTGCGTCGCGACATGGTGACCTTAACGTCACGGCGTCGTCGACGGGCTAAGCCCTATTTGAGCCCTAATTTGTAGCTATAAACAAGAGAAAGAAGCCCTAATTTCAAGAGAAGAGGTTCGAGAGAGGATCAAATTCTAAGAGGGAAAACATCAAGAGAGGCTCAGAACCATTTGGAAGAGTAATCTTACAAGGAGGAGAAGAATATTCATGCAAGTGGTGATTGAAGACCAAGGATTAGAGGAGGATTTTGTCTTTATCAATTTGTTTCTCTAATCTCTATCTTTTTACCCTTTACAAGCATGATGAATCACCGCTTGATCTTCAATTGGTGATTTGTAAAAGCGCTTATGCTAAGATTTTCTGATGATGATACTTTGAAACCATTTGTGATGTATGATTTGTTGATGCTTATGGACATTTACCGTTTTATCTTGAATGTGGCTATAGTTTGAGATAAATTCTCTTTCATTTCAATTGTATGTGATAGCATTAATTGAATGATAGATGATCGAAGGGAGAATAAAGTTCATATTGTCCTAGGCATCTATGTATTGAAAGGTGATCGAAGAAATGCCTAAAAGGGTTAATTTGGTATATTATCACTCTTTTGTAGCTTACATGGACTGAACAGAGACTAAGCTATAGGAGTGAGAACTTGTACCCAACAAACGAATGTTGAGGGTACATATTCTCTTGCAGATCAACAATTCGCCGTCATAAATCCAAAGTGCCTTTGAACAAGGATTTTGAAGCATAGAAGAGCAGAATCGACCCTGAGAATCCATCTCTTGTTTGAAATCTTGTTTGTTTGTTGTTCTTACTTTGCCAACTCACGATTTGTCTAATTCTCTTGTTTCTTTGTTTCCTTATTGTTCTTTGTTTTTTAGGTTTAAAATCAAATAAAGTGGTGGCGAATAGTAAAAGGCTCATTAGCTTGGTAATTAGTTAAATTGACTTAACAATCCTTTGGGACGATAATCCAGTCTCTCGTAATCCACTATATTACTTGTTGGCCCGTACACTTGTTGATAAAATTGCATAAACAAATTTAGGCGAACAATAACAAAACCCCACTGAAAATGTCATGGTGAAGTGAATATGGTGAACCTAGCTTGAATCTCTATCTTATATTGTTCTAACCAAATCAATCGATCTCTTATATGACGGTAGCTTATTTCTCTTTTAAATTAGGTTTTATTTTATGTTTAATAAAACAACCAAGCCAAAGTATTTGACTTGGGATTACATAAAGGGAACCCCATCCCGGTGGATGACTCTGAAGCCATATACCTGCAATAGCATGTCGCTAAGGGTTTAGTTTAGTTTTATAATTTGTTTGAGTTCTCGTCCTCTAATCCACCCGACATATGATTGAATCAATGAGGGTCAAATATTATTAACTATCATATCCCATTAGCTTCGCGGAATATTGCCTTCTTATATCTAGTTGTGGTAGAACAAATCGAGTAAAACATAATTTCAAAATTAAATTAGAAAAATATAATATCTCCACAATTTTCCATTTTCATAACAAAAAGGATCTCAAAATACTTTCATACAAGATCACAATTTGATCCATAGACAATCAAATGAATAAAAATAAAAACTTTTTCTCCCTAAAATTACATAAAAGACAAATAAATAATTTTTTTCTTAAAAAATTGTAGCATCATAATTTTTAAAAGACAAATAAATGTTTTTTAATGAAAGAATATTGAGTAATTCATTAGGGAAACCCTAGGTATAAATAGGAAAAAAATATTTTATTATTCTTTCGATCCTTTGTTTTTTCTCTTCGTAGCCTCCTGGTCATTAGAACTCATCAAGATTAGGGTTTAAAGAATGGTTTTTAAGGTGAGTTTTCTTATAAAATTTCACTCTATATTTAAGAAAATAACATTATTTAGGAAAATAAATTATTTTATTCTTCTTTGAGTAGTTTTCTTGTTCATAAAAATTTTAGGAAGATCCAGGACGTTATATCTAGGGTTGAAGAAGCATTGGAAAGGTAAAATCTTTTCTTATTTTTTTTCTAGATTCCCTTGTGTAGTTTCTCTAGTTTTCTATATGTGTGGGTCAATGTTGAAAAGTTTGATTTATGTAAAGTTCTAGAACAAGAAAAAAAGAAAAAAAAATGATTGGTGGTGATGTACTGTATTTATTTAACGGCGAGAATGAAAGAATAAAATAATAAACAAAAACAAGGAGAAATATTGGACATATATGGTGAGGAATATTGGGTGTTTGTCTGGCATGTGACTTTGAAAAGTCAAAAGTGGTGTGGTTGTTAGGTTTTGAAATTAAAAAAGAAAATGTAAAACCGTAGGATTTATGACCATACGGTATATGAGATTTGTAAAATAAAAAAAACAAACAAAAAAAGTGGTATGTGACCTCCGTACCCAAGCGAGTTTGTGAATAAAAGAAAGAAAAGAAGAAGTAGCCTTGGTGAATTGTAAGTGTGTGACAAGTACATTGAAAAGTTAAAAAGGAATCTTAGCATAGTTTTGGTAGGCGTAATTGAAAAAGATAAAAAGAGACTTGTAGTAAAAAAAAATCCAAATATGACATGTGTATAGTTAATGTGTGTGTATATATATATATATATATATATATATGTATGTATGTATAAACAAAGTACTTTATCTTTTTATTTTTATTTTTATGCCTTTGAAAATTTCAGGTGTTTTGATTAATAAATTGCATCAAAACTACAATGTTTTTGTTTCTCCATTTAAACATTCAGTCACAGGGTTGGAAGTTTAGGGAAACTGAAAGAGCCCAGAAAATTTTACGTAGATTTTCACTTTTCAAATTGATGAATCCATAAGAAGATAAGAAAAAAAATTCTTATGAGTTACAAAAGATTAAGTAAAGATTTTGGCAAAACGTATAACTAGTTTAAGCCGTTAACCACAGCAATGGTACAATTTTGAGAAATTTTTAGTATGCCAACGAAAACCCTTTTATAATATATCCATCAATTTCCTCAATAAAACATATATTTAATGAAATTACCAATTCAAAACCCTAGCCCCGGCCCCCCACCCTATTTTTCTCGTCCTCTTTCCTTTTGCTCTCCATATAGGGCTCCTATTTTGTTTTAAAGCTTTTCTTTTCTGGCGTTGGAAAATTCGACTGCCAGAACCAAAAGATCGAAGTACAAAAATAAAAGTAAAGGAAATGAGAGAAAAAGACAGAACAATAATAAAGGCATGTTTGGTTTATGTTTTTAAAAATTGTTCTTGAGAACAGACACACAATAACAGTCGTTTTGATGTTTCTAAAACTTGTTATCTGATTTAATTGTTTGTTTGTGCTTTTCAAACCAAAAAAAGAAAGAAAAAAAAAAAGAAAACCAAACGTGTTCTTTTTGTTTTCCTTGTTATGTTTGTTTTTTAGAACAAAAAATAGTTCTAAAAATCGGTAAACAAACAGGTCCTAATATTTTAGATATAAATTATATATATCATGAAAGGCAACATTTCTTCATCTAGTGTCCCAACAACCTATATTTTATTTTTCAAAAAAAGATACTAATGTCAATCATAACATTGCCCCCAAGTGCCAAATAACCAATATTCTCTCAGAACTTCCCCAACTTGGATGACCCCAATGAACCTCAGTCACATTATATGTAATATAGACATAAATTTTATTCCATATTATAATGTCCACATGCCTAAATCACAAATATTTCGTTTACATCCAGATAAAACTACTAGCCATAAGTAATATTTGATATCTGAATACAATTTAACATTGACACTGCATAAGGAAAGACAAAAAAGAAAAAAGAGAGCAAAGAAATAAAATTGCCACTAGTATAGTCAATGAATGACTTTTTTTTTCTTTTTTCTTTGGCAGAATCATCGGATGAACAAACCTGACTGCAAGATTTGGCATTCCCTAATAGTGACAACAAAGAGCAAGATCAAATATTAAACCATAAAAGTCTGGAATATTCTCTAACAATTTCCAGATTTACATTGCCTGATCAAATGGTGAAACTTTCACAGACTTACTCTCTCTGCGTTATGCAAGCTGGCATAAGCGGAAAGCTGATAGCGGAAGACCCTAATTTGTTACATCGTGATGAAATTCATGAGAAGAGCAAAAATTTTACTTGGTTAAAATATGCAACCAAAAAGGAGAATTCTCATGCTTCTACTCATGAACCCATGCATTTGCCTTTCACAGCTAAGGCTGCTGCCTGGTACCAAGATGCTGCAGCCATGGCACCAGGGTCTGGAACTGATGCTAGTATCTCCCCGGGGACATAGCTTGAGCGGCCAGCCTACATCAGATAACTGGTCAGAGTTCCATTTACATGGAAAACAACATGAAAAATTTGGAGCTCAGCCATTACATATAGTAATAACGTGCACATAACGTACACAGGAGCAAATGGAATTCCATACAAATGACATGGAATTATCTGCATGTATGGCAGCAACCTAACCCAAATCAAACCCAAAAAACACACAAGCTTGGGTTGAGAAATCTCAACCTAGCTTACGTTGGGTCCAATGATGGATCTTGATCCCACATGGCATCGTGTTAGAAGAGCCTATAGCTACCTTAATAACAATAGCACTCAAAATTTTAACAGGCCTTTTATGTATGAGCCTCTCAAAATAAATGCCCCAGCAAGCATCAAGATTTATCCAACGCCAGAGGCTTGCACCTCTTATGATAAATAAATATACAAGGCTCTCAACTTGATATTGGGATTTTAATCTTTCTTTTTTACATATTTGGTATCTGAACATCTCTCTCTCAAAAGCCCTTTAGAACTTCACATAGACAACAGCATTTTTTAGTATATAACCTGGTCCATAAAAGATAAACACAGCATAAAACAGTAAGCTATTCTTGATATTGAACAAATAATTGGGAACATAAAAGACCTTGATATAAGATAGTGGTAATACATAATTTCTTTTTCTTTTTCTCTCTGTTTTGTTCCTTTTTTTCCTTCCCAAATGAATGTTCTTAATTCTTGTTGAATGGTTTATTAGAATTAGTTTCATGATAAGTGGAAATAACTCATGCTGGGAGTTATACCATCAATTAAATCAGAATATTTTAGTGATTATCAAGTCTCCTTATTGAGAGGTCATGCTGATTTTTTTAATTAGAAGTTTAGAACATTAAGTAGTGTTGCCATTTGCCCTGTTCTTATATTAAAGATCAGGGTGTTAGAAGGCTGTCATTGAGTGGGTTAACCATCCATCTATAGGTGAGGATGACAAGACTACTCTTTTTGACGAGGAAATTCAGGTGGAGCTTCATGATTTGCATGAGGATAAGGTACTTGGCTCTGACAACTCTATCTTGGCATTTGGGAAACAAAATGGTGGGGGGCTATGAATGAGAATGATTTGGGGTTTTTGAGGAAGTTCTGAGTTTATGGTTTCACGAAGAAAAGCAGGGCCAATTTTAGTTTTGGTCCCCTTGAAAAAGTTCTGAGTTTATGGTTTCATGAAGAAAAGCTTAGAGGCCAGTTCTGGTCATGTTCTCAACAGAAATGTTGGCTCATGGGAGTTTCATATGAACTTCCAGCTGACACTCAGATGAACAGAGTAAGGCATGTTGTCTGCAGTTCAATAATGTGTTTGGTAGGTATAAATAAATCCTAGATGCCATTCTCGTTTCTAATGAAACTCTTTATTCTAAAATACAGAGTTCCAAATGAGATTGTAAGTCGTAAAAGGAACAAGGAGGACCACCAAGTTGGATTGAAGTAGATTAAGGGTTGCTTTGGCCAGTGCTCATATAGAATTTGAATATCTACTCTTAGATTTTAGTATTGGTGAATGGAGTTTCCTGCATGTGGTCCTAAGAGAAGAGTCCTCTTCCCTTGTGTATTGGTTTTGATGAGGCAAAGGCTGCTTTATTCTGGTTGTTAGAGGAGGCGCTTTGGGCAGAGGTTGGTAGCAGCAGCTTATATAGTATGAGTATGTATTATTGGACTTTACTAATAATTATCAAATAATTATAATTAATATAATAATAGTACTACTAATAATAATTATAATTATAATAATAGTAATAATAATAACAACAACAACAACAATAATAATAATATACTAACTATTATTATTACTATTGTTGACTATGTTGTTATTGCTATTATATGGTTTATTTGACTTATTATTGTTGTTTGGCTTATTATTATTATCACAAGTCATGCTGCAAATATTTCATTGAAGGTCCTGGAATGAAGGTGAATTTGAAAGTCATGTTGCAATTGATCCTTGAAGAAAAGATATCCCAAAGTTGCGAAGAGATTTGTTATTCAAGTCCTTAGCCTCCCTTGTAGTGCTTCAGGATGTGAGACAAGCTGAAACACTATTGCATCAATAATACTTCTAATTTTTAGTACATATATATATACATATATATATATATATATATATATATATATATATATATATATATATATATACTCTCTATATATATATATATATATTATATTTTATTTAAATATTAAAAACTTTGATACTTAACATTTTAATATTCAGATATTTCAATTTTAACATGTGTTGATTTT
This sequence comes from Tetrastigma voinierianum, assembly GCA_016808115.1. NCBI lineage: Eukaryota > Viridiplantae > Streptophyta > Magnoliopsida > Vitales > Vitaceae > Tetrastigma > Tetrastigma voinierianum. The sequence goes on from JAEQBH010000819.1 coordinate 202,746, forward strand.
CCCTCAAAGTTACCTTATTTACAATTTATTCCATGTTTATTTATGTACGGAAATAAGTGGGTTAGAGAATTCAAATTTTCGTATTTGGAGAATCCAAATTTTCCTAATCCGGTTTTTCCTATACGGCAATCATGATTCTCTGATTTTTCCTTCCTTGTTTGTTACCTTTTTAGTCATAAGGATCATGTATATAAGGATGTAATATTCCTCAACTGATGTAATGAAAATAAGAAGATTATTCTTCCTCAAAATCTTCATGGTATCAGAGTCGGTTCTTTGAAAAACCCTAGCCTCCATTCCTAGCTGTCCTTCATAGTCAAGTACAGCATGGCAACTGGAACAAACAACTCCATCTCTGAAGTCTCTTCTTATTCTGATCAAGCATCTACTATTCCAAATTCTGAAGTGAGATGACATTATTTATATGAAACAAATGGCTAACATAGATGGTGTTCAATCAGGATGCTCATCTATATGTGAGGCAAGAAGATTATCTCTGGAAACTCAATTCGAAGAAAGATGATCCAGGTCACAAGAAGTGGAAGGTTGAAAATCATCAAATCATGTCATGACTCATAAATTCAATGAATGTGATATTGGTGAGAATTTTCTTCTCTATGAGACCATACAAGAAATTTGGGAAGCCGTGAGAGAAACCTACTCGAGTTCTGAAAATACATCAGAACTCTTTGCAATTGAGTCCATCCTTCATGATCTACAGCAAGGAGACCTCATAGTAACACAATTCTTCAATACACTCACCCGTCATTGGCAGCAACTAGACATGTTTGAAAGCCATCAATGGAAGTGCCCCAAAGACAATGCTATATATTGCAAAATAGTGGAGAGCAGAAGAGAGTATTTAAATTCCTAATGGGATTAAACAAGGATCTAGATGATGTTAAGAGGCAGAGTAATGGGAACTAAGACTCTTCCAAGTCTTTGAGAAGTTTTTTCTGAAGTTCATCGTGAGGAAAGAATAAAAAAAGGTTATGATGGGTGGCAACATTCATCTCCAACATTGGAGGGATCCGCATTTGCTGCTACCATGGCTCAGAAGCCCTCAAAATCAACAAGATACTTGTCAACAAAGGAAAGGAAGACCTTGAATTGTGATCATTGTGCTAAACCTGGGTCACACTAGGTTTATATTAGAAGATACCTGGCAAACCAGTTAGGTGATAGAGACAGCCGTGCTCATAATCAGTTTGATCAGAACAACTACCTGCTGCTCCAGTCAAAGTCCTTTCACCCAGGAACAACGAAGTGCTCAAGAGCTGCTAAACAGCACCTGCTGCTGCTTATCTGCTAGCATGCATGCACAAGCAGGTAATTTATTTTCCTTCTCAGTAAGGGATAAAAATGCTCAAAACATTGGATTGTTGACTCAGGGGCATCAGACCCTGTATCAGGATATCAGTCTATCTTTGATGACTATCAACCATGTCACACCAACCTTATAGTATACATTGTTGATGGTTCTTTGTCAAAGGTGGTTGTGATTGGATTGGTTCAACTCTCACCTGAAATCACTCTAAAATATGTGCTCCATGTCCCCAAACTTGATTCCAACTTAATATTCATCAACAAGTTGACTCGTGATAATCACTGTTTTACTAAATTTTTCCCAAATGTGTGTTTTTCAAGGATTGGGTTTGAGGAAGAAGAATGGCAGTGCTGAGATGTGCTCGGGACTTTATCTCCTCATGATACGTCAACTTAGAAAAGCCTCACTTACAAGCAGTGGTCCTTCTAATATCCATCAGCAAGTTGACTCGTGAGCCACAATCCTTTGCTTTACTAAGTTTGTTTTAATTCAGCGTCAATAAAGATAATGAAGTCGCTCTTTATGACACTATTGATTAGGTCATCAAACTTTGCTGCACCTTGAAAAGTTGTTCCCTCATTTATTCATCAATAAAAAAATTCAAAAAAAGTTTAACTATGAGATTTGTCAACTTGCGAAACACACTCGTTCTATCTATCCAGTGTTCCCCTATATCAAAGCTTTGTTGAGAGAAAGACATTGATTCTCATTAATTTACAAAAGAGGAAACATACATATTTATACTCTAGTGTTAGAGGCGAGAGAGTCTAATTGGAGACTAAAGAGAGAAGGAAAGAATCTAAATGGATTAGAATTACATCATGCCTTCCTGTTTGGAGCATATAGATTAAACATAAAACTTGTCACATATAGTTTATTCTAGGACCTCTAAGAGACTTAGTGAAGATATCTGCTATTTGGTCATTAGTCTCTGATAAAGTGGCAATCCAATTCGATGTGTTTGGTCCTCTCATGGAAAACTGGGTTAGATGAAATATGCAAGATGACTTGATTATCACATATAAGCTTCATTTGTTCATCCTTCCCAAATCTTAGCTCTTATAGGAGATGCTTCAACTACATGAGTTCACATGTTGCTAAGGCCATAGCTCGATACTCGACTTAAGCACTGAATCTGGCTACTACATCTTGTTTCTTACTCTTCCAGGATATTAAGTTACCTCCAATGAACACACAATACCCTAATGTAGAACATCTATCTGTGGGTGAGCACACTTGATCTGCATCAACGTAACTAACAACTTTGAGTATGATGCTCTGTTCTCATCTGTACCTTGACTGTAGTGTTCGGCTTGATCTAGCAGATACAAACTACAACATCCTAATGGCTATTCTGAGGTGATTGTAGGAGCGTAACTACGCTCCGCGAGGGAAGCGAGATGTCGGTAGAGTGATAGTGAGATAGTTCGAGTTACCTACAAGAGTCGTCAATATCTCTGAATCTTGTAGAAGCTCTGGACCTGGCCAGATTTGACATTCGGATCCATAGGAGTGTCTACAAGCTTATAGTTCAACATACTAGTGTCTGTCAATATATCCAAGGTATACTTCCTCTAAAAATAACAACTCCGGAATTAGACTGAGCTACCTCAATGTCTAGAAAATACTTGAGTTTCCTTGAGTCTTTTGTTTGAAAGTGGCTAAAGAGGTGTTGTTTGAGTTTCTGAATACCATTCTTGTCATTGCCTGTAATGACAATGTCATCCACATAAACAATCAAGTAAATACACTATCTAGTAGATGAATGATGATAAAAAACGGAATGGTATGTTGCGCATCGACTCATGCCAAACTCTGAACCAGGCTAATAGACTAAACCCAGATCGAGAAATGACTCAAATCACGCAAGAAGACAGTAGTTTGCATATCAAATTGCATACGAGCCAAACTCCCCTGACCCAACAAAACCAAGTGGTGCTCCATATAAACCTCCTCGGCGAGATCACCATGCAGAAAGACATTCATGATATCCAATTGAAAAATGGGCCATAAACGCATAGCAACCATAGAAAGAAGCAAGCGAACAGAGACAATCTTGGCCATCGGAGAAAAAGTATCATAATAGTCTGAGCCATATTGCTGAGTGTACCCCTTGGCAACCAAACGGGCCTTAAGCCGATCAATCTTGCCATCAGCTCCCAACTGCATTGTATAAACTCAACGACAATCAACGGGAGACTTGCTAGGAGGAAGAGCGACAAGTTCCCATGTGTCATTGGAGTAAAGAGTATCCATGTCCTCAGTCATTGCCTGTTTCCAGCCCGAATGAGAGAGAGCCTCACTAGTGCTTTTAGGGGTAGAGACAGAGCAAGGTGAAACAAAGAAGCCCAGAAGTAGGGTAAAGATAAACGATGAAAGCTAAAATTATAAACGGGATGTGGGTTAAAAAGTAGGCGGGTGCCTTTCTAAATGGCAGCCATTAGATCATGAACTTGATTGCGGGCAGGAGCAGGAGATGACTGCAGCATAAGAGATGAGTCAACACGAAGCCCTGTAGGAGGACAAGGACGGCGAGTATAAACCTGAAGTGGTTGAGTCATGACATCTGGAGGTGGAGAAGGGAAATCGGGAGATGATAAAACAAGAGGAATAGATAAGACATCTGGAACAGAAGGACGCGTTGCAGAGGAGAAGAAGGAATCCTCAAAGAAGATGACATCAACAGAGATAAAGTAGCTATTAGTGTAGGGAGAATAACAACGATAACCCCTCTGAAGGCGAGGACACACTTCGTGGCTTTGGCAGAGAGTTAATCTTGCGAGGGTGAGAATATATAGACAGAGAAACAAACCTGGCTTGAAGACACGAGGAGGGGTAAAGGGGTTGATTAGGTAGTAAGATAGAATGAGGGATCGATCATCGCAATCGGAGGATGGCATACGATTAATCCGATAACAAGCAGCTAAGAAACATCCACGAAACCGTTGAGGCCATGATGAAGGAGGAGAGTGCAATTGTCTCCAGCCCAAATAGCCCGGTTTTTTAACTCAGTATTTCAGGTATGTTGAAGTGTAAGCGCAGATGATTGGTGAAGAATCATATTGGGAAGGCGTAAAGAAGATAATGGCGTAGAGAAATATTCCTTTGCATTATCACTTCTTAAAATATGAATAGAAGTATTGAATTGAGTGCGAATTTTGGCATGAAATTTTTGAAAAATAGAAAACAACTCAGCTCGAGTTTTCATTAAAAATAACCAAGTATATCGAAAATAATCATCTATAAAAGTAACAAAATGTAATCGTACAAAGTAGAGCGGACCTAAAAGGACCCTAAACATCGGTGTGAACAAACCGGGGCACAATCAGGATCTAAGCAGCTTTGGGAACAAGACACGAGTATGTTTCCCAAGCTGACAGGACTCACACTCAAGCGAAGATAAACTAGAAAAATGAGGAACCGGATTCCAAAACTTAGAGAGGCTTAGATGACCGAGACGACTGTGGAGAAGGAGAGGAGCTTCCATGGAAGTGCAAGCAATGGAACAAAGAGGCGAGTTGAGGTGAAAGAGGCCTTGTGACTCATGTCCGATGCCAATCGTCTTCCCCGTACACCAGTCCTACAAGGTTATAGCGTTGTGTGAAAGAGTAAGTACACAATGAAGATCACGGGTAAACTTACTAATGGAAATACGATTAAAAGAAATGTCAAGAACACCGTCTGGTAGGGGCAAGGAAGGAAGGGGATAAGCCGAGCTAATGCCTTTAGCTATGGTTTGGGAACCATTAGCTAAGGTAGTGTAGGTAAAAAAGAGGAGACGGAAGGTAAGAGAAGAAAAATCATACTGTACTAGAGATATGATTAGAGGCTCAGTGTAGGATCAGGTGGAGAAGAATGTGTAAGGCAAGTAGAGACATTACTGATCTGGGCAATAGAAGCAATGGAGGAAGATTTGGCTGCTTGAGTGAGACGAAGGTACTCCTCATATTCGTCGGACTTAAGAATGACCCCTTAAGGTGTGGATGAGCTCCACAAGAACAAAGCTTCGAACATCTTTGAATGATCGGAGTAGGCGAATGGCGTGCGGGAATTGACAATGTAGCGATAGCATCGATCACGGGTGTGTCCAAGCCTATGACAATATGTGCATTGAGAATGTTGTCTTGTACCTCAGTTGCTACCGCGTCCACCTTTGGAATCACTTCGAGAATGAGACTGAGAAACCATCACAGAAGTGTCCAGTGTAATCTCAGATCGCATGGATTGAGTGGCAGTGGAGGTGTGGCGAAGTAACCGAGCAAAAGCCTCATCAAAGTTTGGAATAACTACTCCAGTGAATATTTGTTCTCGGATGTTCTCAAAATCTAGCCCGAGGTTAAGTAGAAGAATGATCATAAAGACTCGATCCATCTTAGACAGGGAAGTCTCAGTATTAGTAGACTTTGGCAAAATAGAGATAAGTTCATCCTTAAGGGAGATATTCGTCCACCAAAAGAAGATATATCCATACCGAGTTGTTTGGCAATAGAGGATATTACCCGGTTAAGACGCTGAATATCATTAATGTACAGTTTCTTTACCTGATTCCAGAGAGTGTAGCAAGTTTTAGGCCCCAATATTATATAGAGTCTTGGCATCAATAGATTCTTAGAAGAATATTGCAAAAGTAAAGCATCGGTTTTTCCATTGAGTACATTTATCTTCGGGAATACTTGTGTCCGCGTGTGGAATGATCCTCACATCCATTACCCAATAAACCAAGGTCCCTTGAGTCACGCCCGTGACTAATAATTTTCACTCCCTATGAGTTTATCCAAGGTAATCATAGGAGTTCTAAATACAAAAGAATTAAAAGTCTTACCTTTTTCAGCCATATATACGTCTTTTTCAGCCAAAGAGATGAGAAATAAGTACGAATCAACAAAAACAACTCCCAAGTCCTGAAGATGTCATAGAGCTTCAAAAAACACAAAATCAATGGAGATTCAGGTGACAGACTAACACATAAACAGTGGCTAGAGAGAAAAAAGTGAAAAATAAAGGCTTTTCCGACGACGGTGGGCCGCATGGAGTGGATGGATGGGCTTGTCGTGGCGGAGGAGCCTTTGTTGGAGGAGGTGCATGTTAAGCAGTGTCTCCACGTGCCTCCGCGCGCGATGGTAGATTTCAACGCAGGAATAGGAATCGGCCTTAGGCATGTGGGAAGGTATTTTCCAGCGAGGCTTCCATCGGAAGGTAGATCGGAGAGAGGCTCCTATTGGTGTGCTCTTCGGCTGGAATGGAGGTCGTCGATAAAAGTTGTCATTGGCAAGGTGTTCCGACGATGGTTTGGCTTCTATGAGGCTTCATGAAGACTATTGCACGATCGGAGTGTGACACGGTCTTTGGATGGGTTGCTGGAATTGACCACACGGCGAAACCCTAACACTAGTATTCTCAAACTCTTCTATGGCTCTGATACCTTGTTGAGAGAAAAGGAAAACATTGATTCTCATAAATTTACAAAAGGAGGAAACATACATATTTATACTCTAGTGTTAGGGCAAAAAAGGAAACAGAGTTAGAGTCTAATTAGGAGACTAAAGAGAGAAGCACAAAAGCATCCTAATGATTAGGAGACCCTCTCAAGTAAAAAATATTACTTGTGGCATGGTGGTTTCAGGACATTTCCAGGGATGACCATACACAACTCACTTCAGTTTTCCTTTATGAAAGAAAACTATAAGTTTGATAGAGATTCAAGCATTCAATTCCATGGTCCACACCAATACCAAAAATCCAAATTCTCGAACTAACAATGTTAGGAGTATTTCTATTCAGTTCCAGGTGAATACTTGTTCAAACATGGAATTGTCCAAATAAGTTCATGTGCCAATACACCCCAACCAAATGGTGTGGCTGATAGGAAAATTTGTCCTTTTCTAGAAATAGCCCGATCTCTTATGTTTTGCACAAAGGTTCCTAAATAGTTATAGGGGGAAGCCATTCTTACTCGCAGATATCTCATCAATAGTTACTATCTTCAGGTTCTAAATTTGAGTCACGTCAAGCCCTCGTTAAAATATTCCCTCACGCCGTCCTCTCTCGATCTTCCTTTCAAAATTTCGTTGTTCTACTTTTTGTTCATTGTATCCTCAAACATGAGTAAACTTGATCCACGATCCAAGCAAAATGTATCTTCATCAAGTTACTCTTAAATAAGAAAGGGTACAAGTGTTTTTGTCCTGAACACACCCGAGAGGGTATTTGAAACAATGGATATGATGTTCTTTAAACAAAATCCTTATTTTTCCAAACCTGACTCCTTGCTAGAACAACCATAAGCTCTTGAGTCTATCCCTGTGTCCAACCCAAGTTTGTTACCCATAGAACTGCCACTAAGTCCACTTTGTGTATATGTTCCCGATTCTAATTCTCACTTATCCAAGCCCAATATTTCTTCTTCAAGTATGTCTAATCCTAGTTTAGAAACTAGATAACTTCACATATACGCTAGGAGAAGAAGACAATCCGGGCGGGGAGATCGAGACCTCGCAATACCCTCACACCTGTCCAAGAGTAGGAGGGAAAATGAACTTAAACAAAAGGGGTCAGAGGAGATTCAAACCATGGATGATTTGGAATTGCTTATTGCCTATAGTCCTGAGAAAAGGTACTCAGACCTATACTCAACATCCGATCATAAATTTTATATCATATGCAGGCCTCTCTCAGCTCTATCGAGCTTTCATCTCGAGGCTGGATGATGTTCAAATTCCAGCAAACATTTAAGAGGCTTTGAGTCATCCAGGTTGGAAACGGGTTGTTCAAGAGTAGATCATGGCCTTAGAGAAGATTGGAACATGGATTACCACTTAACTCCCTCTAGGAAAAAAAGCAATAAGTCAGAATAGGTCTTTACTCGTGAAGCATATGCGCATAATACATCAAAAGGCTAAGGTTCGTTAGTAGCAAGGCTTTACTCGCCCTATGGTGCCGATAACCAAGAGACTTTTGCTCCAGTTGCAAAGCTTAACACCATTCGAATACTCGACTAGCAAGAAACTCGGGATCAGCCACTTCATCAACTTGATATAAAGAATGCCTTTCTTAAAGGAGATCTTCAAGAGGGAGTCTACATGGAAATTCCTTCTGCCTACAAATAAGCAATGACAATAATAAGGTATGCAAATTATCAAGCCCAGATGAACTTAAATAATCTCACCGAGCGTGGTTTGGCAGGTTCTCACGATCAGTAAAGGAACATGGATTTATTCAATGCCAAGCTGATCATACACTCTTCGTGAAGCGGTCTCCCGAGAGTAAGTTAGCCATCCTCATTGTGTATGTTGATGACATCATTCTAATCGAGATTACATAGCGAGTTATCAGATTAACCATCCTTTCTGCAAAAAAGAATTTGAAGTAAAAGACCTCGTCCTCTCCGCTATTTTCTTGACATGGAAGTGGCTAGATAAAAAAAGGGGAATATTTGTCTCTCAACGTGAATATACTCTAGATTTACTCAAAGAAACTAGTATGCTAAGGTGTAACCTTGCAAGCACCCCTATGGACTGTAAATGGAAGTTAGAGCAAGAAGAGGAAGGAGTTCCAGTAGACAAAGTATGGTATCAACGTTTAGTTGGGAGACTCATTTATCTTACCCATGCTCGGCCTAACATTAGCTTTGCAGTTGAGTGCCAGTCGGCCATGAACTACTCCAATGGAGAAGACATGGAAGTTGTGCACCCTAATTCATATATCTCAAGATGACTCCTAGGAAGATGGTTATTGTTCAAGCAAGAATGGTAAAGATATAGTTCTATACTCCGATGTAGACTAGGTAGGAAGCCAAACGTATAGAAGGTCAAACTACAGGTTCGCCCATTAGTTCGGGGGAAATATTATACGGAGAAGCAATAAAACAATATGTTGTTTCCAAAAGCAAGCCGAGGCGTAACTATGAGCCTTCGCAATTTGTAGGAATATGATCAAACGAAGTTTTCGACCGAAAGTTAGGAATGAAGTTTGAAAGTCAATAAAGCTTATGTGATAATCAAGCCACGATTAGTACCGCAAATGATCCAATTCACCACGATGTAACTAAACACGCGCAGACGGGACGACATTTTATAGCGTAAGATTGAGAACCTCGCAGGAGAAATCGGGTCTATACTCCCACTCAAGAGCAACTTGCAGACATCCTAACAAAGGCTTTGCAAGGAGTGAACTTTGAGAAACTGTGTAACAAGTTGAGCATGTACAATCTGTACAACCTAACTTGAGGAGGAGTGTTGATTTTCCCTCAAAGTTACCTTATTTACAATTTATTCTATGTTTATTTATATAAGGAAATAAGGGGGTTAAAGAAATCAAATGTTCCTATTTGGATAATCTAGATTTTCCTAATCATGTTTTTCCTATATGTTGTCCCGATTCTCTAATTTTTCCTTCCTTGTTTGTTACCTTTTTAGTCACAAGGATCATGTACACAGGATGTAATATTTTTTCAACCGATGTAATGAAATAAGAAGATTATTCTTCCTCAAAATTTTCAACATGGAATTGTTTTTTTTTTTTCATATAGAAAAGAATTGAACTATGCTGTTAAAAGTCTAATGAAACATGAGGTAAAACACAAGAATGAGTGATGGTAGATGCTGCCAACAAACATAGTGAAGGGAATCACTGACACAGTGCACCAGATTCGAGAAGTTGTGAAACCTTAGGATCATCAAAATTGCTTTCTCGACTACACCGGGACTTGAAAGGAGTTATAGCTGTCAAGGCTTCGCTGAGAAAAAGTTTGCCCAAATCAATATTTTGATGTTTATTAATTTATAAGTCCTAGTTTGAGTTTGGAGTCTTTTAGTTAGTAGGTAAGAGTTGCGTTTAGTTACCTAATGCTTAGGAGTTGTTTTATTTCTATTTCAACAAGTTGTTTTATGAGAATTGAAGTACCTTATTTCAATTAGGATCGAGACTTTAATTAAGTGAGAACCTATTTCAATTAATTGTATATGGGTCAGATAAACCTCCATGTAGCTCTTTAATCAATTTAAGTTTAATATTTTCAAGTTTCTTTTAAGAGGTTCTCTTTCTTATATCTTATCTCCATGCTGATTCTCTCAGCCGCAGTCATGGCTTATCCCTTGATGGATTCCTTGAGTGGTGAATTTCCTATCCTTCTACTTCTCCTCCTTCTTCCAATTCCATAACTTAGAGAAACCCCAAATTCATGCACAGCCCTAAACTTGCCTTAGAAAACTTGAAAACCTAAAACTAGCTCAAAACAGACTATTAGCACTCAACCACACCTTAACATTCTCAAACCAAAATCCTTCATTATAATCATTACTGATCTCACATATAACCCTTAAATCAGTCTTAGAACTTTGGAGAAACTGTGATCATCCCTTACCCATCAAAGTCCCAAAGCCCCTAAATACACCATAAACCGATTCCCTAACTTATCTACGAGGAACTTTGATGAGATAATAAAATTATAGCTTAAACACAAGCAACTTATTTTCCATTTAGCGACTGAAGGCTGAGTCACTCACTCCAGAATTAATAAAGAACTCTAGTTTCATGAGCGACTCCTAGCGGGAATCACTCACTCAGGGAACTCAAGCTCAAACAATGCCAAGGGACACCTCGTGACCCCGTGGAGTTATGTTTCAATTTAGGTATTGCAAAGTCAAAAGCAAAAAGTATCTCGTCTCACCTATTCGGGAGGGAGTCACTCCTTCAGCCACGAGTCCATTCGTGGACTCCATGCAAAGAATTCCTGTTTCTAGGAATCTCAAGAATGCTGTGGACACCCGGACCTGGGGATCATCCATCACCACGATCCATCCTCGTGATCAATAATGAGAGAATAGAATCAACAAAAAAGAGAAAATTGGTTGATCATCACGAGAGAGATTGATTGATAAGCCTAGATTGCAAAGCAATAACACTCCCTCCTCCCATTTAATGCTATTTGGTTTGAGGATGATAAGTTATTTAATATTGATGTCATTAGAACTGTTCCATAAAAGGAGAGGAAATTGAAGTTCACTGATCAAATATCACTCTTTTTAGCCAATCAACATCATGCAAGATTGTAAAATTCTTATAACTATAACATGCCTTCATAAAAGCCACGTCATTACTTACCATTATTATTAAGACTTAGACATCAAAATATATGTATAATAAAGCCAATAAATACTTAACATGATTAAAATATTTTGAATATTTGTGCCAGCCTCAATCTAGTTAAGGCTTAAGTCTCAATTATCCTCTATTAAGGTCTCATGCATCACACACGCCATTGGGAGAGCCAAGGTAATCCTTCAATAACCCTTGGTAACACCCATCCATAGAATGACTTTTTCCTCCCCTTCAATCTTGAAAGATTCATCTGTCTATTCTCTTCATGAATTTTCACTCAATGAGCTTCTTCATGCATTTTTCTCCTTCATGAACACTCACAGCACCAAAGCTTAAAGCTTTCTTATAATCCGAGCGGAGGAAACATGTTCTCAAACCTAAATGATGTAAGACTCCTTTTAAAAAAAAAAAAGGGTGTCTAGGACAGTTAGTTGACTATCAAAAGTCAATCTAGGAAGCACTTCCTAAGGGCTTTGAGGTAATTATTTGCTCTCATATTTGAATATAGAAATCAATCCACCCTCTTGCCTACAGGAAATTCTTACATATTTGACCAAGTGAAAGGATTATTTCTAAGAGGGGAATCAATTAGTTTACTCTCTGATATGAATTTGCAAAAATCCCACATACGAGGGGTTAAACTAGAGCAACCCAACTTTTTTGAGATTCTTCTTATGATGTTAAATCCCCTCCTAGTTAATATTCTTTTTTGGAAAGGTTGAGCGGTGCTGTCTTGTAGCTCCATCCTAAAGTCCTTACTAAGATTAAATTATTGCAACTATAAACTATTGCAAGCTGAAAACATCCCATCTTCATCTAAAGGAACTTAGTTGTATCTAAAAATAACCCTATGACCACCTTTTAAATTACTTAATCACCAGCTTAAGCTCAAATAAGTTAAAACCCATGCCAGCTTCCTGCAAAAGATAGGTAAATGAACCATCAGTTTTACATCTTATAACAAAGATAACCCTCTTGAATGCGATTTCATTTTTAACATAAATATGGTTCTCAATAACTCCTTCTTTTCATTTTATATCCCAAACTTATAATATTTCAATTGATGGTGAAGACTTAAAGGCTCAACAATTGGAGGACCAACTCTTCAAGAATCACCAAAAACTTTCTAAATTAAATACAAAAAATAGTACTTTGACTTGGAGAATAAAATCTTTTCTGTAAATAAAGTAATCCTCTAAATCAAAATAGTAACAAGACTCAAAATTACTTGGAAATATAAATATATTTGGTGTCTCTAAGGTTTCACAAACTCCTGAATCTGAATTTTCCATAATTAAGATTGAATGCCCAAGGTTTGTTGGAGAAGCTCTTGCATCAATCCCCCATAGTTGGGAAAAAAGACTTGCCCTCAAGTCTTCACCATGATAAGTCCTCAAATCTTTGACATTGAATATAGGTGAAGAATCATAGTCATCGAGCAACTTCAACCTGTAAGCATTCTCTCCAATAGAGCCATCCTTATTAGGTGCCAATAGAACAGGAACCACACAAGGAATTTTACTTTCTTGAATAAGCCCTTTTTCAAGCGAATCATCAACTTGCATTTTAAGCTCTTCATGCTCCTTAGGACTCATTCTATAGGCTTGTTTTTTAGGCAAAATTGAACTTGGTATGAGGTCTATTTGATGTTGAATATCCCTCATAGGTGGCAAACCATGTGGTATTTTCTCAGGCATTACATCAACAAATTCTAGAATCAGTTTCACTTCAATCGAGATTTCCTTCTCAATTTCTATTTCTTGAACAACCAAATCTATCACATCAGATGCAACTTTGATTTCCTTCTCCGATGACAATGAACTCTTCTCCTCATCTTTTAGCACATGGATGGATTCAATTACTTATTCAACGTCTTCTTCCTTAGCCTCATCTTAGTTAACTAGGTCAACCACTTTTCGATTAGGTCATTCAGAAGTAATAAGCCCCAATCCTTGGCACTTAAAACACACCTTTGACTTAGAAGTCGATTCTTTTTGCACTTCACTCTTTACTTGAGGAGAGGGAAGTACCAATTAGGATTCCTAAGAAGTAGAACCTCAACAAACCCTTCTTTAGCCACACTCTAGTTGTAGTAGAATTTCCATATCTCTTTGAGCCCCAACCTTCAAAGCAAGTTTTATCACATCTTGAAGACTATGATATAGTTACAAAAAAATAACTCTAGCAATATCAGATCTCAAACCAGCAATGTAGTGGGCTATTATCTTTGTTCCTCATCAGAAAAAGAAAATAAAAATAAAATAAATAAAAGAGGAAAATTTATGGAAGTTGTTTCCAACGTTGTGCAGCATGAAGAGATGAATATGCATCACTACAGCTGTAGCAGTTCCAAAGGAAACTTGCCCATGTGATTTTCATCAAATAAATGAAATACAAGGGACAATAGGAAAATTAAAACCATGGAGTTAATAATGAAAAAGAAAAAGAGGAAAGGATGAATTAGAATTTTACTTGTGCTTGCATCTGTTTTGTGGACTCCGCTCCAACTAATGCTGCTTCAGATGAAAGAACAAAAGCAGTGACAGGCCTCTTCAGCTTCTAACCTCTGTTGAGATAGATGCATCAATAGCTGATATCAAGCCATATCAACGAAAAAGAATGCAAAACAAGGTGACCATTTATGATGACCTTCGGAAGAACAGCTAATGCTGAATAAGGGCATCCAACATTGTGCGATAGCCTGCACTAGCCCCTCCATATTTACTGACGGCGGCAATGGAAGCTTCAAGTGCATCTTTCCCTGAACCATGAGTCACTAAATCAAGTTGCATTGAGACGGAAAAATATCACATTAAGATCATTATCTCACATTGTTTTGCTGTAACAACTGTTTTGGTGTTTGCTTTTAGTTGTGCGTATGCCGCCTTACAGAATATATCATATCTGTTCCAAAGAAAATGTGAGATTATAACTATGCAACTTGGATGGATCTAGATAAAAGAAGGAAGATAAAACACAATACATGATTCCACTGGTTCCGCCCATAGCTCTTCTGATAGAAGATCCAATTTCATTTACAGTTTCTGCAGGGTCATTCAATGGATAACTGACAGGGAAAAAAAATTTCCATCAATTAAAAGTTAATCTGGAATTGCAAACATTCTGAACAAATGGAAAGTTTATTTTGCATCATATTGTAAGAGTTAAAAACTTCAAAACACTGTTCAGAAATTCAAAAGCATCTGTTTCATACTCACAACACCGGAACCTCTCTTATCCCTATCTTTTCTTTCTTATCTCAGAATATGCCTAAAAAAATTCTCTTTCCAACCTACTCCCCCTCCTTTATTTTTTCCCATAGAAACTTGAAACAAAGTTGAAAAAGAAAAAAAAAACCAAAATCAATTAAAACGAAGTCATTCAAAGCAAAATAGGAATCATTGACAAAGATCTCACACCCACACCCATATCATGTCTACGTTAGTGTGATTGGTGAAGTTAGAGATTCCAAGTAAACAGTAGGTCAAACATGAGTAGCACTGTCTTCAAGCCCCTTAGACCCTGGCAGAGTCAAACTGGTACAAATCAAATCCAGTGACTGGTCACATCTGTCAAAATCTTTTCAAATTTGGAACTAATTACACAGAATAATCCATTGAACAATACATTAGAATGCTTACAATATGCACGGACTATTAAATATTCACTAGAAATCAAGAACCTTGACATCAAATATTTTCTTAATAAAACAGAGAACAACAATATAAAACAACTAAGAAGCAAACTTACAAATTCTTCATGTCCTCCAAAATAGCTGTTGCTCCCCTGAACATCTGTAATCATAAAAGGAATCATATACAGTGTGTCAACTCTGTGCACCAAGCAGTGCCATTCAAGGGAGATGAAACAGTGGTTAAGAGGACTCTCACAGTAGAGCCACAATCACCTGTCACCTGCTTTGCTATCCCATCTATTTAACCTGTCCCTAAGATTGATAACTGCACTTGCTGCTGCTTCCTCACACACCTTCAAGAATACAGCCTTGTCCATTCAGCATTGGGGGTCGGCTAAGGGACTGAACAAAAGAAGACATGGTGGTCAGTTTTTGAAAAGGTAAGAGCAAAATAGGGGAAAATATTAAAAGAGAGAAGTGAATAGTGAGAGGGGGGAAGGGGGCGAGGGGGCGGTGGGGTTGAGTTAGCACCAACATTAGCTTTAATGCACACCACTTTTAGACTACTCAGCATAAGAATAACTTAGACTACGGAAGAGTTAGCCACGATACACAGAGCAGTTTGATAAAAATAAATAAATAAAAATGTTTTGCTTAGACCACCATCCATGCCAATCGGCTAACAAACCCACACCCAATTGAAGGAGTCTATGTCCTCATTGACTTAAGCCACCAAAGCTGACAACTTGAATACCGTCTTCTCCTTTGTCACTATGCCTTTGTTGGATTCCTACACCTCTCGCAAATTCGATCTAGTTGACACTATTTGGCTTGCTTCATCAACAGTGGTGATAGGTATTTTGACTTAGTTCCAAACCCTTCTCAACTCCTCGATTATGAAGCCTTTGATCATATCTGATAATAAGGATCTATTCTCCTTACTATTACCCTCCCTTACCTATTGTTACCTTAGGTAATGGAACTAAACCATAGCTAAGGGCGTTATTCGCATCCTCTCCCTTTCCTTCCTCTCACTTCTATTCTTTACACCCCTAAATATCCTTTTCATCTCATTTCTATCAACAAGTTAACTCATACTCTTACCTGTTCCCTCACCTTTTCTGAAAAATTTGTGATCTTGCAGAACTAGAGTATAGGGAAGATGAATAGCATAGGATATATTAAAGAAATTCTATCACCTTAAATAATATCTCCTTCTATAGCTTGTACTTCCTATAGTCACTTAATAGCCACTGATGGCATGATTCGTATTCTTCCATATATTAAAGGAACACCATGCTAAGGTATGTTGTATGAGAATAGAGATCATATCCAAATTGTTACTACACAAATGCTGATTTAGGATATTTGCCCATAGATAGATGCTCCACTTCAAGGTACTGTGTCTTTATTAGGGTAACTTAATATCTTGAAAGAGTAAAAAACAAGATGTGATGGTCAAGTTTAGTGCAAAGGTAAGTTTTAATGCAAATGCTAAGTATAGAGCTATGGGAGTGGCAACTTGTGGGCTCATATGGCCGCAACAACTTCTCAAGGAGCTGCGACTGGGAGCACGAACAAAACAGCTCATTTGGTGATATCTGGCGCGCTACTGCCAATACATCTAACTACTTTTCATGAGGAGCAAACAAAATAAAGTGGATTTATTAATTTCATTGGGGAGAGAAGATCTCGTCAGGATGCTTGGCAACTAGTTTTATCAAATCAAATGGCCAACTAGCAAATATCTTTATTAAATCACTCAAAGGTCCTAGGATCAAATACATATGTAACAAGTTTGGTGCAAACGATATATATGCTCTAGCTTAGGGGAAGTGTTAAATAGTGTAATATGTTATTTTCCTTTTCTGCCCTTATTCATCTTGTGTGTGTGCGAGTAATTGTGTGCGTGTGTTGTATGTGTACGTGTTTAGTGTGTGCTCACGTGTGTGTATATTGATATATTGTTTAGAGAATTTTGAAACAAATAAGAATATTTTTCGCTTGACACCATACAAATCATGTTCAAAGGAAAAATTCTGAGTTCATTCAACTCCTTTGAGGGTTTCAATAACGTGTTATATCGCCCTTCCTCAATTCAATATCCTATTCCACCTGTACATCACATTCTTTTTTTTTTCTTTGGGTGAAATATGTTGATCTACATGTCATGAAAATTCTACAAATTCGGTTAAAGGATTGTAATAGCACATATATACTTACATATAGATTTTAACATATTATAACTGGTTTTATAGAGTTGTAATCTATTAGAAGTGGTTAGGTTGGCTAGGATATATATTCATAAATGAATCATCCCAATGAAAAATTACAGGAATTCTTTTCCTCCAATTCTCTTCAAGCTTTCTACATGGTATTAGAGTCTAGGACTTAGAATTGAGGAACTGTTGGAGAAAATCCAATCTCTACAAAGGTGCAGGAGCGTGTCAACAGTAAGGAGGTGTGTTCTTTTTGAAACACATTCTGAGGGCATGTAGACCTCACCGTAGGCATAAGAGGAGCGCCTACTACCGATGCTTCCTAAGCACCAACCGATGACCGACAACCAAGTGCATGTGTCTCACGTGTCATTTAAGTAAATCTATCTAGTTCCACATGCAACTGAGCCACGGGTAACAACTCCGTTC
This sequence comes from Tetrastigma voinierianum, assembly GCA_016808115.1. Classification (NCBI taxonomy): domain Eukaryota; kingdom Viridiplantae; phylum Streptophyta; class Magnoliopsida; order Vitales; family Vitaceae; genus Tetrastigma; species Tetrastigma voinierianum. The sequence continues at coordinate 220,453 of JAEQBH010000819.1, forward strand.
GGCCTCTAGCAGACACGTGTTGGTTCATCTCCCTCCCAAGAACCTGTTGAGGTGGTTTGTGCTGCCATACTCTAACTATTTTGGGGATTTTTGAGACTTTTGTTGTGGATCCAAGGTTTTTCAAGGGAATCCTATACAATTTGGTTTTTGAATGTGTCCTTTTGCCCTAATCTCTTGTCTTTGACTTCATAAAGAGTAGTTCAAATTGTTCATGAGATAAGAAGCATGTTTCGGGGCTTGAACTGGTCCCGATGATGTCTAAAATCATTGTGCTATGACGTAAACCGACTGTCCCACTACTCAAATTGATATGTTCGATCCGCCTACTTACAAAGTAATTTCAGATGGTCATCATCTTTACGGGCACTCCATCGATGATCTCGAAGAAACCATGGCCAGAGATAATGTCCGCCTCTCTTCCACAAATTCAGAATTCCATTGACCCGGAGCATCACCCCATTAATCATCAGTGGAGCATGTCAGGGTGCGCCAGCGGAACATTCAGAGCCCATATTTCTAAAAGTAAATATTTCACATTTATCGATGTATGTAGAACCTTTTATCGTATTGAGAAACAAGCATTCTGGCCCCTCACGAAAATCTTCATGGACTATAAAAAAGACATATGAGGTAAATCCCAAAAGACACTACTACTATTTAGTCCTAAATTGTTAAGGTTCAACAAGATCAACAAGAAAAGATAGCAAAGGATGGGTTTCCTAGCCATACCCTTTCAAGAAGATTCTATTACATGCGCATTCTGTCTCAAATTTTCGAGATCCATCTCTCTCGCAAAATATCTGTGTAGATGAGGCTCTCGCATTGCAGACATCCTCATCTACTCCTACCCGGGATGAAAGCGTTGTCCTTGTTGGTCTAACATTAGTGAGTTAGAAAACAACAATATGTAAATAGTGGTCCAAGCTGTTAGCTCTAGAGACAAGCCTAGAGGAGTTGTCGCTGTTAATACTACCATAAGCTTCTGGGAATGTGATTACAATATAAGAAGCGGCAAAGCTCGAATCTAGATTTTCGCCCTGCCACAGTTTCACCAATGAGGCATCAAATCGGGCCAATTCGGGCCACGACACGACTAGGCCAAGTTCCACTTGTATCAGGAATCATTGAAGTCTCCATCTACTCCAATTACTGCTATTGTTGAGTTAGGTAACTCGAATAAATGTCTTGTCTCCTCTTCGTCCTCCGAATGGGTCATTGATTCTGTCGTATTACATGATAGTGTAATTTAACCTATTCTCTACCTTCGCTACATCCTTCAACTTCCTCTCACACTCGCAGATTGGTCACAATCACGCATTGGTCGTGTGCACAAATTTTTCCCACTCCATCTCTCCCCTTGTCATCCTGGTCTGAAGCTTTACCTTCCTAATTTCTCTTTTAATTTGATTTATGTGAGCAAATTAACTCGAGCACTTAAATGTCATATCTCATTCTTCCCTGGTTTTTGTCTCTTTCAGGATCTTATGACGGCTGCATTATCGCAGAAGACTTTAGAGCTTGCAGCCTCACATTTCTCCTTGGATCATGCAAGCATCGAGATCCTGTCCCGCTTGTTTCGGGTTACCACACCACTTGAGATCATTATTCATCAACACCTCTCTTCCTGTTGAAAAGTCAGTGTCCACGCTTTCAAGTATGTCATCCTTAGATTGTGAGTCTTATCAATTTGAGAAGCATCACCGTCTTCATTCCAGTCCTAGAGTCAATAAATGAGCTAGTGCTCCATTTGAATTAGTCCATTCAAATGTGTCGGGTCCATGTCCAGTTGTGTCTCCAACTGGATTTCAATATTTTGTCACTTTTGTTGATGATTATTCACGAACTACTTGGTTATATCTAATGAAAAACCATTCTAAGTTATTTTCTCATTTTTGTGCCTTTTATGCTGAGATACACACTCATGTGTAAAGGTCACGCGATAAGCCCATCCATCCACTCCACACGCCGCCTCGCCTAGTGCCCCTTTCTTTTTCTACCCCTTCTTTTTTCTCTCCAACATTGAAATGTTTTTCTGTCGCCTGAATCTCCATTGTTTTTGTATTTTCTGAAGTTCTACGAAATCTTCAAGACCTTGGGAGTTGTTTCTATTGATTCCTACTGATTTCTCATCTCTATGGTTGAAAAAGATATCTATATGGCTGAAAAATGTCAGACTTTTGATTCTTTTGTATCTAGAACTCCTATGATTACCTTGGATAAACTCACAGGGAGTGAAAATTATCACTATGTATGCATTCTTCGATAATCTTTATTTTATTTGCAATGGATGGAGGATCATCTTAACATCATGACACACAAGTATTCTTGAAGATAAACGTACTCAATGGATATTCTTCGGCAATCTATTGATGTCAAGACTCTATATAATATTGGGGCCTATAAAACTTGCTACTTCGAATGTGTGAAAAGAAATCACACACTAATGATAAACAATGCCTCATCGAGTAATATCCCTCCATTACCAATTTGAAACAATTTCTGTGATGGATATATCTTCTTACTTGCACTAATCATTAAGATGAATATATCTTATTTGCAAAAGTCTATGAATACTGAGACTTCCCTGTCCAAGATGGATCAAGTCTTTATGATCATTCTTCTCCTTAACCTCGAGCAAGACTTTATGGAACATCCCTGAACGCATAATTAACGGATCGCCAGATTCCAAACATTGATGAGGTTCTTGCCGTTACTCGCCACACCTCCACTAACACTAATCCATGAGATCCGAGATTAAGACCGACACTTCGTGATGGCCACCATTCTCAAGTGATTCCAAAGGTACTGCCTGCAGCAACCGAGGTAGAGGACAACGCTCCCCAATGCACATACCCACAGGCTCTGACACACCCGTGATCGATGTTATCGGGGCTTACATGGTCGAATCTCTCAGACCGCCCACTGGGCCTCGCCTCTTCTAATCATCTCAAAGATGTTCCTCGGTCTCCTCGTCTCTCGTGAGCCCATCCACACCTCAAGGGGGTCATTCTACGCCCTCGACCTAATATGAGGAGTACCTCTTCCGCCTCACCTGCCAAACAAATCATCCTCCATTGCTTCATTACCAGACCTACTGTCTCCACTTGCCTTACACAGTCTTCTGCACCTTGGATCCTTCATACTAGAGCCTCTAATCATATCTCTGGTAAGAAAGACCTTTTTTTTCTCTTACCTTTCCGTCTCCTTTACCTACAATTACCTTAGCTAATGGTTCTCAAACCATAGCTAAAGGCATTAGCTCGGTTTGTCCCCTCCCTTCCTTGCCCCTTACCTCTGTACTTTATGTTCCTAATTTTTCTTTTAATCTTATTTCCATTAGTAAGTTGACTCCGTGCCCTTCATCAGGTACTTACTTTTTCACACAACTCGTGAACTATGCAGACCTGAGTACTGAAGACGACGCACGGACATGAGTCACAACGCCCTTTCACCCCACGCCCCTTTATTCCATCGTCAGACTTCCACCTAAGCTCCTCCTCCTCCGCAATCACCGCTCCTGGGCCATCCAAGTCTCTCCAAGCTCTAAGCCGATTCCTCATTTTTCTAGTTTATTCACTCGAAAGTGTGTGGGTCCCGCCCGCCATAGAAACATACTGGTTCCTTGCTCCCAAAGCGCGATCTCCTGACAAAGTCTCCTTTCGCCTTGTTCATTAATCGGATGTTCAGTCCTTCAGTTCGCTCTACTTTTTACATTTGTTAAGGTCATACTTTTATAGATGATTATTCTCTATGTACTTGGTTATTAATGTGAAAACTCGAAATGGTTGTTTTCTATCTTTGAAAAATTTCATGCTGAAATTCACACTCAATTCAATAATTCGATTCATATTTTAAGAAGTGATAATGCAAAGGAATATTTCTCTACGACATTCTCTTCTTTTATATCTTCCACGGATTCTTATCGATCATCTTATGCTTATACCTCAATACACAGAGCGGCTGAAATAGAAGACCCGTCATTTAGTCGAGACAGCCAAGTAATTTCTCCTCCATCATGTTCTCAAGGTATTATCCAAGTGAGCCATGGAACATGAACTAGTAAGATGAGTCGACTTAGATCCCTATTATCCCACTGCTCAACAATTTTCACAAATTTTCTAGGTCCAACATTGGAAAAAAAAAGTGTTTTTGAATTGTTCTCATGATCACCTCTGATGAGCTTGCCTAGGCTTGCCCATTGAAAGTCCCATTCTCCACCAACTCTTTGCTGAGTTGTTAATGCAAATATAGGAAAGATAGACCAGGACAATGTTTAACCATGGAAATTTAGGTAAAAAAGGAACAAGTTGAGGGACTGAAAGATTATGAGAGAAAGGAAATATTTGGCATTGAAGGGCACTGAAAACAAAAAGGGGTTTTAGATTCTGAAGGCCACAAAAAGACGGAATGTAAATCAGTTGCTGACCTCTTCTAATACAATGTTAAACCACCAATTTTTCTAAAACTTCAAGCTTGTAGGATTTAGGTTCATAATGCATATCTTTACAACCTCTTTTTCTAAATGTACATTTTTAGTTTTTTGATAACATTCCTTCCATGGATAAAGCCTTTAAGAACATACGGAAAAATAAAATAATATAGAAGTTCCAGAACATCAGGTTTAAAACAATAAAATATTTCTTCAGTCATCACTGTAGGATACCCCACACATTTTGATGATAGCTATTTCTCTGATCAGTTTCGGTAAAATGTATACCACCAATACTTCCATTTCATACATTTAAAATGAAGGTGCAATCTTATTTTACAAGGTTAACGTCATGAAACTACTTTTTATAAACCAAAAGCTCATATGATTTTAAATTCAAAGCAAGTAAATAACTTCTCATAGAATAAAGTTGTTTTCATGATGAAATCCATTAAAAGATGATGAGTAATCTGAAGGCATACCTCATCACTCTTTGTCGAATGACAAGGCTGGCCAAGTAATAGGAATCTTGGCAGCTGGGCGATTACCTGCAAGTAAAAATAATCCCTGAATCCAGGAAAAGTGAAACACATGTTGAACCCTGTAGAGAATATTTATTATGATTAAGTTTGTTATGTTAGTTTTATTAATATTATTTTTTTTTAAATTCAAAATAAAGTTGCCAAAGGTAAATAGGAATGTTTGGGGCTGTTTGGTTTTTGTTTTTGAAAACTGTTCTTGAGAACAGTTTTTAAAAACACAAAGAACATCATTTTGGTGTTTTCTGAAAACTGTTCTTGTTCTCTGAATTAAGTGCTCTCCCTGTTTTCCTGTTCTCCTTGTTTTTTAAAACAGAAAACAGTTTTCAAAAACATGAACCAAACAGGCCCTTTATCTTTCTGGAGTTTCAGTTCCTATTTTCTAGGGATTTAGTTTAGCCCCGATTCTATCTGGTTGTTAGGTTTTTTCTCTATGAATGTATCGCCAATCATTTAAATAAATTAAGATAGTTATTTCATTTATTTTCTAACCTCTATTTACATGGTATCAGAGGTGAAACCCCGGTCTAAGAGTTTAACCATTAAAACAGCCATGATGGGAGAATCATATTGCAGGAAAGAGAAAACACATCTCTCCAAATCACTGCCCAAGAGTTGAACAGAAAAAATTACAAGTAGCAATGGTCTTATTGGGTCAAATTGGTTATTGAGTGAGAGGAAAACTCAGACACCTGACTAGATTGCTAGTGAACTGAATGAGGATGATCCTACTTTTCAAGGATTGGGTGCAGAAAATTCAATAGTAATCGTGGTTGATTAATTAGAGACAGAAATGGCTTCCAACATACTTTTCTGCCAACTACAAAGGATGTTGTGGATGCAATAAAAACAACTTAAATTTGAGGAATTCCATAGAAGTATATGAAATCTAATCAATGCTAGACTCAATACTATAATGCATTGAAGAACTTATGGCAAAAGCTTGATTTATTTTGAGGTTGATTGAGGGTATGCCAAGAGTAGTGCAAAGCAAAATGAAGAGGAAGAATCCTTGGGAAGAGCTATTACCTTCACTCGGGAAGTATTTGCACCAGTTTAAACCAGAAAAAAGTAAAAGCAAAATGATGATGTGAGAAGGCAGAGGCCTAGCAACATCCCTCTACATATGCTTTTGCTTAGGCATCAATGGGCTATGAGAATTTAGGCCATGGAAGTGGAGATCAAAGGACCAAAAAAGGAGAAGGATCTAGTGCAAACATTGTCAGGTTTCACAACACCAAGGAGACCTATTGGAAGAGTATGACAAGCCACCAAACTAGAAACCGAGTAAACCCTAATGATGCAACAGGTTTCTACGCAATAGTCAATGATCAGGCTGCCACCAAATCCGAGAGTACTGCAAGGGAGAATTCACTGAACAGGGAACAAATCGGAATTCTATAGGGACTTGTACTGATATTTCCGAGGATTTGCACCACTCCTTGGGTTTGCCGCTCCCCTAACTTGTGGTAGAACTACGTAATTAAAAGGAAATTCAGGGAAGAAGACGAGTATAAAATGCTGCGGTAGGAACTGCAGAATATTTTCTGATTAACTTATCTCTAAATGGCATATTTACAACCTTATAAAAAGCGTTTGAAAGGCTTATCCTACACGTAACAAAAAAACCTAAAATTACAACCTCTAATATACATCATATCAACAAATTATCTGATAAATATCAGATAAACAACAAACTCCTAAAAACTCTCCAATACTCCCCCTCAGGCTGGGCTGTACAAATTTTACATTCCCAGCTTGTCTAATAACTTCTCATAGGCTGGCCTAAAGAGACCTTTGGTCAAACAATCTGTTGTTTGTTCTGCTGCTGACATGGCAATCTTTGATCACCCTTCTTCTCACTGTTCCTTGATGAAATGACGATCTACTCACATGCGTTTTGTTCGGGATCATGATTTAATCGGGCTATGGAAGATGCTTATAGCAGCCTTATTATCACAAAACACTTCTAGTGAGTTCCTGTAGTGTCCTCCAACTTTTCCAAAAGAATTTCAGCCACAACCCTCACAAATTCCTTGAGCCATTGACCTCAGTTCCCAGCTCTCCGCACTTCTTCTTGCCACAACTGTCTGTTTTTTGCTCCACCATGTCACTAAGTTCCCCCAAACAAATGTGCAATACCCGATGTAGATCTCCTATCACTTACGGATCCAGCCCAATCAGCATCCGTATAGACTTCTATTAGTTGTTTTTTAGTTTTAAAAACAAACCTCTACCCAAAGTCCATTTGAGATATTTGGAGAACACATATAGCTGCCTATGTGAGTTTCTAGTGGTGCGTGCATATACTGACTGATGCAGCTTACTGCAAATGTGATACAGCCTAGTGTGAGATAAGTAAGATTAATTTGCCAACCAAACATTGATACTGACCTTTCTCCACCGGAGCTCCCCTTGAATGCAAATCAAGCTTCACACTTGGATCTACTAGAGTGTCTACTGGCTTACAACCTAGCATCCCAATTTCCTTGAGAAGATCTATGACATACTTCCGTTGAGACACAAAAATTCCACTTCTATTTCGAGCAACCCTATACCTGTGAAATATCCCAAGTTTCCTATCTTATCCTCATCTGCATGTTTCACTATTCATTAACTTTTCTCATTCCAACCAAATCCATTCCTGGTCAAATTATGAATATTCATAGATATTAAGTAATTATAAATCTTTACCATCCTTTCTCTTATAGAACAAAGTGTGATCTGACTGTGCCTGTTTCACCAAGGCTCTCATCTCCTCCTAGATAGCTTGTTTCCATTGAGCACTATCTAAAGCTTCTTGAATAGTTCTCGGGATTTCCACCATTGTAAGATTCTTGACTAGTGATTGAATTGAATTTGACAGATGATTCTATTTGACAAAGTTGGACAGAGGATGTGCTGTGCAAGATCTCACTCCCTTCCACAACGCAATGGGGACATCTAAATCTTCTATTTGAATTTTTTGAATCTCAGATACGGATTCAGAGGGTTGACCATGATCTAGAGCCTTTGGACTAATGTTACTTTGCGAAATATCAGAACTGAAGTTGTTGATTTGCGAAATATCAGCACTGAAATTTTGATGCGCCTCCTTACTGAATTTTTTACATGAGTACACGTTAAGTTGCTGCTGAGTTGGTTCTCCCCCTGCCGCTTCTGCCTGCTGATGTGGTGATTCAGAAGATAAAAATGGAATTTGAACCCCTAACGAATCTGAATGTCAGTGAGATGGAGATAAATCAGAAGATAAAATTCAAGATAAATCTAACTGTGGCTGAATAGATAGAGGTTGAGTTCGAAAATCTGAATTTGAAATCAAATTTGGTGCTGAAGATGTTGTAGGAGACTGATTTGAACCTGTTGGGGAAATCACATTTGATAAGGGTTGTTTCGAAATTTGTGGAGGATTTTGTGGATTAATAAGTGGAGATATATTTGGAATAAAGGTTGAATTCGATGGAGATATAATGGAGGGAGCAGAATTTGAAATTAAAGGAGGATTTAGTTCCCAAAAATATTTCCACAAATCTGACTGATAAGGAATTAAATCTGCCAGTATTTTGGGACAGGAAATTTTCGAAAAAAATCTTTGGAAATTTCCCCTTCAGTTTCTTTTTTTTTTTAACTATGGCTCATCTTCAAAGAAGGTAACATCTCTTGACACAAAATATTTTCGTTTTTCAAGGGAATAACACCTAACCCTTTTGTGTGGTTGAGTATCCTAAAAAAACACATTTATGAGAACAAGACTCTAGCTTACTCCTATTTGGATCCAAATTGTGAACAAAGGCTGTACAGTCAAAGACTTTGAGTTCTAAACCAGAATAAGACCTAGAGCCTTGAATTTAATTTGACAACACAGACAACGAAGATCAAAAACTAAGGACCTGGGAAGGAACACGATTAATTAAATAACACGCCGTGAGAATTGCATCCCCCCAAAAACATTTTGGAATGTTAGAATTAAACATCAAGGTACAAGCTACTTCCAATAAATGACGATTCTTATGTTCTGACAGGCCATTCTGTTGAGGTGTACCCACAAATGTGCTTTGATGAATAAGGCAATTCTCTAAAAGAAAATGATTAAGTTCATTGTTAAAAAACTCTGTTCTTTTTTCACTTCATAGAATTTAATACATGATATTGGCGCTCTGATCATGTGGAATAAAATTTTTGAACACGGATTTATCATGTAGTAGATACACCGAACATACTCGAGAATAATCATCAATAAATGTAATGAACCATCTTTTACTAAAAATACTTAGGACACGAGATGGACCCCAAAGATCACTATGAATCAACGCAAATGGCTTTGAGCATTGGTACGATTGAGGAGGCAAATAGACACGTTTGTGTTTTGCAAACTGACAAATTTCACACTAAAAGAAATCACTTTTCTTAAACAAAGATGGAAAAAGATGTGTCAAGTACACAAAGCTCGGATGACCTAATCTACGATGCAAAAGAAAAAAATTTTGTTCTCGAGAAAGAGACTTATTCATGACTAATTGAACGTGACTACTCATGGAGGGTAGATTCTCAGAGTAATATAGTCCAGAAAACTCCTTAGCACCGTCAATAATTCTCCCTGATATCTAGTCCTGAAAAACACAAGTAGAAGATGTGAAGTTAATCACACAATTTAAATCTCTTGTTAAATTTCTAACAAACAACAAATTGCATGATAACTTCGAGACATGGAGAACAACTTTGAGGAGGATATTCGAACTGATTTGAACAGTTCCTATGCCTGCCACTAATGAGAATGATCCATCTGCAATCCTCACTTTCTGATTAGTCAAAGATGGAACATAGGAAGAGAATATTTTTTTTACAACTTGTCATGTGATCGGAGGCTCCAGAGTCAATAATCCATGGAGTCTTAGTAGTCAATCCACCAAAGGTCATATTTGTACCTTGTTGAGCAACTAATCCTCCCTTAATCTGATATTCGGCCAGCATCTTATAAAGTGTTTCCATCATGCGAAAGAGCGTCACTCAAGGCTTTAGTCTCTTCATTTCTATTGTTTGTGCATTTGTACTGCGAGTCTCTCGCCACAGACTGTTTGGAGTCCAGTTTGGTGGCTTTCCGTGTAATTTCCAGCAGGTGGCATTAGTATGATTTGGTCGTTGACAATGATCACGCCAAGTGGAAGCCTTCTTCATTGCACGATTGGCGATGGGATATTCCCGCCTTATACCCGTAGAAGCGTAATTATAGAACAATTTTGTAATGCAAACAACAGAAAGGAAAGATTTCATTCAAGCTCAATTTCGTTATTCACACTCGGGAGCAGATTTTTGAGGCTGCTCCACCCTCCCTCGCTATTTTCCAGCCAAAAAACAATCCTCCCTCCCTTCACCCGACACTCCCCAATATCTTCTTTTCCCCCACCCTAACCAACAACTTTTAGAAACTATGAAAAGACCAAACTGGCCCTCAACCCAGAAACAATAACAAGAGTCCATCCTTCTAAAGATACTAACAATTCAAGATATCGTCTGTGGGTCATGATTTCTTTTTCCCTCCTCGCATAAGTCACCCGGATCCGGGCTTAATATTACCCACACTCCAAACATTAACCTTGTCCTCAAGGTTAAAATTAGGAAACTGGGACTGGATTACCTTAAAAAGTTCCCATGAGTCTTCCTGCACTGCAAGTCATGCCAACTGATAAGAATCCTTCGTCCTTGGCCGGCACTGAACCGTGGAGGGCGAATACTCCAAGACAACCGGCCGGGTTGCAATTATAAGTTCCATGTCTGCCGATAGAGATGTAGGAATAGATGGTGAAACCGCCTGAGAACCCACTGCCTTTTTGAGGAGCGAAACATGAAAAATCTGATGAATGCGAGCCAAGGTCAGCTCCAATTTATAAGCCACCTGACCAATTCTTCAAGAATTTTTTAAATGGACCATAGAAACGGAAAGCTTCTCATTCACCCTTCTAGCTAGGGATGATTGTCGATAAGGGCGCAACTTGACATATACAAATTCCCCCCACGACCATCATTCTCGATGTGCGTAGTCCGCTCCGCTTTTCATCTTTTGTTGTGCACTGCGGTAGGTGGGATCTGAGCCCGCGAGGATAGCACTCACGTCGAGCAAAACCGACTCCACCTCGTCAAGATCCCCATTCATAGCTAATCACGAGGTGATCCCCGCTTCATAGACCACCTTAAAGGGAGTCATATTTTATCATTGTATGGAAGGATGTGTTGTAGTTGTATTCGCCAGCCCATAACCGCCCAACCAATCCGAAGGTTTATCCGTCGAAAAACATCCGAGGTAAGCCTACATTACGGCTGACGGCCTCGCCTCCGACCATCCGTTTGAGGATGGTAAGCTGAACTGCGCCGAAGGTCTGATCCCAGCAATCTGAATAACTCGGACCAAAAAGTGCTCAAGAAAATCTTGTCCCGATCTGACACAATGCTACGGGGAATGCCGTGTAATTTGATAATCTCTGTAAGGAACAACTGAGCCACTTGTGGAGCAGAGAAAGGATGTGATAGGGACGAAATGCGGGCAGATTGGGATGTACTATCCACCACAACTAAAATAGTGTCGCGTCCCTTCCGACTCACTGGGCAACCCCCTCTATGAAGTCCAGAAATGTCATCCCAAACTCGTGGGAATAGCAAAGGGTCGCATTAACCCACTCGGGAAGTGGAGTCATACTTATGGCGCATACATCACGCTTAGAACGTAAAATTCGGACGTCTCTGATGCCTCTCCAATGAAACTCCGAAGAAAGACGATTATAAGTCCGTCGGACACCCGCGCTCCCCTATGGGACCAAGAATGAATTAAGCAAATATGGAATAAACTGGGAGGCGGTCAGACAGACACCCCGCCTTTGTAACAGGTAGTCCCCCACTTGCCAAAAGTGAGGATATACAGGTTTTCGATGATTACCTTAATGATGTTGGTCAAATAGTGGGTCTTCTAGCCACCGATTGGCACATCCTCAAAATCCAACGAAGGCCAGATGGTGGCAAAGTCATCTCTCGCCGGAGTCCGGATAGAGCATCACCGTATTGTCTTCCTGCTTATACCGACGTCAAGTTGTAGCTAAGAAGCTTCGTAGGGCCATTTCAGGTGTTCCCTTTACAACCTGCTCCAAAGAAATATTTAAGACTTTTTCTCTCGAACAAGACGCACCAAAAATTCTACCAATAGATAAGGTCGCTACTTCTTTATTGCTAACACCACGGGCCATCAACTCCCCCCTTCATACACCGATTCTCGAGCCCGGGCCGAGTTTCAGGGCTAAAATAAGCTGCTGGCTTCCTCCTCCCGCATCAATATCGCACCCGCACCGACCCCAAGCATCCGTTTCTACCACAAAGGGGCTTAGGAGAAATCCCGGCGTACAAGACTGCAAGGAGTCATAACAATTCTTCAATGTTGAAAAGCCTTCGTAGCCTCCTCGCCCATAGAAGGCATCTTTTTAACCGGCTGAAATAATGGCCAAGCAAGGCGACTATAATTAGCAACAAAACGACGATAGTACCCGGTAAGGCCGAGGAATCCTCTCACAGCTTTGAGGATTAGCGATCACGTGTCCGTCATCGCTGATTTTCGTCGTTATTCTGTATGACACTTCCGCTAATAATGTCGCATGATCTCAAGGTCTACAAACACAAATACGCGTTTCTTCGCATTAAAATGAACCAGCTTCTAAGAGAACCTGAACGTTTCAAACATATGATGTTCATCCATTTACGTATACTTCGCACGTCGTCGCATTCGAGCGACAATCGCCGAAAGCCAAGATCGTTCAGTTATCCAGCTCAGCAACGCGTGAGCCGTGGTCACGAATCGAAACCGCGCCGGTCAAGAACACGATCTCGATTCACGTCCTGATTCGAATCGGATTTGGTTTACACCTCGCGCCACGCCGAATCCCATTATACGACGAACCGGATCGCGACGCGATCCGGCGTTGTTACCAGAGCGCCGCGGCCCCGCCATCTTTTCTTACGATCCCGCGGTTTCGAGCGACAGCGATTATCATATTATCCCGCCGGCAGCCCCGCCATCGTCCGCGTCATTTCGTTTTCGTACTTCAAACGGAGTGTCATCAGATGTTTGATGTTCCGTCATGACGAACTGATCCGATTTAAATCCGTCTGTCTCCAAGACAGCCTGATATCATACACAAACATGATGAGTACAAAGGAATGAATATTGAAACATTCATTCATTTCGTTTGTTCATCCTCCAATCACTAGGCTTCACCTTCTGTCACTGAGATATTATCCAATCAACAAGAGTGTTTGAGATTTGATAAAGCCCGTCTGATCTCATCTCGCTTCCAAAGTTATACTCCTGTAGAATAGATCCCATTCCGCTATCAACTCAATGCAATCATCAACTGGTGACTATATCGCGAGGTTCAACTTAAAAGGTACGGCCAAGAAATCCCGTTCGAGTTAGGCGAGCTCATCCAGCTCTCGCCTTCTCATCCCCGCCCATCTTAACCTAACTTGGTCGATCCGATTCTAGTCGGAGTTTCGCAATGAGTCAGATAAACGTGAGGTTGAACATCGTCCGCTCCGTTCTAACTGCAACTAATCGTAAGAGCATCCCATCACAGATGGATAAAGATCATGAAGTCAAACGATTCACAGGCTTCCCCTCTTCGCGTTTCGCCCAAGAATTGAGGTGTCATTCATCCTCCCATCGCTCAGACCACAACGATTTCAGAATGGCTTATCATACAGTGTTCTGAAACTCCCATCAGATCGAAAATACGCCCTCTTTCTTTTTCTCCGCATTTCGATCCGCGGAGTCTTTTGAATGGGGTACGGATCGCTGGGGCCGGGTGATGGAGTTTGATCAAGTGGAGCAGCGGGATGAATCCCAATCCGGACAGGTAAGTCGCATTAACGGGCGGCGTTGTTTGCGCCTCGTTCTATGCGCCAGCCGGGTAGCCGTCACGTGAGCTGCACCGGTCGGGAAAGGAGCGCCACACCGGCGCGTAGCGTCCCGCCGTGATAAGCCCCGCTGCGGTCCTCTCGTTTCTCCTCTATCCGCGCGCCCTCATCTTCCCCACTAAACCCGCTGATCCGGCCATGAGCTCGCCCGATATCCGGCCGTAATCCGGCTCACAAAGGCTTTCTAGCACCACTGGGTAATTTCTGGAGGGGGCCGACAACATCTCTCGAACCGGTCGCTTACTCCTGCACGTGAGGTCCGAAGAAGGATATCAGCTGCTCGTGGAGATTCCCCCTGGGCCGGATCAAACCGGCAAATAGACGCCCCTAAAACTCCTCCCACCCATTGAATCTCGATGATGCCCTTCTTCCCAGTTGTACCATGCTAGGGCTTCGCCCTCCATACAAACCAACACGGCCGCAATTCTTCATCTGGGCAGTAGTCGCTGGATCTCAAAATACCTTTCGACTCTGAAAATCCACCCATCGGGGTCACTGCCTTCGAAAATGGGAAGCTCAAGGCGTCGAGGGAGGTGCTCTGATACCGACAATATAGGTGGTGGTTCAACGCGTGAAGATCTTCCAACCTCATCCCTAGCCATCGTGGACGATAAGTTTCAAGGGCCTGAGTCGCTACGCCGACGCAGACGTGTCTTACCTTCTTAAGAGTAGGTGCTTGATTTCCTCGAATTCCTTCATCAAGGGCACTGCATCGTGTTCTCGAGGTGAGATATTCAGCATCCCCACCGCTAATTTTTCGATTCACCGGGTTGATCGTAAAATTGATCCCATCTAATTCCTGCCGAAATTCCGAATGCAGCGACACCAGGCGGTTTTCCATGCCTTCAACCTGAGATGCTAAGTCTTTTATGGTAACCATGGTCCGAGAAAAGAAATGGCTCTGATACCAATGATGGGATATTCCCATTTTATACCCTGTGAAGCGTAATTATAGAACAATTTTGTAATGCAAACAACGTAAAAGGAAAGATTTCATTCAAGCTCACTCAAGTATTCACACTCTGAGCGCATTAGGCCGCTCCACCCTCCCTCGCTATTTTCCACCAAAAAACAATTCTCCTCCCTTCACCCGAGACGCCCCAATATCTTCTTTTCCCCCAATCTCAACCAACTTTTTAGAAACTATGAAAGACCAACCGGCCTCAACCCAAACAATAACAAGAGTCCATCCTTCTCAGTGGCAAGATATCATCAATCCAAGATATCACCCGTGGTCAGGATTTCCCTTTTTTCCTCCTTGCATAAGTCACCTGGATCCGGGGCTTATCAGATTATGAATATCCGAACGATGCGTGACCAAGGCAAAAGTTTCACTAGGCGAGGCCACAAAGGATTGATTTTTTAACATCACACGTTTTCAGCTTTCCTCTCTACGCACTTCTACAAAGATCTCATCTATAGGTATTTGTAGTTTGGTGCCAAGAATCCGTCCACAAACCTCATCCAAGTCTTGATTAAGTCCTGCAAGAAAGTCGTAGATCCTTTCTTTGACTAACATCTTTTTATACAAGATTGCATCTTCTGGGTCCTTCCAATCGCAGGATTGAAATATATCCAACTCCTGCCATAATTTTTTAGCAAATTGAAATATTAGGTGACATCTAGATCACCCTGTTTGAGACTTCAGGCTCTATTCCGCAACTCAAAGACTTGAGAAGTGTCATCATAATCTAAATAAGATAGATGAACTGCATCCTAAACTCCTTTTGCTGTCGAATAGAATAAATATGTCTCTCAAATCGAGTCTTCCATTGAATGAACAAGCCATGCCATTACCATGGAGTTCTGAATATCCCATGTTTGAAATGAAGGATTGTCTGGGCTAGGTTTCGCTATCTTGCCATCAAGATATCCAAATTTTCCCTTTCCTCGAATCACCATTTGCAAGGATCGAGACCAATGAAGAAAATTGTGCCCATTCAATTTATGGTTTGTTTTTTGGAGAGACGTAAGAGACGCCGGTCAAAAAGAGGCAACAGAACACCAGAAAGTGAGGTCGACTCTCGTGACGCCCTCGAGGCCCTCCAAGTCATCTCCTTCGCTTGTTCCAGGAGAACTCATTGTCTTCCTAAACCTGTGATTTCCCTTTCAAAAGCTTTGATACCATAAAAGGAAATTCAAGGAAGAAGAGTATAAAATGTTGCGATACGGACTGCAGAATATTTTCTGATTAACTTATCTCTAAATGGCATATTTACAACCTTATAAAAAGCGTTTGAAAGACTTATCCTACAGGTAACAAAAAAGCCTCTAATTACGGCCTCTAATATACATCATATCAACAAATTATCCAATAAATATCCGATAAACAAAAAACTCCTAATATTAATTTCTGAATGAATCTGTACATCCTATATAACACACCATATAAACACATTTTGTACACTGAAAAAGGAAGTTTCCATAACCAATTCCCTAAATTTTGGGATTTGATTATTCATTTCCCATAGTTGATTATAGTAATATTGTTTGACTCCTTGGATTCTTTCAAATATCTTATTTACATAATTTCCCATTATCTTCCCTCAAGCCGATGAATATAATGAATATAGATCTTCCATTCGACTTGCTAATATTTTTATGAAACACATTACTCTGCTGACCCTTTTTATTTAGCACATCTGCTAATTGATGTCTTGTAGGAACATATGTAGTACAGTGCCCACTATCCAACTTTTCTTTGATAGTGTCGATACATCTTTATGTGTTTTGATCGTTCATGTTGCACGGATTGCCAAGCGATGTTGATTCTTTGATTTGTCTCAAATAGAGTTTCTTGAGCACTCCACATTGAACCTTCAAATCTTCGGAATGATCTTGATCGACAACAATTCACATACTCCTGGCATATAGCTCTGGCTTCTACCTACACTTGGCGGGTACCACATTTGCTTCTTACTCCTCGAAGATAGATTTCCCTAAGAAGGTCGATAGCACATGTAATTGACCGCTTGTCCAATGGAGACCCAGCAAAATCTGCATCGGTGTATATTGCCAAAGCGAAATCTCATGTTTTCTTGAATAAGATTCCCTTTCCTGGATGTACCGATAAGTAATGGAGGACTCGGTAGGCTACCCGTAGATGAATTTCTCTCGGATCATGCATAAATTGACTGATTACACTCCTTTGAATAGGCTATGTATACGGCTTAGTGTGCAAGATAAATGGAGTCTCAAACAAGTCGTTTGATACATTTTAGATCCACTTTCTTCTCTCGGGGGTCTTCACTTTCGATTTGTGATTTTGTTCAGTAAATTCGCCAGCGGTTTTACTAGCCCTCTTTTGTTTCTGAGAAGATCAATAACATATTTACATTTGAAATGAAAATGTCTTGCCAGGCCAGAGCCACCTGTCGAGGGGAAATGCTTGATTTTCTAGTGCTGTTTCAAACTCCTTCGCTAGGCATTGCTTCAAAGTATTTTTCTCTTTCTCATCATTTCTTGTCACAATAATGTCATCCACATACACAATTAATGTTGTGCCTCCCCTTCAAATTGAATGTTTCATGAAAAGTGTATGATTTCTCTGGCTTTGTTTGTAACCATTAGCTATCATAACCTTGGCAAACCTTCCAAACCAAGCATGTGGGGACTATTTTAATCCATATAGTGCCTTCTTTAACCGACAAACCTTGTTTCCATCACTCCCATTGAACCACAGTGGAGATACTCATATAAATCTTCTTCTTTCACCATGAAGGAACACATTTTACTCATATTGTTGCAATTCCAATCCAAAATTAACAACCCGAGGATATTTGAACCTTCTTTGTATTGATCTTTTGCCATTGGAGCAAATGTTTCTTGATAATCCTCATATGTACAGTATACCCTTTTACAACCAGCCTTACCTTATGCGGTTGTCTTGTTACAAGGAGCCATCACCTTTAAATTTCTTTATAAGTTGCCATTTGCAGCCCACTAGTTTCTTACCACTAGGTAGATCAACCAATTCCCAAGTTTCATTATTTTGTAATGCATCCATAGCAAGTCTCCATTCTCTCTTTGATAATGCTTCAGACAATGAGTTGGGAATAGGAATAGCGCTTAAAGTTGAAAGGAAGCTTTTATGATTCAAGGAAAATCTCTGGAAAGACAAAGTGAGACAATGGATAGTGGCCTTTTTGAGCATTCACGGGTTCCTTTTCTAAAAGCTATAGGTAGATCATGATCAAGAATAGGAGTTGAGTTTTGTTCAAGAATTGTTACCTCATTTTCAGGACTCAGTTCAGTAAATTGTTCTTGCCTCATTGTTTCCATGGGGTCCCTTCTTCTTGCATACACCTGATCAAACCGAAACTAATCAAAGATTTGATTGTCTTCTTCCTTTTCCTCTGGAGCTCTTCGGTGTGATCTCTTTGGAATTGGTTCCAAAGAAATTGGTAACACTGAAGTGGTTTCTTTTGATTTGAATGACTCGGATGAGGGGATTATTTCTAGGGTGGTATGGCTGACCCCTCATCTTCAAGTATAGATAACTCCCCCTAAAGATAAGGAGTAGAGAAGTATGGCTTATTTTCAACAAAGGTAACATCAGCTGAAACATAAGTTTCCTAGTGGGTGGATGATAACATTTATATCCCTTTTGAGTAGATGAGTACCCCACAAAAACGCACTTAAGAGCTCTAGGATCTAATTTTCCCCGATTATGATTGTGAATATGGGCAAAGGATGTGCACCCAAAAATTCAAGGAGCAAGGTTGAAGGAGGATCGAATGTCCGGATAGAATTGAGACAAGGTTTCTAGTGGACTTTTAAATCCCAAAACTATAGAAGGAATCCTACTTATGACATATGCTGATGTGAGTACAGCCTCTCCCGTATATTTTGTTGAAACAATAAGGCTCGAGTACACTCAAGAAGATGACGGTTTTTCCTCTCCGCCACCCCATTTTGTTAGGGAGTGGTGATACAAGATGATTCATGTATGATTCCTTCCTTTTGAAACCACTGAAACAAAATTTGATTGAAATAGTCACGAGCATTGTCTGAGCTGATTTTCTTCATTTTTGTACCAAATTGATTTTGAACCATTGTACAAAAAATAGGGAAAATATGACTCATATCAAATTTATTTTTGATCAAATAGATCCAAGAAACTCTTGTACAATCATCAATAAATGTTACAAACCACCTGGATCCTAAGATATTTGGGATGGTGGATGGTCCCCAAATGTCACTGTTAATTAGAAAAAAAGGAGAAGAAGATTTTTTATTACTAATAGGGAAGGATACACGAGTATGTTTTGCATACTCACAAATGTAGCAATGAAAATGTTGAATATCTAATCCCTTGAACAAGGTAGGAAACATTAATTTTAATGTGGAAAAAGGCACGTGACCTAAACGCCTATGATGTAACCAAATGACATCTTTATTTGATGAAGAGAAAAATGAAGTAGACAAAGTAGACTTAACTAGTTACGTTTGTTAGAATTTTCGAAGTAGAGTCCATTGTGCTCCTTCGCAAGTCCAATGTTCCTCCTTGAACCACAGGATCTGAATTCACAAAGAGCATCGAATATAACACCGCGACAACTCGGATCTTAGGTAAGTTTTGTATTGAAAAGATTAGTGGATAGTTGAGGGACTTGAAGAACATTTTTAAGAACCATATTTGAGGGAACCAGGACATCTCCTATACCAACCACTGTGGTGGTAGTTCCATAAGCAACAACAATTTTCCTATTTCTTGGACAAGGTAAATAGGTTTTAAATTGATAGGATTATGGGTCATATGGTCAGTAACACCAGAATCAATGATCCAAGCATTCCTAAACTCATTACTCGAAGCATTTAATCCAAGAGAAATTAGAGTCTCACCTGAAAGAGTTAATGAACACATACCCAGAGTTGATGCTTGAGAACTGGAAGGTGGCTGAATATTCTGAATTAAAGTTGGGCTGTGCAAAACCTGTTTGCCTTCAACAATTGAAGAAATGGAGTCTAACATGACTAAAGTTGATGAAACAGCAGTAAAGGATAAAGGAGATCAAGAAATAATGGGAGTGAAGGGCATAGAAAAAAAAATCAGCAATGAAGGCTGAGAATTGCACCAACAATTAAGGCTGGAAACAAATGTTGATTTAGCAATGAAGGCTGGAAAAAGAAGTGAAAAACTGGCACAGAGAAGCCGGAAGAACGCTGAAAAAATCTGGTACAGCAATGAAGGCTGCCCAGAAAAATGCCCACAGAAATCTGGTACAGCAATGGAGGCTGCACAAAAAAATTCCCAGAAAACCTAGGGCTCTAATACCATGAAGAAAACAGAACTGAGATTGAAGAAAACATAACTGAGCTGGAAAATTTATTAATTTCTGAATGAATCTGTACATCCTAGATAACACACTATATATACAGATATTTTGTACACTGAAAACGGAAGTTTTCATAACAAATTCCCTAAATTTTGGGATTTGATTATTCACTTCCCATAGCTGATTATAGAATTAGATTATTGACCTTGCTTCTTTCCTAAAATATCTTATTTACATAATTTCCCACATGTAGAAATCCTAAGGTCAATATAGAAGGCTTTAGTTGTTCCAGAGAGCAAGAAGGTTGTTCAAGAGTCAATGAGCGCATTGCCCTTGAGGCTTGGCTCAAGTGGTAAAGGGTTAGGATAGGATTATGGAAGGTAGGTTTTAGGTTCAAGTCCTACGAGCAATACACATACACATACATATTAACTAGGAAAAAAAGAGCAAATGAGTGCATCAAAGAAGAATGGCACTCGAGTTTACCCATAGGGAAGAGCATAGTGGGCTACAAATTGGAATTCACAATGAAGAACAATTAAGAGGACACAATTGAGTGATACAAAGCAAAGCAAGGTTGGTTGCAAGGGATTTACTCAAATTTATGGAATAGATTATTAATGAGACCTTTGCTCCTGTTGCAAAACTCAATACTCTAAGGGTTCTACCATCCGTTGCAACAAATCTTTAATGACCACTACATGTCAAGAATGATACTTTAGATGGGGAATTGGATAAGAGGTATATATATGCTTAGATGGGATGAGAGGACGGATACACAATGGACAGGGGCAAGGACCAAAAACTAGTTGATAAGCTCATCTATCCAGCACATACTAGACCTAACCAAGCTTTCTTTCTAAGTGTGGTAAGTCAATTTGCATCATGTGAGCAACATTTATAGGCAATGAATAGAATATATAGGTCTTTGAAGATGACTCCAAGAATGCTAGAGAAAATACCACAGAAGCTTTTAGGAAGAGAGAAGAGAAGAACATTAAAGCTTTCATCATTCCTAATTGGGATATGTCAATGGAAGATAGGAGGTCTACCTCAAGATATTGCACTAAGGCCCAAGTTTCGATCTAAAGCTAAGGGGATTTATGAAATGATTTGGCTGACATTACTACTAAAGGAGTTGAGCATGCCCTCACATGATCCTATGAATCTCGATTGCAGCAACAAAGCAACCATAAGTATAGCTCACAACCCCATCCATTTACATGGAAACTGATCATTACTTCATTTAAAAAAAGGATACAGAAAAGGTTAATATGTATCTCCTTTCCTACAGAGCAACTGTCTGCAGACATCATGACAAAAGGCCTCCAAAGACAAAACTTCGAGGATCTAACATACAAGTTGGGAATGCTAGACATTTTCTTCCCAACTTGAAGGGAGGTGGAGAGAATATTGAGTAGGATCAAGTTTGTTATGTTAATTTTATTAATATTCTTTATTCTTTATTCCTTGATTTAAAATATAGTTTACTAGGTGAATAGGAAGTTTAATCCCTTTTAAGTTTTAGTTCCTGCCTAGTTGTTAGGTTTTCCTACATGAATGTACTGGCTGTTCATTCAAATAAATAAACAGAGCTATTTCATTTATTTTCTAGCCTCTATTTATAAACTTCATTTTCACCACTGAACTAAAAGGTAAAATGGCCAGTTATTACTCTAAACGTTTGATAAATTATTTGATACAAGAATGCTATAGACCATCACTGCATGATTCTACAGAGAAGCTTTAATGAAACAAAGTGATGTTAGCAAGAAAACCATATGTTCCAACATAGTCACAGACCATCAACACCAACAGGCCAATATGGAGCCTTAGTCGCAGCATCCAAACGTTGCAAAATTGCTTGATCAGCCTTCATGACAGAAATTGAAAATCCTGCCAAAAACACAGATCTGAGAACATCTATTTATCCAACAAACAGAAAGCCTTTCCAAAAATAACAAACCTGCCATATTAAGGGAAGTCACAAATGATCCTGTATACACTCTATCAACAGCCAACCCATGTTCCAGCTGCAATCTAGGAACTGCTTTTCCTGCTGCAATCATCAGTTCCATTGCAGGAGTTGCACCTAAGCTACAATTAAAAGAACAAAAAATTAGCGGTCAAGTGTTTCCTCAGAAACAAGAATTCTTTTAGACTGATGATAAGTTCAGAAAAGCAGGTAAAAAGTATTGCTGTAAGCTGGAAGATGCATATGAAACGGAAGACAGTTAACAATATGTATAAATGTTTTCTAAGAAACAAGAACAGTTTCCACATAAAGTGAAGAATTTTGACAATGAGGATGAAAAATCCTCCAGAAGGAAAGAAAGAAAGAAAGAAAGGTACAAAATAAAAAGAGAGGAAAAAACAGAAGACAGAGGATAAAATTTAAGAGCATCCTATACAAAGTCCTTGGAAAAAAGGCATCCCAAAACTCTCAAGGGAGTAGATAGTCCCAAAGGAAGCAGAATGGAAAAAGCTCCTATGGCAATCAGTGCACTTTTCTGGAATGTGAGCCATCCTCACATTTATGGTAGTATCCCCAAGGTCCCTTCCTATCCTATGTCACCCAGAAAACAACCTCCTTGCTTGGAGTAATGCATGATAATCACCCCTCCATGTCAAAATATGCCAAAAATACCTGTTTAACTTTGATCACCTATAGAACATATGTGAAAGCTTCCTTCAGGTCAGTGTTCTCTGGGGAAACAAATTGATTGACAGCCAAGCAAGATGACAAAACAGAACTCCTTGATCAGAAGCATTCAAAAGGTCATTAAAAAACAAAAACCCTCTAATTAGTTGTCCGTGGAGTTGATCTATCCTCAAAAATTCTGGAATCCTTTCAAGCCAGCAGATAACCTAACCAGTGGTAACAAGATCCTAGAAAGTAAAAAACTCCCAAAGAACATGTCAACTGACTGATATGTGTGATAAATTTGATCTATCAGGTACAAATATGATAATAGAGCACATAAGCAGTCTCAACCACCTTACATTATGTTTAGAGGGCAGGTTAGGCAAAATGCAATAAGTGAAATAAGCACTACAAGGACATTTTGATCCCCAATCAGCCCTATTTAATCAGGGTTCAAGCAGTTAATATCACTTTATTACCTCAAGTGGGACATAGCTCACATGATCGTTCAAACTAATGAGGGTAGGTAGTGATGCGAAAGAATGTCTAAAATTTACATGTAAACGCATAAGACTTATCTTCATACATGTATTGATAGCTCTCTGTTAGTTAAGACTTAAGATATTTCCTAGATTATAGGAAGTTAGCAATAGATGATTTTACTATAAAGAGTTAGTTCAGATGTATATACCATTACGATTTTTATTATTAAAAATGTTCTTATCCCAGCAGTGTTTTACGTTTGTTGAATTCCTCCTCTTGAATACTTTTATGGTATCAGAGGACAAAGGTGTCCACATGTATGGGAGAGAGCATATCTCTTTTTATTTCTTGGGTTGCTTTTTTAGTACCTCTTTTATAATATACCCTTCACTTATCAAAAAAATGAAAGAAGTAACATGTTTATGGTAGAATAATAGCAAGAATCAACTTTATAGAATCAAACAACCACCTACAAAAAACATGGGACAAGTTGAAGATGAAAGAGCACTTTCTCTCAATTGATTATGAAAAACTAATGTAAATAAAATTGTTTTTTTTCTAAAACAGGGTACTAACTCCAATCAATAATATACCGAAAATTTCATGAATTGAGCAATCAAAATTAAGTGTGGGAAAGTGTTCCAACTTGCAACCTGTTATAAAGCTAGACTTCAAACGGTGATTCAACTTGAGATGATAGCTATACACACTTATACTATGATGTTTATCAACTAATCCTCAAAATAGAAGGCAGCCTCAAGTTATAGGCTTCCAAACACCAAAGTTCACAAATTGGGAGCACTTTCTACAATTAGGCAACAAGCAAACTTTTAAGCACGTCAAGTTTCCAAAACTTCTAATCATGCGAATAGTAAGGGCAACAATCAACGAACTTCTAATGTAGCTAATATGGATGGTAATAGAGATAAAATTTTAATGAGTATTTGAGATAGAAAAGAAGAGATGATTCCTTCATGCTTAAAGTGTGGTAGGCATGGTCGTTGCCTTATTGTGTGCCTAAGTAAAGGTCAACACTTTTGTGTTGAAGAACTAGAACTTGAATTTGAGAGTTACCCAAAGAAAGAAGAAACCTACAATGAAGAAAAACTTAGTGAAAAATGCAGTTAATATGATGGTATAACCAAACATCACACCGTTCTAGTATGACTAGAGGAGAATAAGAAGATTGGCAACATACTAACATTTTCCGAACACCTATTTCTTGCCAAGAGAGGTTATGGACCATGATCGTTGATGGAGGCAGCAGTTTAAACATAGCTTTGCAAGAGCTTGTTGTGAAACTAAACCTTAAAACAAAGAGCCATCCAAATCCATTTCAAGTAACATGGGTTAATGACATCTCCATTTTAGTAAGTTTTTATTGCTTTCTAATATTCCTTTTTGGTAAACACTTTAAAGAGTACATGGCGTGAGGTCTTACCAATACAAGTAATTCATATTTTACATGGAAAATTTTAGCTTTTATATAGAAGAGTTCAACATGATGGTTATAGAAAAATATATACTCTTATACATTAGGGATGTAAGAAGATCTTTTATCCAATAAAAAGGAGTCCCACTAATTAAGAAGCCATAGGAAGCAGAACCAAAAAAGTAATATTATTGCTCAAGAAAAATTGTATATGTGCTCTTTCGATAAAGAAGGGCAAAGAAAAAGGAAACCTATGCGATACCTAGAAATCAAGAAATTAAATTTAAAATCTCCTAAAATACAAAATTTGACTTCAAAACCAACTCAAATCTTGAACTCCTATCAATAGAAAAATCCCCAGGGCATGAGATATTCCCCTAAAAATATAAAACTCACATAAAGAGAGAGGAAAAAGTTCCACATTTTTCTTATCCAAATGGAAAGAAGGCTAAAAAAAGATTCATGAAGACAACCTATAATTGTTGACATGGAGCTTCAAGTTGAAATCAGTTCTCATTGTACCAATGATAAGATGTTTTTGAGCACATAATCAAATAGTCAATCAAGCATATGTTGATTTGTAATTCTCCTTTGAGTCTCATTGCTCATCTACCATTTTCTTCTGGTCAAGGGAAACAGCAAGAAATCCATTCTACTCCAATGGTAAGCATATATGTCTAGCATTCAAGACATTCAAATTAGGGTGCTTCTATTTTCCTTTATATTGTTGGAGTATCCTAACTAGATCAGGAATCATAAAGAAAATCCATGAATGTACCCATTGATCATGAGCACCACTCTGTTTCCTCGAGTGATGGGAACATAATTAGTTTCCTGCAATTATAAAAAAAAATGACAGAAACAAGAATATCAAATCAGGTGTAAAGTTAATTATTATTTTGTAACAATACAAGATATATAGCATAAAAGAAAATAAAGGATATCAATAAAGTTTTATCATATTGAAGGGATAAAGAAATAGACAAGCTAAAAAGCATTCAGATAAGACCAGTAAAAAGCAAAGAAAACTACTCATAGAATTGAATTATTTTCTTGTTAAAGAGCATTACTTCAACCCACAAGTTAGCTGGCTAGAGACCTCATATTCAAGAAGAGATGACATGTGGAGATTACAAGGAAGAAATAATAGTTTCATGATGTATGAGGCTCCTGATATTCCTGTGGCTTTGTGAGAGTTAAATGATATGCATTTATGTTTAAGGTACAGCATAAGCAAAAATAGAGCATAACCATCATCATTCATTCCAAAAAAATTCCAGTTACATGTGCTTGGTTTTAGTGAAACTATATCGAGGGGATTTTATTTGGCTAGGTCTTTTTTCCCTGTTAAGGATTCTAATCCTTCCTAGCACCATCATTTTTGTTTCATTAATAAGATTTCTCAGTTTCTGATAGAAAAAAGTTCATAAATATTTCTCCTTATCATTATAAAAATGTATAATATTAAAAAGATATTAATAATGATAAATAAGGTATTAATCCGGAGGCTATCTGGGTATTACTCAATTCATCTAAGAATACCAAGTTTGATGACCATAAAGAAAGTTCCATTTCATTCGGCAAATTTCAAGCATAATGCAAATTTCAGTCATCTTCATAAGAAACTCTTTCCTAACATTCAAAGCAAGGCTGATTAAAGAATAAAAAAAAAATCAAGGAACATAAAATTAAGGTGTCCATTGAAATAATAAAATTCAAAAAAAAAAAAAAACGATGAATCAGTTAAGAATCCTTATAGGATAGAGAAACCAAAGGCTCTTGGTTCCTTGATTTTAGGATGGATATTTTAGGAAGGTTTTTTCATTTAATAGTAATATATAGATGCCTACAAGACTATATAGATTCATTATTCTAAATATAATCATACCAACATTCAACATGATCAGAGCTTTAAATCTTTCATTCTTTGGTTACTTCACAGTTTCAAGAGCGAAGAACCATCCTCATCTCCTTTTCATACCAGTTTATGTGGTTACGGATTTACCGTTTACTCATCACACCATGTTTGAATTCTGCAAGGTAAACAACCAATTTGTTGCTTCTTGACAACTCACAGCCGGGTTAGAATCTTCAAGCATCTGGTTGATTGAATAGCAAGAATCATCTCCTTTGGTTAAAACTTGTTCCAACCTTATTAAAAGGCAAAGGATAGCTATGTCACTCAATAGGACCAAAGCCTAGTCATGATGATCCCAAATTTAATGTTTGGGATGAAAAAAAATTTGATAGTTATTGTTCAGTATTCCTTTCCTATTAGGACTTGGATTCATTTCCTTTTTTTTTAATCCTTATTCTATTCTAATGTTGTTTCCTTTCTAATCATCTTCTATCATGTATATATTTTTATGCTCTTGTATTATTTTAAATGAAATACGAGAATTTTCCTTCTCTCTTTATATGGTATCAAAGCCAGAAAGAGATTAGAAAGATTAGGGTTAGGGTTTAGCCGTGTAGTCAATTGCAGCAACTCATCTAGTGGTCGTGTCTCACTCTAGTCACATCAATTCCACCGCAAAACTCTCCAGAAGCTCTTGACAATGTCGGAATTCCACATCACCAATGGCGAACTTTTCCAGCGACCTCATCTTCAATCGACAACCCCACCATTGAAGTCGCTGGAGTCAGAAATATCCACCGACGGACGAAGGTCTAGCAGAAGACCAGCCATGCGCGGTCACATGCGAAATTTCTCTTTAGCGTTGTCTCCCATGCGCAAGTGTGTGAGAGCACGTGAGGGACTATCTGGAAATGCACCTCCACTAACAGCATCGTCAGTTGTCGACAAACACTCCTAGCCCTATGGTTCCCTTACTTGAAGCCTACATCTGCACCTTTTCCTTATTTTTGTGTTCGGAAACCCTTTCTTTTTGGGGTTTCCTTGATTTTTCTTGACTTTTCAAAGTCCAACAACATCAACATGCCATCACAAACCTTCCACATGACATTCAGATTTCTTAATATCTAGGGCGACTAAAGGTTTTTCTTCAATCTTGACTAGATCTCTTGAAATTAAATCTGAGAAACCGATTGGAAATGAGAATTATCTATATTGGTCCGTTGAATTATGATTCATTAGCCAAGACTATGAGGATTATCTCACTAAACAAGAAGCAGACATTCCCGAAGTTGATCGTGCCTAATAGAGAAAGATAGATGGCTAATTATGTAGTGTTCTCTGTCAACCCGTCAATGCCAAGACCTTGCATCATCTCAAGCCCTATAAGACTTTCTACAAGTTCTAGACTCCAGGCAAAAGTTGTACACCAATGACATCTAGGGACTCTATAAAGTAATCTCATCCACTATTGATTTGAGACAGAATGAAGATGGATTTATCTACCTCTTTTAGTCGTATCTCTTCACCTAAGGTAGAGTTCTTATTCTTGATGCCAAATTCTATTGAGGTCGGACACGATTATCGAAAATAGATAGCATTTTTATGACACTCTCATTGGCTGATTCGACATGATTATTTGACTGATTCTCAACGGCTTTTAAGGTCCATCATTTGGATGAGGAGTATTGCTTGGCTACTTCATATCTCCGCACCCTACTCGCCCTTCTCTCCTGGCTTGGCCTCCCTAAATTCTTCTATGATGGTTTCTCATACTCATTCTCGAGGTGGACGTGGTGGTAACCGAGGTAGAGGACAACGTTCTAAGTGCACATACTACAGGAATGTAAAACCCGGGAAAATTCAAATTTTCAGAAGAAGGGTAAAACGATAATTTCGGTAAAAATCCGAAATTTTTCTAGATCTCGGATGATGAAACGAACTTCACCGTTTGAATCATCTCGCGAAAATCTAGCTCTGTGTCGATTAAAGACAGTCGAATTTCACGTTTTCAATGAGGTGTCGAGAAGCGATAAAACTACTCATGAAAGACATGTGATGTGACAAAAGTCGCCTACTCCATGTACTCATGTGACACATGTTGCATGATTAGTGAGATGATGAAATAAATGGCCGAGATTGTGCCAAGTGTCAAAAATCAAGAAAAGGGGCAAGATAGGAATTATGGAAAAGGTTAATAAGAATAAGACAAAAGCAAATAGTGTTGTCTTCTCCATTTTGAAAGAGCAAAAATCGACAGTGAGGTTAGATCTAGATTTTTAGAGAGAGGAGGAGTGTCTTCTCTCTAGATTTGTAATGAATTCGGGCCGTCGGTTCTCGGCCGAAGCGAGAAGCAAAGTCGTCTATAGAGAAGCGAGAGGGCTGCGTGGACCTGCGGTGATGGAGTTCAACAACTCCGAGAGAGGTAGAATCACTTTCCTGCTTGTGCTGTTGGAAGCGAGTAAAGGTTAGGGATGTTACGAGGAGGCTTGGATTAGCCATGTTTCGGTCTCAGAAACATTTTGAGCTTAGGAGTGGAAAATCCTCATTGTTGTGAGCGAGTGAACGATTGACAGGAGGTTTCTTTGTTCACGTGATCATGATTTTTTGGTGTGATTTTTATGATGTGGGTGATCCCGAAATGAATTGCTTGTGCTTGTTCAATTAACACGTGTGAGCTAATTTTTGTGTTCTTGATTGTGAATGCGAGATAACATGATTTATGTGGATTAATTATGTTGAGTATACATGTTTATATATTAGCATGAGTTGTTAGAATTGGCATAAGGCATTCCATATGCATTAGGGCACCATAGAATATTAGGGTGAGTGCGTAGTGAGAAAATAACAAAATGTTTGTGAAAGGAATTTACAGGAAGATTTTCAGAAAAATTGCGGCTGACGGTCGTCGGCTGAATCGCCCGGATAAGTTCATGACTATTTCGGAGCGTTATCCCGGCCCAGGTCGCCTCGGAGGGTAGTCGATATATTCTGAATCTCGGTAGTAGGTTCCCGAAGAGAGCAAATAAGCTTTTGTTTTGAAAACTGTGATTTTACTCGCATTTGGCTTAGGCATGTGTGAGAGAGTCGGTGAGGACTCGGGACATGGGATTGGGCATGTAAACATTCGAGTAGGTTCATGTAATTGTTTGGATGTGATTGTTTGTGTAGTAATGCGTGGGTGGAGTAGCGCATGTAGGAAATTGTCTGCTCGGCTGTGCTACAGCATAATCGAGGGATCATCATTTGGTGCGAGGAGTGTCTGAGATATGACAGCTCAGAAGCGCGTTTGAAAAGGCTGGGTTGTGGCTTTGGGTGATCGTTTTGTATAACATGTATTAAAACTCTAAATTTTGATATATGTTTGGCAAATGAATTTATTAACTCTTGGATGTGTATATAATTGATATGGCTGTGAGTATTAATCTGGGGGGCCCCAGTGGCCGTTATTTTGCTCGCATGTGAACCTGTGTGGTCATTGTAAATTATTGGGACAAGGTTTGTACCTTGGGTAGAGCTCCTCGTACAAAGAGACTACCTTAGATTTTCATCGAGTGGTGTCGGGTTGCAGACATCCACAGCTATGTCCATGAGTTGACGGGTTGTCGCGGATGCTGAGTTTAGGGCGTCACGAGGAAACTGGCTATTGTCCTGGCTTTGGTGTTGGCTTGCATGTGCGGCGCCTAAGAACCCCTTTGGCCAGGCCTTTACCAAATGCCCCCGCTGCGAACCGCAAAGAAACGTCTGAGGTTTGCTCCTCAGGTAATTTTATTAACTGCGAAAATACAAGACACGTCGCAAGGCTCTCACATGTCGGGATGCTCAATTACTCTGAATGGATCAGCTCTAATGAGTGCTTGAGAGTGAAGCAAACGGGCCCTTTATATAGATTTGCTCATGGGCGGTCCTAGTCTGATTATGACTTAAGTCCTACTCTGGCAGAGTCTTGTTCTTGAGTATGAATCCTTGATGTAGGAATCGTTGCTTGATCAAGATTTCCTTAGTAATGCCCAGCTGCATGCCTTGTTGCACTTGAATTAGGGGACTTGGCTCCCAAGCCATGAGCCTTAGTGCCCAAGCAGTATGCTTAGGGCCCAAGCCATGCTTGTTACCCAAGTGTCTTGCCACCCAAGCAACTTGCCTTAGTGCCCAAGCAATGTGCTTGGCGCCAGAAGACTCGACCACATATAGGTTGGACTTTGGCCCAACCTCGTTTTTTGCCTCGGGAGTGCCACGCGTCGGACCCCTCGAAGCCGGAGTGTCGCGGCTATTGACTATGCCGCCCCAGCTAGATTAGCAAACTTGCCTTCCTGCATCGTGATGCGACACGCATTGTGTTGTCGAGCTTTCTCTTCGGTAATGACATAAGGTATATTTCGCTTCCTAGATCTTGCATGGTTTCCTTCCTAGTTTGCGCGAGGGCGAGGGAAGAAATGCCCATGCCACGTCGTGCTCGGGTCGGCGTCTAGTCGGTATAACCTCCCCAACGAGGTAGTCGTCATCTCGTCGACTGACGTATACTCACGAAATCTAAATCTTCCAAGCGCCCGCGGTGACACCGCTGGCTTTCTTCACTTACTAGCATCTCCTTCCAATGAATCAAGTACTCGGTCCACTCGATCAGCAGCGGCGGCATGGGTAAACAGTCTAGTCATACCAAAGCTCTGTATCGCTGACTAAATACATGGTGGTTATTGCTTGTTCACCAATGAATAACCAGGCGGCAATGAAATATTTGCCCACGTGTCATAGGAAGTTCTCAGAGTCCTTGGCGTATTATGCACCACCACGAGCTTGGGCTCGAGCACACGCAGCCGCGGAAGCGGATCCAGCCTTTGGGCATGCTTTCGCCGATGCTCACTTCAGTGTATGATCTCTGCCTCACAAAGATCTAGTAGCTCACAGAACTCCTCTGTCATTGCAAGCCTTGTTGCGGAGGTGTCCATCCCACTTCAAAGGCTTTCGTGCGTCTCCATTAGATCCGCTGAAGCTAAGCAAAAGAAAACTGATGGCGGTCGATAGGGTCGTGTTTGCAATGATGCCGATTTCGTATCAACTGAACGCCCCAGTGCCTCTTGACTTCCACCCTTGCCACTTATCTGACGCATCAGGGTCACTCTTGCGACCATTTGTGACACGTGCCAGCGAGTCGCGGCCTGGTGGTAGCTTGCGTGTGGTCTTTGCAAGATACCACAGTGAGCTGACCTTCTCGATACCCTTTTACAAGAACAGGCGTGCGGGCTCTCACCAGCTTCGTGTATTATTAACTCTTAAAATACAAGACACTCGTGCAAAGCCTCCCACATGTCAAGACGCTCAACGCTCTCAATGTATCTAACACTAATGAATTAGCCAAGTGGACACGCGGGCGCCTGCATGGGTTCTTTGCATGAGTAGTCTGGAATCTGATTATGACTTGAGTCCTACTCTGCTTCAAAGTCTTGTTCTTGAAGCTACGAATCTACCCTAGACTGAGTCCTTGCGATCGAAGATCTCTATGATACTTGATTGCATGCATTGTTCGAATTAGAGGACTTAAGCGCTAGCGATCTGTTTGCTTTTGGCGGTATGTTTGGCGCCCAGTATCTTCTGACCCCAGTGTCTTGCGCCCGAGCAACTTGCCTTGGCACCTTAGCTGATGTGCTTGGCGCGAGGCTTTCGTCCGCATATAAGAGTTGGTTCCCGCAGTCTCGTTTTACCTCGAGTGTCACGCATCGAGCCCTCTGGCTGGTAGGTAGCACCATTGGCTGTTGTGTGCGCCCAGTAGGCATGAACTTGCCTTCCCTCTTGTGTGCTTGGCTCACGCATTTGTCTTCATTGAGCTTCTCTTCCCATCGGCCTGGTGTATTTCGCTTCCTGATCTACCTTGTTTTCTTCTTAGTACCGCGTAGAAATTTGAAAGCGATGCCCACATGCGTCGTAGCAGGTCGTCGGAAATTTAACACTGGTGATCGTTACTGCGATTACATGATTTCCTCCATTTGCTCATATGGATCGGTCTTCTTGTTCTCTATAGCCTATTCCTAAGACTCAGAGTCCGAGTTTATCCACACCTCAGAGAGTCATTCTTACGACCAACGAGTCTGAGGAGTACCTTCGCCTCACTCACGCATCCAAATCTTCACCTGTTGCATCTATTGTCCAGACCAATAATGCATCTACTTGCCTTCCACTCATCTTTACTTAGCCCCTGGATTCTCGATTCTAAAGCCTATGATCATCTTTCCGATAATTAGGATATTTTCTCCTATCTTGCTTTTACCTCTCCTTTACCCATTATTATCGTAGCTAATGGATCTCAAGCTAAAGGTATCAATTTGACATGTCCCCTCCCTTCCTTGCCCCTTACTTTTGTCCTTTATGTTCTCGATTCCCCTTTTAATCTTATTTGTATTAGTAAGTTGACTTGTGACCTTAACTATTTGATTATGTTATCTGATAACTTTGTTACATTGCAAGACCTAAATACAAGGACAATTGGCATAGGACACAAGTCTCAAAGCCTCTTTCACCTCAGCTCACCTTCATGTTCCACTATTTGCACTTCCACGGACGCTCCTCTCCTCGTCCACAATCATCTAGGTCGTCCGAGTCTTTCCAAGTTTCAAAAGATGGTTCCTCGTTTTTTTAGTTTATCCTCGCTTGAGTGTGAGTCGTGTCAGCTTAGGAAACATACTTGTTTCATGTTCCCAATGCATTCAAATCATTAGACAAAGCCTCCTTTTGAGCTTGTCCACTATTGATCTAAATCTACTTTAGGATTTTGGTACTTTGTTACTTTTATAGAGGATTATTCTCGATGTAATATGCTATTTTTAATGAAAACTCGAGCTGGGATATTTGCTATCTTTTAAAAGTTTTATGCTGAAATTTGAACTCAATTTAATACTTCAATCCGTATTCTACACACTAATAACGCCAAGGAATATCTTTTTGTGCCCTTCTCTTCCTTTATGTCCTCACATGAGATCCTTCATCAATCCTCTTGTGCTTACAATCCTCAATAGAATAGAGCTCTCAGCCAAAGCCACAAAGTGTTTCTTCTTAGGTTACCCCCGACTTCAAAGAGGTTACAGATGCTCTTCTCCGACACAAATTGATACTTCAACTCTGGTGATGTCACCTTTTTTTAGGATTCCTCCTTCTTCTCCTCTATCGAGCGCCCTCATGTTCCCGATGTCTTACCGCTTCCCCTTATCTCACCATCTCTGGATCTAACTTCTCCATCTACAGATGTCCCACCTCAACCACTCCAAGTTTATACTTGTCGTCCTCGTTTTAATACAAGGTCCCTTGCTTACTCATCTCATGTGTAGCCCTCACCCTATTTATAATTTTAAGAGTCATCATCATTTATCTTCACCTTACTCTACTTGTAAGACCCGAGAAATTCCAATTTCTAGAAAAAGGGTAAAATTGTAATTTCGATTACAAAATTGTTATTTCGGTTAAAAATCAGGAATTTATTCTCTAGATCTTGGATGGCAGCGGATTTAATCGTTGGAATTATGCCGCGAAATACATTTGGCGTTGAATTCGAGGCAGTCGGTCAGCGCGTTTTTCGAGGCATAGCGGTTCGGTCTTAGTAAAACTATATTTATTTCGACGAAAGTCACATATAACACGTACTCATGTGCCATGAGTGGCATGATGAAAAATATGAAAATGGGCAATGAGATAGTCTTAGAATGTAGCGGGAAAAGAATGACATATGTCATTTTGGAATTGTTTAAGTTAGAAAAGACAAACAAACAATGAATAGTGCTTGTCTTCTCGAAGTGAAAAGGGAGAAAGAACGTGGGGAGAAAGAAAAATATCAATGCTTGATTTTTGTCTTTCTGTAGAAAGTATCCTTCTCTCTGAATTTGCGGGAGATCAAACCGTCGGCGATCTTCGGACAAGAAGGAAAGGCTGCTCTACGCGGAGAGAACTGACGTGGTCTGGTTGAGGAGTTTTGACAAACTTCGAAAGGTAGGGGTTTCTCCCTACTTGGGTTTTATTCTTCGTTTAAGTACTTTGTGAATGTTTGAGTTGAATGAGGCCGTGAGGGGCCGTTTGATCAGTTCCAAATCTTGGAACCGAGGTGTTAGATTTTTGAAACCCATGTGGACGGAGTCCATGACATCCCACGGTATTGGGTTGCTTATTGTGAAATCATGGGTTCGCGTATGCCTTGATGTGAAAAGGCGAGAATGGCCGTGAAATTCGAGTTCTAAGTGAAGCCAGACGATCGATGATTTTCAGAGAATGATGTTTCTGAAATAAATTTGTGAATTAATGTGTTTGGTCGAGTAATTAATTAGAATTGCTCGTGGTTGATCGTTAGCAGTAATGAGCTAATTTTGATGTGATGAAATCTTGAAGTGCAACATAATTGTGTGATTTAATTTTTATGAATATATGCATGTTTATATATTTGCATGTGATATAAACTGTAATGGAATTTGCATAAATTACATTCCATATGCAACGGGGCCTTTGGATGATAGGAGTGAGTGCGTGAGGCGAAGTCAGAGAATGGTTTAGGGTTATGCAAACCAAAATGATCGAAAGTGAGGTGTCTTAAAAATGCTCCAATCGTCGAGGCAGCTGGTGATATCAGTCGGAGGAATTAGTAAAAAATATGTCAATCGTCGGGCGACCAGTCTATTATATACATCGGAGGTTGTCCACAAACAAATAAAACAAAGGGTTCTCATCATTGGCCAGCAAGTGTGAGGAGTCGAGCAAAGGACTCGAGGTATGAGATGATGGAGTTAGACATTCAGTAGGATCATGCATTTGCTTGAATGTGTTTTATTTTGGAGCATTGCGTATGCGGCTTAGGTGAAGTAGCGCATTGGGTGATTCACTGAGGCATTAGCTCACCACAATGGGAATATATTTTTCGGTCACGAGGGCGCTCGGGACGGCTCATCTAGGGACGGAGTTTTAGAAGCGGAATGTGGCTTTGGTGGTTTTACATGTATTAGAATTCTAGAATTTTAATATATGTTGTATAAGAGTAACTTTGAACTCTTGAAACTATTGGGTATAGTGAAATTATATTGATGATGAGTATTGTGGTATGGGCCCAAGAGGCCGTTTTTACTCAGATATAGATATCATGTGATTGATGTTGATTGGGACAGGTTATACGGGTGATGTATACGGGTGAGCTCTTAGTACAAAGGAGACTACGCGATTTTCGTGAATCATGGATGGGATTTTAGGCGTCTGAGTATTGTGAGGTTGACGGGTAGTCAACGGACCCTCGGGAATTGGGGCGTCACACTACTTTTGTTTGTTTCTATTCTTAAAACCATCAATGAGGCTCTCTCATTCAAGCTAGAGGGAGGCAATGGTTGAAGAAATGGATGTTCCATCAGTAGCACGAGGATCTTGTCTGCCTCCAGCCGAGTCCCGGCATACAGATTAAGGTTAGTCTAATGCTTGAGTGGTCGCCTTAAGGCTCATTAGGTAGCGAGGTATGCTTTCGAGAATATAGTTCTGACTATTGTAATACTCTCTCCAATTGCAAATATTGTTTCTGTTTGCCTGCTTCTCTCCATGACTACTATTCGTTCTTGACTGTTATCAATTGAATATCAAGAATGTCTTCCTTCATGGTGGTCTTTCAGAAGAAGTATATATGAAGCAACCATAAAGTTTTGTTTCTCAAGGAAGTCTAGTTTGGTGTGCGGGTTACATCGTTCCTTATATGAGTTGAAAAAATCCCCTTGAGCTTGGTTTGGCTAGTTTAGTTCGATATTCCAAGAGTTTGGCATGGTCTGGATCGCAATAGACCATTTAGTTCCTAATCATCATACCTCTTCGCAGTAGTGCATTTACTTGGTTGTTTATATAGATGATATCGTCATTACAAGAAATGAATAGTATGACATTTGGAAACTAAAACAGTACCTCTTCAGACAAAAGACTTGGGAAACTCAAGTACTTTCTAGCGTTGAGGTAGCTCAATCTAATTCCAATGCGATTATCTCTCAGGGGAGATATACCTTGGATATCTTGAAAGAAACAAGTATGTTAGACTACAAACTTGTAGACACTCTTTCTTTTTTTCTTTTTCTTTTTTTATCTATAAAGTATACAGGTCATACACAAGAGGGGCCACAAAAGACCAACAAAAAAGAGCAAAGAGAAAGAAAGAGGCACACAAACCAGCCCAAAAATAAACAAACCACACCCTAGGCATAGCCATAGAACCTATACAAGAGCAATCTAACAAAATCTATATCCGCCTTTGGAATAAAACCAGCCCACGTAAACAGCGAACGGATAACATAAAGTTTTAGTCTCAGAAGGGAAAAAGTAGCTCCTTAAAAAATAATTTTATTACTCTCTTTCCATATAACCCAAAATAACATAAGGAGGGCAGCTCTCCAAATAGGCTTAGCTTTTTTCCTAATAGGGAAATGCATCCAACTATGAATTAGATCTTTTGCCAGGAAAGGGCAAGTCCACATAGCATCAAAAGCAAAAAGAAGATCAATCCACCGTCCACAAATTGCATGACAATGGATTAGAATATTCTCTAACTCTTCTTCCTCCTTTTCACGAAGGCACATGCGCTAAGAAATAAGAAACCCTTTTCTTCAGAGTATAGGTAAAGACACTCCCTCCACACCTCGAGCTGAAAAACCAACTTTTGAAGGCATATGTTGGTTCCATAACATTTTGTAAGGGACTTTATGGGGAGAAACTCCTTCCAAATTTTAGAAGGAAGCTTTTACCATAAAGGACCCCGACTCATCCCCCTTCCAAAACAGTTTATCCTTTTCCCAAGGAAAATTTTGAAGTTGCTAATCTCCTCGATGAAATCCTGGATAGCACCTAACTCCCAATCATTAAAGGACCTCAAAAACTTTGGATCCCAAGCTCCTCCACCATCATCCCTTACCCAAAGCTCAGCAGTCTTTGCCCCTTTGGAACCAACAATGTAATAGAGGTCATGGAAAGCATCACATAAAGGTTGTCTTCCACACCAGGTGTCTTCCCAAAATCTAACTTTCCTACCGTCCCCCAAATTAAACACAGTCTTTCTTAAGTTGTTCAATCTCTTTTGTAATAGACTTCCAAAGGCCAACTCCATAGCTTCCTCAAAGGAAGGTAGACCGGTCCCGTGCGAGAGCAGTACTTAGAGTGTACGATCTCGAATAGAATTTTCCTCAGCTGCCAAACCTCAGGCCACACTTTCCCGATAAAAGCTACATTTAGGAGTTAGAGTCTTCTAATCCCAATCCACCATTTTCCTTTCCTGGCTAATGGAGTTCCAACTTACTAGGTGGATTTTCTAACTCTTCTCCCCAGAGAAAATCTCTCTGCATTTTCTCCAATCTGCTTTTAACACTCTTGGGCATCCAAAAAAGGGACATCATGTATAAAGGCATATTGGACAGCGTGCTTCTAATTAGCGTAAGTCTTCCTCCTTCCAAAATGTATTGTCTCTTCCAAGCGGCGAGTTTTTTTCTAAATTTCTCCTCAACCCCTTCCCACACCCTTGACAAGTTCAACTTAGAACTGAGCGGAAGCCCAAGGTAAGAGGAGAGGAGGGATCCAACTCTACACCCGAGCTCACAAGCCAATTGGTTTAAGTTTCCACTATACCCACTGGAAAAATGGCGCTCTAATCCAGATTGATTCTCAACCCAGAAGCGGCTTAATCGTAAAAATCCGACTTAGATCTGACATTTCATCGTCGAAATCGTATAAGCAAAGTATCGTATTGAAGCAAACAAATGAGATATGTTACATTGCACCAAAACTACTCACGGAGTTACATAAACTACAAAATGCCTCCCGCATAAGCTTTGTCAATCGGGATAGAAAAATACCTCCATCCCGGGACAAAGAGATAGGGGATATTAAGAACTCCTTGGCGTAAACCCCTTGTGCTTTCTGAACAACCACCGCTGGAAGCATCGTTGATAATCACCGAAAAGGAGGCTATGGAAATGCACCATTGTATCCACCCTATCCACTTACTACCAAAGCCCATCTCCCCGAGTACTATGAGAAGGAATTTCCAATTAAGCTTGTCATAAGCTTTCTCAATATCTAATTTACATAAGATTCCTTTCCTTCCTCCTTGTCATTGAATCAATCACTTCATTTGCTATTAGATAGGCGTCCAGGATTTGTCTACCTTCCACAATGACGTCTTGGGCTTTGTTGACGAGCAGGTTGATCACCTTTTTCAACCTGTTTGCTAAAACCTTTACTATTAGTTTGTAGAGACTCTCCACTAGACTTATAGGTCTAAAATCCTTAAAATCATTCACCCCTTCCTTTTTCGGAACCATCACTATGAAGGTGGAATTCGAGAACTACCATGAATTTGCCAGAAACAAAGAAATCCTTGAAAACTGTCATCACCTCACCTTTGACCAGTCTCCTAACTAAATTTCCAAAAAGCAAACATATACCCATCTAGCCCAAGAGCTTTCTCCCCATTAAGCTCATGAAGAGCAAAAAAATCTTCCTCTTCCGTGAATGGCTTCTCTATCCTAGCTGCCTCTTGATCTTCCAATTTCATGAAAATCATACCCTCCACATTAGCTCTCCAATCCCCAGGATCAGCCAGGGATTGAAAGGCATTAACAATGCCTTGTTGCAAATCTTGGCCTCCCTTATGCCAAACCCCGTCAATTTTAAGACCTGTCAAATCACTGTGCTTTCTATGGGAGTTTTCCATTTTGTGAAAGAATTTTGTATTTCTATCACCTTCCTTAAGCCAAATTTCCCTAGACTTTTGTCCCCACAATTTCCTCAAAAAACACCCATCTTTTGAACTCCTCCAACTCTACAGTTTTTTTTATCAATCTTTGATGAAGTCAGGGGTCTTTCAGCTCCAATAGTATCCCAGAGCGCCATGTTCTTCAAGCATGATTTTTTCTCGTCTCAACCCTCCCGAACACATCCTTGTTCCAACCTTTGAGTTTAATCTTGAGGGCTTTTAGTTTCTCTACCACCACATATGTACTAGCACCCCTAACTTCGAAACTCTTCCACCACCCATCAATAAGACTTTTAAAACCTTACATTTCATGCGTGTTTTAAGCGGTAGGACAGATCAATTTGCCACCTCGATCAACGAGTGGGAAATGATTTGAAAGAGGTCTTGGCGGGAAAATGCTTTGAATTAGCATTTCGAGAAATGATTTTCCCGAGTCATCGAATCGAATCTATCCCGATCTTGTCATTCTTTGGTTTCTGGTCCTCCAGTCAGTATACACCTGCTGAAGGGGTAGATCTTTCAATTCTAATTCGTCGATAATTTGAGAGAATCTTCTCATGGCTCCCGTCCATCTTCCCTCCCTATTTTTTTCTCCCGGGAATCTTAAGACATTAAAGTCACCCCCTATGCACCATGGGCCTCCCCACATACCTCTAATAGCCTCCAGATCCTCCCATAACTTTTCCCTAGCTTCCCTTTTGTGGGACCGTAAATACCCGTCAAAATCCAATAAAAATCATCAACACAGTTTCTAAACCTATAGGACAATGTGTGGCTGCTCTCCTCCATCCCAACCAATTGGACCGCTCTGGTATCTCAAAGAATAACAACCCCTCCAGATGCACCCTCCGAACAAGATGCAACCCAATCCACAAAGCTACTAGGCGCCAGACTCCAGGCTAACCCTTTAGAGCAAGATTTCCATTATGTTTCCTATATACAAACCACGTCTGCTTTATGAGTTTTAAGGATCATCTTGATGAGTTTCCTTTTTGAAACATCATTCGCCGCCGCCCCCCTCCTCCTCACATTCCATTAAAGAATTTTGATCTTCATTACCAACCTAAGTGTACTCCCTTGCCCCTTTGGCTAGAACCCCCTAATCAGCTCTTCTCTTTCTCCTTCATGTTCCATTCTTTTTTCTTCACTATCGAACTTTGTTGTCCCTTGAATCCCCTTGCCTTTAACTGTTGATCTCCTCTCACAAATACAATTCATCAAATTGAAAATTTCGTCCTCATAACCATCAACCGAAAAACCCAAGAATCTACTAAACAAAGTAGGCAACTCTCTTCCCATGTCCCTTGTTC
This sequence comes from Tetrastigma voinierianum, assembly GCA_016808115.1. Lineage (NCBI taxonomy): Eukaryota > Viridiplantae > Streptophyta > Magnoliopsida > Vitales > Vitaceae > Tetrastigma > Tetrastigma voinierianum. The sequence goes on from JAEQBH010000819.1 coordinate 261,111, forward strand.
TTGTTCCTCCTAGGAAAGGGCCGTATTTTCTAACAACACGGGGGATTTCTTCTAGACCTCTCTCTTCCCCAACGCCTCTAAACTCCACAGTATCAATAAGACGAACCCATAGAGGATCCTACTCATTTCCGTAGTCTTCACTACCCTCCGAAAACAGCCCCTGACCAAAAAGACCCTCCATTGAGGGATCTCAATCCAACAAAGAGGAGGGAGAAGGGGAACTATAAAATGGAAGACCAAAGGCCCGTACCTTTTAGTGAGAGAGTCCCTCTCTAGATTCTCCACCTCCTTACACTTGGACTTCATGTAAGAATGGGGTACCATTGCAGTTTGGATGTTCTTGATCTCTTCCCCCTTCTTTTGCCTCCTCTTCCTCTATCTCGTCGCTTTCCCGCAATGAAAACTACCTAAGGCTTGACTTGGCCTTTTCTTCTTCCACCGCCAATCCCAAACAAAACTTTCCTGGGCCAGCTTCAAAAGCCCCTTCAATAGGCCCCTCAAAAGCTATTTCAAGACCTTTAAATGGTCTTGGACTACAGTCCACTGCAAGCCCTTTAAAAGGACATGTGTTATGGCCCTTAGGCCCACAGCCCTAGCCCATCACTAAAGTGTTTGGGCTTTGGCCTTTTGAAGACCCTAAAAGTCCAACCCCCTTTTCCACCTTCCCATCTATTGGCTTTGATCCGACCCTTACAAGAAAAGAGATGAGTCCCACTTTAGGAGTTCCCATAACATCAAGTTGTAGGGTATGGCCTCCTACCGACCCAAGTCGCGTCAAGTCCCTCTACGCTGCCATGTTTGGTGGCTCCCTTTGGGAATTGTGATTGAACTTCTTTTCCTCCCTCACGCGCGCCCTTCTGCGTGTGTCTTTCTCTCATCTTCCTCCTTGGGTTCTACAAGCCTTTCTTCTGCTTTTCTTCTTAAGGGTAAAACCTCTGCTACCCAAGGTTGGATCTCTCACCAAATCTAGATCTCGTAGCTTCTCGCCCCAACAAGCAAATTCGCATATGAAGACTTCTTTTTGTCTTCCATCTTTACCCAGATTCTTGCCCATCGAAGTTCCGTCTTCAAGGCTATTTCTTTATCCATAACTAAAAACCCCCCACAGGAATCTCCCACTTCCTTTAGGATTTCTCTTGTCCATAAATGCAGAGGAAGGTCGACCACTTTGATCCAGGCTTCAAAAGCTTGATCTTTTCTGCCCACACACCCAACAAAGGGGTTCCACCATACAGATGAATCACGTCACCCCTGTAGATCCTGCTCGCGTTTTCCAAAACCCACTTTGCCTCTTCCGCCGAGTCAAACTCCAAGTAAAGAAGTTTCTAGTTTAAAGTGTAAAAAAGCATGTTCCCCTTCAATCTCCAAGCCCTTTTAGCCCAGGCTTCCAACTCTTGCAAGGTTGGACCTTTTACTAGTTGTGACTCCCAGCTCCCCACCACACCATATTTTAACATTCCAAGATCCCCTCTTAGAATATAGTTGCTAATATCCAACCAAGTTATACCCTAGTTTCTTACTCCAATTTTTGTTATCTCTACAAAAAACAGATCTTTGGTTAGTCCTCCCCCAGTAGGCTCCTCCTTTCTTCTAGGCTTAATCTCAAATGTCTTCCTTTTTTCATCTGTGTTCACCTTTACTCCCAAATCTTGCATCGCCTCTGCTAACAAAGACCACCCATTTAACAAGCCATTTCCCTCAAGAAAAAACAAACGATGCCTCTTTCCATCTACATCTGTAACGAAGCAAAGAATAACACATCTAGCGCCATTTTTCTTGCAAAACAAGCTAAAACTTCTTCCATTCTCCTTCCATTCGTAGCCTCTACTTTGCGCAACCGCTTCATTTCTAAAGGATTCATTTCCTTTTAGCGGAGTTTTCGTGCCTTCTTCTCTAAAGCAAATCCAAGATACTCGACAGCCCAATCGTCTCTCAGTTACGATCACCTTTGAATGTCTTCCTTCCCCCTCCACCAAGAACTCAAAAGATTCGGAGTCGAAGCCTCCCTCTTCTTTTTTCACACATTCCAAAAGAGAGAAAACAATTGTTTCAATTCTAGTGCCTGTAGACACTCTTATGGACATAGATGTCAAACTTGTACCAGGACAAGGTGAGCCTCTACAAGATCCAAGGAGATATCGACGACTGGTGGGTAAACTAAAGTACCTCACCATCACCTAATCAAACATTTCCTTCCCTCTGACTGCGGTGAGTCCCTACAATCACCCTGTGATAGCCATTAGGATGTTGTTATTCGTATTCTCCGTTATATTAAAGAAACACCAGGTCAAGGTAAGTTGTATGATAATAGAGGTCATACCCTGATTATTTGCTACCGTTATACAAACTGGGCAGGCTCACCCACAAATAGACGCTCCAATTCAGGATATTGTATGTTTATTGAAAGTAACCTAAAATCTTGGAAAAGTAAGTAACATGATGTAGTAACTAGGTCTAGTGCTAAAGCTAAGTATCGAGTTATGGCTTTGGAGACGTGTAAACCCATATGGATAAAACATCTCCTCCTAGAATTAAGATTTAGGAAGGATGAACAGATGAAGCCCATTTGTGATAATCAAGCAGCCCGACATATTGCATCTAATCTAGTCTTCCATAAGAGGACCAAGCACATTGAAGTGGACTATCTCTTAATTAGAGAGAAGATTGCATCAAGATGCGTGGCTACTAATTTCGTCAATTTGAATGACCAACTATTAGACATTTTCACTAAGCATCTCAAAGGTCCTAGGTAAGTACATATATGACAAGCTTGGTACATATGACTTGTATGCTCTAACTTCAAGGGGAGTGTTAAGTATTCTTTTTCTATTAGAACTTGGATTCTTTTCATTTCTTTAATCCTTATCTTGTTTCCTTGTTCTATTCTAATTCAATTTCCTTTTCTATCCCCTTCTATCAGGGGTGTGTGTGTGTGTGTGTATCAGTGTTTTAAAAGGTGTTTTTCCGGCGTGCCTTAAAGTGTGCATCAACACAAGGCGCTCACAAAAACTCTCAGGCATTAAAATGGAAGCGACACACACCAAGCGTCACGCTTTCTTCGATTGAGGCCTCGAGGCGCAAGGTATCTGTGCTTTTTGCCTCACAGGAAGAGGCGTACGTCTCACGGGAAGGTGACAGGGCTTAAAAAAATAAAAATAAAAACCCTAAATTAGTGACATATATACGAAATAGGTGAGATATCACCGAATTTTTGGAGAAATATTCTTGAAAATGGAAAGAAAAAGGAAAAAAAAATGGCATGAACCTAGAGGCTAGAACCTGGGTGATGCCGCAGAAATCTGAATCCGAAGGCTGGCTTTGAACGATTGTGCAATAGTGGAAAAAGGGAGCAAGAAGAAGAAAAGAGAGAAGAAGAAAAAAAAGAGTGGGCGTTGAGACTGTGGAAGAAAGGGAAGAAGAAGAAGGCGGAAGAAGAAAGGAAAAGAAAGAAGAAACGTGTCGAGAAGAAGGGGAGAAGAAACAAAAGAAAAAGAAAAAGAACGGGAGCACAAAAGGCCACGAAGGTTGACCCTTCTTAACCTTGATATTCTTTTTTTTTAAAGGTTTTAAAAATATGGCACTTGTACAATTAAAAAAAAAATATATGGCACTTGTTTTGAAAATATATATATATATATATATATATATATATATATATATATATATATATATATATATATATATAGCACTACACCTTTCAAAAATTAAATAAATAAAATGGAACTACATGACAAATATTTTTAATATAGATTTTTATTTTCTAAAAAAAAAAGTATACATCTGGCGATAGTTTTCACTCTTAGAAACAAGAAAAATTATATATTTTTAGAGAAAATAAATTTAATAATTTTCATATTGTCTTTTGATAATTATTTTTAAAAAATAATTACATCAATATGTGAAATAATAAAAAATAAAATGTTAAAGATAAAATTATTTTAAATTTATTAAAATTTAATATATAACAAAATATTTATTAAATTATTTTATGCTATTTTATTTTATTTTTAATATATTATAAGCCTTTAGTAATTATATTTGTAGTCACAAAAAGCTTACGCCTCAACGTTTCAACACTTACACCTCGCCTCACAAACATGAAAATGCCTCGCATAACACTTTCGCCTTTAAAAACATTGATATATATATAGTGTGTGCGTGTGTATACTCTGGTATTTTTTTTCAATGAAATACAAGAATTTTCCTTCTCTTTATAGTTATCCCGCCTCTAAGATTCTATGCATCATAAGATCAGTGGCATTTGTATGTTTCTAACCATACCAAAGGAAATCTAGGAAGCAATGTCACAAACATACTCCAAGGTCCAAGATGATGTCCAAACCTATGAAATCAAGATTCAAAAATCATAACTAATAAACAAGCTATCATGTTCGTAGAGTTATTATAATACTACGAAGGCACATGAGTCTTGCCCTTTATCACCTCATCTTGCATTTATCTCCTTCAGGTTGCATTTCCATGGATTCTCATATTATCACCCATAGTTGTTTCGGGCATCCTAACTTTCCCAAGTTCTAGAAGATGATCCTCATTTTTCCACTTTGTGATACTTGCATGTGAGTCTTGTAAGCTTGGGAAAATACTCATGTCTCATATCATTTGAATAATCAGACCAAGTCTTCTTTTGAACTAATCCACACAGATGTTTGAGATCCTTAATGAACCGTGTCTACTTAAGAGTTTCAGTATTTAATCTTCATTGATGACAATTCTCAATGTACGTAGTTATTTTTAATGAAAAATCGAGCTAAATTATATTAAGCAGTGATGATGTCAAGGACTATTCTTCTGCACTCTTTACTTCTTTTATGTCTAAACATGAGATCCTTCATCACTCTTCTTGTATTCATACTCCTCAAGAAAATGGAGTAGTTGAATGCAAGAATCGCCTTCTTGTTGAGACAACTTGTTCTCTCCTACTCCATAGTCATGTTCCATTTTGTTTTTGAGAGCATATCATTCTTACCGCCTAATACTTAATTAACCATAGGCATCCTCTATGTTATATGATCAAATTCCCCACTCCTTTCTTTTTCTTGATTAAACTCTTTATTTCCTTAGCTACCATCATTTAACTTTCTTGACTAAACTCTTTATTTCCTTAGCTACCATCATTTAACATCATCGTACTCTGCATTTGGTTCTACTTTATCATCAATTTCCCTTCCTAAGAACACCAATAAGGCTCTCTCTCATCCGGGTTGGCAATAAGCAATGAAGGATAAAATGGTGATTCTTCACTCTAGTGGCACTTGGGAACTTGTTTCTTTAACCTCTGGTAAATCTTGAATTGGTTGTCGTTGGCTTTACACAATTAAAGTTGGTTATGATCATCAAGTTCATCGCCTTAAAGCCAACTTGGTTGCGAAGGGCTATATTTAGGTTTATGGTTCTAATCATGGTGACACATTCTCCCTTGTTTCCAAGATTGCTTATGTCTGTCTGCTTTGGCCATTATGCCTTCTTGGCCTCTTTAGTAGCTAGATATTAAAAATTCCTTCCTTCCAAGGTCTTACTTTGCAAGAACTTTTCCTTGTGAAAATTTCTTGTCCTTCCTAGTAGACATCTTTTCCTTTCATCAATAGTATTCATAGTAGCTGAATCTATCCAACTCAAGTTACTGCAAATAGATTCATCCAATTCTAATTAAAGCATTTAAGGATTAATTTGATTACCTAACATCCTAAGGTCAAAATCACCATATCAAATTACTCAGAAATCTTGTGCTCAAAAAATCTTCAAGGATACAAATGCTGCAAAAATCCTCAAAGGTTTATCATTCCAGTTTAGCATGTGTGAGTCAACTTTGACTAACCTAGAATATTATTTTTGCAAAACAATACACTAACAAAAGCAGAAATTCTGATAAAAGATGACCATCTGTAACTATCAAATAATAAGGCAGAATATAGATCAGAACATACAGGTGATAAAATCTGCTTAAGAACATGAGAAACCACAACATCCACGGGTTGAAGGTCCACAACAGCTGCACCAGGTTCCCCATGCTGAAAAGAAATGCATATTAAGATAACATGGGACTCAAAATTGGATCAGAGTTGATTGAGGTAAATAGAACATCCATTTATTTAGTGAATAATGCCAACAAAAAATAATGTAAAATTGATAAAAAGCACCAGTTTATTAACAGAACTGCCAAAACAAAATAATAATCAATATTAGCCCCTAAGTGCATAGCATCAGGGTAGCCAAATGTTGTAACGTAACAATTTGGACATATAGAATAAATTCCATGTCAAAGTCAATTCAAAATACATGTTAAGCAATTAATGCGAAGTGCACTAATGATCAGGAATAATGAGAACAAGGGGCCTTATTGAGATTAACTTACAATCCCAAGACCAAGTTCCATCTTTCCTGGACCCAGACGATCAGATGTGACCTGACCTGGCTGTGTGCATACAGTTAATGCAACACCCATCGTACCAATCATTTCAGATGCACGTCTTGCTTCCGCAGCAACATCAACAAGCGAAAGGCCAGCAGCAGCAGCAGCTCCAGCAACCTATTTTTTATAAATAATGAATGGATAAAAATATTTGAAAACTCATTGAAATTATGATTGACATATAAAAGAATATTCTTTCTGAGAAGAAATCTGTAGATGAAATACAGACTAATTTTAGTCACTTTGTCTAGCTAAAATTAAAAACAAGTTACAAAAGCACCCAAAGGAGAGAATCAGTATTATTTTTAAATGAAAAGGAATAACTAGATTGGCTTTCAGTCCCCTGACTCTATTTCAGGTTAACCAAGGGCTTTCAAAGGCCTTATACAAAGGCTGAGAACTTGGTATCCTCACTGCAAGATTTTTGGTCACAAATGTTTAGACAACCCGAATTGATGTGAAACAAATGGCAATGTCTTTCGTATTATGCTTAATGATTTTATGAGCAAATAAGTCTTTTTATATGTGTTATAGTATTATAGAATTAAAAACTAGTTGGAAAAAGGAAACATGTATTCATGTAGAGTTAGGATACTTCGTAGTCTTTCCTATTTGATTTAAGGATTGTCTTGTATATAAATAAGTTATTTATGATCAATGAAATATACAATTTTTCCTTCAATTAACTCTAATTACATGTTATTAGAGTCTAGGGTTCAATCTTGAACCAAAACAAGGAAGATTCTAGGGCATCTCAGAATACATAGCAGGGTCGCAAGTTGGTGTTTTGAAACACACACTTCAATGGAGAGTGGTGTGACACCGCCCACACAGGAGGTGCACCGGCCATCGACGATCTAGACCACCAAGTCCGACGGACAGAAAGTGCGCGCATGAGCCACATGCGCCGCCGCAAGAAACTGCCCATTTTATTCTAGGCTTGTAAAGACTATTCTGCGTGCACAAAAATGTAAGAGTTTTATGAATTAGGAGTTTTGTGTGATATTCTCATGTTCAAAAAGGGTATAGCATATAGGTGTTATTTACCCACTCTTCGACATTACTTTGTGTCTACTGATGTTACATTCTTTGAGACTACTCCGTTTTCCCTTTCTTCCATTGTTACTCATCACGAGATGGATGATGATTTATTAGTGTATTCTATTTCCTCACTGGCTCCTACTCCAAATAATGATCCTGTTAAAGCTCCTATTACTTAGGTATATTCTCGGCACTAGAACCCTCCAGTCTTTAGTCCAACACTAGCTGCTTCATCAAATCTAGTTCGGAATGATGATCTTCCAATTGTTCTCTGTAAAGGAAAATATCAATGTGCTCACCCAATCTCTTCGTTTGTTTTCTATAACCATTTGTCATCTTCCTCTTGTTCCTTTATTGCATCTCTTGATTCTATCTCTCTTCTTAACACCGTCCGTGAGGCTTTTTCTCACCCCGGTTGGCGTAGTGCTATGGTGGATGAAATGCAGGCTTTAGATGACAATGGTACATGGGACTTGGTGCCTTTACCTACTAGAAAAAAGGCTATTGGTTGTCATTGGCTCTTTGCAGTTAAGTTTAATCTTGATGGGTCTGTTGCTAGATTAAAGGCTCATCTTGTTGCTAAGGGTTATGCTCAGACTTATGGCATTGATTATTCTAATACTTTTTCTACTGTAACTAAGCAGACATCCGTTCGCCTGTTTATTTCTCTAGCTACTTCTTATGATTGGGACTTGCATCAACTTGATATCAAGAATATCTTTCTATATGGAGATCTTTAAGAAGAAGTTTACATGGAGCAACCTCCAGAATTTGTTGCTCAAAGGGAGATAAGGAAGGTGTGTCATCTTCGAAAATCTCTGCATGGTTTAAAATGGAGTCCCCGTGCTTGGTTTGGCAAATTCAGTCAGGCAGTTGAGACATTTGGCATGCAGAAGAGTAAGTCTGACCGTTGTCTTCTATAAAAATTCCAATTCTGGTATTATTCTACTGGTAGTGTATGTGGATGATATTATCATCACTGGGATTGACTCAAAAGGTATATTTATCTCTTAAATCCTTTCTTCACAGTAAATTTCACACAGGATTTAGGAATGTTAAAGTACTTAGGTGTTAAAGTGATGAGAAGTAAAAAAGAAATTTCGTTAGCTCAACGAAAATATGTCCTCGATTTGTTATTTAAGACAGGGAAATTGGGTGTCAAACCATGCAGTACTCCTATGACTCCTAATGTGCAGATCACTATAGAAGGAGACCTATTTGAAGACCTTGAGAGATACAGAAGACTGGTTGAAAAATTGAACTATCTTATAGTAACTCACCCGGATATTGCTTATTCAGTAAGTGTTTTGAGTCAGTAGATGTCATCTCCCATAGTCAGTCATTGGACAGCTATAGAGCATTTCCTATGTTATTTGAAAGAAGCTCCTAGACGTGGAATATTGTATAAGAAACATTGGCATACCAGAATTAAATGCTTTTCTAATGCAGACTGGGCAGGATCTAATGAAGATAGGAGATCCACCTCAGGATATTGTCTTTTTTGAAGGAAATTTGATCTCATGGAAGTGTAAAAATCAAAGTATTGTCTCGCGGTCTAGTGCAGAGTCCCAGTATAGAGCCATGGTACTATCTGTATGCGAGATCAAATGGATGCGTCAATTATTTATGGAAGTAGGCATCGAAACTTTAGTACCAGCTAAGTTTTGGTGTGATAACCAAGCTACCATGCATATAGTATCTAACCCAATGTTTCATGAACGAACCAAACATATTGAGATAGATTGTCATTTCGTCTGTGAGAAGATTCAGTTGGGGTTGATCTTTATAGGATATGTAAAGACTAGAGAACAATTAGGAGATATTTTCACAAAACCTTTGAGTAGGGATCCAGTTAGTTATCTTTGTAACAATTTGGGCATAATCAACATCTATGCTCCAACTTGAGGGGGAGTGTTATAGTATTGTAGAATTAGAAACTAGTTGGGAAAAGGAAACATATATTCATGTAGAGTTAGGAAACTTCATAGTCTTTCCTATTTTATTTAGGGATTGTCTTGTATATAAATAGGTTATTTGTGATCAATGAAATCCACTATTTTTCCTTTAATTAACTCTGATTACAATATGTTTAGATGCACTCAAAGTTAAACAATGTTTCGAAGTAATGTAGAACATTTTAGTATTCGTATCATAGGAAAGGAGAAAATCGTTTAACAAGTCAACATTCTGAAATTCTCATATTATGCAATTATAACCTTAACTATCATCACCTAGAGGAAGGTAAAGGATGGCTTTCGGTTTAGTTGAAATCCTTGAAAATTTCAAGTTGGTGAAAGGGAAGTTTGTTGGTACAATGCCGGAAAGAAATCGAGATTTTTTAAGATGGATTAGATTTGGAGAAAGAAGCTTGGTGGCTTTGCCTTTAGGGTTGGAGGATTATTACCTAAAGGTTGCAGGGAAGCTTTTCAAAGAGTCAAAAGAAATGGAGAAGAGTACAGTCTTATTATGAAGATAATTAGCTGGAATATACAAGGGGATATAGAAGAAAAAAGAAAGGTGCTTAAAGATTTTTTGCAACATGGAGAACCCAGATAATGTGGTGCTTTAGGAAACAAAGAGGTTTGTGATAGGAGAGGTTTTGATTATCTGGGATTTAAAAAATTTAGCAGTGAAGAGGTATTACTATAGGTTCCTTCTCCATCTCAATCAAGGTTTTTTTTCTCTGATAACCATGGGTGTTCATGCCAGCTTGCACACACCTCGACTAATCTCATAAGGCCTTGAAGTTAACAGCCAGGTAAATCCTCTAGTGGCCCTAAGGGGACTTAAACATCTCAAATCAAGCTTTTCATCAAAGGAATTGGTTCCCTTTGGCTCTCCTCTATTTATGGTCCAAACAATCATATTCTTATTTCAGAAAAATTGGGTTGTTGTAGAGTAGCATCAAGTATGAAAGAATTTGATGTTGTATAAGAGACTGTAAGCTAAGTGATTCCCCCTTTAAGGAATGCTTCCTTATTTAGCCAAATATGCAAGACTCCCCCAATTTGCAAGTGATTGGATAGATTTCTATACTCAAATGAATGGGAGAAAAATTTTCCTCAAAGTCTCCAAAAAGTTCTTCCTAGATGGACCTGATATCATTGTCTGATAATTTTAGACACTAATCCCATCATCTAGATTTCAAGGATGGATTAAGTAGCTGGTGGAGAGATTTTCAAAGTGTTAGGTGGGAAGGGTATAAGTTCATGAGGTTTAGTTTGTTAAATCCAAATTAAAAGAATGAAATAAGGAGTTTTGTGGAGAGCTAAAGGAGAGAAGAATATCCTTAGAGACATTTTTTTTATAGGATCCTTAGAGACATTGCTAGCATTGATGCTATTAAGCAAGAAGGAAACATGTCTCTTGAGCTTTCAATGTAGAGGGCTTTGAAAAAAGGGGAGCTAAAGGAATTATTGTTAAGAGAATCTAAACCATCTGTTGCTTCATTACCCTGCAATTTGGAGCCCATGGGAGGGCCTCATTTACATTCCAAGCTTTGTCTGGGTTCCCCCTTATGCTGTTAAGGACCTTCTTTTGGAATGGCATCACTTCCCTATAAGGAAAAAGTTCAAAAAGTTGTGTATGGCAGCGCCTCTTTATCTTATCTGGTCTATTTGGAAGGAGAGGAATCACATGGACTTCGACGATTTACCTTTTTCCTTCACTAGGATAAAGAACTCTTTTATTAGCTCGTTTTCTTTTTTTGGCTGGTCTCTAAGATTTGGGAGAGGATTCCTTTGTTAGAATTCTTTTGTGCATTCTCTAACAACCCTTCTTTTTGTTTAGGCTGGGTTTCCTCCTGTATGCTTCTTGTATAATGTGGAGGGTCCTGGTTTTCTTCTTTTGTTTATAATATGTGCTCTGCTTTTACCAATCAAAAAAATATATATTGTTAAGAGAAGAGATGCATTGGAGATAGAAGGTCAGGGTAAGGTGGGTAAAAGAAGGCGATTGAACTAAAAGATTTTTTCATAAGATGCCTAATGGTTGGCAAAACAAGGGGTATATCAAGACCTTGAAGAATTAAGGAGTATTATCTCAGAGGAAACTTTGTAGTTTTTGAAATAGCTTTATACAAGACCTCTTTGATTGAGAGTCTCGAAGGTCATAAGGGTTATGTCATCATCTATCAAAAAAAATATTAGGGTTACATAGTCACCCATAGAAAGTGCTTCACTATTTGAACTCCTCTTTACTAGAAAAGAGATTCATAATCGTTTCTCAGTTAGATAGGGACAGGGCATTTATGCCAAATGGTTTTACCATTCCTATGTTTCAAGAGTATTGGGATGTGATCACGAAAGATTTAGTCAAGGTGTCCTTATAATTTCACAAAAAGGAAAGTAACTACTCAAAACAAATGCCACAGTTCTAGTGCCAAAAATAACAAGACCAAAAAGAATTGTTACACGCGAAGGCACCACATAGTTCTAGTCTTACACGATGCCACGACAACACTGTTACAGTCTTCCCACACATTGCACCTTAAGTTTCTCATGGGGCCAAGATGCTTAGTGCAAATCATGGCGAGACTTCAAAGGATCCAATTCAAGCTCCATTTTGGTTGGTTATGAGAGCAAAAGTGAAGAAGTTCCAAGATGTGCTCAACAGGTTAATTCAAAAACTTTGGGATAAAGCAAATTCGTGGAGATCCATTAAGCATAGCCCACATGTCCAATAAAGATGCATCAGCATGATTCAAGTTCTGCAAGAATTAGGACATGTTTAGGAATATTTTCATATTTGATTGTACAGCTTGCATGTCAAATTATTTGCTTTCCTTTTATTACTTTAGATTTACCAACTTTCCTTAGACAAATATGGTTGATGATAAAGTCAACTAAAATCCCAACCTATCTAGATTTATTTACTTTCCTAAGGCATGTATATTGGATGATAAATCCAACTAAAATGCCAACCTTCTTTTTCTAGTTATAATTGTGATAGGTCTAAAATTATAATTAATTTTCTGATTTTTTTTCCTTTACAATTTTGCCTACAAATTGCTTTCAATGTAATTTACAAGTCCTAGAAACCTTTTGTGTTAGATTGTCCCTATAAAGTGTGAGTATAAATTTACTTAATTAGGTTTGTACTTAACGAGAAGGATTTCTCATCCCTTCACAATATTAATACATGTAGCAAAAAAAAAAAAAAAAATGTTACAAATCATTGTTCTTTAAAAATGTGAAATTATTTTTCTTCGGTTTTTTAAAGAGATATTCGAACTTTTCGGAATTTTTAGTAGCGTGCATCCAATCGACTTATCAATCAATTCTTCTCTAATTGATTGTGGTGTCTTCTCTATACCAAGGTTCTAACCTCCATATAGGCAACGTGTGGCAACCATCAGCATACCAAGGTTGTTACCTCCATATAGGTAACTTGTCATGGTCTCTCCATCCAACCCTAATTGTAGAACAATCCAAGAGGCTATTCTATTACAAGTACATTAGTTCTTGGCGTGGTTCATATTAGTGCCACCTGCATGAAGTCTTACTATTGACGCAGTCAGTCTATGGGGCTAACAAAACCTCTTCCACTTAGCCTCGTGATGTCTTCATGGACTTAACCTGTAAGTATTCTTGAACCAAGTCTTCTAACTGCCACACTTGGCACCCTTTTCCTAGCTTGCTTCATTCTTGAGCATCCCCTTCCAGTGAATCAAAAACTCAATCCATTTATTTATCCAATTCCCCATTTTCCTATCCTTAAGAATACTTGGTATCTCCCTACCAAACTCCTTGCAAATGTTGGGAGGTCTCTATTTTTCTTGCACTTTATCTTGATCAAGGTCCTTGTAATAGAGCTTGAGGAAGCTCACAGTGCCAATCTTCTTCACAATCTCAAAAGGACCATCATATTTCAAAATCAAGCCCCTCTAAAACTGTCTACTACTCTACTCTAAATCTCCTCCCACACATGGGGGTTAAGTTTAAGTATGACTATCTCCCACTTGAAAGTCCAATGGTCTCTTCCCCTAGTTTGCATAGTGCTGTGTGAACATTTATTCTTTGGCTCTCGAGCATCAGAAGTAATTCTTGTCAGATTTTAGCAAACTTGTATGTGGCAGGACTCACACACTACCTTGGTTAATAGATAGCCAACATATCTAAGGGTGTGCATGGTTTGAACCTACTTGCCACCTCAAAAGGCTCTTCCCTATTGAAGAGATTTTACATAGATTATAGGACACTATGCTACATCCATGCACTCGTCAATTCAACTAATTAGCCATCACATGGTGTCTCAAGTACTCTTCTAAAGGTGCATTCTCCCTCTTAACCATCAATTTGCAAATGATTAGGAACAAAGAATTTTAACATTTACTTCTGTCATCTTGAAAATTCCACCCAAAATTCGTCTATAAATCACGAGTCTTTGTCACTCGCAATATCCTTGAGCATCCCAAAATGCTTAACCACGTTGCCAAAAGAACAATCTAGCAGCTTCTCCAACAGTACATTCATTCAAAGTTGAGATAAGCACTATATATTTAGAGAATATGTCTACCGCCACAAGAATATATCGATACCCTTACACTTTAGGGAACCTAGTTATCAAGCCAATTGAAAGACAATGCCAAAGACTTTTGTGAATAGCAAGGCTGCTTCCTTCTTCCACACCATCTTGTCCATCTAATATACCAAACATGATTTGACATTGGTTTGCACATGAAAGGATCTTGATAGTAAAGCCAATTTTCTCTCTAAACCTACGTGGCCAACCCATTTTGAATCATGAGTTTCCTTCAATAACTCTATTAGCCCAAGGGTACCTCTAATTGAAGTTTAGATGAAAACAGACCAAGTTAATTCATTACTAATGGTTTACTTGAGATAAGTAACAACTGGCAAGTAATTATGAACCTCAAGACTAGATCATTCATCCAAGATTTGAATCAAAAGTAAGTCAAAGAAGCAAAGAAAACCGGGATTCCAAGTTCAAGCATCATGTGAAGATTTTGTAATCTTAGGAATCCTTGTAAGTTGATTGCATTGGTGCACTTAGAGTATTATCATTTATCATGCATCAATTATAACTCGGTTTTTAATTCTAAAATTGCATATCTTTTTGAAAACTCAAGTTTGAGCATAAAATCTTAGATTTTACAATCCTAAATATGTTTGATAGAGCACTGGGTTTAGAAATAATTTGAATCCAAAGAAACACAAAGTGTTGAGTTTGTTTTGCAGGACAACGGTTGAGCAAAACCTCAGCCGTCCTTCCAATTCCCATTGTTCATTTGAGATCGTATCTAGGCCATTTGGATCTGATAGCCTATTTTAGAGCGGTTGACCGGTTAGTAACCAAAGCGAGATCGTAAACTCGACCGATTGGAAGTAATAGCCAATTTACATGAATCGGTAGAGCAAACGGTCGACCAATTGCTTAACCGGTTGAGTCCAACATCATAAAACGATAACTTGCAACGCATTAAATGCACAACGACTAGTGCATTTAATGAAACGGTCGACCGATTGGTATAAACAGTCGACCGGTTGGTATAAACGGTCGACTGCTTACTTGGCTGCCGAATTTCCCCTCTAAATATTGTGTTTTGGGATCATTTATTGTTATGAGACTTATTGCATTAAAGATCACAACTACCATTTCTCTTGCTCATTAACTTTCATTCTCAAATTCTTAATGCATTCAATTTTTAGTTGCATACCTAGAGTGCACCATTGGTCTCATCTTAGCTTTCCTTGTATTTGAGTGATCATTTAAAGCTAGAGAGTTATTTATTGTGTTAAAGAGAGAAAGCTTCAAGTGTGCATAACTTTAAGATATTGTGAAGAGCTCATTAGAGCCAAAATTTGAGTGTACAAGAACAAGCTGTTTGGAACTCAAGTTTAGTGGAACCCTCACCCAGGGATTGAAGGTTGAGGAGAAGTAAATGTAGACAATGGTGTGCCAAACCACTATAAATCTAAGCTTGCTTTCTATACTCTCTAACTCTTAAGTTTATCTCTTGTTGTTAATTTAGTCAAATTGTAAGTTGATTTGCACAAAGTTATCCCCCCCCTCCCTTGGTATATTTGCTTAGTCATACTTACTTTCAAGCTCTCATCTCAATTTGTTGGAAGGAACATATTGTTAGCCCCATTAACCGATCATCTTATCCGCAAAGCATCTTGTAGGTAGCACCTTATCCTCATGAGCAGATCAAACAAACTCAAGGTGCAAAGAGTGAATGGATTGCCAAAAGGCAAGGATGCACAGCAACGTGCAAGACTAGCACGCACACTGGTGTGGTGCTTGTGTGGCCCATGGTGCAATGAAACAGAGTATATGCAAGAGATAGAAAAGAATTACCTCAACTAAGGAACATGTCGCGGTAGGACAAGAAGCCTCGACAACAAGGCACAATAAGATACATGAGCTTAACACACGGATGAATACAATAGCAGCATGAAGGACTCTAGTGCAGGCAAACTAGAGCGTGCGTAGACTGACTGCATGGTATAAGCAAGATTGACTTAAGGCACGTGTGAGCAAACTTAGGGCAAATGAGAATCAAAGCATCTTGTCTTTACAGCAAGCCCAAGCGAGATGCTCCAAGGGCAAGATGCAGTGCTTCTAGAAGGGTTAGTGTGTGGCTGAAACAACTTATATAGAGGCCAAACTCCATGTCGAAGACCGACTCCAGGTGTGCAAAGACTCCTAAATCGAGTAGGAGATGTGGGCTGAGAGGCTTGGCAAATGAGGCTTCCAGATGAAAAGTCTTATACAAGGTGGTGGACTATTCTGAGAGTTATAATTTAAATAAGACTCTAGTCTCCTAGTTGTAATAGGACTGCTCAATGCAACCTATATAAATAAAGGGTATGTGTGTCTATGTGCTCTCATGTATGCATAAGCAAGTAAACTACTTGATCTCATGTGGGAGTCTTAGTACAAATGTCTTGTATTCTATTGTGATTAATAAAATGCAAGTTTAGGAGAGCCTTCGTAACTTCTGTGTACATTGTTGAAGTGAGAAATGTTAATCTAGATAGGTTCCTAAACGCTGCACACGTGCAAAAATTTGGCACCAGACTTTGTACGTGTGACACAATTTTTTGTCCACATAGTATAGCAATCCACTCTCATGCCAATATCATCTTGTGGCACCTTCCTTCAACTACTCTCATAACTTGTTGTATGCGACATATTGTGGAGCTTCTCAGTTCACACTAAGAATGAAATTTGCCATGACTCTAGTTCTATATTCCACAATTCTTTTACTTCTTTTTTACCCAAAGTATCTACAACCTAATTGTGTCAACCACTTTATGCATCCATATGAAGTCAAAGTCCACCAAAAACTCTTATCATCAAGCCTATTTTGTAACCAGCTTCTTCTAAGTCTTGAAGAAGGTATTTGCTACATTGTCTATCACTACGATAAATCTAGCGCCCATTCGATAATGTTTCCAATACTCAAGGTGATGGATGACTACGGTTACTCCCACGCATCTAGCTTCCTGCTCTCAAATGTCATCAGCACACCTCCTAAAGCCTTGTCTAAAGCGTTAGTCTATAATTTAAATGGGAGCTCTATGTCACCTGTCGAGCAATCTCAATACTGGCTCTGTAGTGATTGCATCTTTGAGCCTTTCGAAGGTTGTTTGGTCTTGCAGTTCCCATTCACATTAGGTTATCTTGGGGTTGCCTTTAATAAACCATAACCATCTAATTTTTTTAGCTAAAATAAGCTAATCCATGGGAGGAACAAAGTTCTATCACCTTTATGAGGGCAAGCCAATCCCAGATTACTGCCACCTAGGATCCATCCATCTGAATCTGTCTCTTAGACACTAGATGCCCTAAGAGGATCTTAGTTTGTTCAAACTCGCACTTCTCCTTCTTCAAAAACAACCAATTCTGCATTAGCCTTTGCAATACCTTCCCAAGGTGGATTATATGATCTTCTAGTTTTAGATCACAATATCATCGAAATACACTACCATAAACAAGTCTAAGAAGTAGAATTAGACATCATTCATGAGGTTACAAAATGTCATAAAAGCATTAGTCAATCCAAAGGGCATGACAAGAAACTCATAGCTCTAATACCCAACCACACAAGTAATATTGGCCTCATCCTCTTCAGCAATGCCAAACCTATCAATACCAAACCACAAGTCAAGCTATGTGAAGTATCATGTCTTGATAAATCAAAAAATTCTCCAATTAACAATATTAGATACTTGTTTTTTATTGTGACTTTATCCATGCTAGGCAATCCACATGCATTCTCAACAGCCCATCTTGCTTATTCTACAAGAGCATCGGTGACCCCATATAGTGCCTTTAAAGGTTGTATCAAGCCCGCATCTATAGTTTCGTCAATTACTTCCATAGTTCCACTAGCTATGGTAAGGGACTTGTGCTAGGGGCTTGCTTAGCCCCTATCAAAAGCTCAACCTAGTGATCCATAGGCCTCTTTGAAGGAAGCTTCTTAAGCAACTCAGGAGGCAATTTATTTGCATAAACCTCCAACACTAGCACTATAACATGAGACACGTTTACTATCTTTTGTCTAGCTTGATCTCCATCGAATCAACATGATAGTTAAGTTCTCCCTTCCCACAAGTGCCTTCTAGGGTAGCTTGCTTAATCCCTACCATAGTTATTTAAGACGCAAGGTGCACCGAGGTACAAAAGCCTCTTAGGGCCTTGTGGCGCAAGGTGCACTTGAGGCGCGGGCTTTTTTATTTGAGGCGCACCCTACCTAATACAAATAAAAATTATATATCTAAGTAAATATTGTCTATAATTTTTATTTAATAATAAAATATAATAAAGCAAAGGACACATCAAACATAAAATCAAACATTAATGCTTCCATCATACAAATATCCAAAGTTCCAAAACAAAATAACAAACATTAATAAAGGTTAGATGGTCTTAACTTCTTGGTGTCAGTGTCGTTTTGCCAAACAACTATAAAATGTTTTAAATTTTTGTTCTAATTGTTTCATTTTTTTTTTCTATTTTTCATTAATTTTCAGATTTTTTCCTATTCTGTACATTATTTTTCTGAAATTTTCCCTTTTTTTTTCAAAGTTTAAATTTGTTTTTTTTCCTATTTTTAAGAATTTTCTGAGGATGTTTAGAATTTTCTAAAATGTTTTAAATTTTGCTCTAATTTGCTTACCTTTGTAGAATTTTTTTTTTTCACAACAAAATAAGAAACCGAGAAAAAAAAAAAAACTCCTTGAGTCTTCTTTCTTTCTTCTTTCTTTTTTCAATCAAATTTTGAAAGTGTATTTGGGTTTTTTTTTTTTGAGGGTTTTAGGTGCAACTTAGCAAGAGAGGGTTTTTTCATGCTAGGGTCTAGATACACAAACGGCGCCATTTTGTTGTTAGGAAGCCCAAAACGATGTCAAGCTACGCGCTCTTGTGGCGAAACCAGAACCCCAAACGACGTCAAGCTGGGGTGTTCGATTTTAAAACAAAGAACAACCTAAAACTACGCTGCGGTCTGAAATAAGGAGCCCTAGGCTCCCTCTTCTTCTTCCCCGACGCGAAGCTACTACAGTTCTCCCCAACGCCACAGCGCTTCGCCACTCTTCTCCGACACCTTTTCTCCATCTCCGATGGCCAAAAAAGCAAAAAAAAAAAGAAGAAGGGGAAGAAGGAGAAGGAGAAGGAGAAGGAGAAGGAGAAGGAGAAGGAGAGGAAGGCGCACTGCGGTGGTGGTGCCTCACTCGTGCCTCTCACCTCGGCGAGGCTACTGAGTGGGCGCCGAAAGTTTTGTAACGCCTTCATAACTATGATCCCTACACATTGCATGTCTACTCTCCATTTATGACTGGCAATTCATTCAAGTGTGGCAACTATGCCACCTTGGTCCCTTGAGAGAAGTTATTGCCCAATTACCTGCTTGTGAAAAATAACGATAACCACCATGTATTTGTTGGGCAATGCAAATCTTTGGTGGCAAACTGGGATTGCCAACGATGTTGTCAGCAGATCAACCAAAGACGGATACGGAGACCCTAAAGCTGAACTCCGCTGATCGCCTTCCTGCCAAACACGGAGTGGATGGCTAGAGAATCTCTAAAGAAGCTCAAGCAAACAGGCTCGGTCAGAGAATACGTGAAAGAATTTACCTCATGGTCCTTGACATCAAGGACATGTCCGAAGTCAACAAGCTATTCAACTTCATGTCCAGGTTGCAATAGTGGGCTCAAACAGAACTAAGAAGGCAAGGAGTCCAGGACTTGCCCTCAACCATGTCAGCAGCGGACTGCCTAGTCGACTACAAGTTGCCCTCTTCCCTTACTCCCACCTAAAAGTGGAAAGGCTAGAAGCAAGAGTCAAACCGGAAGACATACACAAAGACCTTCAAGAAGAGTGGAGGCAAGGGATGAAAGAAGCTTAATATGCAGGCCAAAGTGGGGGAGAGGCGATTTCAAGCCTACCGTGCCTTCGAGATGCTTCTTCACATGGGCCATAATGTTTATGGATCGCCTAAGGAAGCGAAACTCACTACAATCATAGTCGAAGATGTGGAGAACAAAGGGGGACGAGGCCTACGAGCTAACCCTCTAACTGCCATCGAATGTCCCGAGCCAAGGCAACTCACAGAGGGCTTATGTACGTTGCGTTGTTGATTGGTGAGCAAAAGATCTTGGCATTCGTAGACGGTGGAGCAACCCCACAACTTCATATCCACGATGGAGACAGTCAAACTCGGCTTGAAGCTTGCTAAGGATGATAACAAGCTCAAAGTCGTGAACAGCCAAGTACAAGAGACGCATACCCTACCAAAGAACGTGGGAATTCAGGTGGGAGACTAGAAAGGTACAATCGACTTCCTTAGCGTTCCTTTGGATGATTTCGATTTTATTTTGGGTAACGATTTCTTCCAAAGGGCCAAGGTTGCCTTGTTGCACCACTTGTATGGGTTATTGATCAAGAATGAGAAGCAACCATGCTTCAAGGCCGACATCAACAAGCTACCTAAGAGACCCTAAAGGAAGAAGACATTATCTACCCTACAACTCAAGAAGGGACTCGGAAAGGGAGAGCACACCTATGTCGCAGAATTGATTGAGATCAAATCAGACAATCATGTCGAAGTACCGGATGTAGTAGTGCCCATGCTAACAGATTTGAGGACGTGATGCCTTCGGAGTTGCCTAAGAAGTTGCCACATAGAAGGCAGACGGATCATCAGATTGAGCTCGTGCCGAGTCGAGACCACTTGCCCAACCTCCTTACCGAATGACTCCACCATAGTTGATTGAGTTGCGAAAGCAGTTGACAGAATTGTTGGATGCGGGCTTGACCCAGCCCTCTAAAGCACCGTATGGGGCACCGGTGTTGTTTCAGAAGAAGCAAGATGGCTCACTTGGGATGTGCGTGGACTATCGAGCTTTGAACAAAGTAATCATCAAGAACAAGTATCCGATACCGCCGACTGCGGAACTGTTTGATCAATTGAGAAAAGCCGAGTACTTCACCAAGCTAGACTTGTGATCCAAGTATTGGCAAGTTCGCGTGGATGAAGGGGATGAGGCCAAGACTACATGTGCGATGTGGTATGGAAGCTTTTAGTTCTTAATCATGCCCTTCGGGTTGACTAATGCCCCTACGACATTTTGTAACCACATGAATGATGTCATATTCGATTTCTTACACGACATTCATGGTGGTCTACTTGGACGACATAATGATCTACAACCCGACTCTAGAAGATAGCTCAAAGACCTTAAGAAGGTGTTCGGATGCACTGCCGCGTAACCACCATATATCAAGAAGGCAGTTCAAGTTTTCCGCATCGAGATCAAGTTCTTGAGTCACCTGATTTCCAAGGCCCAGATTCGGATGGATGGTGGAAAGGTGCCAACGATTCAAGAATAGTCTGCCCCTACCAAGGTAATAAAACTTCCATCCTTTCTTGGTTTGGAAAACTACTATAGAAGGTTCATCAAGGGCTATTCCAATGTAGCATGTCTTCTCACGAACCTGTTAAAGAAAGAGAGGAAGTGGGAATAGGATGTGGAGTGCCAAGTTGTCTTCCAAAAGATCAAGAATGCGATCACCTCAGAGAAGGTTTTGAGACTGGCCAACCTAGAGCTGTCGTTTGAAATTCACACAGATGTGTCGGACAAGGCCCTTGGGGGTGTGTTGTTGCAAGAGGGGCACCTATTAGCATCTGAGAGTCGGAAGTTGGATGCAGAGGAGCAAAGGTACAG
Organism: Tetrastigma voinierianum; assembly: GCA_016808115.1. Lineage (NCBI taxonomy): Eukaryota > Viridiplantae > Streptophyta > Magnoliopsida > Vitales > Vitaceae > Tetrastigma > Tetrastigma voinierianum. The sequence goes on from JAEQBH010000819.1 coordinate 282,780, forward strand.
CACCCACGAGGAAGAGATTATTGCGGTCATCCATTGCCTAGAGACATGGAAGCGCTACTTAATGGGGACTCAGTTCACAATAGTGACTACTAATGTGGCAAATACATTCTTCAAAACTCAAAATAAGCTCACTGCCAAGCAAGCTCAATGGCAAGAGTTCTTAACTGACTTCGACTTCGAGTGGGTGCACAAGTCAAGTCGACACAACCAAGTGGCATATGCTTTGAGTAAGAAGGAAGTTGCAGGCTATGTGGGATCATTGAGTTGAGTTATGGCAGACTTCACCAAGCTAGTAAGACGAGAAGCTCCACAAGACTCTACAAATCAAAAGCTAGTTGAACAGGTGAAAGAGAGCACCACAAGGTGCTACTGGCTAGAGAACAAGTGGCTTTACTTCACGGGAGGGAAGCTTTATGTGCCTTCAAGCAAATTGAGAAGGGAGTTGCTAAAGGAAACACATGATACAAAGTGAGCTAGTCACCACAGAAAAGATAGGACATTGGCATTACTTGCACAGTCATTCCATTGGCCCAAGATGAAGGAAGACGTGCAAGCTTATGTCAAAACATGGCATGTTAGTCAAGTAAACAAGACCGAGCGAAAAGGAAGGGTGCTTGCCGCAACTTCGCCTATCCTCGTGAGAGACCATGGTAAAGGTATATTTACGACTTCATTGAAGGGTTCCCGAAGGTGGAGGGCTTCAGATCAGTTTTGGTTGTGGTAGACAGGTTCTCTAAGTACTCTGTCTACCAACCCCGAGTGAATGTCCAGCTGAAGAAGCAACGCGGATCTTCTTCAACAATGTCATGGAAGTATGGGATGCCCGAGGACATAAAGGAGTGATCGAGACAATACGCCCACAAGGAGATTTTGGGTTGAGTTGTTCAAGATGTGGGGTATCGGGTGCAAGTTCTCTACGGCTAATCACCCTCAGGCCGATGGTCAAACCGAGTGTTTAATCGATGTTAGTAATACTTGCGCCACCACGCGACACCACAAACAAATCGTTAGAACTTCGAGCCCGCACAGCCTGTCTTGGCTAACTGCAGATCGGGTTCACCCATGAGAATGAGCCATTATAAGCACCGGCCTAACTCAAGACTCTTCGACGTGCTAGCTTCCCGAGAACCTGCACGCGAATGTGAGTCTTGTTGGGCGTATAAGTTTGCAAAACCGGGTAAGATTTACTGATTAGCTCAAGACAACCTTGAAGGTGTTTGGTGCTTACGATAGTTATGTCAATTCAAAGGAGGAGGCCTTTGAATCTGAGGAAGGGGAGAAAGTGTGTTGCTCAAGCTAACCTCAAATATGGAAGAAAATCTGAACAAACAGCCAAAGGGGTCGATCCCCGGCATGATGGCCCTTGAAATTTGTGGGAAGCAAGTTAGGAACATAGCCTACAAGCTAAACCTACCCGAGAGGTTAAAGCTTCACCTGACATTCCATGTAAGCTTCTTGAAGCCTTATCATCATGACATTAGTCTGAACAGAGTGCAAACAAAGCAGAACCTGCCTATGATCAAGGTTGAGTTCGGCAAAGAGATTGCGAGTATCCTACAAGATAGGAAGATCAGAAAATGGAAGAACAAGTGGACCGAGTACTTGATTCATTGGAAGGGGATGCCCGTAAGTGAAGCAAGTTGGTAGAAGATGCCACCTTGTGGAAGTTTCAAGACCAGATTCATAAGTATATGAAGTTGAAGTTGGTAAGGACGAAGGCTACATCAAGTGTGGGAGGGTTTGTTAGCTCCTCGACTATGCACACGCACCACGAAGCCGAAAGGTAGATCAAGGGTGCCAAGACATACCTGTTCGCACCCAGAAAACAGCTCGACAAGACGGTGCATGAGCCAAGCACGACAAGAGGAAGGCGCTTCAGGGCTCAGCCAGTGGCATGCACAAGAAGAATCGTGGCACTTCACGACTTAGAGCGGCCCGATGCGCGCCACTTAGGCAAACGAGATAAATGGGGAAGCCACTTTATATAGGATTCGAGCTCGGCGCCAAGGCAAGTTGCTTAGGCAGCAAAACACTGGGGTAGTAAGCATGGCTTAGGCGCCAAACACACTGCTTGGGCACCAAGGCACATGACTTGGGCGCCAAGTCCCCTAATTCTTGTGCAACAAGGCATAGGCGCATTGCCAGAGATCCTAATCAAGCAGCACTAGCACCGGAAGATCTCACGCGGGCTCAAGAACAAGACTTCGAGTTAAAGTAGGACTCAAGTCATATTTGCACTAAGAATGCCCATGAGCAGCCTATATAAAGGGCTAGCGGGCCCACTATGCTAATTCATTAGAGTTGGATCCATTGAGATCATTGAGTGTCCCAACATGTGGAAGTCTTTGCACAAGTGTCTTGTTTTTTAAGAGTTAATAAAATACAAGTTGGGCAAAGCCCCGTACGTTCTTGTGTTCTTCTGGGGGGTGTGGCATCGAGAAGCGCCTACTAAGCCGCCTCAGGGCACCACACGCAGCCAACACCAGAGAGAGTGACACCTACCATGCCTTGCTACCAAGGCTCTCATCCCACTGTAATGCATTCCACCAAGCTAAAATAAGCTCCCTTCACCCACGCACACCTTACATCATTGTGCCTGGGAGTTGCACTTCTGCATGTGCACTAATCTTGCAAGTTATTGGACCAACGTGCATGCACTACTATAGTTTTAAAACACCTTAAGTTGCTCATGGCTTGATCCAAGGGCTAAGGTGTTGCCCACATGAAGCCTTGTTGTCGACATAGTCTTTGAGGCTAACAAAAGGCCATTACTCTAAGCGTTTTAATATTTTACTGAGTAAACTCGATTTGTAAATGTGGGATGAGAATCCATTTCTAGAAAGAAATGTTGTGGGGAGATCAACCTTTAAAGTCTCAATTCCCAAGTCTATTCAAAATTGACACATAATTTTAAAACACCAAGGCACACCTTGCACCTTAATTTCAAAATTGTGTAATGCATTCCACCAAGCTAAAATAAGCTCCCTTTCACCCACGCACACCTTACATCATTGTGCCTGGGAGTTGCAATACACAAAGGCACACTGCATGTGCACTAATCTTGCAAGCTATTGGACCAACGTGCATGCGCTACTATAGTTTTAAAACACCTTAAGTTGCCCATGGCGTGATCCAAGGGCTAAGGTGTTGCCCACATGAAGCCTTCTCGTCAACATAGTCAATCTTTGAGGCTAACAAGAGGCCATTACTCTTAAGTGTTTTAATATTTTACTAAGTAAACTCAATTTGTAAATGTGGGATGAGAATTCATTTCTAGAAAGAAATGTTGTGGGGAGATCAACCTTTAAAGTCTCAATTCCCAAGTCTATTCAAAATTGACACAAATTTGTCAATTCTTAGGTCTTCTTATTCTTATTGGAACTTTAAATTTTGTCATAACCTTTATGATTTTGAGATAGAAGATCTAGAAAGACTTATATTGTCCCTCTCTCGCTTGCATTTATCTCCATCCACTCCAAATGCGAGAGTTTGGTCTTTATCTTCTTCAAGTTTATTTAAGGTAAAGTCTTCCTTTACAGCCTTGTCTAATCATTCTAACCAAGTTCCGTTATTTCCTATTAATTTTGTTTGGAAATCTCAAGTCCCCCATAGGGCTAAGTCATTCCCATGGTTGGTGGCACATAAGAAAATAAATATCAATTATATGTCATAGCTAAGGAAACCAAACAAAGCCCTCAATCCTAACGTTTGTATGTTGTGTAAGGAGGGGCGGAGAATTAGTGAATCGTCTTCATTTTTAAATTTTTTTTGCATTGCTCATTAACTATGGGGCTGAGGCACAGATTATTTAGATTGGATAAGTTTGATTGGGTTCCTCTTAGGAGTATTTGTGAGATGATGACCATTACATGTAAGGGATTAGGAAATTCCAGAAAGAGGATTGCCTTTGGAAATTCTAGAAGAGGCTTGAGTGGCATGAAAGAAATGCTCGAATTGTTTAGGATAAAGTGACACCAACGAAGGCTCTTAGGGATACTATTCAGTTCCTTGCTTCCTTTTAAGCATCTTGCACCATAACTTTCAGCGGTGTGATCCAACTTGATTGGATGTTGGTATGTAGGTCCAAAGGTGGGTGCTAGTAAAGAGAGGTTTTGTGCAATTATCTTATGAAGTATAAGTTTTTTTAGTATTGAAGAGATACCATTTTTTTGTTCATTATTTTGGGAGTAATCCTCAGCTGTCCACTGTACCTTTTTATCCTCAATTGATATGTTACTTTGTTGTTTCTTATCAAAAAAAATCTGGAACTTCAAGGTGATTATATTTGTTCTTACAAAATTCAAAAATGTAACTAGGCCAATATTATTAAAATATCATGCATAGGATTTCAAAAGGACAATAACTTTCGCATCATTTTTTATCATTATTGTGACTATACTAGAAAATCTTGGTGTGTATATATATGCATTTATGGATACATACACGCACACATAGAGAGAAAGAGAGAGACCTTATGAACAAGAATAGTCCCAGCCAAACCTCTTCGTCCTGCTATGCCTCGAGGTGGTGGTAAGGCACAATCATCACCAACAATGACAATCTGCCATATGCAAAGATCATTTTCTTCCCATTGATTTTATCCTTTCTGATGATTTGTTAAATGATTTTCAATGAGAAATAATATTAATAATAATTCAAGTTGACTTCACATACCTCGACTTTGTATCCCTCAGATTTTGCTTCCTCAGCAGCCAAACCAAAATTTAAACGATCGCCAGTATAATTCTGTCAAAATCCAGAGGACAACACTACTAGTCAAGAAACACCAACTGAATGCAACATATAATCCGCCGATACTAACCAAATTAACCAAATTTCTTGCAAAATAAATAAATAGCAAAGCTGATAGACTATTTCACAGGGATGGGTTGTCGGCCAGTCTAGATTTCGTTTCACATATAGAAACATCGCTGAACGCCCTAACTCAGTGAATTTCCAGCTGTCTAGCCAGTTTAGACGACAAGATACCTTGACAATCAGAATTATCCATCAAAAAAAAAGATACCTTGACAATCAGAAGAGCACCCATAGGACCAGTAACAGCTCGAATACCCTAAAGTTGAATAATGACATTCAGTAGTCATCTATAGAAAGATGATATTCCAAATGGTACATAATATGCATGTTTCTTCAATGTGCAGGATCAAAAAGCAAGAAACCATACAGCTAGAATTGAATCAACTGATGGGGAGGCAAAAACATCTCCACATATAGCTGCAGTCAGCATCCCTTCCCCCACGAAACCAGCATGGGCAGGTTCATGACCACTCCCTCCTCCTGTACCATGCAAACACATCTGTATAACTGAGACAGACCCAATTCATTTGAAGAGGACACCAGATTACATACTGACACTGTCTATCTCAAAGAAGAAACACATGAGTAATACCGGCTAGGGTAATATAACCAACTAGAATCACAATTATAGGGTCTAGGTATCATCACACATACAGAAGGCACCATACTCTGAATCTGTGAATCACTCAAATTATAAATTGCCACTGCACTCTTATTCATCAGCCTTCATTCCTCCCAACTTCCTACAAGCTCTTTTACAGAATCATGGGAACTCTCAACACTTACAAAGTGAAATATTAAAGAGATCAACTATAAGTGAAAGATTTAAGAGATCAACTACTTTATGAACTCACACATGCTTAGGACACTCAAAGTTAATTACTCTTCTAGATACTTCATTCATTTAGATCTAGACGGAAAACTAAACACATATTCCAAGTACTAGATTAATTCTATTTAGAATCTCTATTTTTCTTTTAAGGCAAATGAAGAAAATATATTTCAAAAGCCTAAAAAAATGACGTACCAAGATAAGAATTGTTATAGTATTGTAGAATTAGAAACTAGTTGGGAAAAGGAAACATGTATTCATGTAGAGTTAGGAAACTTCATAGTCTTTCCTATTTTATTTAGGGATTGTCTTGTATATAAATAGGTTATTTGTGATCAATAATATACACAATTTTTTTTTAAAGTTGAATTTCGATTGCATCTTCTCCGTTTCCTCTAGAAACAAAAGCATTGTCACAACAACATCGCAATCAAGAAATACAAACCCTAAGGGTAGCTCAAGAGTTTAAATCAAAGGTCATCAGTTCGAGTCCTCTGAGGGCCACAGAAGGTTTATGTTAACTTCGGGGCAAGTTGGAATTAATCGAGGAGAGCGCAAGCTGGCCCGACATCCATTGTTATCAAAAAAAAAAAAAAAAAACAAGAAATACGACTAGCCCGTAAGAATTACTGAAGTTTGAATCGAAACCACCATCGGAAGATCCTTCGTACTCTCTAGCTTTCCAAAAATTTCCATAAATGATCAACGATACTCCAACTATCCTCACCAAAACGACTGATCAACTGTCACACGACGTTATCCCTACGCCCACCATGTGGAGAGGATGCACATGCTTCCAAATAATTCATTGTTCCCTATTGATCCCAAGGTATTTGGATGCACATGCTTTGTTCAAGATGTCCGTCCTCAAGTCCCTAACCTTGATCCAAAATCCTTAAAGTGTGTCTTTGTGGGATATTCTCGTGTTCAAAAAGGGTATAGGTGTTATTTACTCACTCTTTGACGTTACTTTGTGTCTACTGATGTTACATTCTTTGAGACTACTCCGTTTTCCCTTTCTTCTAGTGTTACTAGTCAGGGGAAGGATGATGATTTATTAGTGTACACTATTTCCTCACCGGCTCCACCAGCTCCTACTCCAAATCTTGTTCTTGTTAAACCTCCCCTTACTCTGGTATATTCTCGACGCTAGAACCCTCTAGTCTCTAGTCCAACACCGATTGTTTTCACATCGATCCAACCGAATGACGATCTTCCGATCGTTTCTTCAGATGCGTGAAACGCCAATGTGCTCACCCAATCTCTCTTCTTTGTTTCCTATAACCACTACGCTTTCCTTTGTTCCTTTATTGCATCTCGCTCTATCTCTCTTCCTAACACCGCTCGCGCTTTATCTCACCCCGGGTCGGGCGAGTGCCATGGTGACGAAATGCACCATGACAACGGTGGCTACCGGGACTTCAGGCCTTTACCTACTGGAAAGAAGGTTATTGATTGTCATTGGCTCTCAGAGTAAAGCTTCTAACTGATGAGTCTCGTTGCTAAACTGAAAGCTCGCCTGTTGCTAAGTGGCATTATGCTTAGACTTACAGCTTAATTATTCTCGATATTTTTCTCCCGTAACTAAGCGCACATCTGCTCGCCTGCTATTCTCACATTTACATTGGGATCAGACACTGACATCAAGAATACCTTTCTACATACTTCAAGAAGAAATTTACATGAAGCAACCTCTAGGTTTTGTTACTCAAGAGGAGATAGGGAAGGTGTGTCACCTTCGAAAATCTTCAGATTACCAAAACAGAATTCTCATTATTTTCTACAAATTTAATAAAGTAGCTTGAGACATTTGACATGCAAAAGAGTAAGTCTGACCACTCTGTCTTCTATAAAAATTCCAGTTCTAGTATTATTCTATTGGTAGTGTATGTGGATGATATTGTCATCACAAAGAGTGAATCCTTGATGAAAATATTGAAGTATTTCACACAAAGAATTTAGGAATGTTGAAGTATTTCTTGGGTGTTAAAGTCATGAGAAGTAAGTAGGAAATTTTGTTATCTCAATGAAAATATGTCCTCGATTTGTTAATTCAAGACAAGGAATCGGGCGCCAAACCGCAAGACTACTATAACTCCCAATGCGCAACCACTACGAATGAGATATATTTGAAGACCTGTAGAGCATCAAGACTCATTGTAAATCGACTACTTTACAAGATCTCGCCGTATATCATTTATTCAAGTGTTTGAGTCACATGTCATCTCCCACAAATAATCATCGCAAGTGTGCCTATGTACATATCTTATGTTATTTGAAAGAAGCTCCTGAACGTGGAATATTGTATAAGAAATATGGGCATATCAAAATTGAGTGCTTTTCTAACGCAAACTGAGTAGGATCTAAGGAAGACAAGAGATCCACCTCATGATATTTTTTTATGAGTAAAAGCAATTTATAAAAAACCAAAGAAGACCCAATGAAGGCCCACAAGTAAGGGACCTCAAAGGGGAACAAGGAGAACAAGAACCCACCACCCTCACTTACACCCCAACCAAGTCAAAAAATCAATTATAGATCTAGACTTATTAGTCATACATATTGCGCTGCATCAATAATTACAAAGGAATAAGGCCTTCATCCTTTTGAGCGAAAACTCCTATTTTCAAAAGCAATGTTATTTCTTTCACGCTAAATAGTCCAAAACAATGTTAGGGCTACAGCCTATCCAAGCCTTCTTTCCTTCTCTTACTTCCACACAGTTACACTAACAGATGAGAGTTTCAAACCGACTTAGGAACACCCACTACACCCTAAAATCGCTGAGAAGATCCCATAAATGGGCCTAGCCACAGATGAAGCAGTAATAACAAATGGTCTATCGTCTCTTCATCCCTTCCCGCATAGGAACATCTATCACAGAGCTCTTCCCGTTTTTTATCTTCATCAAGAGTCAACACTCGCCTGCCAGTTTCCCAGTTGTTAAATCCTCATCTTTAGGGAACCCAATGCATCAGGATATCAGGTCATTTTAAAGGGGAATCGATCTCATGAAGAGTAAGAAGCAAAGTGTTGTCTCCGGTCTAGGCAAGTGAGTCCGAGCATGAGTCAGCGGCACAACTCGTATGCGAATCATGTGAATACATCAACTATTGATAGAAGTAGGCATCGAAACTTCGCACGTATAAGCTTTTGACGTGATAACCAAGTCATTACGCATGTTGTCATGCATATATCTAATCCGATTTCATGAACTAATTCAAACATATTGAGATATTGTTACTCTGCCGGGCGATTCAATAGAGCTTTAATCTCTACAGATATATAAAACTGAGAACAATTTATAGATTTTGCCACAAACTCGGTTTTGATTCCATCAATTATTTTTTTTGGTAAATAAGTCGGATACGATCAACATCTATGCTCCAACTCGAGTAGGAGTATGCCATGCAAGATTGTAGAATTCAGAAACTAGTTCTGAAAGTGTTACTGTACCGTAGAGTTAGGAAACTTCATCAGCTTCCTATTATATTTAGTGATTATTTGTATATAAATGAAGTTGGTTTCAGGATCAATAATATACACAATTTTTCCTTCAATTAACTCTTATTACAAGAATGATGTATACAAGAAGCACACTAGACAAGCAAAAAGAGAGAACAAAAAACAAATTCACTCTCCCTACTTGGAGCTCGACCAATCTACAATGGAATCTCATATATATAATATAAATAAAGCATACATGGTGTATTCAAAGCAAAGGCCAAAAGAAAAAGGGAAGCACAAAAGAACATGTCAGAGTCATGTTCACAATAGAGTAGGAGGCTCTACCGGCTGCAAGAGATGGAAAAGGTCATTATGAGGCTAGTAGGCGAATACAATATTATCTAACCAATCTGAAGATGGGAAGATCACAACAAATGGCAATAGGGAAGGTCAGCGACATTAATACCCAGGCAAAATCCTACAGATTTTGGCTGGAAACTAAGAGGGAAGAGAGAAAACTACTCTTCTTTACTGAGAAGCAAGGGCATGGTCACTGATCCATCTTCAAGAGGATGGGCTTTGAGGATAATGTTTAAGGATCAAGGAATGTTGTAGGGAGAAGGTCTCTAAAAGTTGGAGGCTATAGTGGAAGGAGGAAAAAGATCTTTCAGGTTGGATGGCCAATCAAACAAGGCTGGTAGATTTTTATTGTGTGAAGTAAGGGATGAGTGGAAAGAAGGCTGGCGCCTTCTTCCTAAGGTAATGGGTTTTACGGGGGCAGTGGACCTCCCAGCGCATACAAGCCAGACGAGTCAGACTCAAGGGTAAGCAAGAGGAACAAACACTCGCCGCCGACAAATGCCTGCCTAGTGTGTCTTTGGCCACATGTGGAAAGCTTCAAAAAGTCACGAGGCACCCACCATCCAGTGGATGCAGAGATCCCTCAACTAGTTCTTGTGGGGATCAAAACGCCTAGTCAATAGCTCTCTCTCTTAACCTCGATCTCCTCTAACAAGGGAAACTGGAATCATGGGCCAGGCGTGTGGGAAGCTAATAGGAGGTAATCATGGTGCGTTTAAACATGGATCCGATGTCGTTTGAGTTTGATTTTTCGGGAAGGCCAAACCGTGTTGAGAGGGGTAGTACTTTCTGCAGAGGTACTAGGTTTGAGAGATGGACCTAGATGTGAAAAGAAAGAACTTGGTGAGTGAGACATGGGTCAGGGTGGTAGGGTTACCTCTACATTTATGGACCCGTGAAACTCTTCGGAGATGGGTATGGTGGTTTCTTGACTATCGATAAAGAAAGGCGCCACGTAAATCGGGAGCTTCAAGTATAAGATCCAAGAAGCAAAGGATGGCGGTACCTCAACATCACAAGATCCCGATGTTGTGAGGTGCCGCATGAGTCGTAGATTGTGAGCCACACGCGTCAAGGTGTATCCATCGAAAAGGGTTATAGATTCCAGTCAGAGAATCTCGAGGGAGGAAGACGAGCGCAAGAAACGTGATGGCAAAGGCTGCGGTGTTCGAAACACTTATCCAAGTTGGCATTTCGGGCAGAGAGGGATGCAGGATTTGATGGGTAAGAAGGTATATCACCCTCTCACTGGCAAACACGTAAACAGGGGCGCATTTGCACTCTTCTAAAGTTGTCACTTATCCTCCCGCCGAGGGAGTGAGAAGGGCTGCAATCTTGAACACCGACAAAGTGAGCCCCTTTCTTCAAGGGCCTGTTGCCCAAGTCCTTCATCTCAGCGGCTCGGGAAAGTGTGGCCTAGCCCAAAGGCCATTCAAAAGGGGTCTCAAAGGTGGCGGTGCACCATTTCTATTAATCCAAAGAGATGCCTACAGCCTTGCAGCCAAAAAAATCTCAGCAGCCTGTCCATCAGGCCCAAGATTTCTAAAGATTTTGATCGTCTCCCTTTCCAAGCCAGCGTCATGGTAAAGGCAAAGGTTCCAGACATCTCTCCACAACACGAGCCTACGAGAGGTACGCTCCACGTTGATGAACATTTCCGTCTTTATGTTTTGTAATCGGGTCTCCCTTCACAAATTTCCTTCGGTCGGGTGGTGGTCAGAAAGAAGCCTGGGGCTTTTGGGTGGCCTGACAGAGTTGCTCGAGGGTATCGCCAAACTCCCTTGAGAAGTTTGCCGCCCTCTGGTAGTCTAAGATTGTCTTCGAGTCAAGATTTAGTGGCGGGTGGAAGAAGGGGGTGTTCCAAGAGTGTGAGGATAGGAAAGAAGAGGATGTTTAGGATGATTTTTAATTCTTCCAAGCATGGATAATGCTGTGATTGAGGAGGCAGATGTTCGCAAGATTTAGCAAGTTCTTGGGTTTCTCAACAGCATGGCACAAAGAAGAAATTTTAGGGTTCATGAAGAGGTTTAATGTAGGGAGGCAAAAGGGTAAAGGAAAAGGGGAAGTATGGAACCACAAAGTCTGGACAAAGAGAGGAAGAATTGAATGGAACGTGATTGATACGGGAGAAAAATGATGAGCCTAGATAACTTGGAAGTAGGGAACATCTCTGGGATGAGCTAGGAGCTCTTAGAGGATTATGGGTGATCCGTGGTGCTTTGGAGGGGACTCTAACATTATAAGATTTCCAAATGAACGGAATAGGGAAGTAGAATTACAGACTCAATGAGGCGCTTCTCCTAGGCCATAGATGACTTGGAATTGAAAGACTTCCCAATTCGTATAGCCAATTCACTGGAAGTGGAAGGTCATAATTAGAATGGATAAAGCTCTGAAAGTTCCAGCTCTACCTGATCATTTCCTTTATTTTGCTCGAGGGGGCCTGAGTTTGTCTAAAGGCCCTCTCCTTTCGATTCAAGAACACGTGGATTAGCGGAGGAGGGCTCTCAAGGACCCACAAATCGTGGACCAGAGGCAAAGTTTTGAGTCTGTATGACAAGTATGTTTTGATCGAAAAGCATGAAACTCTTAAAAGTATGCTCAAAGCTTGGAACAAAGATGTCTTTGGGAGGGTGGAGGAGAATTGTGAAATCAACCACAAAGGTGGTGCCTAGGATAAATCTAAAGCCGTAGACCCCTTTCTTCAAGAAAGCAAGAATTGACAAATGCATGGAGGACTTCAAGAAATGGTCAAGTATGGAGGAAACCTCCTAGAGGCAAAAGTCTAAGGAGATATGGCTAAAGGAGGGGGATAGGAACACCGGTTTTTTCCACAAAATGGCCAAATCCCATAAGAGAAGGAATACTATCGAAAGGATTCAAATAGAGGAGAGAGAGGGCCTGCGGAGGTTAGAAATGCATGCAAATGCCTTCATACGCCGTCCGATCCGGCAGAGCTAGTCCCGAGCTGGATTTCTCCAAAGTTAGATGACGAGTCGTAGCTAGGTTAGAGATGCCTTTCACCAAGATGAAGTTCACTCTGCTTTGTTTGACCTCAATGGGGACAAGGCCCCTTGGTCAAATGGCTTTACTGCTGCTTTCTAGCAATTCAATTGGGATTTTGTTACGATTTCGTTAAGTTGGACATAATGGACCTCTTCAAGGATTTTCATGAGCAGGGCAGATTTAGGAAGAGTCTAAACTCCACCTTTCTAGTCCTGATTCCAAAAAGAAGGGGGAAGAGGGGGTGAGGATCCGGTTAATCTGCCCACGTCAGAGTGTGTATGTACCTCGGATGCTTCTTTGATTGCTAATGAAGTCATAGACTCGATGTTGAAGAGGAAGGAAAGGGGGATCTCTGTAAACTTGACATGGAGAAAGCTTATGACCAGATAAACTGGAGTTTTATCCTAAAGGTGCTGAGAAGGATGGGTTTTGGGGGAAAATGGGTGGGATAGATAAAGAAGTGCATGTCCACCGCTACTTTCTGTTATTAATGTGGTAGCCTGAAGAAAGTTTTGGAGCTTTAGAGGGTTAAGGCAAGGGGATCCTTTATCGCCTTATTTGTTTGTTTTTGGCATGAAAGCTCTCTCTTTAATAATTGATAAAGCTGCTAAAGGTGGTTATATCTATGGGTACAATTTCAAGGGGAGAAATGACACTATGGAGCAAATCACGCACCTGTTATTTGATGATGACACTATTGTTTTTTGTAAGGACTTTGAGGAGCAAATGAATCTACTATGTTGGAGTTTTATGGTTTCAAAGAATTTCCTGGCTTTTGAGAATCAATTTGGAGAAAAGCTCTTTGCTACCTATGGGCAAGGTTGAAGATGTGGAAAGGCTTGCTTTTGAGTTAGGGTGCAATATAGGCTCTCTACCAACTAAGTACCTAAGTCTGCCCTTAGGAGCGAAGCACAAGGTTGTTAGAGTGTGGGATGGAGTGGAAGAAAGGTTTCGTAGTGCCAGCTCTCCTGAAAGGCAAGATATCTTTATGCGGAAGATCATCAAAAGTACCCTTTCCAACATGCCCACCTACTTAATGTCTCTTTTCTGTCTCCCTAAGGAGTCAAGCTTAGACTAGATAAAATTCAACAAGACTTCCTTAGGTGTGGAGGCTTTCTTGAGAGGAAACTTCATTTGATAAATTGGGACTCCATTTGTTAGAGTAAGGAGAAAGGTGGTTTGGGCATTCAAAACCTCTCCAATTTCAACAAGGCTCTGCTTGGGAAATGGAGTTGGAGATTTGTAATGGAAGACAGTTCTACATAGAGGAGTGTCATCAATCTAAAATATAAATCGAGGATGGGGTTTGCCTCCTTCTTTCCTAAAGGCCGCCATGTGGCAGCCTTGAAAAGAAATTAGCAAAGAAGCTGTTAACATAACACAAAACCTGCTTTCAGAACCTAAGGCCTGGTAACACAGATTGGGAAGACTTTGCGCGCGGCTCGCTATGCTCTCTATTTTTCCCTCCCTATATGATGTGGTTGGTCCAAAAAGGGCAAGGGTAGCGGATCTTTCAGTGACCTCAGGGTCCAGGGTAGAATGGAACTTCAGCTTTGGAAGGCATTTTCATGATTGGGAAATGGAGGAGGTCCAAGGCTTCCTATGCACCGTTAGTTCTAAGAGTATGAATCCTAATCTCAATGATAGGCTTTGGTGGAAAAAGGCAAAAAATGGAATTTACAATGTCAAACCGGTTCGACCTCGTCAAGGTGAGACAAAAGCAGCTGGTGCTCATTAAGATGTCATGGAACCCTATTGTTCCCACGAAGGTAGGTTTCTTTGCTTAGTAGTTTGGGCGGAGTAAAATTCTGACCATGGACTGCACTTAAAAGAGGCTTTCCCCGGCCACAGTGCCCTTTCAGGTGGAAAGGCTTAAGAGACTTCTTGGAGAATCTCGCTCATCCACTACCCAAAGGTCCGGGTGCATGGACTCCGCCCTTCTTTCTCCTCACGAGGGGGCCGGGCTTGTCCCTCTAGTGAACCTGATGCTAGTCGGGGTTTCGCTTCCCCGTGAAAAGAATTTAAGCTTTGGAAGGCAATTCCTCTCTATACGTTATGGTCAATCTAGGAGGACCCGAATATACTAGTGTTCGAAGATGAATGCTTTTCTAGGACTAGATTGAAGTCTTGTTTCTTAAGATCTATCTCTTCTTGGCCTAGCTTGATTTAAGATGTGGAGCACTCTTTTGTTAGACATTTAGTGCATTCCCTAGCTTTGTCTAGTGGGCTAGTTTGTTTTTTGTTATGAGCCCTTTTTTGTTTTGGCTTTTGGTTCCCCTCTGTATACGTCTTGTATATTCTCTAAGGGCCCCTTATATCTTCTTTTTTATGAATATATCTGCTCTACTTATCCATCAAAATATATATATATATATATATTAGGACAGCAGAGTTATTCAATTAGTTGATGTTGAGGAGGGGAGTTTTTCGCCTCAAGGCTTCAGAATACCAAGACAATCTTCTCTGGTGCTTCACGGGTGTGTATGGTCCCACCACAAATAAGGATAGAGAGGGGTTGTGGCAATGGTGTGTGGCTGGGGATTTTAACATAACCAAATTTACTGAGGAAAGGAGTGGGGGAAGTAAACTGACAAGGGGAATGAGAAGGTTTTCAGATGTAATTGAGGACTGGAGCTTAGAGATCTACCTCTCTAGGGGGGTCCTTATACTTGGAGTGGGGGTTTGAACAATCTATCAAAGTCTAGACTAAACCGTTCTCTAGTCTCTGAGGAGTGGGAGAGTCTCTTTGGTGGTGTTGTCCAAAGTGTCCTACCTAGGCCCATCTCTTATCACTTCCACCCCGCTTTGATGTGGAGCAGGGCCATCCTTTCTAATTTGAATTAATGTGGTTGAAGCATGCAGGTTTCCAAGGGACTCGAGAAATTGGTATGTGGATGTCTTTGAAGGCCGCTTAGCTTTGTTATGATGCGTAAAACTGAAGGAGTCGAAAAGGAGTTTTAAAAACATGGAACAAGGAGGTTTTCGCCATGTGGCATGCAACAAAGAATGAGGCTTCGAGGCGATTACCCATCGATGTTGTAGATAATGCACGTATTTCTTTAACTCGAAGAGATGGGTCTTCGAGAGGAGGCTAAAGAGCTTTAAGAAGTGACATTGTCGAGGAGATGTCTCTGAAGCAAAGTCTAGTGGAAGTTCGTTAAAAGAAGGGACCAAACACAAGGTTCTTTCATAAGATGGCTAATGCCCATGTAAGGGGGAACTTATATAGAGGATTTGAATCACGACGCTTAGTCAGCACAAAGCATGTTTTTTTGTGCGAGGGTCGTGAAAATGAAAGAAAAATTTTAAGAGCCTTTGAGAACCTAATGATGTATTTTGGGGTTGGAAGTCAGATTCTAATAATCTCACTTCTGGAAGAATAGATCAAGAGGAGGCTAGAAAGTCGAAAGCCTTCACTAAAAATTTAAGCCTCAATGATTTTAAAGGAAAAAGTGCTAGGTCCAGATGGATTTCCTATGGGTTTTTGGCATATTTCCGGGACTTTGTTAAAGAGGATGTGCTGAGGTTGTTCAATGAATTCCATAATAAAGGGCACTTCTTGAAGAGTATGAATGCCACCTTTTTAGTTCTGGTGCCAAAGAAAGGAGGGCCTGAAGATTTGAAAGATTATAGGCCAATAAGCTTCGTCGAGGGTCAGGAGGTTTTTGCCAGCGAAAGTTTTGGCTACCGTAATTCTAAGGGCGTTTGTCAAGGTAATTCAAAGCTCAAAATGCTTGCGGGAGGCGCATAAATTTCTGATGCACACAGGCTAATGAGGTTATCAATTTCAGAGTGAGGGGTAATTCTGGGGCTATCACGTAAGCTGGGATTTGAGAAAGCATATGACCATGTGAACTGGTCGTTCCTGATTTCTGTGCTAACCAAAATGGTTTGCAAGAGGTGGATTAGGTGGATTTCATGGTGCATTTCTTCGATGCTTTTCCGTGATGATCACTGGTCTTCTTTGGTTTCTTCCAGAGCTCGAGGGGCCTTCACCAAGGTGACCCGCTCTGACCTTATCTATTTATGACAGTTATGGAAGCTTTCAGCCAATTGTTGAAGAGAGCGATGGATGGGGATTTTATTTCGGCTAGTAAGGTGGGGGGTTTTGGGAGGGAGGGTGTTAAGGTTTCCCATTTGTTGTTTGCCAAAGATACACTAGTATTTGTTAAGGATGATCATAATCAACTTACCTTCCTTTCTTGGCTTTTAATGTGCTCGAGGCTCTTCTCCGCTTGAAGATCAATTTGAAAAATGAGCCTCATCCCAATAGAAGAGTCAGGGTATGGAGTTGCTCACCCATAAGCCTCTGGGTGTAGCGGGAGATTGCCTTCTACCTATAGTCTCACCTCGTGCTCGCTACAACCAAGTAGGAGTTTAGACTCCATGTGGGAGTGAGAGTTTCCAAAAAGAGATAGGCTTTAGAGGAAGAGTCAATATATTTCCAAGGCATGCCATCGATTAAGAGCAATTTTATCCAATTTGGCTCCATCTACTTTGTCTCTATTGCAACTTCATAAAATGGTTAATTCAAGACTAAAGCGGATTCAAAGAAACATTTTTACGGGTAAATGATGGATAAGAAGCTCTATATTAGGTGGGAGATAGTGTATGGAGAAGAGAAGTGGAGGCCCGGGAGGAAGGCGAAGAATCTAAGTCATTTCATTAAGGCCATTTCCTATGGTGTTGGGTTTGCCCTGGAGAGGGGGACCCTATGGAATGAGGTAATCGTGGAAAGCATGAACATGGGGCTGTGTACTCCTGACACGTGAGGGGGCTCTGCTTGGTTTCAGGGAAGGCAATTTCAAATCGTCGTCGTGTGTTACAAGACTATTCTTTAAGGTTGGTGAATGCCAGAATCAAGTTTTGGAAGGATGCTTAGCTGGAGAATACCCCTTCACAGGTCTCTTTCCCTTCGTCATTTGCCTTGGCCGAGTCTAAGGAGGCCTAGGTGAGGGAGTCATTGGAAATGGGATTAACTGTGAAGGTGGTCGGGAACCTCATTCTTATGCGGTCTCTTCAAATGACTGGAAGCCGGATGAGGCAAGAAGCCTTTATGTCAGCCAAGAGTGCATGCACCTAGACGAGGGAAGATGTAGATGTGGTTAGGTGGAAACTGTGAACACTAGAGTTTCACCACAAATCCATGTACAAGGCCTCGCTGAGCACCTTGAGCCCTTCTCGCGCATGATTCGAGGTCTCGTTCAAAACCGCTTTTTCACTGGGAAGCAACCTGGGAAGAATGTCGACTCTAGATAAGCCTGTAAGGAGGGGTGTGTCTCTAGCTGGCTGATGTTTTTTGAAGTCGTAATAAAGGGAGGAGCTCAGAGATCATCTCCTTCTCCATTGTAGCAAAACAAGAGTTCTTCGGGAGTTATTTTTTTCTTTTACCGCCTACATGGACTGGGTGTCGTGCTCAAAGGCGATACTTCTAGTCGTAAAGGTGCTTTTGTTGGCAAGAGAAGGAAGAGAAGCCAAGGCAAAATGCCTCCTTCGCTTGTTTTGGAATCGTAGGAAAGGGTAGAAATAGAATTGCTATCAAAGATGATTCATTCATACGTAATCTAAAATAATTGTTTCTTTTTTGCTTTGGCTCTGAGACAAAGCCTTCTATAGAGAATGGTCCTTCGACCTTAGTCAAGGCTTATTGATCGGGATGGGATGTAAATGACAAAGGGGCTGCTTCAGACTACCATGGTTTTTGCTCGGTGTGGTAAGTCCTTTTATGTATCCCTCTTGGTTGCTTTCTTAGCACCTTTTTCTATATACTTATCAAAATATATATATATATATATGAATACTAATGTTTGACTAATAAAAAACTAGCAAAACAAAAAATGACCTTAAGACAAAACCAATTTTCCAAGTAACAATCTCAACTGAGTTTGAAGAGAATTTTACCTCCTAGAGCAGTAGTTCCAAAGCACACAAAAACATAATTGAGAGGCACAAAATGAAAGGACTTGGAAGAAAATAAAAGAAAGAAAAAAGTCATTCTTAACAAAATAAACAAAAAAATAGCAAGTTGTAAAGGGTTAGGGTGGGGATATGGGAGGTTCCAAGATTAAGTCCCAATTTGGAGAAAAAGAGAAAAAATACAGTTACTTGTTCAAAATATAAATATATCAATTAAAAATGAGAGAAAATACATTTTCTGATCCAAAAATAAAACATACATTAATCAAAAAAGACCCAACCCTAATCTAGAAATCAACCATCGGCATTAAGCCTTCTCTTGTGTACAGCATAACCCAAGTTGAAAGATTACAAAGAAAGGAATGTCTTAAATTTTTGTCAATCATGTCCTTGTCTTCAAAAGCTTTTGGTTCAGTTCCCATCAAATTGTCCAAAAAATAAGGCAAAGAAAAACAGCCCTCCACACCTTCCTTTTCTTCACTAGATTCTCACCAAGTGAAGACTCTGAACTGACAACAGTTTTCAAGGTTTTCAATGTCATCAACAGTACCAAAAATAAATAAAGAAAAACAATAAGAGGATAACACTGATTAGAACCTTCTTGATAGATAAGAAAATACTCCACTCTTGAACCTGGTTAAGATCAAGAGAAAAGTGACTTTTTTTTCTTTTGGATAGGCCAAGATAGATGCGTATCACAAATTCTGATATAAATCAGTGGCCCTTCATACTACACAGTGTGTTAACCAATCAGCTAAAAATTGGAATTCAGTTAGATTCTTATTACTAAATAAAGTTATTCTAATAACTTTTAAACTGGTTCTGGAAGTTTAGACAGCAAAGGTCAAGCGTTTATTCTAACTCTTAAGAGGAAAGTCAATTGTCAAGTGAAGCTCTAAAGGGGCACCCTTCTGTCATGGCAAGGTGGTTTAGTTGGTGTAATAGTATTAAGGTCCAGTAAACAGCTGCACAAGGCCTTTTTTGGCAAAGCTTTCAGGGGTGAAGTTCAAAGAATCCATATGTCATATGGCATTCCTGGTGCTGCCATTCAAGAAGGAAGTTTATCACTTTTTAATCATATTGATTCAATGGTATTGGCATGTTTTGTAGCCAGTCCTTCTTGGTTTTTTCATTTCCCTAATATATCATTAATTGCCACCCAAATAATAAAAACAGTAGTAAAATTCACACCACATTAGCAAAAAGCTCCAAATACCATTCACGGTTAATGCTTTTCCAAGGAAGAAAGTATATGAATAGACAACGTTTCATGGATGTCAATCAATTACGTAACTGCTGCCTCATTCCTGATTGAAGTAACAATTCAAAAACTTTGATAAGCTCTGCAACGCATCAAACCTGATATAACAGCAACTTTGTTGTACTTTGCACCCGAAACATCAGCTCGTAAGACCACTTTTACCTGAGTACAAGAAGGGATATACCACCACTTAATGGTAAAGACATGTACAAAAGAATTGTGATATTGAATGGTAAAGAATCAAAAATCGAGAAAATCAATGACCTGAGGAAAACCATCCAAATACTGCAATCCAGGATAAGTTTCCACAAGACCCTCGATGAACTCGGTTACCACATCTGCAGCCACAATAACACAAACATTTCACTTCTAAATTGGGTCATTCCCATAATTGACGAGTTTGTTCGCTTGAAAGAGTAAAAATATTGAAGCCAATGGAGAAAGCTTGTACCAATGTATGAATCAAAACTTTAACAGTAAATAGAACTAGAACCCCTCTACACAAATCAAGCATGTTTGGCTACCGAGAAAATTAAAAAAAAAAAAACCTAATAAAGGAGAAAGAATTAGAATTGCAACATAAATTCTATAAATGAAAAATTCAAACCATTTGGATCATTGATAAGTTTCTTCGCCTGGAAAGCCATGCCTAGGGATCTTCGTATAAACCCTGTCTTCCTTGATCAATTTACACAGAAAACCCGAGAATCCAAGCAAGCCCTATACGTGGTTTCTTAAGAAAGAGAAACTCGATGGGGCGCGTTCTATACTATCTATATCTATGACAACACAAAATTAATAAACATAATAAAAGCGAATAATTTAACAATAACGATAGTTTTTTTTTTTTTTTTTTTTGATAATAATAATAATAATAATAACTGTTTTGTTTCCTCACAAAAATAATAATAATAACCGTTTCAAAAAATGATAATAATAATAATCTTTAATTAGAAGGTGACGTAAGGGGTGGGTGCAGCCGTGCTGGTGAAGGAGGGGATTTCGAGAGTTGATTGTCATCGCTGGAAGGTGAAATGTTTTAAAATTACATAAAGGCCCTTACTTCTTCCCGCAGTTTTATTTCATGTCCTCCCCGCATTTTGAAATTAAAAAAAAAAATGACTGAATTCTCGGTGTCATTTTAAAAAAATAAAATGTTAATTTTCAAAGGGTTATCGGATAAAAAGTTCGTTTATATATATAAACGAGTTTTATATTATTATATTTAATTTTATTTATTAAGATCTATACTGTTACATTATATAAATTAAACTTTTATATGAGAAAACTCAAATCTCACAAAATAAAATTAAATCTAATAATATTAAACTTATTCGCATGTACGAATAAACTTTTTATAGTTGAACCCATTTTCAAAAAAAAAAAAAAACACTTAGATAAACCCTATTTTTCTTGCTGCATTTTAATGAGGTTGACTTTGAGATCACCTAATCTTCTTTACCAATATCGTACAAAATAATGAAAAGCTTAGTGAGTAGATAACAAAATAAAATAAAATTTCGAAAAATGAGGTCTAACTTCTAAAATATTAACCTTTTCTTTAATTTGGGATGATGGTATTAAGGGTTTGTAGGATGAAACAAAGTGTTTATAATGATTTTAAAAGTATGGAATCAAATTTGGGATGATTTGGGTTGAGGTTGCAAAATAGCTTATGGAAATGTTAAAGATAATATGATGGAATCGATTGAGGTTATAGAATGTTATAAATTTATTTTGTTATCCAAGGAATAAGAAGTCACGAATTCGCAACTCAAATGAATCCACCCAATAAGCAAGAGAAATAAGAGAACTATTAAAAAAATAAATCCATTAATACTATTAAACTTCAATTCATGATAAACAAAATGATACATTGGAATGTTTCTATAGGCAAAACCCTAGCTCTCATTCTCCTAATTTTAATTGAAATAACGCTCATAATCCATATATATATATATATATATATATATATATATATATATATATATATATATATATATATATATAAACTGCCTTTAGATGAGTGAGGGAAATTACTTAACGGAATTCATCCACAGACACAGTGCTACTTATTTTGATGAGAGAAAAGCCTGAAGGAATGGGGATAATAGATCTGAGATAAGTCTCTATCACTCCCATTCAACGAGTACTTTCTCGATCGAGGACCCCGCTATCGTACGTCAGCTTCATTTTATAATTTATTCTTTCAAAAGAGGCTTTACTTCAAATCTTCCTTCGCTTCCCGCCCCTTGCCTACTAATGCTTTTCTAGTATCGGAACATCCCACCCACGCTTAAGCCAAATATATATATATCTTGTTGGAAATAAAACAACTCCTACTTTTATTAGGAAACTAAAAACAACTATTTTACAAACTAATAAGACTCCAACTTAAACTAGATCTTATAAAATACATAAAAAAAAAAAATATTAACTTAGTTAAACTCTTCTTCAAACCTTGATCACGTTTTTAGCTCATTTCAAGTCTCAATTGAAGTCTAAGAAGGTCATTTTTATGATCCCAAGGTTTTTGCAACCTTTCGAATCCAAATTTTCCATAATCAATATTGAATTCTAAATAATGATTGTAGATGCTCTGAAATCATAATCCAAGGGGGAAGTTATGTGATTGAACCGGTCTTTATATTACTTACTTTATAAATGAAAAGGTTTTAGTTTAAAAACTAAATAAATTCTTAGTTTACAACAAAAAAAATGTCCTATGGTATGCAAAATGTAGTTTTATAATTGTAAATGACGTTGGGTGTGGAAAAGATGTTATCGTATTTGATAGTATTGATAGCAATCACATTGGCTCAAGCATAAGGAAACTCCAAACAACAAAAAGCTCTTCCAACATAAATCCACAGCAACAAAAAGCTCCTCTAACCAAAACTTCCCAACAATAGAAACTCCTAACAACATAAACTCCTAATTCCAAGAAGCAGATACTCCTACCTGCACCATGCAAGTAGCTTAGACTGTTAGAAGTTTGTTCATATAAGTAATTCAAACATTAGAAGTTTGTTTAATATATGTATAAATAAGAATGAGAAATAAATAGATAATTATACTTACTTTCTAAAATAAAAGTTTTCATGGTATTGGTTTCTCATTTATAGACTTTAGTTATAAGTTTCTTTCCCACCTGGTAAATAGGTTTAGCCTTGTGATGGCAACTACACCCCAATCTTCTGAGATACAAGCTGGAGTTGCAACCTCCTCAATGAGTTGGACCAAACAATACAGATGCTTAACTACACACTCCCAGTGAAGCTTGATAAAGGAAATTATATCATTTGGAGAACACAAATGGAAAACGTGATCTTCATCAATGGATTAGAAGATCACATTAAAGGCTTTAATGCTTGTCCTTCACATACATCAAGTAATGGAGATGTCAATCTAGATTTTATACAATGTAGACAATATGATAGAATGATCCTAAGATGGATCTATTCTTCACTAACCCAAGATGCTATGATTCAAATAACAGGTTGCATGACCTCCCATGCAGCATAGTTTGACCTTGAACATATTTTCTCGGCATCCTCCAAAGCTCAAGTGATGCAATTACTATTGAAATTTCTTACTACAAATAAAGGGCCATTAAAGATGATGGATTAAGTACTTAGGCTGAAAACCATAGCAAATAATTTGGCTGCATTGGAGAGCCTATAAATGAGAAAGATCATGTTTTTAAATGTTAGCAATGGAGCCTATAAATGAGAAAGATCGTCTTCTTAAACTATTGGCAAGACATGGTGTAGATTACAACCTGTTGGAGTCTCTTAATTGATAGAGAAGATAACATTGGCTTTTACTCAATCCACAGTTAAAACAACAACTTCTCCTTCAAATCTAACACCAGCTTTATTACCTATTTTCAGCCTTGTCTCTCTTGCTCTCCATTCTCCTCTAGCCTTCTCTCACAAGATTGGATCTTGGCTAGCACCAAGGATCAAGTCTTAGCCGTTTCCTATGAAGGTTTTCTTCTCCAGCCTACGTGTAAATCACTAGTGGAGGTGTGCCGATACTTGGACACTGAGTTTGCTGCAAATTAATACCATTGGAGGTTGATCTACATCAAAGGAAACCATACACACTCATTAGAAGTCTCGAACTTCTCAAAGGTACCACCTTTACTCCTCTTCTATGTTTATGCTTGTTTTGACGATCCAAGTGAACCCTAGAAGGGTTTGGCACAATTTTTTTTGTTACTTCCGCTGTGCTAACCTATGTTGTAGGTCGTGCTAATCCCTAACAACATCCATACATTTCTTTCTACTTTCTTTGAGCTTTCACTAATATTTCTCAACCTCCCCAAACTTGTGGGTTACTAGCCTCAACAATTTTTTTTCCATCACAACTCCTATTTTTTTTCATCATGTGAGCAAGTATGGTTTGGTAAGTAGTGCAATGTTCGGTTCCCTTAAGCTTTTCTTCCAACTTTAGAGAGTTTTTAGCCAATAGCTCTAGACCATATGGCCTTAGGGTATTAGGTGTTAAGAAACCCCTTCGAACTTAAGTACTCAATTTGTGGAGGCTACAAAATCAAACTTACTCAACCTTATTTCTCTATGAGCTATTTTTCTCAGCTTTTCTTTTGATTTCCTTTTTATTTTCTTTTCATCTTTCTCTTTATTTCTGTTGGTTTTAATAGACTATACAAAATGAAAACAATATGGTAAATTAAAAAAAATTTACATAAAATAATTGTATGGCCGAGATCTATTATTGAAGTATATAGATTTAATAACATTGAAGTATTCGTTACATACCTTTGATACGATTATGAACAAACGATCAAAACAATTTTTCTTCTAGCACCACGGATCTTCCTCACCAAGCCTCCAATTATCGAACAAGCGGGTGGGCGCCTTACGAATATGTAAAAGTAAAATACTTTTTCTTTCTCAACACATGAGAGAACGTAATAAATTTTATCGCTTTTTTAGGGTTTTGTCTCACAAAACACCCCTTTTATAGAACCATCAAAATATCTTTTCCTAATACAAATATATATCTACTAATTATCTAATAATCAATTATATTTATATATATTGAAAACGTCAAATATTTATTCAGGATAATATATATATATAAATAATTAAATTATCTGATAATCAATTTTATATATATATATATATATATATAGAAACTGCCAAACATTTGATTAGATAATATATATATATATATATTATTTAACAATTAAATAATTATATTAAATAATCATATTATTAATAATTATTTAATTATCAATTAAACAACTATTATTTAATTTTATAATTAATTCATACTAATTAGTTTTACAACATTTGTAATGGCACAAATATATATAATTCGAAAAACATTTTCCGCTTTTATATATTAACACTTAATTTTAGAATTCAAGCACTTAAACTTATACTACATATTCTTTATGTTCAATATATTTATAGAGATGGCAGGATTCCATGGACCTATAATTTCAAGCTCCAATAAATTTTGATAATTAATTAAACTCTTTAATTAATATATCTAATTTATTAATTTCAGAGTTACTCCACTATAAACTTGAAATTGCACTCTTGAAATTAAAGAACAGTTTACCCAAAAGAAACTTTGAATAGTCCATTGATATAACCATTACATATAAACAATCCTCCATAAATAGTCAAGCAATTACTAGGTGCTACATCCTAAGTAACCTCTCTAATTTACATCTTTATCCTTGAGTTCCAACAATTTCTAATGAACAATAAATTGTAATCATATTATGAATTGAGTCTATTGTCTAAGACCCGAATCATTACCAAGAGAATCCATTTTTCGACTCTTATAAAATGAATGGATTCCTTATCTGTATTTAACATTACCACCATTTACTCTATTATGTTTCCAATATACAAGGTTATAGTTTACAATATATTATAAACCTTTCCGAGTAAATCAAGAAACACAATATTATAAACAGGAGTCTGTTAAAAACTCAGGATTAAGATTGTCTATATATGATCATCTTTATGATAAATATATTTCTCTATACGTAACAGATATTATTAGAGAATTAATATATTTATCTGGTCCTGTCATATATAATCTTATTATATAAAGTACCTCCATTAAAATGTCACTACATTACTACCGGATCAAACTGCCTCATTCTTTAATGGTAATGGACCTGCATTAATATAATTTTGCATAATTAAAGATCCCTAAACTTTAATTATTAATATTAACGATCTTGATTACACTCTTAAACTTAATCCTCTCGTATACCACACTTGTATACTAAGTTTAAGGTCACATTAATAATTCATGAATTTTCATGATATTTCTAAAAGACATAATTAATACATGCAAGCATAACATGAAATGAATATTATTTTTATTTATTATTCAGCAACAAATTATAATTAATTTGCTTTTAGGGCACTGTCCCTAACAATTTCATACTCCACTCCACCCCAATTTGTCATGGCTAGCTCATATATGTTTCCTTGAAGATCACACAAGCTATGGGTAATAGGGTTTTAAGACATGGAGTTAAATCAAAGGTAGGGAGTTATTGTGGGTAACATGAAAGAACTAGGCTAAATAGGCTCAAATAGGGAGACTATGGATGAAATCATGCACGGGTTGGATTGAAAGACTCAAACTATCCAAAGATGGATTAAGTCATTTCCTAATTGTTGTGTTACCAAGGATTTTGCCTCTAGTGATAATCGAATAAGTTCTAGAACTCTTTGAGATCATGAGGGTAATGGGTCACATAAGTATTCTATAAGTAAGAAAGAATAACCTAGAAGGCAAAGGTTTTGTGCTCAAGTTCGCTAGAGCTCTTGGCAAGACTAAGCCAACAAAAGGGTCATATGTAAGTGTATGGCTATACTTCTCATTTTTTCCACAACCTATAAGCAGTTCAATCAAATTTTCATCAACAACCTAACATGAATGCTCATATCACAACTCATTCAAGTTTTTTATTTATTTTTTGAATAATTTTGAAGAAAAATAATTTAAGAACCTAGAAAATCACCAAAGCCATGCAAAAAACCTAAAAATTCAAAAACAATTCAACAACTCAAGAAAGAACAACACCAACAATCAAAGCCAGCAAATAAGAATCTCCCTAAACTTGAATTAAACATTGTCTTCGACATAGGTAGAAGGAGGACTTCTTTGAGAATGATCAAGGTTGATCATCATGCTCCTCTGAACTAATCTCTTTAGAATTATGGTTGGGAGGTTGAATAGCTAGCTCCGACTGCAAAATCTAACTTCTTGGTCTAGAAACAAAAATAAAGGAATTAAATAAATAAAATGAAATGAAATAACTAGAAAACAACTAGAGACAAAATAAAAAGAGTCGAGAGCTTGGGTTGCCTCCTAAGAAGCGCTTCATTTTTAGAGTCTAGCTTGACTCATCAATACAATGAATGATTGATGGTTTTTGTTGCCATGATTCCTTAAGAAGGAGTGATAATGCTCATATAGAGGTTTGAGCACAAGGTGTTCTAGGGTTCCATGCTCTTTCTCCACAATGTTGCTCATTCATTCTCCACCAACCACGAGATGATCTCATCGACCTCCAAAATATAGGGCATCTTCTCACTATTCAAATCCCTTTCATAGAGAAAGTTAGCTAAGCATTCCTTCAAAGGGTCATATGCTCATCAATTGGCGGGATCACACTGTCTATTTTCATACATGCCAACTCCTCATTCTAGAATCTCTTAGGAAATAGCAATGGTGGGGTATCGGGAGGTGGGTTGTTTGGAAACAAGTTCAACGTTGGCTTCTGTACCTCTATTAGTGTGACGCCCCAAAACCTGGGGGTCTTGTTGACAACCCGTCAACCCGCGGAATTCCTGTGGATTTCGGGTAACCCGATACCACACTGTTGTGTCCCATTTATCGGGATCCATATTTTTACAAAAATCGGGCAAAATCTCTTTTGTTGGGGAGCTCTACCCAATATACAACCTAGGGGTGTCAAACGTGGTTGGTCAGTTAAATCCGCACGTGCCAGCGGGTGACGTGAAAAACACGTGAAACCCGAACACGACCCGCTTATTAAACGGTTAAACCCGTTGACCCGCTTATCACCCGAACTGCTTAGGTCTCACCTAAACCCGCTTAATCGCTGCTAATCGTGTCGCACGCGCTGAATTTGATGTGCCTACATACCATTGGTAAACGGCTGTGAGGGAAACGTTGTTAAATCCGTAAATCGTTATAAACGGTTAGCATGTTCCACCCTAACACGACCCGCTTATTAAACGCGGTTAAACGGTTGACTCGCGATCACCCGAACCCGCTTAGGGTCTCACCCAACCCGCGAATCAACAGCTAATCGTGGCTCAAGTAATCGTGGTCAGGTCAATTTTGACAGCCTAATACAACCTCGTATAACAAAGATATTCATAACCCATCCAGGTTTCAATGTATAGTAATAACCACACAGGTCCATCCGTCCATATCCCCAATATACAACTACGTCACAATAGTCCATAAGAGTTTATTACAACACTCTTATACAGAACATATAAATACATGTCAAAACAACTACCAAAGCCACAATCCGACTTTCTTCACAATTGAGGCCTCTATTGAATGTCGTCTTCCAGTACCTGTCATGTACCTGAAATGTGGTCCCACGACGGGGTTAGCAATGCCCAGTAAAGAATGATTCCTACAAGGGCTACTCCCTTCCTAAGTGCACATGCAATGCTATTTCACACATTCAAGTAAAAACAACCCATTCCTACTCAAATGTCTACATGACATGGATGAGAATGTGACTCACCCTGTCCCATGTCCCGAGTCCTCATCGACTTCACGATACATATGCCAAGTAGAAACCGTCATTTATGTTCCATCAATGACAATTTTCCAAAACAAAAGCTTTTTGTTTTATAAATCAAAATCCATTAGACAAACTCCGATATTCACTTGTTTTTACCAAGTCCCGTGTGTTTTTGTGGGTAGCGAATTTCTAGGGTCTTACCGCAAGCTTCGCACACCTTCCGACACTTCTGCGAACTTTTATCGTTGGATACATATGTCTAACCAAGAATACCGGGTTTTGCACCCAAGGGGGTATCTAACCCTACTTGCTATACCCAACACACGTATTTTTCATTTCCTTTTTCTTTTATGCGACCATGAAACTCATTTTGGATATTGTCCCATTTTACTGAGCCCACCATCGAACACTAAACACAGTGTCGATCTACCATGCACTCTCGACATACCATCGAACACCAAACACAGTGTTGATCTCTACCATGCACTCACACCCATGTCATGCGATGTCTCATGCATAAATGCAATGCAATGCCATTGCATGTATCTCATGCTACATGCACAATGAATGCCACGTACAACAATTCAAAATCATACTTCATGTTAAGTATCATGAATAATCATATTTAATACATATAATTATTCCCATTTAATTTTCATATGTTCAATTACATATCTCAACATGCTTCACAATACAATAAACATGTTATTCACTTTTCCTGCATCTCAAGCATATATCAACCCCGAGTATTAATCATACAAGCAAGGATAACTTGATACCCTTTATCAATTGTGGCATAAGCAATGCCCACAAAACAATCCACACATCATTTTTTGACAAGGGTAGGAAAACACCCGAAACTGTGAGCACCAAATGTCATTCATTGGCATATGGTTAAATTTTAGACTCAGTCCATAAATTTCAGCTTTTGTTTTATTTATTTATTTATAACAAATTTCAATACTATCATTATCGCCTATAATTTTATCCATGAAGCAGTCCTCAAACTCGACCTGAAAACTTTCCCGAAAAACAATCCCAATATCCAAAATCCACCTACGGTTTGGCCGAACCAATACTGTGCATTTACTACTCTAGATTAAGAGGAACTAGTGTAGGAGAAAACCCAACCTCTTTTGTTTTCGCATCTACTGTGAGCCTTCAGCAGACCAACTTTAATTCTCGAGCTAATGACTTCCGACTGTCGAAACACTGGGAATGGGAGCCTTTTTTTTTTTTCTCCTCCACACACAGTTTTCCTCCTCTCCTTTTTTTTTTTCCCTCGTTTTCTTTTCCTTTCTTCCTTTTCTTTTCTTTTTCCCTTCCCCACCGATTTTGATTTCCTTCAAGTGAGAGGAAGCTTCCTCTCACTCTACCATTCATCTTGTCATGTGTCACATTTTCCATGGTCCATGTGTATCATGGACACATGTTCTAGGTGGCACTCTCCACACCACATGGCTCTCATGCCATGTGTCCTTCTCCCATGGTGCCATGTGGCAGCCCATGGTCATGCCATGTGGCACTACCCTCTATGTGTCACCCGACACCCGGTGCCTCGAAAAATGTGAAATTCCGACCATCTTAGAATTCAACAAAATTCGATTGGATAACTAGATTTTGCGAGACGAATTCAACGATGAAGTCCGTTTTGTCATCAGACATCTAGAAAATTTTCAGATTTTCCCTTTGTTCTATAGAGGCAAATTACCATTTTGCCATTTTTTCAGAAAAATTGAATTTTTCCCGGGTTTTACAATTATATCTCCTTAGAAACTACCTCTGCTCATTTTGACCCCTCCAGTTCTTTGCCACTTCTCAAGGTGATAGCTTTATAATGCTCCATATCCTCTCCTTTCGGGTTCATCTCAAAAGTGTTAGGTAAACTCTCTTGATGTCTTTCTAAGAACATCTTTGCCATTTAACTAATTTGCACCTCCAAACTCATGATTTGTGGTGACTGATTTTGGAAAATTTTCCTTGTCTCATTCATAAACTAGGTGTGAGAACTAGCCATTTGAGCCATTTCCTCTTCAAGACTCAACTTCTTTTCTTGTGGAGGTTGGGGTGTATTCTGATTTGACATCCATAAGGGGTTTAGATGATGCTTCCATCCTAGATTGTATGTGACGCCCCAAAACCCAGGAGTCCGTTGACCAACCATCAACCTGCAGAAATTCATGGATATCGGGTAACCCGATACCACACTACCACGTCCCATTTACCGGAACCCGTAGAGTTAAATACTGCATGGCCACTCCGGTTCCATTTATCCATATTCATTTGAAAAATGCAAGGTCATAATTTAAAACTATCTATAAGGGTTTAATTACAATTCTCGTGCATAATAAATTACAAGTTAGAACTAGATCGTTCCAAAACATTTTACAAAAAGGTTATTAAAAGTCACATGTCGCTCTTCTTCACCATCAGGAATTTCGAATGAGCGTTTTGTTCACCGTGTCCTGCTCCGCACTGAAATATTTTCCCTCATAGGGTGAGCCACGCCCAGTAGAAAAACGTCTTATAGAGGCTACTCCCCACCTAAGTGCACATGCAATAGTCATGTTCCACAAACTCAGATTCACATTCTAAGTAGCAATTTCTACTATGGAATCCTATATGTCATGCCATGAAATGAGATGAGACTCAATCTTATACCATGCCCCGAGTCCTTACTGGCTCCCACCACACAATGCGAATGCCAATGTGTGTTAATCCATCATTGATGAATCGTATCCAATGAACATTTTGAAATAAAAGTCGTTTGTTTATAAACTAAAACTTTTACAAATGTCATCATCTCAAATTATCTTATCATCAAACTGGTGTTTCAGCTGGCAATGGATTTCCGGTCTCACCGTAGACCTACACGCCTCCTTACACTTTTCGACTTTACCTGAAGGTATGAACCAAACGCCTTTCTACACCGGTGGCTGTCTAACCTTCTTTGCCATTACCCACCACATGCTTTTTTTTTCATGTTATGCAACCTGCGGCGACTCGCTGACATCGCCCATCGGTACTGAAGCTCACCCATCAATCACCAAGTATGGTGATTGATTATAACTGGCGCACTCACACTCTATCCAACGCCGGGGTCCCCGCGGTAATATGCATAATGCATCATTACATGTTATATCATGCCACATGTATAATGAATGCTACATGGACAATTCACCATATATTATGGACAATTATATTATGAGCATATAATTTCCAAACCAACAATCATCTCAATGTCGATATATTCAAACACATATATATTAACATTCAATCAATTACCACCAAGCATGTCATTCAATTTCAAGCAATGACAACCTTGATCCTCAAGACCAATTTTGGCATTAGAGATGCCCATGTATCACTCCACACCCACACGAATTCCCGCTTCAAGCCATAAACCGACTCCAAACCAAAGCCACACAATCATGCCACAAATAGAATGATGGAAACAGCCCCAAATTCGGGAGACCAAGATCTACATCCACATCTCGTGCCATGGTCAGTTTACAAAACCACCCATGCCCAGCTAATAAACTAGCCATACACAAGCCATAGGATGCGCTCCAAACTCACGCATAACCGGGCTCCCCAAATGTGGCCTGAAATGTCTATAAGATTGACTACAACCAGGCCAGCTTAAATCCAGCTACCAAGTAGCCTCAAGATAGCCATAACTAAATTCGAATCAAACTACGACCCCCGGCCATCACCCAGCCAAAATGGCTATTGATAGTCCATAATTTTCTGTCTAGACAAAGTCCTGGAATCCGTGCTTAAACAGTCCCGAGAACTGACTATAACTTGAGCTATAGAGGTCCAATTTAGGTGATTAAAAAACCTAACATCAAGTTCACAGATGCAACTACAACCTCTATGAATAAATTCCCTCCGTTTCCCAACCAAAAACCAGTCTAAAAAATCTGGACACAACCAAATGATCACCCTGTCGTGGCGCCCCAGAAATGCACTCCATACCAGCTTATGTGAGGTCCACCTGGGTGATTTAAAAGCCTATCATCAAGTTCACAAATGCAACTACAACTTCTATGAAGGACATGAGTCCAAATACTCTTCGTTTCCCAACCGAAAACCTGTCCCAAAATCTGACACAAAAGTGGTCAAAACAGTAGCCTTACTATAGGCCAGAATCCGGCTATAAACAACCCTGGGGCGTAAAACACGACCAAACAGCCCCAGTATGAAATAAACCAAAGTAGAAGAATCCATACCCTCTCGAGCGAAATTCTTGTCGGTGCAGACGTGATCTTTACTTTTGGTCCGACGAAGTTCCCGACCGTCGAAACGCCAGAAATCTAGGGAAAAAGCTCGTCGACTTTCCTCTTTCTTCTTTTCTTTCTTTTTCCATTCCCTGTATCTCTTTCTTTTCTTTCTTTTTTTTTTTTTTTTTTTGTTCCTCTCCCCAATTCGCACTTATCTCCCTCATTTATATGGTCTTGACACATGGCTCTCATCATGCCATGTGTCACCCACATGGCTTTGCTTATGCCATATGTCACCCACATGGTTTTGATCATGCCATGTGTCACCTACATGGATTTGATCATGCCATGTGTCACCCACATGGCTTGCATCATGCCATGTGTCACCCCACTAGCTGGGGTTCTTTTCCCCGCAAAACGTAGAAACTATGATCACCAATTTGACGTCTACAGTGGTTCATATATCATGAGAGGAATCCAATGGTGATGTCCGTTTCATCATCCGAGATCTAGAGAATTTCAGGTCCGCAACCCGTGGTTAGAATTCAAGACTGCATCGTTTTTTGCCCTTTTCTAAGAGAGTTCAAATTCTACCCGAGTTTTATAACAGATGTTCGAATACGTGGATATATTGATTCTGCCGTTAGCTACATATTGAACTTGCCCATGTGCACTCGAGAACGTATTCCCAACTCGAGATTCCAACCACTGACATGCACTCATCAGAGAAATTTTAACCCACTGTGCACGCGCATGGCATTAACTACTAAGGTTTACGTAGTCAGAGTTAGAGATCCACTTGAGCGGCCAAATTGGTGAGGGCATCCATTGTGAATCAAATTTCTACAATGCAAAAATAAAATGCAATCCTAAGTAAAATAGAAAAGATAAAATAAGAAGAAAAACGAAATAAGTCAAAACAAGAAAAGATCAAATAATTAAAGAAAATAACTAAAGTATATCCAAACTAAAATCAAGCCAGTTCGATCAATATTAAAGAAAGATAACATAGTCCTCAGCAACGGTGCCAAAAATAGTGTGTAAGTAATAGTGCATGTGCATGTATATGTGTCGTGAACTAGTAATAGTGTGTAAGTAAAGTGTTGATCCCACGAGGACTGTGCTTATTAATTACTAATCCATTTTAACCCTAATTTTGTTTGGATGATAAAAAATTCATGAGAGGGATTTAAATTATAAAGATTGAGAATGCAAGAAGAATCCTAAACTACCAAGAACGAATTAAAGAATCAAGAATCAAAACTAAAGAATCAAGAAAGAAAAGCCTAGGGCTTCGACTTTGTCTAAATCAATCCCATTAAATATATGGATTTTTTCGGGGCTGCATCTCATGCAAAGCATAGTGGAATACAAAAAAAAAATCTCATCCATGGATCGTCTTGAATCATCAAAGTCGAATTACCAAGCCATAAGGTGTTTAGAAATCGTTACCTTTGTAGTTTCCGACGTCCTTTGATGTAGATGATGCTTCCCTTAGAGAAGATGTGCAGCAAACCATGAGTGCTCCAAGTGCAACACCTCCAATGGTGATCCACACGAAGGTTGGAGAAGAAAACCTCAAAGGAGATGGCTGAGGCTTAATTTATGTTGCTAGCCAAAATCAAGCCTTTTGAGAGAGGGTTAGAGGAGAAGAGAGAAACGTTTTTCTTTTCTTCAAGATGTGAATGACAGCTCTCTTTGATTAGGGTCTAGATGTTTGGCTTAAATATAAGCTAAACACATGGAGGAAAGGACCATAGTGCCCCTCATTAAAAAGATGGGGTTGTTGCATACATGCACCCCTATGCATGTAGTGTGTATCCTCATGGGCTCTAGGCCTAAGAATGAGCCTAATGACCCATATGGTCATCTAAATGACCCCGAGATTCTTCTAATCCCTAAATGGTCCAATCCCTAAGCATTTTTCTTCAAGTTGGATATCATCGAAATTATTATCTCTCAGCTTGGATCCCATCCAAGACCATTTTGTTCATTCTTCAGACCTTCTAAGTGTCTGACTCATTAGGTTTCCCTTATGTTGGCCACTTGAATCAACCATTTGATTCAAGCAAAGCCAAGAGCTTAAGATTCAAAGAATACACGCGAATTCCCCAATTGGATCGATTGCAATGATATCCTTTCTCTCCATATTATACCCGACTTGGTTTAAAGCATGAACTATGCATCTACTCCCACTAGATGAACTAGCCCAAATGAATTTATCTTGTCTCCGAGATCCATTACTCACAAAGCATGCCATCACATCTTCGCGCGATTACTCGCTAGAGATTCCGAGTAATGATCTCTACAAGATGGCCTAGGGTATACTCTCCTTCTATCAGGGGTGGTGAATCCTTTATTGGCTACTCAATTACCTTCGAATACCTCAAGCTATGCCCAATCATCACCCTACTAATAACCTTTCTTGAGGTAACAAGGATCAAAGTCAAAGTATAGAATTAGTATCTAAGATACCATTGAGCACATCAAGTTTAAGGATACTTGCACCATTGCTATGATGAGGATATCATTGATGTTTGAATAAATAATCCATATGATTGTCTCCTAACGGGTCTCTGATGAACTTAACTACTCTTAGCAAGCATCCATATGTCTATTCTAATCATTACGATGATCATAGTTTATGAGATCATCTGCTTGATCATATTAAGGAGTACAAAATGTGCTAGTCTATCCATATCAACAATGTCCAATCTTGTTGATCTTATGACTAGAGATAGTTTAGATATTATATAATTACACATAATAGGAATCTCATTATCACGATCATAATCATGATTTCCTTTATTCTATGTAATGTATCAAGGACTTCATTAATTTGATATAAGATCGCTATCAATTCATATATTAAATGAACATCAAATAAATGAAGATGCGTTTATTATAAATGAATATAAGACTTACAATAAATGCTATAGATGTTGGCCTTTAGAGCGCTTCTCTAACAATAAAGGGGTTTGATCTAATCCAATGACATTAGATTCATATAATGATGGTAGATTTAAAAATTGTAAATATTGATCTTTCTCAAGCATCAACATTTTTTCCTTAAAATTAGGTTATTTGCATCTCTACCTCAAACCCTAGATTCGTAGAATGCATTAAACTAAAAAATTCATATACCACATACAAAACATAAATATATCTACCCTATGATAATCACACAATATTCCAATCAAGATCTCATCCAACCATTACTTCTCAGTCTCAAGTTGAATGACAAAAACATGTAAGCAATGGTCAATTGTCCACAAGCATTAAAAGCTTAATGGAATAATCAATATATAACGAATCAATTGTCAAAATATTACAAACCAAACCCTAATTTATTGTTCATTGTTTGGATATATTGTAGCCCTAAAAAAGCGACTTAGAACATCCTAAAAAGAGATACAATTCAGAACATAAAGAAAGCCATTGAAAAAAGAAGAGAAAATTTGGGTTCTTGATGATGATTTGTCATGTTCTCCCCGGATCTCTCATAGGAAAAGCTTCACAATCAGTCTCCTATCATCCAACCTCTAATTTAGAACCCCAATGGCGACTTATATATCAAATCTCTAATCATTTGGACCTCATTAAGAGTAATTAAGTCCAAATCGTTGAATTAATCTCGCACGGGGTGCCACGACACCCATGGTTCTAGAAAAGGCAGTGTGTCGAGCGTCAAGGCGCCCAAGGGCCAGGCGTGGTGCCTGCTGAGTTGTGCTATTGTGCTCCCGGGCATCGAGGCGCCACCCCTACTGCCACAAATCCTAGCTTCGTAATTTGATTTCCGAAATGCCTCAATTCGATCCTTTTTCACCAAAACTCCCTGAGATGCTTCTACCTACCAAAAACAACATGAAATGTGTTAGAATGCTTCATAAACTCTCAAAGAAATAAAAAAATATCAAGTTTAAAACATCAGTAAACTAGGTGTAAATAACACCTATCATTATCCTCTAGTCATATTCCGAATTCTTGAACTATGGGATGACTTATTAAACTATTATTTTGAATCATAATTAAACTATTATTTTAGAAATTTTGGTATGACATGCATAAACAAATGTATTTGGGAAAGTTCAAGAGGTTATTTTAGGAAAACATTAAATCAATCTCATAGACTATGATGCTCATTTATTAGGAGTTATAAAGGCAAATTTATAATTGATGCATTCTAACAAAGTTTTGGTTCATATATAAGCACCTAAAGATATAAAATCAATAGTGTCATCATGGGTTTATGATGAAAATAGAGGTAAAAGGAAATGTTAGCAAAGGATTATAGTCATAAACCTAGTTTTGAGGAGGACTTTTGATGGATAATCATGCTCAAGTCCATCAACTACTCTTACCCATTACGACACATCTTGATAGTGAGAATTTAAAAAATGGATGTCAATACAAAATTAAACAGTTTTCTTGATGAGAGCATCGACATGAAATAATAAGATGAATTTATAGTAAAGGGCTAAGAACACATAGTAAGTGTTATAAATCCATCTATGGATCAAAATAAACATTTTAGTTATGGAACAAGCATTTAGATCGAGAATTTTAGACCCTTGATTTTGATCAATTAATGAGCTTAATGTGTACCAAAAAAATTAAAAAGAGTATGATAACATTTTTTTTGTCTTGTATATTGATGACATTCTTCTCATTGAGAATGATACAATATTGTTATTTATCAATTTGAGTATCTACTTGGTTCTAAATAATCTACATAATATGCAATGTGTTCTTGGGATCTTGTAGAATAAGAAAATTATGTTATCATGAATCATTTACGTTGTCAAGTTAAAGAGCCAAGTGTGTGGAAGGTCTAAATAATTAGTCTGCCTAATATGTCTCTCTAGCTATGATAGTTATCACTTGTCTCTTTGGTTGTGAGAGTTTCGTTGTTTTTAGGTCTTTCTTCCGACCTAATATCCCCCCTTGCAAAAACATATCGAAATAAACTTCCCCTCTTTTCCACTAGCCATTCCAAAGGAGGACTTGCGTGCTTTAAGTTCAGGATAAGGAGTCGCCATGGAAGCTCGACTAGCAAGCCTCTCCCTATCCCCTAACGAGGAAAAGGAATTGATTCTAGATTTAGGTGACAATGAGAACCCAGCCAACATCCACCACCTGAGTCCCATAGGCCATTTTCTCACGAATAACCAAATAAACACCAATGCTATAAAACATCAACTAGCAAGTTTGTGGAGGTCGAGGAAAGGTGTCGACATAAGGGAGATCGGCCCACAACGTTATATGTTCCTATTCTTTCATGCAGTTGGTGTTTAAAGAGTACCCAATAGTGGCCCTTGGACATTTGACTATCACTTGCTAATCCTCTACCAACTTAAGCAAGGAGAAGTGTTGTCTTAAATCCCTCTCTAGGTCCAAGTATATGATATTCCAATTGGTTTTATGTTTGCTAATGTCAAGAAGCAGGTTGGCGACTTTATTAGTAGGTTCCTAGAATAAGACTCAAGCAATATCAATGGTCTGTGGAACGCTTTTATGCATTATGGTAGATGTTAGACAACCTTTGAAGTAGTGGAAATGAATCAAAAGATCCCAATGCTAGTGGTAGCTACTTCACTCTAAGTACGAAAGACTCAACACTTTCTGCTATTTATGTGGCTCATTAGGGCATACTAAGACGTTGTGCGACAAATTGTTCACCACGACCAATGGCGAGATCAAACGGGAATGGTCACCAAATCTCCAAGCCTAAACAAGGAAGATGTCCGGATTTGGAGGGGGGCTAATAACCATTCAAAAATGGAATTTTTACACATTTAAATATTTTTATAAAACGCTTTTTGTACTAAATTGTCATATTTAACCAATTATACGCATTGTCAGGTCCCAAACCTCATATCAATGTCTTTCTTGAGTTCTGGTGTGATTATAGGCCTTTTTAGGTACCTTTTCAGCTCTTGGAAAGCATTAGGACAAGCAATGAGGTCATTTTGGGGTCTTAAGTTCAAGGTTTAAATCTCCAAGAAGAAACTTGGATACATTGAAACCTTTGAAGCATGATTGAACGAAGAGACAAAGTAGGGGGTTTTCACTTTCAATTATCGCTCTATCTAAGAAGCGGAGTGAAAATTTCGCTCTACCTCATAAGTAGAGCGAAACTCACTATCTAATTTTTCTATGCCTTTGGGCGGAATGAAATTCTCCAGTTTCACCTGATAAGGAAGGTTTTATGATTTTATTCAATCCTAAAGCTATATTTTTAGTATCTAATCAATTGGGGATCATTATAACTTGCCTAAAAAGCCCCCAAGATGTATTTTCATTCCTTATTTATAAGGGGATTGATAAAAAATGAATTATGCTTTGTTTATGTTTTGGTTCGTTGAAGAACTTGCTTTGCTCTTCATAGTCTTTCATATTTTCAATAAAGTTCCAATTTTATTCCAATTCTTTGCATACTTTGAATGTCTTCACATATTATGGACACTTTCGCAACCACCATGAGTAAGTAGACCCTCCAATCTCGGTGTTTGGGAATCCAAACCTCCCATCATGATGATCAAAAGGGTGAATTGCGCTAAAACACCAAGGTAAGGTTAGTTTACTATTTGATTGCCTTTAGGTTGTGTGGTAACAGTTTAGGGAAACTTAGAGTAAGTAGTTACGAGAGCAGCATCTCCCAAACTATTTTTTCACCTTTGGCCACTTATTCTTCTTAATATTTGGCAAGTCCAATCAGTATATTGGATTGTTGTTGAATTATTCCTTCCTCCTTTATGCACAACCAAGATTGTCTCTTGTACTCTGGACTCTGAAAGAGTCAAGGTGAGATCCTACAAGGCACCCTCACACAATTATCAAACCCAACCTTCACCTAGAAATTGTGTTTAATCATAAAACAAGTAAGAGGACAACATCCTTAATGGGGCGTGATAGAGGGGCTATATGCTATCCTCATCATCAACTCCTTGAGAACCCGAAACCATCCCTTAGATCATCATTAGTATGTGTCGGCTTTGTGAAACCAAGACCCAAGGTCTTTTAATACTGAATTAATGCCCTCAAGCAATCAACACTCTTAAAATCAATTTTTTTACAATAAGAATCGGATTTTTCATAAGTAAGAACACATATATCACTGAATCGGGAGAAAACCTATCCCAGTGGACAATTCTATAGCTACTATACCTACAAGTAACTTCCTTCCACTAAATGAGTTTTGAGTATTATAAAATTTTGGCAGTTCAGCTACACTACCTAAGAGAGCGAGAATAGCAGTGATGTCTGGGAATCGATTGAGAAATTTCGGAGATGGACATACTTTTGTGCATGGAAACAACTTCGACTTTAAAACCTCTTGATGCAACACACTTCTAATTTCCCTACCATCCTAAGCTCAAATACGATCTCATCGGCATGTTAATACGATCTTTTCGACAAACAAGCGGACATATCCACAGGGCCTCTGACCTCTGACTATAGAACTAGAAAGACCTTGCATGATTTAAGCCATGAAAATATAGAAGACTATGCCATAGAGAATTTTGAAGATAGCGAGCTAAACCTAACAGAGGATAAAAACGCATAAGGCTACAACAAATATCCTTGTACCAATCAAACCCTATGAATCTGGACTCGAACCTTTCTAGATAAATAATTAATTTATGCACTTATTATAGAAGTGCATGTTCAACACGATCATTTAAACGGGTGGGACTGGCACCAAAGCCTACCAGCCAATATGATCAGCTTAGGTTAGGTGTTGAGGATTAGCGGCAGATGTAATATAAGCAATAAACGAGCTCTCTAGAACTCACATGCCAAACTTTGTTTTCTTAATTAAACCTCGAGAAACAAAAGAGAATGTGGAGTGTTTGAGAATAAAATTAGGCTTCGAGAGTGCATTTGTGAAGATAGTGCAGGAAGAATCTCACGTTTTATGGAGGAAGAGGGAGAACTTCTCGCTATTAGGCTACTCCACTCACCATTTCAACATGACTATTGGAAGGAAGATGGAGGAAGATGAGGGAAGATGGAGGAAGAACTTGAAAATGAGATAGGCTAGATGATGAGGAAAAGGCTACTTGTATTATTGAAGGATTCTTATTTTTGGCTTGATCACAAACTCAAGGGGGTCACCCTTATTTATACTAATAACACCTTCTCAACCAATGGCTAGGATTGTGCCAACACATTTCTAATCTAATGGTTATAATGAATCTCTAGAATTCTCTACAAAATTCCATACATATCCCTATTCTAGAGAACTCTATGAAAATATCTAGAATACGCTTGAAGTTGGGTTAATCTATTTCTAACAATTTGAACATTTATTTAACTAATAAGCCCAAAACTAATTACCCAAAATCATCAACACTTTAAATGACTAAAGCCCAAAATCTAGTTTATATTTCAATAATGACTTCCCACTTACCTTACTAGAGAATCACTGGATTAATAGGTAGCCAGAGAGAAGTAATTCGACCCATATCCTAGAATCTTCTTAGGACCCTAAGCCAAATCTATGATCTCTCATGGTGTTATCCGTGATTTTAGCGATATCAATTACATCCAAGAGAAGAAGGGGGCCACTCCTCACCCCCACAACTTATAAGAGGTTTTTGTGAAACTACTTTGGACAGTCATCTTCAAGATCTCCCACTTCATGGATATCCGTTTACATGGGAAATGGGCCATGGAAGAAATCTCTAGGTAGAGGAATGCCTGGACAAAGCCATGGTTAACATATCCTGGCTAAATTTTTTCCCATATGCTAAACTGAACAATTTGGTAGCCTTGGTCTCTGACCACACTCCCATTAAACCCATCACGAAGCCAAGAACCCAGATTGGCCATAAAAGCAACTTTCGTTACGAAAATGGTTGGCTGAAGGAGAAGGAACTAGCCTAGTAGTACATACACCTTGGAATTCTCCCACATCACTGAATATACTAGACAAGCTACAATAATGTGCCGAAGAAACTAGTCAGTGGAGTTTCAAGAAAAAGTTTGTTTCAACTTATCTAATTCCTCACTTGGTGTTTACGAGGTCAAAAAAATTTATAACACCTAAATCCTACCTAGCATATAGCGAGTGTTACTTGTAGGTATAGTGGTTTTAGGATCGTCCACTGAAATACGTTTTCTTCTTGGTTAGGTAGCCTTTGTTAATTTGCTTGTAAAATGATTTTTTTTTTTTTAAGTAAAAACTAAAATTTTGAGATTTGGTTGTACTTCAGATTATGGGAGATCCTAAGACTTGGTTTCACCAAGCACACACACATGATGATCAAATAGTATTTTTGGGGGTTGTTCTCTTATTAAATGTTGATTAAGCACAAATTTTAGGAGAAGGATAGGCTATGATAACTAATTGAATGTCAAATAGGCTCTCACCTTGGCTCTTTTAGGGTCCGGATAAGAAACAATCTCAATCGTGCATACAAAAGGAATGATCTTCTAAAAAACAATCCAATATATTGGTTGGACTTGCCAAGTATAAGGAATACCAAGTGACCAAAAATGAGAAACTCCTATTAAGGTATGTCCAAGGGATCCTAACGACATTCTCATGCACTAGGATTGATCTTGAGACGTACCTCTGCATCCTAAACAACAAACAAATCAAAATATGAGCTTACCTTATAGTTCAACTTAGTTTATCCCTTGTTCATCATCATGGTGGGAGACTTGGATCCACCAAACCTCGAGACTAGAGGGTCTACTCAATCATGGCTAGTGTGAAAGCACTCATTGAGTATAAAGACACTAAAAAACATGTAAGAAAAGAAGAAGAATTGAAGAATAACAGCAAATTCTCTAAAATTGATATTATTCTAGAATTCAAAGTATGATTTTCATTTTTGATTAATACCTCTATATGTAAGGCATGATTTTACATCTTGGGGTCCAATTAGGTAAGTTACAGTGATCCCAAATCATAAATATACCCTATTAGAAAACCGAGGGATCAACAAAGAATAAAAAAATTTGCATTTTTTGGGCTAAAAAAAAAATCAACAGTAGCCAATACAAGATCACACTCCCTTCTGGTAGAGCAAAAATTTCACTATGCCATGGGGAGGGTGGGAAATTCACTAAAATGCTCTTGGGTCATCGTCTCTTCATCCAATCATACTTCCAAAGCTTTAACTCAATCAAACTTGAGACCTCAAAATGTCATCATTGCTTCTTCTCATGCAATCCAAGAGTCGAGAAAGCACCTAGAAAGGCCTAAAAGAACATCACAACTCAAGAAACATTAGTTCAAGGATTGGGACCAGACAATGCACAAAATTGGTTAATTATGATAATTTAACACAAAAAATGGTTTTAAAGAAAAGGGTAAAAATGTCCATTTTGAGATGTTATCACAACCCCCAACAAGCTTATTACTAGTCCCTTTGCAATGAAATAAGCAAAATAGAGATAATTGATAAAAACAAATAGAAATAAAATACCTAAATTAATAAAAAAATTGAAATAAAGAAAGCAAAGCAAAGGAAATTAAGTAAATATAGATACGAGTTTGTGAGGATGCTAGCAATTATCAAGAGAGCATTGAAAAGGTTCTAATTAACATATGAGTCTTCTCGGGATCCTAAGGGATCGATAATCTCTAATGGATCATGTGATATGGTGATCAAGGCAAGCTCGCATCCAAATCCTCAATTAATCTTTCCTTAAGGACCTTAGTGGAAGTGGTTCTAGTTCTCACACATAAACAATAGTTTCAAAGCTC
This sequence comes from Tetrastigma voinierianum, assembly GCA_016808115.1. Classification (NCBI taxonomy): domain Eukaryota; kingdom Viridiplantae; phylum Streptophyta; class Magnoliopsida; order Vitales; family Vitaceae; genus Tetrastigma; species Tetrastigma voinierianum. Next base: position 326,160 of record JAEQBH010000819.1, read on the forward strand.
CCCCAACCAAATTCAACTCTTTCTTCTGATACACAAAGGCTATAATAGGATGAGAACACACTTTTTTATTATTAGTATTTTTATATTGGTGTGTAATGTCAAAGAAATCTAAGTAGAATCCGTATAGTAGATATGATCTTTTTATTGCCAGACCTGGCCCACTACCTAATAAACTGGCTAGCCGGCCAGTGTAGCTCGCCTCATGAAGCATTGAGACGGCCTACCATGTTAAAACCATAAGGTAACTAACCAGACGATAGAATCCTAAACTCTTTACAAGATCCGGTCCTCGATCGACCATCACATACATGAAATTTTATTATTAATCCGCATATATTCAGAGGAAAGAGGAATCACATGTAAAATATTTATCCACGGATCTGCATTATCAAATCTCATACAACTCAAAAGTATAAATCCTTGATAAGGAAGAATTAGTCCTTAATAAGGAAAGAGATCTTATCTTAAAATCTTGAATTATCTTCTTCCTGATCAAGGAAATTCAATTCGAGTATAAAACAAAAATGATACACCGAGGAAAGGTAACTCAAGCGCTTACTTCCCTTCTTTCTCTTCTCCGCACTTTTTACTTGTCATAGAGGTGGTGGCCACATTACCGCGGACCTTTTTTCTCGTTTAACGTTGTACCTCCCAGTTCCTCGAAGGTCGAGGACGGTCAGAATGCTGACAATTGGCGTCTTTTGTGAGAATCCAGGCGAAGTCCTCTACGTAATAGTAATGCGAGCTTGGCTGATGGCTATCATTGCTTGTCCTCTGCGATGCTTGGTTCCACGCACCGCGCCCGCCTTCTGCCGAGTTCGCGATGTTAACCCCAGTGATCAGGTGCTGGTAGTTCCTTCATTGGCTTCAGGCGGAAAGCTGAAGGAAGCGGCCAGCGGATGGGGAGTGCAGGATCAGCTCAGCATACGGCGTGAAACGTCGTTTGCGGGCCAGTGAAAAAGTGTGATCTTGGTGAAGAAGACATTTTGAGCGGTCAAACTGTAACACCGTATGAAAGGAAGAGCCTATAGTATGGCGGTGCGATTACCCCAATAGACTGACGAGTTGTCACCGAATGGCTTTCATGAGGCCTCTCGCAACAATAGTAGCGGGGGTGAGGTCGTGCCGAGAGACACCTGCAGCTGCCTCCATTTCATGATGCCCAGAATGTGGCACGTTCGCGACGAAGAGAGAAGCAGGACGAGGGCATGTAGCCCAGCAAGTGCCCGGGCGCTTTTGCATTCAAGCGTGGTGCTGCTGTCCTCTTGACATACTGCCTTACTAATCGGGACCTCAACTCACATATCTTTGCCAACAATGATTGAATCTGACAACCTTAACTCTCATACCCCTAGGATGGCAGATCCTCATGATGAAACACCCTTGGGTTTATTATATAGCTTTTTACTATCATTTGGCGACTCTCTGCCTTACGATCCTTATGCTCCATTATAATCAAGCGATGACTTTGAATGCCGATGATGACCTTACTATGAAAATTTTATTGGATTACGAGGGCTACACTGCTTTGGTGTCATAAGCTCAGTGAAACTCAATAAATATGTTTTTGAACTTTAGGGAAGACTTCGTCTCACCAACACATGCTTTAATCAAGTCAAAAAAGATATTAAGTTCTTGGCTATTTTGAAACCATACGACGAAGAGTCAATCACAGGACTTCAAGGAGGATTCGAGCAAGCAGATCCGACAAATGAATTTGTAGCATGGATCTGGTTAAGCAGACTTGAGGAAAGTTTTGGTGTCGACTCCCATGCACCCTCATCCTAGGTCCCGACATGATGGAGAGTTATAGATAAGCGACGACTACTCATGGCTGGAGGACAATATAAAGCGACAGCCCCAAAGCGGTGTAATCACAAATTAACGGTGAGAAGAAAAACGTGGAAAAACATCCACGTCCAGCAAAGGTCGGGCGGAAGTAGCGACCAAGATCTGTCTCAAAAGGCCCGCCGTTCACCCTTGAATATCACCGTCTGAAGAAGGTTGTGCGCCCTCATTCACGATCTACGCCATTCACGACTCTTTTACCCATCAGACGGATCTGCACCGGAAGAAACAAATCCTTGCAGTGAGATTATCGTGTAGGACCATGGACCTGGCAAGCGAGTGCGAAGCACAAGATTACTGATCTGGCTGATCATGGTAAGGACTACCTCGGTACCTTGAGAAGTAGATCAGGGTGGAGTTAGACAGCCACTCAGGTAAATTCACAAGCCCGGTCAGTGATTAACTAAAGTGAGACCAACCATAAATATATAGTATTGGTATTATTAGTATCAAATCAAAGCGCCAATAAGAGAAACTTGTCAGCGCTCACCAGTTAAAGATGAGAGTGAATATAGTCCACATAAAAAGCATCCGACTAAGTAGATAAAATGGCCAGTATCCTTTCCTGCAGTTCAATTTGGAACCGAGATCAGCAGCCTTTTCTGGTACCTTGTTACTCACCATAATACTAATGGCTTTAGTCGCATAGGAGTCTTGAGTGGATCAAGGCGGTCGATGGACTTATAGCTTGACCTTCATACGGATGAAGCTTTCTTCGGCATGCTAAATTCGGTACAGAGTGAATCCTCTCTAGTTTCAAACGAGGCTACTCTGGCGATCTTTGGGATGTCCTCACATGAAATCGATATTAGCTCAGGCAGGTTTGTTTTCAATGGGTTGAGACCCCGGGCTATACAATGCCATATTAAGTTGGACTTGGCTACGCTCCATGAAGGTTGTACCTTCAACGTACCACAAAATGGTAAGCTATCTAACAAACGTTGGGCAAGTTGACCTTTTAAAGCGACCCGGTAGTTGCCGCTGATAGTGATATATTTGTCTGATACGAGGCAGAGAGGGAAGTGGTCTGGAATAGCCTCGCTTGGGCCCAGGTAGACCGCGCACCATGATCCCATGATATCTTAGACCCGGATCAGGCGGAAGAAAAGGACCCGTTGGCTGTGGATCCACTAGAAGAGATAGAGGTTTACCTATGTTAGCTCCCTCTTGTCAGAAAGTGCAGTCCGACTCATGTTGTGATCCCGGCGTGATGTATTTGTCTTGGAGACACTCGATATGGTGGGATCGGTCCCGATGGTGGCTTCTCATGCTGAAACGTCTCCAACTTGCAGGGCGGTGGGCCAAAGGTGAGGTGATTCACCGGATCGACATCAAATCATTAAAGACAGAAGTGAGCGATCTCACTAGTGGGTTTTAGAGAGGTAAAAGTACCGAATGGGTGACGATGTGGTGGTGAGATAGAAAAGGGTGTGTTGTGTATGTGTGGTATACTAACCTCAGTGACTATTTTCAGGATTAACTGCCACGTATGCATATCAATTGGTTGAAACGAAGCAAGACATGGCGTGTCATTCACGACCTGGTACCGTAAATTCTATGATCTGCTCGATTGGAGAAAAAAGTAACATCACCCTGGGTTAATAAACTTACACATAATGCCGCTCCTTTAAAAACACGAGTGAGCTTATCGAGGATGGTGACTAAGATATTCCGATCACTGATAAGTAAATCCATGGAGGTTTATATCGACGATATGCTCTTCAAATCCGAAGAACGCCCCGATCACACAAGGCATCTACAAGAAACCTCGAGTTGTTGTGAAGACACAACATGAAACTTAACCCTTTGAAGTGTGCGTTCAGCATCCATTTCAGCGAGTTCACAGGGTTTATATTAACATAGAGGGGATAGAGTAATCTCGTCTGACTCAGAGGCCCATAATAGTTCTTAAACTCCTTCGGAGAAAGGGTCCTGACCAATGTGGTGGGTTTGGCGGCCATGGGTGAGTTCATATCACCTTTACATGTAAGATTAAAGCCATTCTTTGCCACAAGGAGCTGGCGATAGGTTGGAATCGAGTCTGACCAGGCTCTGGCGAATTAAACAATACATCATCAGGGCAACTGATTCGCTAATAGAAAGTGAGACACTCTATCTTTACTTAGCAATCATAGGAAATCTTAGTGAGTCTGACATTGTTCCAAAGGTGGCAGACAGGGGGCTCCCTTATTCGCGCCATGAGTCCACATCCGAGGCCAAGGCGATATATACCCGATCTAGGCGGGCCACGCGCTCCGGGTGGTCATTTAAAAAACCGATCCTTTACTTCGACGCACCTAATCGACATGCCTGACCTCCCCTCCCAAGAGTACTATACATGGCAGGTTGTGTGAGGCGGGATGGCAGTGGGTGATTGAGCTAAGTAAGTTTGGTGACTCAATGTAAACCTCACTTAGCGTGCAGGCCCGGATGTTGGGTGACTTTTTAGCGAAACTCCTCAACGGAAAGCGGAACCAAGCCGACCGGTTGGTGGACTCTACGAATGTGGATGGTGACTTCCCTTGGCCAGAGGATGGGAGTAGAATTGGGCAACTTAAAGCCCTGACCAGGGAAATAATAGAACAAGCCATACGTTTAGATTTCCCCGCTTCTAGCAATGAGGCCAAATACGAAGCAATCATAGCTAGGATTGACCTCGCAATCTCCGTATCCTCTGAAAAAATCATCATAAAAAGCGACTCCTAATTGGTGGTAGGGTAAGTCAATGGAGAATATGAAATAAGAGACCAGTGCATGACTAAGTATGTAAGTCACAGTCCCAGCTTCTTGTGAAACCGGCAGCGGTTCGGAGCCGTCTTAAAGTTCAAGCGAAAATGGGGCGGCACTAGCGTAGTGGCGTTTACCGATAAAGAAGCGGTGCTCTGTAAGTCTACTTGCCAAACCAAGTCATCGATTACTACCAATCAGGTAAACAAAGTAGACGAAGTGTGTCCTTATTGGACAAGTCCAAAAGTCCGCTATTTAAGCTTGGGAGAACTGTCGAATAATAGAGGCAAAGCCCATAAGATCCAGGTCTAGGCGGCTCAGTCCTCCCTTGTGAATGGTCATCTATATAAATGGTCCTTGAAACAGGCCACCACATAAGTGTGGCTCCTGTGAGGACAATATGTTTTTGGGTGAGCTTCTGGGATGGGTATGCAGGAAATCATCGGGAGGCGGGAATGTTAGCCCTTAGAGCCCACACCCGAGTTCTTTTATCGAGCTGACCATGTCAGGAGATGCAATCGCTGTGTCGGAGATGTGACCACTTTACTTGACTGATAGGCCCCGTGTCGAGTGCGGCCTGAGACCTAACAACCATAACGAGCCCCTAGCCCTTCGCTCAGTGGGGTATGGACATCGTAGGTCCACTACCTACTACCCCGGCTCATAAGAAGCTATTGCTAGTTGCCACCGATTATTTCAATAAATGGATAGAAGATGAAGCCTTCGCATACCGAGGCTCGGTATCTATAGGCCTAGGCGGGAGCATCGGAGCAGCAGCAACCCCTAACCAAGAGATCGATTTAAAAAAAAAAAAACCCCTAAAGAGCGAGGCGTTTCGTACCACGGGCCCCTAACCAAGACAACCCACTTCGCCTCCGTCTTGGGAGAATCAGGGAGCTCGGTTACAAATTACAATCCAGGACTATAGGCGTATGAAGTAAGTGAGCCCACAATTTGACTTCAACCTATACATGAAGCAAATCTCTACCAACGAAATATCCAACTAGTAGAGAAATTTAAGCACACTATAACCCATTAAAATCCAAAAAACATTAAGATAAACAAGTGCAGGAGGTGCAGAGGTGACATGTGGGGAGTGCTTAACCCAATGATAAAGCGGGAAGTGAGTCCGGTGCGAACTACTCCCAAGTGAGTAGACAGCGTTAAGCCTCTCTAGTTGAGCCGGTATGTTCGACAATTCTAAGCTAATGCCGTTAGGGACTCGATAAAAGGACCTCAACTCCTCACTGGGCATGACCGCAATCTGCTCGCGTGGCGACTCCTTCCTAGACCCCCTCTGCACTTTAACCTAACTAGTGGAAGTCTCTATCCTTGACCTCTTGTGTTCCTAGACCAAACAAAAAAGGGATCACCTCAGGACTCTATCAAAGCGATAGTAGATTGAAACTCTAAATTAAGGAGCTTTTTGAAACCTATTGGGACCCCTACAGAAGCAGTACATCCCGAAATCCTTGTGGTTCCTGATGAACCCCATCGGCGGTAGCACAGCATTTGAAATAGGAGCCAGACAAAACCACCATAAACAAAACAATCGTAAGCGAATCGAGAGAAGATAGCGAGGAAAAATCCACCGGGAGATCGAAAATGGTCGAGAATCTTGGCTCCTTGGCGAAATCTTTAGGAATATTTGCAAATGCTTTCGAAAAATTTTAGGCGAAAGGTTTCTAAGAAATGGTAAAGAAATTAACATCTAGATCCCTATCTCTATATAGGGCAAGGCCCAGACAAGAAAATTAAATGCGTCGATAGATCAGCCCCAATATCGAGAGACGTGCTCCTCTCCCCCCACGTTTGGTATTCACAAGACGTTTTATCTTATAGGGCATCTAAAACACGCATGAGCTCGCTGTTTGTAAGCACCCAACCCTTTGGATCTGGTTCTATAGGCTTAGGTCCACCTGGAAACCGGGCCCCTCGATTTGCCTTTCAAAATGGCAGAGCATGTAGGTATTGGAACCAGAGCAATCCCGGTCGGAAATCGGCCATCCACATAACGATAAAGGAAACTGCCAGATCAATTTCAGATCAGCCACTCTACTAGCCGGCATACGCAAAAAGAATGACAGATAGAAAGTTTGGTGCACAAATATGCCAAAAACCAAATATCATTAAAATGCGACAATAGGCATCAGTGGTTGCATAAAACAAAGGCAAATAAGTCAAAGCAACCGTGATAGACACATTACAATTACGTCCAAGCAACCATACCGGATTGATTGCAAAAAAATAAAAAAAATAAAAAATAAACAAGAGAAAGTGGAAGAAAAAGAAGAGTCTTAAATATTATGTTTGAAGACTCTCCCTCACTCTCGACCAGCACACCTTTCTGGGTGCGACTCCAGGAGGGTGCTGGGACGGGGCACTAATACTGAAGAATCGTCGGGAATCAGCATAACGGGGCTTCCCATACAACCTCTAGTTGGTCTACGCAGTATATCGACCGAGCTCACAAGGGGCATTGGCATAATCAGGCTCCCCATCTAGGATTGGTTTAACACTTTTAATACTTCGGTATTGTCGGGTTGGAGCTCTGAGGATCAGTTATTTTTACATTACATTTTGTCTGCGCCTGCAAATCTTGTCTCCCTTAGGCTCACAATTGGTGTGTCAACATAAAACATATCATTCACAGTACTGTTACATTTATCCTTATTGGTATACCAATTTATCCTTAACTCAAATATAACGACTAACATTCTCTTAAGGGCATTAATAATTAGTCATAGTAAAAGTCGCTAGATTATATTCACAAGAATTCCATAATAACGCAAGTTTACAACCAATATGCCTACTTTACCACTATGTTAACTATCCGATTAACCCATTTTTAAAGTCAATTTATTCAAAGTCAATAATTCTGCACACAAAAGTTACACATAATCTCATAGAAACACTATCTCGCATTTGGCCATAATCGATAACTTTTTCTTCATTTTAACTCATAACACATGAGTTTCTTTTCTTCAATTACACCAAACCTTTAACAGATTTGGAAACATAATTTAAACACATACATGCAGTAATTTTGCACAAAGGAACCATACACACCAATACACATTCGACTACACATGATTCATGCATTAACATACATTGCCTTCCCTTTTTCATGTTAATCCACTTGAGATCAATTAGCCAACACCCAAACCAGATTTAACATGGTTCAGGCAGAAACGCACATTGCATATTTATATCAACACGAGTTGGTGACAAAATCATAACCTTAAACAAGAAGAGAAATGTGAAGAACAAACCAAAAGAGTTGCCGATTCTTGTCTCCTATTCGTTGAATCCCCATTTTTGATCAGGTTTTATCATCACCAGCCCCTAATCCATCACAAATATGTCACAATCAGAGAACAAACAAAGAAAAATCATTCGTGCATGCTAGGGTTTCTGGTTAAGGTTGATTACTACTCAATACACCTTCACTTGCAAAATTTTCTGGGAATAAATGAGCTTGTATTTACGAACTGTGATAAAATAATTGCTCTATGAGTCTATTTTCAGTAGAAATTAGTATCATCTAATTTGGATCATTACAACAACTTATGGCGAAACGCAGAAAACATGCCAAAATAGAGGATAACTTAGAAGCAGCTTACAGTAAATTTCACTTCGATCTCATAAATAGGGGACTTAGGGTCTGATTTTCTTCTTAGTACCTTTAATAATTTTGTATTTTTACCTCTTAGGGTTCTTTCCCAACTGGAATCACTCAATTTGGATGACTAATGACCAAGTTATAGCCAAAACAAAAACATGACACAACCTAGAAATTTTCCTATTTCTAGACTCTATTTTGGTCCATCTCGGAAACACCAACATAGCTGCTCTTTCTGGATTGCTTTAGGTCTCTATTTCTTTTATACATTTTCAGACATGATTCTTATGCACCATCTCATATTGGAATAATCCAATTTGGAGTTCAAGAGGCTAAGTTATGGCCAAAACAAAAACATGGGTTTTAGAAAAAAAAAACTTTCACAACAATTTCCTTCAAAACCTATACATCTCTTTTTACACTTATTGGTCTTTAAGACCCCACAAGCCAAACAAAAACAATCCAAAGCAATATCACTCGGATTCTAGAACAAATTACCCATAGATTGAAGAGTTAGGTTCTCCCTATGCACAAAAACGAAAATGAGTTAGGACTTTCCTAACAATCAAATGGGAGAATCCATTTCTTGCTTTCTTCTTAAAACCTTCCAATCACTTCCTTTTTCTTCTCTTTTCTTGCAAAACTTTGAACAAATGGAGGAGCAAATCTGACAATAGCTCTTCTCAAGAACCTATAACCCTAGCTCTCTCCCTTTTCCAAAATTTGAAAAAAAACCCATTATAAGACCAATTTTTGGTCTTATCCTCTCATCCATTACAAGGCCTTGTTTGGCTATCTCATTTTGGATTTCTTTTCTCATTTTTGAATTTTAGTCCTTCTACTTATTCTAATTACACTTCACTTATTGGCATTTCTATAACCTAAAACCAATAACATAACAAATAGAATAATAAAAAAAATAAGAAAAAAAAATAATGACATAAAATACTATTAAGTAAAATAATAAAATAAGAATGCTATTTTTGGGACGTTACATGAAGTCTTAGGTTTGCATACTTCTTTTATTTGAAATCCCTCCCAAACTCATGTTAGTTCTGCTGCTTAAACAAGAAGATCCATTGCTTCCTTGGGAGCTTTGTCCAAGAAGTCACCATGGGGGCAGCAATGCATGTGATTTTCTTTTGAAAAAAGCTTGTTTTTTGTATGTCCTTTTGCTCCTCCCCTTTGCCTTTCCTTTTGTCATCTTGAGATGAATGAGTGGGGTTGATTAGACGGCCTTGATTGTCCCTGACTTGATGTTCCATTGAAACAAGAAAAGAAAACTAAAGGAGAAAACAAAAACTAGGGAAAACTATAAGTAGGGTTAGTCCTAAAAAGAAGAAATAAAAAAATTGCAGCAAAAATAAAAAGAAAAATAAAGCAAGAAAATTTAGACTACTAACCGTTTAGCACCATCCCCAACAACAACACCATGTGATTCGTCTCTTGGTGTTTAGGTTTGGCGCTCATAAAATTTATAATACCTAAATCCTACTTAGCACGTAGCCAACACTCTTTTTAGGTATAATGGCTTTAGGGTCGTTCATTAGGATAAGTTTTTTACTTAGTTTAGTAGTCTTTGTTAACTTGCTTGAAAAAATATTCCTTTTTGAAGTAAAAATTGTTGGTTGTAATTCAAACTATGGGAGATCTCGAGACTTGGTTTCACCAAGCGCACACATGCACACACACATGATGATCAAAGGGTATTTATGGGTTTGTCCTCTTATTAGTTGTTGATTAAGTACAAATTCTAGGAGAAGGATAAGCTATGATAACTAATTGAATGTCATATAGGCTCTCACCTTGGCTCTTTCGGGGTCCGAAAAAGAGACAATTTCAGTTGTGCATATAGGAGGAAGGATCTTCTCAACAACAAACCAATATATCGATTGGACTTGGCAAGTATCAAGAAGACTAAGTGACCAAAGGTGGGAAACTCCAAACTAAGGTATGTCCAAGGGATCCTAACGACATTCTCATGCCCTAGGATTGATCTTAAGACGTATCTTTGCATCCTAAATGACAAACAAATCAGAATATCAGTTTACCTTGTAGTTCAATTCAGTTTACCCCTTGTTGATCATCATGGTGGGGGCTTGGATCCACCAAACCTCAAGACTAGAGGGTCTACTCACTTATGGCTGGTGTGAAAGCATCCGTGGAGTATGAAGACACAAAAAAACATGCAAGAAAATAAGAATTGAAGAATAATAGAAAATTCTCTAAAAATGATATTATTCAAGAATTCAAAGTATGATTTTCGTTTTTGATCAATACCTCTATATGTAAGACATGATTTTACATCTTGGGTGCCAATCAAGCAAGTGACAGTGATCCCAAATCATAAATATACCTATTAGAGAACTGAGGGATCGAAAAATAATAAAAAAAAACCTTTTTGGGAAATAATACAAGTTCTCACTGTAACGCCCCAAAAGTACCCTAGAATTTCTATAATAGTTTTATTATATATTCCGGGTATAAATTGAGCCAAACTTGGGTTTTTCCGAGAAAAAAATTGATAAATTGTGAAATGTGAAATGAATATGTGAGCATATGATTAAATGTTGTATGCTAAAAAAATAAGAAATTGATTGAACCCAGAAATAAACCCAAGTGTAAAAAGGGCAAATTTCGAAAAAAATGTAAAATGAGAACCTAAGGGTCATTCGAGAAAATGTTTATGTGTTTAAGTGCAAATAGAAGTGATATATGTGTTTTAAGGTAAATTGGGAGAACTTACCCAAAAATGGGTTTTGGTAAGCCAAACAAGGCTTTAAAGAATAGAGGCTTAAAAGATACATTTGGTCTTAGAATACTCATTTGAGCAAAAAGGGTGTTGAGAAGATAGTGAGAGGAGAAAACTAGGGTTTTGCAAGAAGAAGTGATTTTGGTGTGATTTCTTCACATTCCTTGTTTCTAAATGATCAAGCATCTTGGGTGAAGAAGATTCAATGGGATTTAAGGTAAGAACCAAACCCTAGATTTCTTTAAATGATGTTTGGGTTAGAAAACCTAATCGAATCCATAGGTTTTGCTCATGGTTGATTTAAGAACAAAATGTTAAGATCAGTGTGGAGTGATTCCCATGTTTTGTTTTAGGTTTTTGAGGATTTTTGGAGAAAAATAGCAAAAATGCAAGAGAGAAAATCTGGGAAAACAAGGGCTCCTATGCCGCAGCGTAGGGAACCCAAGCCACGCCGTAGCCCTACGCCGCAATGTGGGATGCCCTCGCCATACGCCGCGGCGTGGGTTCCCTGCTTATTCTTATTTGGCGAGGGGAGTCTTGAAAATGGCACCTCGAGTGCGCCACGGGCGTAGCTCACATTCCACGAGTGAATAAATTTTAGATTTTGTTTCGAGACACCTCGTATTAGTAGATGGTTTAGGACCTAATAAATTATTAATGGGGGTTCAAATAAGGATAAAACTAAATGAAAAACGTACCGTACCTCGCCGCCTTGGCGAAGCTTCGCTTTTTGCCACGGTGATATTCGTTAAGTGTGAGTAGTGCTAGTTTACTAAATGTGATGTGTGTGATTTGCTAGGGACCGGTGAGGATCACCTAACCTAGGACCGAGATTGACAGCAAAGCATAAAGAAAGAGATAGATTGGTTTATTCTGTCTTCTCACTATTCTCATTTCAAGATTTGAAATGTTTGTTACAAATGTATAAGAAAAGCATATTGATTTGTTTTAATTGATTTATGAGGCAATTGATTGTGAAATGTTCGCATATGAGTGCATGAGTGAAAATGGTATTTATACAAATGCCCATATTGTACACCATATTTTTCTATAGAGTTTGAAGCGCCCTTAATAGAATGTTACTTGTTTAGTCGCATTAGGATAGATTAGTATACCAATGAGGTCAAATTAAGCGATCTTGTGAACAAGCGTATTGAAGTGTCTTTCCGTCGGCGGCCCGGTGGGACGATGTCGGTAGTATTCACTAATTGATGTTTAATAACCGAGTTAAGCGACCCGACGAGACCAAAACATGTTGCAACAAAAAAATATTTTATACCTGGCGCAGCCCGGCCAGGCCGTCGCTGGTGATTAGATATCTGTACTCACAGAAACATAGAGTTCCTGCAGTCGTTAAAGGCGGGCCGAGATTGACTTTGAATTGTTGACATATTGGAATCGAAAGCATGATTACAAGTGAAATGAAAAAGCATTGGCAAATCGCGGATTTGGTTATAAATGATTTATTGCATATGAAAGTGTATATTTGGATTGATCAATGAACCATAAATGTTTGTATATGAAAAAAGTATATGTATTGTATTGACATTAATCATCCAAAAAGATTTGAAAATTTTGTTTAGTAAAATTGCATGATTTGGCTCAAACTGAAACAGAAGAATGGAAATGTATAGAACCACTAAGCATGAAAATGCTTAGCTTTATCAATGCGTAGGTACCGATTGAACAGGAACGAAAGGCAAAGATCGGGCGTAGTCGTAGAGAAAGAATTGCGGGTATGTAGAACATATGCAGTCATCATTTTTTAACATTGATATTTTGTAAAAACAATTTGAACTTTGAACATCTATTTTGTAAATCATTTTGAAAAGACTTGATATGCCTTTATAGAAATTATACTTTTGTATAAATGTAAGGTTAATGAGCCTACCGAATTGAAATCGCTTCCGCACATATTTGAAAGTGTTTATACGAAATGGAATGTCGGCCTAAATAGTTATTTTGTTTTTGTATATGTTTTGGTACATGAACCCGACTAGCAACCCGGACTCGGTTCGGATCCGCCAACAAGGTCGGGCCGGGAATGGGGTGCTACACTCACCGCCTTAGGAGGTAGTGCGAAAATTTCGCGCTCCCTCCTTAGGGTGCGAAAATCAACAAAAGCCAATTCCCTCGCCAATATAAGTTTGCACTCCCTTGTGGTAGAGCAAAAATTTTTGCTCTACCTATGGGGAGGGTGCGAAATTTACAGGAATGTTGTTATGCCAATGTCTCTTCATCCAATCATGCTTCCAAGGCTTTAGCTCGATCAAATCTTAACCAAGGGTTTCAAAGCTTGAACTTGAGACCCCAAAATATCATCATTGTTGTCCTCATGCAATCCAAAAGACGAGAAAGTATCTAAAAAGGCCTAAAAGCACACCAAAATTGAAGAAAAACATTAGTTCGAGGATTGGGACTAGACAACGCGCAAAATTGGTTAATTATGATAATTTAAGAAAAAAAAAAGGTTTTAAAGAAGAGGTTTTTAATTGGTAAAAATTTCCCCTTTTGAGCCGTTATCAATATTTCCAGATGCCAGCGGCTAATTGAGTAGTTTAGAGGGAAACATGAACCATCTGATATTCAAGCTTTAAGAACATGCAAAGAGGCAGTGTCAAAATTGCTCATGCAAGAGAATCATATTAGAGACACAGAATGAAAAGTCATTGGCTTCAAGGTGGGGATATGAACACCTGGTATTTTCATGCTATAGCTAGTACAATGTAGAGAACGGGCAAGATGAACAAGCTCCAGGACGATAAAGGCCATTGGTAGGAGGAGCAACAAGACCTTTGTCGAGTAGCCAGTGAGTACTTCAGCCACTTATTTAACACGAAATAGAATTGAACCTACCCATAGATGAATTACGTAGAAAGAAGAATAAAAGAGGGACAAAACGATATGTTGCTTGCCCTGTTTGCCTATGAGGAGTTCTCTGAAACGATCAAACAAATGCATATTTACAAATCTCCGGGACCAAATAGATTCAATCCAGCTTTCTACCAAAAATCTTTGCCAGATACTGTTAAGTGGATATTTCAAGTTTTCTCAGTTTGGCTAAATTCCATGTTCTTCCAATATCCCTAAACAACACAACCATAGTCCTGATCTTGAAGATTGACACCCCTACGACAATGAAGGACTTTCGGCCTATAGCTCTCTACAATGTTCTTTATAAGGTGATGGAAAGAGTTCTTGCCAAACCTCTACTCCCATCCTTAGTAGCCGAGTCCGGCTAAATTCCAAGTTTGCTCAGTCTGGCTAAATTTCATGTCCTTCCCATATCCTTAAACAACACGACCATAGTTCTGATCCTAAAGATTGACAACCCTGCGATAATGAAGGACTTGCGGCCTATAGCTCTACAATTTTCTTAAAATTAGGTGTTGGAAAAAGTTCCTGCCAACTAGTTGAAGCCTCTACTCCCATCCTTAGTAGTTGAGACCAAATCAATATTTGTCCCTGGCAGATCCATCACAAACAACGTACTTATAGCTTTGAAATCATTCATCATATGAGAAGGAAGACCCGAGTAGAGAGAAAGAAGTGGCCCCTTGAAACTTGATATTATCAAAGAAAATGGCAGGATTAGTTGAGATTATCTAAAAGCCATCATGACACAGATGGGTTTTGGAGCAAAGTGGGTGGATTGGATTATGTTTTGCGTAATGATAATGACCCATTCAGTTTCAGTAAATGGAGAGCTAGTTGGACCCATCAAACCCAAGAGGGGGCTGCAAATGGAGATCCATTATCCTCTTACCTTTTCATCCTTTGTGTTGAAGGACTCTCAAGCCTTATGAATCAAGTTGAAAGGAGGGGTGAAATCCATGGTTGCAGAATTTGTAGAAGAGCCCCAAGTATCGTGCACCTACCATTTGCAGATGATAGTGCCTTTTTTTTTTTTTTGGTGCTGAGCAGTAACAAAAATGCTAAGCATTCTCTCCCAATATGAATACCAGTCAGGGCAAGCAATGAATAATCAGAAATCATGTATCTTCTTCTGCAAGAACACCACCCAGTTGGCTGGAGACCATATCTCAAGACTCCTTAGTTATCGATATAAGGTTTTCATTAAAATTAAGGCTTTGTTAATTGGAATTAAAACTAAATTAAGTTAGTCCTAATTAAGTGAGGTTATTAGGCTTCTTAATAAAATATATGGGTAGCTAGTGTGTGGGTTGAGTTCGCCGACAGATTATGAGAGGGCGAGTGGTGGAAGCTGACTGGAAGCTGAGTCCTCGAACCACTGAGATACATTTCTATCACATACGTACAGACAAATTCTCTCACAGGTTTTAAGGAAAAGTGATCGGCAATCCTTAAAGCAGTTTCAAAGGGTGGATTTAGGGAAGATCTTGAGATCGAGTTATAACTGCAGCTCTTCGTATTCCATCAACAAAGAAAAGATCATGGATTCCCGAAGGTATGTAATTCTGATTTTCTCCATTAATATTTGTTATAATGTTTCTACCACTTGGTGATCCCAGGTTGTTAGAAATCGTATCGGCCGGTTGGTATGAGCCCGACCGTAGTTAGAACTCAAAACAGCGGATTTGGAGAAAATTTTTTGAATTTTATGAAAATCGCGCGTACATCCGGTTGGGTTTTCTGTAAATCGAAATTAAATATTTTACATATTTGGAATCTACAGCCAGGGCGTCCATCGATTGCAGGTGGCCCGTCGCGGAGGGTGGCCGGACACACCCTCAGCCCGTGCGCGCCCGCCGCAGCGCGTTGAAGGCGGCCCAACGCGTCTGCGACTTCTGCTTATGACCCCATTCCAATGAATTGGCGTCATTGATAGCGTCGGCGCGGCCCGATCGACCATGCGGCGGTCAAACCCGGATCTGCCGTCCGTTTGTTGGCGGTTGATTAGTGGGCCGCGCGGCGTGGCGATGGCGTGGTGGCGGCGTGGGCGATGTAGCGTCGATGGCGTGGCGGATGGCGTCGGCAATGACCGTGACCGACCCCGTAGGCCGGATAACCGGCCCGAGCCGGGTGATCGGTGCGACGGTCAGCGGTCGAACCAAACCCGGTCACGAACCAGCGATCAAAACAGAGCCGGTCCATGATCCGGTTGCGACCGATCCTGGTCAATAGTGAAACCAGAGCGGTCAACCGCAACCGAACCATTGCCACCTTGGCTGCGCCACCGCGTACCACCGCGCGCCGAACCCAACACGGTGGTGCGTGAGGCGCGTGTGAGGTATTCTGGGCAATTTGGTACCTGTGATTCGTATCGAGAATTCTCTGATGTGGTATATAGACTTTCCATGTTTGAAGCTTTGAGATATGAGAAATCGTATAGAACCCTAAATTTTACTAGATGTTAGGGGTATTTTCAAGTATTTATGGTATTTCTCTATGGTTTGGAAATTATAAAGTAGCTAACACATGCATATCCACTTGCATAAGGACTATGTAGAGACTAAATTCGTTGACTATTAATGAATGATTGAGCATTATAATTGGCACTAACATATATATATTAGATGTGATACCTTAAAGTTTATATCCTTTATGATATGATGATTTAAGAATTCCAATTTGGGGTGGCCAGGCATGAGAGTGGCACATGATTGGGTTTTGATATCAATCTCATATTGTGGTGGGATGTCTCTTTGTTTAATGCATGGTCATACTCCCAAGGGAGGTGATCTTGTGTTAGTTGATGGAGGGATACATGATGGCATGCAGATGAGAAATGGCCCGATCTTAGTGGTTCATACACCCGAAGGTGGTGATTTCACGAGAAGGATTAGAATATGTTCTTATGGCCGTTGTCATGTGGAGTGTACAATTGCATGTCACATTTTAACCCAAGGTGATTATGTGATGATGTATGTAATTCTCACAGCGGTATTCACATGATCACGTTGTATTGTTTTGTTTTATTTTGTTCCAGTTTTACGTGGCGGTAATTCCATTTCAATTGAGATCCTTGCTGGATTGAATTTCAAGAAATGGAAGAGGATTTTCAATTTGGAATGGAAGTTGACGGATGTTACACATAAACACAATGGATAAGCGGCGGATATCACAGCCTCACAATCTTGAATTTGAGAAAACGGACTATCTTTGCTGGGGAGAGGGCTTGATAGGATTTGCTTGTTGAAAATGAAGAAATCCCATCACAAGAACACTTGAAAAGAATGGTTTACCCAGTGAAGCTAATATCTTGCTAAGGGAGATGCGACCATAGAATTTCAGAAATCGAGTTTCATCCCGTCTTGAGGTTGGAGCAAACCTTTAAAGCTGCTGACATGAAGTATGATGGAGTACGGCTGGGGTTAGAGATTATGTCCTCGGGATGGTAGACTGGCGAAGCTCAGGCTCTTAATGTTACCATTCTGATGCTTGCATTGTGCATCAAGCCACAGAACACCCTTCCACTGATTTTGGGATTATAAAGACAAACTACAATTCCCAGATGAAACTTGGTCGATAAATGACTTGATAGCAAAGGGTGGTGGCGGAGGAAGAGAAACAAGAAGGATAAGAGCATATGGCATATATCTTGCAAGTCCCCATAAGAGGAAGAATAAGAAGTTCAAAGAGTCAAGACTCATAAAGGTGCTCATGAAACTCTGGGTCAATCTGACAATATAGGTCAAAGAAGACATTCTTGAAAAAGGATGGTGATACATTGCTTCTTTGTAGAAGAAGGTCACATGAAGGGCCCGTGCAAAATTTAAAGCGGATGTCAGCGTGAGGCTTCTGATAATGATTCTTTAATACTTGTTTGTAGAATCCAACCTATCCCGAAGCACCATCGGTTCTTGGTGGCTTGATAAGTGGAGCAACTAATCATGTTGCATTTACCATACGAGGGATTCATAAGCCGGAGAAGCGAAGCGAGGATGAATGAAAGCTCAGCATGGGAAATAACGAGAAAATTTGAAGTCATGTTAGTGGGAGATGTAATCTTAGTTTTAGATTACGGTTTTAAATTGATGTTGAAGGGCACATTTTACTTGCCTTCCCTTTAGAAGGAATTTAGTTTCGGTATCATGTTTGGATTCATATGATTATTCTTTTGAAATTAAAACGATATTATTTGATATTTCTTAATTATTCAAATAAGGTTGGGTATTGTCATATGTCAGTGGATTATCTGGTCTGAAGTTTATCTCCAGATGACATATCACGTAAGCTTATCACGGGTGAAAAATTTGTTTCTAAGAGACCACTACCTAAGGAAAGTCTTATACGTTATAGCATAGCTGAAACTTAGCCATATCTCTGAGATAAGAGTAGAAAGGCTAATAAAGACTAATATCACCTTTGCTCTTAGGAAATTGACTTAGAGATATCATTAGTATTTGTAGGGTAAAATGGCCAGATAAGAAGAATTGCGATCCGTGGTTAAAACCTTGTTGAAGTCATTCATGATATAAAAGTGGACCTTATGTAGCAACCTTATTGGCAAGAAGTTTTTATTTCATCACATTTATTGATGACTATTCTCGATATGGTTATTTGTACTTGATTAAAGAAAATTAAGTCTCTTGAAAATTTAAGATTTTTCGGATTTGAAGTCGAACAATTAGGAAAGTCATAAAGGTTGTTAGATCGTAGGGTGGAGTATTATGGCAAAAACTGTGGCGTCACCCAGGACGTAAAGGGCCATTCGCCAAAATGTAGAGGATGCAGGATAGTGGCACGGAGTTTACTATGCACAGGAGTCTGACAAAATGGTATAAGCCAGAAGGCGCAATCGATATCTTATGATGGTAAAATTATGATAAGTAGGACAAATTTACAGGTTTTCTATGGGGTGAAGCTTTGAAAGCTTGACTTTGTACATTTGAATCGATGTACCTACAAAGGCATTCCATTAACTCCTTTTGAGTTATGGAGTGGCGAAAACCTAGCTTAAATCATCTTAAGGTTTGGGGATATCCTGAGTAAAGTTATATAATCCAACTTGTATTAAGTAAGTTGGACTCGGAACCACTAGGTGTTATTTTGTATCTTACGGAACATTGAGAGGATATAGGTTCTATAATCCCGATGGAGCCTGAGAATTGCTTAGAATCACGAGGACCAATTGGTTTTGGGTTGATGTGGCCGAAGGTAGTGCTCCACGGACTATTGGGAAGATAGTACGATGGGTAATGTGGGTATCTATATATCTCCTCCCATACAGGATAATTGTGGAAACTCCGACACACCATTTTGAACTGTGGACTAGGGATCCTGTTGAGACGGCTCCCAATGAAGTTCATCAAGGCTCTCGGGTGCGAGAATGTGGCTGTACTACTCCGATGGGAGATCCTTAGGGAGGCGATCGGCAATACCAGGACTCTTTGTAGTCTATATGGGAGGCAAGACTACGATATCGGTTCGTGGTGATCCGATAACTTATGAGAGCATTTCTTGTCCTCGTCAGGCGTGGTTGGATCTGATAAGAGATGAAATTCAATCTATATGAGGCATACTTATTTGGGAACTTATTAAATTTTACAGAGGAGTCATAGACCCGTTGAGCAAATGGGTGTATAAGACTAAAAGGACCATAAAGGAAAAGATTGAGAAGTTTAAAGCGATTTTATTTGGTAGCCAAAGCGTTTCACTCGAGGAGAGAGAAGAGGTAGACTATGAAACATTTTCTCGATTCTCTTCTAAAGATTCTTTCGGGGTGATCATGGCATTAGTTGCTCATTTCGATATGGGTTACACGGATGGATGTGCATGCCTTTCTCGATGGAACCTTAATGAAGAAGTCTATATGATGCAACGAAGGTTTGTGACAAATGATTCGGGTAAACATGTAAATTTGAAAGAATCTTTATGGTCTCAAGCAAGCTTCTAGACAATGGTACTTAAAGTTTCATAGTGTTGTTGCTTCATATGGTTTGTTGAGAACAAAGTAGATCAATGTATATACTACAAGGTTAGTGGGAGGAAATTCATTTTCCTAATACTCTATGTGGATGATATCACCCTTTGCTAGCGTGGCCAGTTTCTTGCATGAGACAAAGCGGATGTTGTCAAATAACTGATATGAAGGACCTTGGTAGGCGTCTTTTGTCCTAGGCATTGAGATTCATAGGGATCGTTCTTACTTAGGACTATTAGGTTTATCTCGGGCATATGTTGATATCGTGTTTTAGAAAGATTCAACATGCACTATGTAAGCCATGACTATTCTCAACTCAGAAAAGTGATGGTGTCAGCCTATCACAATGTCCTCATTCAGATATGTAGAAAGCCTAAATGAAGAATATACTTATGCTAGTGCACTCGGGAGTATTATGTATGCTCAAGTATGCACTAGGCCCGAGCATTACCAAGTAATGTGACTTCTAGGCGTATATCACCAAACCCGTGACATGATCATCGGGTTGGCCGCCAAGAAGGTTACGGTACTGGTTATAATGCACTATATGTTGATTTACAAACATGTTCAGTGACTCCGCCTAGTCGGGTATTCGTATTTAGACTTCACGGTCGCCGATGAAAACAAGTCAAGAATCCACATATTCTTAAGTTGAAGCAGAGGCAGATCATGGAAAAGTGAGAAACGTAAAATTAATCGCATCCTCTACCATGTAAGCGGCTCAGAGCATGCTTTTTCAAGAACTACTCAAGCAATTTGGTTCGAAACGTTATTATGAGTTAACTGTTTGATTCAGGATAGCCCATACAATTGTATTAGACAAGACTCGCAGTTGTTGTTTATTAACAACAACAGAGGTTCAAGGGGTCTAAACACATGGAGGTCAAATACCCGACCATAAAGGAAAAAATTCAAAACGTGGACGCTGCAGCGTGATACATATCAACGGATGGCGATTGCATCCGCTAACTAAAGGCCTTTCGCTTGCAGATTCGAACGGCTAATGTCATTGCCACGGGCTTGGGAGTATCACGGGATAATCGTGGAATTCTGGGAGCTATTAAGTTTTTAAGTTGCTCTAATAAAGGTCGAATTCAATTACATTACATTTTTGTAATAATTGAATTTGTATCAACTCTTCGCATTCAATAGCGTACGCCTGGTGGAATGTAGTTTATCAGCCGAGTACATATAATTGTTGTAAATATCAAGGCATCGTGTAACCTTGAATAAAGGCTATGGGGCATTCTCTTGGCATTAGCCTCAATAGCATATTTTGTTATTAAGCAAAGTTACCTATCAAGGTAACATATATGGGCTGTGTCTGCTGGAACCATAATGGATATTCTCCGTGACACTAGGCTCAGGATACACTTAAGGAGAGAGGAATTCTGACTAACAAAATGGATAACACATGAAGTATCACCTTATTACGAGGTATCACCATTTAAACACACTACCATATTGAATCCATATCGCAAAGTTGAAAGTACTTCGCGGACCATGGAAGGGGCTATGGAGTACATGCAATTACCGCCTTATGATTCAAAGTTGTTCAGACTTTACGGGATCTGGATTGACTATTAAGAATAAATCTCTGCACCAATATAAAGAAAAGACGCTTTGTTTCACCTAATATCGCCCAAGTGGGAGAATGTAAGGTTTCATTAAGTGGGCTTCATTAATTGGAATTAAACCTAATTAAGTTTGGTCTAATTAAGGAGGCTATTAGGGCTTCTAATAAAATATTTGACCTATTAGTGTAATGCAGTTCGCCCGGCCCGTTATAGGTGTCCGTGGGTCTAACTCTATTTAAGGAAAGCTCAAAGTCCTCCCAAACCCTAAGGATTACATTTCCTTGTCACATACGTATACCCTCTAAGGTTTTCGAGAAAGTGGATCGGCAATCTCATAAAGCCGCTTCAAAGTAATGTTTATAAGATCTGAGATCGGTTCTCATGTTCTCTTCATCAATTCCGCATCAACAAAGAAAGAGATCCATGGATTCCAAAGGTATGTAATTTACAGTTTTTCTCCATTAATATTTGTTTATGTTCTACCATGGTGATCTAGGTTGTTAGAAATCGTATCCAACATCCAACCCCCTTAATACTGGAAGATACTTAGGTCTTCCTTCGCTGATTGGCAGGAGCAAGAGACAGGTATTTGATTTCCTTTAGGATAGGCCGAGACATTTGCTTCAAGGATGGACAAGTAAGTTTCTCTCCCAAGCAGGTAAAGTAATACTTATCAAAGTAGTGGGGCTACCCTTCGTTCATACTGTATGAGCACTTTCCTTCTCCCAATCACCTTCACCGACGAGCTCCAACAAATGATGAACTCGATTTGTTGGGTCCCTAGAGCGGGCAAAAGGAAAATAAGTTGGCTCAATTGGAACAATCGTTGTCACATGAAGGAAGAGGGAGCCATGGGATTCCATCTAGCATGAAGCTTCATGTCAGCTCAATTGGGATGCCATCCTAACTTCACGTGGAGAGGAATTTGGAAAGATAAACCCTTCTTAGAAAAGGGTTGCAGATGGAGAATTGGGATTGTCCCTCAATCCAAACACGGAAGGACCCTTGGACTAAGGACGAAGAGACTTTCAAAGTCACAACACCCATCCACCACGACTTGACACACCTAAGTGTAGCCGTCCTCTGGATACCCGGGACAAGGGAGTGGGATGTCGAGTTACTAGACGAAAGATGTTCAAGCCATAGTAAATATCCCCCTTAATTCAAGACCCCAACCCGATGCCTTGATATGTCACTATGATAAGAGAGGGATACTCAATCAAATCGGGTTACATGGTAATGAGAAAAATCTGCTTGTAAGGAAACCTCCCCCCTAAGCTTTCTGCATGGGAAAATTTATGGGGTTTACTCATACCTTCGAAGGTCAAGCAATTTCTGTGGAGGGCTTCAAATAGATGTCTTCCAACAAAATCAGCCCTAGTGAGTAGAGGTTTACATGTTCCCATGGACTGTGTTCTCTACGAGAACAACATGGAGGACACCACGCATCTCTTTCTTCATTGCCCATACGTTGTGGAATGTTGGAACCTTGCTACCATAGTCTTGCCAACTAGTGTAGAATTACCCTTCAACAAGTAGATGCTAAATCTATTGGAGAAGGGAGGCTACGATGTGTTGTGCAGAATGGGAACTATCTTATAGGGTATCTGGCACCAAAGATATTCTAGACTTTGGAATAATGAAGTTTTTTCATCCCAAGACAACGAGTGCACCATAGCTCCTCAAGCCAATTCCTCAGGCCAAAATCTCATCATCTGCCATGTGCATAGAGAAGGAAATGCCGCAGCTGATTCTTTAGCCAAGGCATCTTTTCAATACACTTGTTCATGTAGTTGGCTTGGAGCTCCATCCTTGGAGCCAACCTAACCAATGATGTAAAGAACCTTGCTCATCTATAAGAGAATAGCTGCCTTTCCTTAAAAAAAAAAAAAAAGCCATGTGTGTGAAGTGCGACTCCAAGAAGGATTAATTACCCTTGAGGCATGGAGTGCCAATATTTTGAGAAACACTGCATGAAATATTATCCTGTGCCTTAATGGTACGTAGGTGATTTTATGTATGCAATACTATGTATGTCATATTCTTGTTTTGATACAAGGAAGATAATTAGATTGAAGCCAAATTCAAGGTTAGAGTGTTGGATAATCGTCAAACATATACTCAATTATTAAAATAATTGAGCATATACTGATATATATATATATATATATATATATATATATATATATATATATATATATATATATAAGTTTTATTTCATATTTTTTTATTTATTTCACAAATTATATATAGATATTACACGACATAAAATATCTAGTATAGCTTACTGGATATACTACTTACTAACCTAGCTATCACATTTATCAAATATAAAATTTAAAAATATAATATCCTTTTTTTAATAATAAAAATGTAATATCCTACTAGAAATTATATACTAAAGAATAGCATTTTCTCTCCGAAGGGACACGTCTTCTACTTTTCCTTATATCAAATTCGATTCAAACACGACTTTAGCCGAAATATGGAGTTTTGTCTCAAGCTAATACAAATTTAAAAAAAGATTATCAAAATGGGTTGAAAACCAAACTAATGTCCAAACTAGTGCGTCTAGACCACGTTGACATACACATCAACAATGCCGCAATTACCGGTTACGATATATATTTTTTTTTAAAGTTAATATTGCAGTCATTGACTACGACATCAAATTAAAAATAAATTTTAATACTGTGGTCAGTGACTATAACATTAACTTAAAAAAAAAAATTGAATGTCGTGGTTACTAACTAGGTCTTTATTTATAAAACTAATGTCGTAGTCAGTGACTATGACCTTGGAGTTTTTTTTAAAAATTGTTCATTTGATATTATAAATTACATCTACAATCTAAATTGCATCCAATTCATTACACATGCATTACAACCAACTCATCCAAATTAATCCACTTGCATCCATATTACAACAAATTCATTTCACAACAAACTTTGATTTCAAATACAAACCGAGTCATATAACTATAAGATTGTCTCTTGTTAATTACAAAAAATAAAAAACGTAATTTAAATATAAATACATATTAATGAGTGCCATATGATGGAGGCTTTGTCTTTCTCTTAAGACAACTAGAATACACGGCTACATGATCTGGAAGGGCATGTGCAATTTGAAATGGAGCTAAGGGAGTTGATGGAGGAACGACTCAGTATGTACATGGAGTGTGAGGTCACTTAGGTGGGTATGCACCCAACTATGGAACAAGGTCAATCATGGTGGTATCAATGGGTGGTAATGCAGGTGATGGTAAGGTGGTAAATGGTAAGGTGATGTCTGATGTGGTGGCATTTAAGACTGGTGACACATGAGATGGTAAACATGTGGCCTCGGGTGGTGGGATGACATGTGGAGTAGTAGATGAGGGTGGTGCGGAAGTCTCGGGGGTGCAAATGGGGTAGACGATGTAGATTGTGGCAATATCATCTCATGTGTAGATCGACCACCAACTCGACTACGACCTCGCCCACCACCTCTCCCTCAAACTTGGATAGGCTGCATCCTAACTACAGCGGATGACATAGGATGTCTGATGGATAGTCCATATGACGTAGATGTCTCCTCATCATGTGCAGAAATGAGATGCTCTTCTCCAATAAGGCGTAAAACTAATCTAACAATATGATGAATAGCATACACCAAGCCTAAAGTAGCCCCACGAGATCTACTAGCAATGTCAACCATCCTAGAGATCTAAGAAAATAAACCAAACATTTGTAAATTTATAATCTATTCATTAAAAATTGAAAAATAATTGAGAATTTAAAGACTCTTACCAACAATTGGGATACAGACTGTAGATATGATATCTGATTGATCCCAGAGTGGTATGCATCAAACGCTGTGTATGTACTCCACGCTCACTCCATATATGGATCATTGATGTAGGAACATCTACAACAACCAATGGAAATCTTACCTTGATTATGGAAAATTCATATTTAAAAGGTTGCAAAGTTGTGGGATCATGGAAATTTTGGACTTCAATTAAGACTTGAAAGGAGTTAAGGACATGATCAAGGCTTGAAAAAGATTTTGAATAAATCATTTATTGGTTTTTTATATTTTTTCTAATTTATGGTTTGATTTAGAGTCATGTTTCTAATTTAGGAGTTGCTTTATTCAATTTAGAAAGATTTGTTTTCCTAGAAAAAGTAGGAGTTGCTTTATTTGTTTTAGAAAGTAAGGGGCCTATATATACCCCATAATGGACTCTTATTAGAGGCATTAAGAGTTTAACAATATTTTCAAGTTTCTCTTTTTTTAAAGAGTTATCTCTTGTTCTCTTATCTCTTGGGTGGATTCCCTTGAGTGGCGAGTTCGTGGCTTCTTATCCCTCTTGGTGGATTCCTTGGGTGACGAAGTAAGTTTCTATCCCTCTACTTCTTCTACTCCTTCCAATTTCATCATCTTTTCCTTTCAACCTTCCAAATCCAATTATCCAACCACAACCAAAATCTTTCCAATTTTTGTTCCATACTTCTAAATCCTTTCCAAATACTTTGATTCACCCTAGAAACCATACAAACCATCTTCCCTAACCTTAGAGAAACCCTAGCCTACCCTAGAAAAACCCGAAAACCGCAAACTAGCTCAAAAAAAGGCAATTTTGCATCAAATCAAACCCGAACCTTTCCAAACCTAAAATCCTTCATTCTAAACCTTAATTCCATCATATATAAACCCTAAACTAGCCCTATAACCATTGGAACTAGGCCTTTCTTTTACCATTTAAAGTTACATCATATACCCCTAAACTACAACAAACCGATCTCTAACTTACCCAAATTGCTTGAACATCCATTACAGTCTCATCCTTGCATCAAAGTGGTTTCAGAGCTCATGGTATGATGGCTGATTATAAGCTAAAAGGCATTCTTGGTGCTAGAGACGAGTTCTAATCACGGTTTAAGTACTTCTCAAAGCCCAAAGCAAAAACATATTGATGATCTTGAGACTCTTGTTTAGCGTCTACAACACCGTTTGAGGATTTATGAAGATCCTGCGACTATGAAGACCTTCATGGATGGTGTAGATGAATATAATTCCAAGGAGGAATAAGATGACATGGCTGAAGAAACTATGCGACCTAGTCAATTTCGAAGTTTCTTAGAGCGCAAGAAGCCGAAAGACAAGCATGCACGAGACTGTGATTATCAAAAAAGGTATGATGAACGATACCATGATGAAGATTACTATGAGAGGCACAATAATGGAGGCTAAAGGTTCAATCCAAAACTTGATATTCCAAAATTTGAGGGAAGAATGCATGTCGATGACTTTTTGGATTGGCTTAAGATAGTTGAAAGCGCCTGAGTATCAGGCTCCCTTCCCGAGCAAAAAGAAGGTGAATTTGTACATCAAGATGCGCAAAATGCTTCGTGGGAAAACTTAAAAACCAATGAAAAGAAAGAAAGGGTAAAAAGAATATTGAAACTTGGGAAAAGATGAAGAAAGAGCTAAAAAGGAAGTACCTTCCCTTTAACCATCGCTAAGACATCTACCTCAAAATTCAGAACTTTAAGCAACAAAATTTCAGTGTGGAGGAGTATTCAGCTGGGTTTGAGAACTTGATGATCAAAGGAGACTTGCAAGAGGCTGAGGAATAGTCTATAACCCGCTACCTTGTTGGTATGAGATTTGAAATTTCTAGAGCTATTTACTTACAACCATATAATACTCTTCAAGATGTGATGAAGCTTGCTTTGAGGGTTGAGGCTCTAAACAAGTATGCAAGCGACAACTCAGAGTACAATTACAAAGAATTTATCAAGAGTTCCACTACAAGCAGAGTCCTAGTGGCACTAAACTACCCTCAAAAACCCTTTCAAGTAAAGAGCGATGTGCTTAAACCGCATCATATTGACTCTCAAGTCGAGAGGTGCTTCATGCCAAGGATTAGCAAGGCTCTCGAACATCCTAATCGAAGAGTGTCGCCTAACAATAGAAAAAAGAAGTTGTGGAGGAAGGTGTTGAAGAGGAAGTTGAATCTAACCATGAAGACGAGCTTACTATGCCTGACCATGCATAACTTCCTGCTGCCCAAAGGAGCCTTAAAATCAGATTTAGCTGCTAGTGAAAGAGGATTGGTTTTACAGTCAATGTTTTTCACATAAGGTGAACACCCTAAGGCAAAGCTCTGCCAGTGATCAGGCTGACAGCAGGAGTTTTGAGAATTGTGTTTCCATGAAGATGGTGCATAAATTGGACTTGAAAATGATTCCACATCCAAAACCTTATAATCTTTGTTGGCTTCAAAAGGGAACTGATATCAAGGTAAAGCATAGATGTCTTGTTTCATTTACAATTGGAAAGCATTACAAGGATGAGATATGGTGTGATGTTGTTCCAATGGATGCATGTCACATGCTGTTTGAGCCAAGTAGCAATATATTCAAGAGTAATTCATGATATTTCAAAACACTCTACACATTTCACAAATTGGCCATAAAATTATCTTGGCACCTATGAAACCAACAATGGTTTTAGAAACCAAACTTGAGGAGAAGAGTTCTTTGTTGTCAAAATCTTAGTTGGAGAAGGAAATTAAAGCTGGTTTAGATGTGATGGTTTTGGTTGTTATTGAAGAAACAAAAAGTGAGAAAGAAATCCCGCAAGAAGTAATACCGGTTCTAGAGGAGTTTGTTGTAGAGCCTGATGAAATACCACATGGTTTGCACCTAGCACTTTTATGAGGTTTATGAATCATATTCTTAAGCCTTGCATTGGGAATTTTGTTGTGGTGTATTTTGATGACATTTTGATCTATAGCAAGATTTTGGAGCACTTGGAGCATTTGAAGCAATTGTTCTCTATTATAAGGGAGCAACG
This sequence comes from Tetrastigma voinierianum, assembly GCA_016808115.1. Lineage (NCBI taxonomy): Eukaryota > Viridiplantae > Streptophyta > Magnoliopsida > Vitales > Vitaceae > Tetrastigma > Tetrastigma voinierianum. The sequence goes on from JAEQBH010000819.1 coordinate 354,380, forward strand.
ATTATTTGCTAACTTGAATAAATGCGATTTTTGTGCCGATAGAAGTATGTTTCTTGGTTATGTGGTTACTAAAGACGGAATTGAGATGGACAAAAATAAGATAGAGGCAATCATTAGTTGGCCAATTACTAGCTCAATTCATGATGTGAGAAGTTTTCATGGCCTAGTTTCTTTCTACAGGAGATTCATTCATGGATTTAGTTCTATAATGGCTCCTATAACTGAATGCTTAAAGGGAAACAAATTCAAGTGGAGTAGTGTTGTGCAAGAAAGTTTCAAATTGATTAAGAAGAAAGTGACTGAAGCCCCTTGTTTGGCTTTACCCGATTTCAACAAAGTATTTGAGGTTGAGTGTGACATCTCTACGCCGGGATCAAGTAAATGTCCTTAACAAGAAAGAAGACCCATTGCTTTCATTAGTGAGAAGTTAAATGAAGAAAAGAGGAAGTACTCCACCTATGACAAGGAGTTCTATGCTATCTATAGAGCTTTATCTCAATGGAGCCAATACTTTCTTTATAAACCATTTGTGTTATTTTCAGACCATGAAGCATTGAAGTTTATCAATCATCAACTCAAGTTGAATAGAAGACATACAACATGTAGAATTCCTACACACACACTCTGCCACCAAGCACAAAGTTATGTCATAATGTTGTTTGAGGATGCCTCGAGTAGGCAAATATGCTTTGTTGATTTCATGTTAAAGTAATCTGATTTGAGATGGTGAAGGAATTTATATATAATGCAGATGTCACTTTGGTGAGATTTGAAGATGTGTGACGAGAAGCCTTTCAAAGAATTCTATGAGAGTGGATGTACTTCTGTTGCAATACCCCCATGCAGTCCACTCGTTCTTTGAGATTGAGACATTTTATGAACACATGGTGGAACATTAGGAGGACACTTTGGGGAAGCAAAAACCTTAGCGTTGGTGAAGACAAACTTCTTTTGGCCTAAACTAGAGACAACAGTTGCTAGATTTGTAAAGAGGTGTGTGGTGTGCATGATGGCTAAAGCTCATGGAAATAATGCAGGCTTGGGGGCACCACTACCAGCCCCAAGGCACCATGGGATGTTAGCTTGGATTTTGTGTCGGGATTACCTGCACAAAGGAACAAAGATTCAATCATGGGTGGTCGACAGAAGTTTTTGAAGATGTCACTGTCCATGCAACAAATCTAATGATGCTTCACATGTTGCTGACTTGTATTTCAAGGATATTACCCAAAACCATGGTTTCAGATTGAGATTCTAAGTTTCTTGGGGCTACTTTGAGGAACTTCTCATGGGAGGAAAATCGAACTTGTTTACTATTCAACACTACTTATCATCCTCAAACCGATGGTCAAATTGAACTTACTAATAGGAGTCGGGTAATTACAAGGAGTCATGTCGAAAGAACTTTAAACAATGAGATTTGATTTTACCACAAATTGAGTTTGCAAATAACATATTCGAAAGACTCAATCACAAAAGTCCATTTGAAGTAGTAAGGCGGGTTGCAAACTAATTAGGTTTATGGATTTAGCAACCCATGCCACAGCTAAGCAATTTAATGGAGATGCTAAAGTTAGTTAAGAGAAACCAAGAGTTACATGAGGATGTCCGCTGAAGATTTAGCCAAAACGTTAGTATGTCGAACAAGCAACAGTTCAGAAGTTTCTTGAATCGAAGTTGCAGAATTGGCTCGATATATCTTCAAGATATCACCCGCAAGTTTAGAAAGCCTAAGCAAAGGGTACGGTCTTTTCAAGATTATCGCAAGACGCAGACACGCTTACGTTGTGAGTCGCCTGATGATTGCGAGATTCACCATATTCAATGTCAAGGATTTGAGAGAATGATCATGGTGAAGACTGAGGGCAAGTCTTTCTCCAACTATGCGTACGATGCAGGAACATCTACACAGAACCAATGGAAATCTGACTCGACATGAAAATTCGGGATGCATGCTTTCAAAGTCGTAGGATCATCAAAATGGAAATTTTGAACTTCAATTAAGACTTGAAAGGAGTTAAGAATGTGATCAAGGCTTGAAGAAGATTTTGAATAATTCAATTATTGGTTTTTTATTTTTTTTCTAATTTCTGGTTTGATTTAGAATATGTTTCTAATTTAGGAGTTGCTTTATTCAATTTATAAATATTTGTTTTCCTAGACAAAGTAGGAGTTGTTTTATTTGTTTTAGAAAGTAAGGGGTATATATATATATCTCATAATGTACTCTTATTAGAGGCATTCAGAGTTTGATAATATTTTCAAGTTTCATTTTTTTTTTTAAGAGTTCTCTCTTATTCTCTTATCTCTTGAGTGGATTCCCTTGAGTGGAGGGTTCGTGGCTTCTTATCCCTTGGTGGATTCCTTGGGTGGCGACGTAAGTTTATATCCCTCTACTTCTTCTACTCATTCTAATTTCATCATCTTCTCCTTTCAACCTTCCAAATCCAATTATCCAACCACAACTCGAATCTTTCCAATTTTTGTTCCATACTTCTAAATCCTTTCCAAATACTTTGATTCACCCTTAAAACCATACAAACCATCTTCCCTAACCTTAGATCAACCCCAAATTCGTGCATAACCCTAGCCTACCTTAGAAAAACCCGAAAACCGCAAACTAGCTCAAAACAAGACAATTTTGCATCAAATCAAACTCGAACCTTTCCAAACCTTAAATCCTTCATTCTAAACCTTAATTCCATCATATATAAACCCTAAACTAGCCTTATAACCTTGGAACCAGCCTTTCGCCCCTCTTTAAAGCTATAATCACACCCCTAAACTACAACAAACCGATCCCTAACTTACCCAAATTGCTTGAACATCTATCACGGTCCCATCCGTGCATCAATCATGGAATTCCATAATACCATCCATAGGAGGTGACGTGATGATCCTCTCGGCACGTGTAGCCCATAATGAAACGTACTATGCATGATACGTGTCCCAATTATACTTAGGTCGTCCTCGTCTATCTATGGAATGTAGTTCTTGCTCTATCGAACAAGATGGAGGTATCCCCTGATGAAGCCCAAACCTAGTCAAGACTCACTCTGGTCGATGCCTCTCAACAGTCTCAAAGAATATGAGTGGTGACATCGCTCGCCAAATCTCCTAATTAACTAAACATATAGCTGGTAGATGGGCAACCAAGTCTCCCATCTATAAATATCCACTCTACATCAATAACGTTAATGTGGCTATGACTAAAAATAACATAGATTAATATACAATTACCTTATCAAGAGTTTGTGCATCTAACTAGTCTCAACATAAGGCTAGCACACCAAATGGGTTATGCGCCTTTAATAAAGGCACTCTCCACCTACACCCTAATGGATCACCGAGCTCAAGCTCAAGCTTAGCCTGTAATCCATGGCGTACACCCTCAGCTACGTCTCCATCAATTGCATCAGCGTCATCGTGTAAGTGTTGAGCGATTGGAGGGGCTGGTGGTCGGCAAAAATTAGGTCGCCCCACATGGAGTCTCTCCCAAGACCACAACTAGATAAAAAAAAATTCAATATTATCATACTAATGATAGAATTTTATATGAATGTGTATGTTTTAAAAAATATATCAATACCTATAACAATGCCATACAACAGACAATATCAATTGCATGATTCAAGCTCGCTCGGCATAACTCCCGATATAAGTGTGCTAGAACTTCACTACCCCAACTATACGTAGATGTCTTCGTCAAGTCTCATAGTAGTGGGAGAAAATAGAGGTGGACATGCAGGCCCTTCTTGTCTCCAAATAGAAATGATCCTAGTAATGCAAGGATGAAACACGTACATTGCACTCTAATGTCACCTCATCTACATCTATCGGTGGAGTCGATAACTGTTGAGACTATTATCATGTCAAAGCAGCAGATCCTCTAAGCTCAGACGGCGGTGGGATCACGCCTAACAACTTATGACACAACAACGACACATCGAAGTCACATGTGCCAGTAACTTGTGGTCCATGGATACAGAGTCCCAGGATGAAAACAACATCATGTAATGTGATCATTATCTCCCTAACCGATGAGTAAAAGGTGTATCTCTTAGGACGTCATTTAAAACCCGGGTAAATTTGAATTTTTCCGAAAAAGGGCAAAACGATAAATTTTCACTAGTGTATAAGTCGCAAAACTGGAATTTTTCTAGATCTCAGATGATGAAAAAGACCTCAAACTTCTGCTGGGGAAAATCAAAGGTAGAAAAATCATATTGGAGGGGGGAAAGGAGAAGATTTTCTTCTGGGGGAAAAAAACCGTAGAAAGGAGAGAGAGACTCCAATTTCTCTCTACAATCTGCAGAGATCGTTTGGTCGGAATTCGTTGGGCCAAGAACGAAAGTTCATCTACTCAACAAGGGCTACGCGTGGGTACAGAAAACATGGGATTTCACCGAGGATTCAAGTAAGGAGTTTGGGAAATCAAAGGTTTCAAGTTTAGGAAGTGTCCACGGGACTTCCTAAAGTTTCTCCTACGCTCCAAGAGGTAGAGATTCTTCCTACTTTGGTTTATTTTCGGTTCTAAGGGCTGTTTGGTTGTGTTTTATGCCCTAAGGGGCTGTTTGGCTGTGTTTTGCCCTCAGGGGCTGTTTGGTAAAATTTTGGGGATGTGGGAATAGTGCCCCGTTTTGACCCTATATGATGTCCAGATTTTGGGTTTTATTTTCGGCTAGAAAAAAAGGGAATTTGGACTAGTGTTCTTCTTAGAAATTGTAGCTACAATTGTGAAATTGAGGTTAGGATTTTGAATCACCCAAATTGGACCTCTATAACTCAAGTTATGGTCTATTTTCCGGGACTATCACAAAGGCCTTGCTTTTTAACCTACATATTGTCCCATTTCTTGGGACCGATTGGGACAAGAAAAGCGGGAACGATCAATGTCCTTCATGGAAATTGTAGCTGTATCTAAAAACGTGATGTTAAGCATTTGAATCACCTAAATTGGACCTCTATAACTCGAGTTATGGTCCATTTTCTAAGACTGTCATAGGCTGCCCTCTTTTGATCCCATGCACTGTCTAAATTTGGGACTGACTTTCGATTAGGAAAAAGAGGGAATATGGACTAGTATTCTTCATGGAAATTATAGCTGAACCTATAAATTTGATGTAGGCTTTTGAATCACCCAAATTGGAATCTGTACAGCCTGCTATTCTCCCTTTCCTCGATTGCTACAAATCTTTAGGTCGCTTTTTAATGGCTCGCGGGTCCCGATTTCCTTGGGATCGTTAGGCTAACATCAACTAAGTTCGAATCATTCGTGGTCTATTATGACTTGTTGTGTGGAATGTTTTGTTGGCATCTCTATGCCACAACTGGTCTTAAGGATCAAGTTGTCATTGTTTGAGTTATGTCATAATTTGGCCTAGAAGATAAAGTATGTCATCAGTTGACGTGTGGATGACTATTATGTTTATATATGTGCGCAACACGTCGACATGAATCGCGGTGATCGCTTGGAAATTTTATGCCGATTGATATATCTGTCTATGATGCATAGGTGATATGCATGAGTAGAATTATCCACATAGCATTCATCATATATGTGACATGGTATAGGCATGAAATGGCACATCGCATTACATATGCACGGGGACATCGCATGAAATGGGTGTGAGTGCATGGTTATAATCAACACCGCGTTTGGTGTTTGATTTAGTGGGCTCAGTACGATGGGACAATGTCCAACAGGGTCTCACCATTGTATATATGAAAATGAAAATATGTGTCGGGTAATAGCAAGTAGGGATAGATATTCCTCGGGTGAAAACCCCGTTATTTTTTGTTATACATATGTGTCCAACGGTGAAAGCCCGTGAAAGTGTAAGAAGGCTTGCAAAGCCTATGATGAGACCTCAGAAATTCGCTACCCACAAAAAAACACATGGTTTTTAATATAAATGATTATTAAGGTTTAACATCTAAAAATCTTTTTGTTTGAAAACAAATGAATGTCGCGACATTAGGCCATGATGTTCTAGGCGTTGTCACGACATTGCGCAATGTCGCGAATTCAAGCCCCCACCTAAGGTTTCATGTCGCTACGATGTCGAGACATCAGAAGGCCTACAGTCCAATAGCTGCCCAATGTCGTGACGATGTCACGATATCAAAAGGCCTGTAGTCCAATATCTACCCAATGTCGTGACGATGTCACAACATTAGAAGGCCTACAGTCCAATAGCTACCCAATGTCGCGACACCAGTCCACTCGTTCCAAGCCCCACTGTCCAATGTTGCGACATCAAAAGCAATGTTGCGACATCGGCTGGGCAACTTCCAAAGGCTTTTTCCAGCTCTTTATAGCGACCGTGTCTTTTCACCTTCGTAAGAGGCTTTTCTCAAAACCCATTCTAATAGTCCCGGAAATGGGACAAGGGTATATAGTGTATTGTGATGCCTCTAAGAATGGACTTAGATGTGTCTTAATGCAGTCCGGAAGGGTTATGGCTTATGGTTCTCGGCAGTTAAAGAACCATGAACGGAGTTACCCCACGCACGATATGGAGTTAGCGGCTACTGTGTTCGCCTTGAAGATTTGGCGCCACTATCTATATGGCGAACGTTTTGAGGTGTTTTTAGACCACAAGAGTTTGAAATACATTTTCACGCAATGGGACCTCAATGTGAGGCAGCGTAGGTGGATGGAGTATCTGAAGGACCATGACTTCACTTTGCATTACCATCCCGGTAAGGCAAATGTGGTGGTTGATGCACTCAATCAGAAGTCAAGGGGAGTGTTGGCTAGTGTGGCTTCCCAAGAGTGGCAGATGCTCAAGACTGTGGGATGCCTGCCACAGCATTTAAGACAAAGCTCGTAATACCTGGGAGTTTAAGTGGCTACACCATCCTATCAACGTAGTAATCGAGTCACAAAGGGTGATCGATGAGATATTGTCCATCCGAACCGGCACGGACAACTATGGGTACAAGGTCGGCCATTCACACCGATGGTAGTCTTCGTGATAGGGAAGAGTCGGGTTCCCCAAATGGCATAATCGAGAAGATCCCAGGAGTTCCATCGTTTCGTTTTCAGGCATCCAAGTGGCATGAAGATGTATCATGATCCGCGCCGCCAAAGATTCACCGAAATGGATAAAATAAAAATGTTGGAGATTTCTGCTCGACGATGCTCACATGTCACAAGTTGGTTATCGAAAGCACTGAGGCCAATGTGCTTACTCCAAATTCTCGAGGCTGAGTGGAAGTGGGAGCACATCACGATGGACTTTGTGACTCACTTGCCACAGACATCACGAGGGCCTGACGCGGTGTGGGTGATAGTGGATCGACCACTAAGCTTCCACACACCCGTCGCGGCAGATGACCTTCCAGGGAGTCTGGGGGACATACCGCTGCAACAATCGAGGAAACGGATGTAGGAACATGGGAGCGCGAAGACACTATGCGTGCCAACTATCCCTTCTTGTTCAAGGAAAAAGGTATGTTTTTAGTCATTGATATTAAATGACAGTTGCATATGCATGTGATTTTGAATGTGTACGTGTGTGTGAATTTCGGGGACGAAATATTTTTAAGGGGGGAAGAATGTAAAATCGAGAAAATTTTGAATTTTTTCGAAAATGGGCAAAATGGTAAATAGCTTATGCAATACAGGCTGCAGGCCTGAAATTTTCTAGATCTTGGATGACGAAACGGACCTCACCGTTGGATTCATCTAGAAAAATGTAGTTACTTTGACGCATTTCGTTGAATTCCGAGATAGTTGGATTTTTCACGAATTTCGAGGTGACGAGTGTTCGGAAAAACCCAAAAACGAGATTTTGGGAAATAATCTAAGTAAATTTCATTTAAAATAATTTGAACTTGAACTAACACGAAATAAATCGTTTCGGGGCAGAGATGGACCCGGGCAAGGGTGGACACGTGGCGTGACATGGGCCACTCCCTTAACTTAATGTTAAGTTAGAACAAAAAGGGGGATTTAGGGCAAAAGGGCTCAATTTTCCTGGTTTGACTGAGCAAGAGAGAAAGAGATGGAGAAAGAGAGCAACAAGCCTTCTCTCTACGATCTACGAAGCTCCGTTAGTCAGATTTCATCGAGCCAAGGACAAAAGTTCATCGCATCGACAAGGGGTACGCGTGGGTACCTAGAACGAGAGGTTTCGCTGAGGATCTAAGGAAGGGAATTCGGGAAATTGAAGTTGTTGATCGAGGAGTTTCCACTCATTCATTTACACCCAAGAGGTGTTCTTCCTACTCCGTTTATTTTCCACCTTTCATGACGTGGCTTATTTATTATCGAGAAAGTTGGAACTTTCGAATTCTAGTTCGTCGTTCGTCGTTCCTCGCCTAGACGAACTAAGCTTCGCCTAGGCGAAGACACGAGTACCCTTATAAATGTGGCCCTTAGCCAAGGCGAGGGTTTCCGCCGTGTAAACTCGAGGGAGGTTTTAGTCGATCACACCGGTCTCGCCTAGGGCGAAGGCAGCCTCGTCAGCGAACTCGAGGGTCTCGGGGAAAATACTGAACCTGCTTCAAGCTTGTGTATGGCTTGCTCAGCTTGTTATATAGCTTGCTTTAGAGGCTATCGTGGGCTATTTTGTGGGCACATCGTTTGCCACATTTTGCCTTGAGGCTTAAGGGCTTAAGGATGTTATTGCTTGTCTTTGTAATAACATGTGTGATTGTGTTGATGTGATAAAATGTAGATATGTATACCCTTATATATTGACATTGATGTGTGTTCATATGGGAATCATGTCCATACCGATACAATTACCCATGATGCATGGTGGGATGCATGACTTGAGTGGTCCATGATACTGTGACTCTTTGATGTTTATTCAAAGAGAGGTTCAGTGGATTGTCACGCTAATAATAATCCGACCGTTAAGTGGCCCGTTTCGCCAGACGTAGTCGAGTCTGGGTGGGGTCAAGAGCGCTGTCGTGAGCACTTTATATGCCACATTTTGCCCTAAGTATTATGTGTGTTATGTACTGACATTGTTATTGTGATGCCCCAAAACCCAAGGGTCCATCACCTCAACTGGCTAACCCGTTGAAAATACAGGGATGCTCTGTAACCCGATACCACACTATCAGGTGATGCCCTTTACCGGACCCATAATTTAACAAAAATCTGACATACTTCCTTTATACAAGTGAAATACCAAAAAAATACAACTTGTACAATAGATAATAAGATACCCATCCGGGGACAAATATCATATCACATGACTTCAGTCCATCTATTTAGTAAAATGACCACATAGGGTCCATTTATCCATACTCAAACATAATGCACAAGGCTATAATACCATAGTCCTTAAGAGTTTAATTAAAATACTCTTTCTACAACAACATATATCAAAACAATTTCTTCTAATATATTTTACAAAAGTAAGAACCAAAACCACAACCCGGCTTTCTTCATAATGGCGGCCTCGAGTGAGCGTCGTCTCCCTGCACAGTCCATGTACTTGAAAGGGGGTCCCATGACAGGGTGAGCAATGCCTAGTAGAGTAAACTCCTACAGAGGCTACTCCTCACCTAAGTGCACATGCAATGGTCATGCCACAAAAAAAAAAAAAACACATTCCAATCAAGATTATGCAAACCTAGAATGGAATTCTACTTGCCATGAATGAGATGCGCACCAATATGTCCAATGTACCAAGTCCTCAATCGACCCATCAAACCTCGAGTCCCAACTCGACTCCTATCACATAATGCCGAAACTCATTCGTGATAAATCCATCATTCTGATTACATCCAATGATCATTTTACAAAACAAATTTCCATCTTGCTTTCAAACCAAAAGCTTTTTGGATGTTCACCTCAATGATCATTTGTGTTCAAAAATCCATGTGTCTTTTATGGGTGGCGAAATTTTCCGGGGTCCAACCGTAGACTTCGTAAACTTTCCTAAACTTTTACGGGCTTTCACCGATGGATCTATATGTGTAACCCAAAAGGTAACGGAGCTTTCACCCGACACATAATTTCATTTTCCATTTTCAAACTATGCGACTCAATTTGGACGTTGTCCTGTAACACCCTGAAATACACCCTAGTTGTTTTAAACATAATTTGAAATTTTTGTAATTATTATTTGGATAAGAGAAAAAATTTCGAAACCCAGAATTTGTACAAGATACAAGGGTAAAAGATGAATTTGTCAACAAATGATATAAAAGACATAAGAAGAAAAGATTGTATGACAAAGTAAAATTTTGATGAGTTAAATGGAGAATAATAGAGAGATGAAGGACCTAAAGGCAAAAATGGGAAAAGAATTCAAAATGAGTTAAGCCAAACATGGCCTTAACTCCAAAATAAGTGGATAAGACCACTTGGTCTCTCATGTGGGGCATGGGGAGAGCAAAAACGTGAAGGAGAGGAGAAGAGAGAAAGGAAGAGAAGAAGAAGAAGAAGAAGAGAAAAGGTATGGAAACTAGGCATTTGTATGGAGATGTTTGGATACTATGATGATTTTGTATGGAATACTATGGGTTTTTGGACTTTTGTATGGATATAAGTTTGTCCAATTTCTAGGGTTTAGTTTAGAATTCATCCTAACCCTAGATTTGTTGAAATTTGGGTTGGTAAAACCCTAATTTGTATAAGATGAGTAGGAATCCTCCCTTTAAGTAGAGGTTCTTGGTTTATGGGGTTTGGATACATGTTTGGGTGTTAGGAAGTTAACCTAACTTACAAGTATTTGAGTTTAGGTTTGGAAAAACCCTAATTAATCTCTATGTTTGATTTTGGTTGGGTTAGAACCCACTTGGGAGTTGTTTTTGGTGATGTTTATCGTTTATTTTGGGTTTTTGAGTTGGATTTTTGGAAAAATGGACAAATGAGCAAAATCTGGGCAAGTTCGAGGGTCCTAAGCCGCGACGTAGGCCCACGCCACGGCGTAGGCCCACGCCAAGGCGTGGCCAAGAGGAGGCTTGGGACCACCCTCAGCACGCCTGGCCAGACATGTTACGCCGCAATGGTCAGTAGCTATGCTACAACCGGCCACGCGCGTAGCTACCGCTCCAGGCATGGAGATTTCACATTTTTGTTTATTTTGCTATTCCGCTTGTTTCAGGACTCTGGTTTCATTGACTAATGAGGACTCTATAAGTGTATGAAAGGATCTATTCATGTTCGTAAGGCAAAGGAAAAATTATACCAGACTCACAGCTAAGGAAGTTCGATGCCGTGGGAAAACTTAATGCCCCTATGATAAGTATAATAGGTTCCCGAACACATATCATCGTAGACTACCTAAGACCGTATATCAATTTATTACGACACTCTATTATAATGGCAGCGCAGATAAGATTCCCTCAAGATTCTCTTATCGCTGCTTCTATGACTTCATAGTGCCGCTTTACACTTCGCTAATGTGGCAAAAGATATCTCTCGGGATCGCATTGCACTCCTGCCAGGCTACTAAGACCTCAAGACATATCGTGACCTTCGAGTACTTACTGGGTCGGCGGTCCTTACCTACTTCTTTATTACTGGGTTTGCTATTCCAACAATTATATGATAAGAGTCTGAACAACGAATAAGGTTAAAGAATAAGCTCCATAAGACCTACCTGCAAGTATTTCTGACAAGAATAAGCTTCAGAAGATCTACGGCACCCCAGATAACTATAAGCTCTGTAACTCCTACATGAGATCTGGAAAGTCTGCTATAAGTACAAGAATATATATTAGTTTGCTATATGAATTCATGAAAATTCTGATATATCCTCGCCATCAGATATTTGTTACATCATATATGCATACCGTAAAAGAGTATTAATGCATGTGTATATGTATAAGCCATATGTTTCCCACTAAGCGTAAAGCTTAGCACGGGTTTTAATCCGTGTAAGTACAGAGGAGGACGTCCGCGATCTTTCGCATACTGTTGGGCCAGCACACTTGTAGGGGCTCATCACTGTAGGTTTTGAACTCGGATTATGTAAAAGTAAATGTACAGTTTTTGTATATGAATATGTAAATGAGACTTAGGATTGTATGTATTGACACTGTAAACACCACTACGGTAGTAGTTTTATTTTTGTATCTCTGCATATGATATTTTGATCTCGCTATAAGAGACTCGGGGCCCACCAATGCCCAAAGCAGAAGAGTCCCAAAGATAGCCTCAAGGTCCCTTCATCCGCCTGCTGCTGGGATCGTGGGCGTGACATGTCCTATTTCCAAGCCCACATAATCAATACCAAACGCAGTGTTAATTTACAACCATGCAAACCATGGAACTCTCATTGGGACGTCAGCCCAAGGTACGGAGTCAATAATCTATCTACCAAGCAGAATGGTGAATGACCACAAACATGCACACACACCCATTTCATGCGATGTCCCCGTGCATATGAAATGCAATTATGTCATTTCATACTTATGCCATGTCACACACACACACACACATACATATATATATATATATATATATATATATATATATATATATATATATATATATATGGATGCTATATGGAAAATTTCATTCCTGCATTACACCCATGCATCATTGAAAAATTATATCAATCAACATACAATTTCCAAATAAATCACACAAATCATGTCAACATATTCGTAAACACATACATACTCTCATGTCAATACATTAGGACACACATATTGACATCCAATCAATTACTACCAAGCATGTCATTAAAACCCAAGCAATGAAAACCTCATCCTCAAGACCAATTGTGGCATAGAGATGCCCACAAAAAATTCCACACAACAAGCCATAACAGACCATAGGATAGTTCCTAACTCGTTCGTAAAACTAGCCCCTAACACCCTAAAACTGATACAAACCATTAAACAACCTAAGTTGTAGCAGTCCCAAAAAATGAACCATAACTTAAGCTATAGAGGTCCTATTTAGGTAATTCAAAATCCTAACATCAAGTTATTATATAGAGCTAAAATTTCCTTGAAGGATACTAGTCCAAATTCTCACTTTTTCCCAATCTAAATTCAGTCCCAAAAATCTGGACAGTAGGTTCGACCAAAACAGAGTAGCCTATGACAGTCCCGGAAAACGGACCATAACTTGGGTTATAGAGGTCCAATTTGGGTAATTCAAAAGCCTAACCTTAAGTTCAAAACTTCAGCTACAATTTTCATGCAGGACACTAGTCCAAATTACCTCTTTTTTCTCAACCGAAAATAAGTCCCAAAACCTGGACACAAACGGTTAACAACCTAAGGTGTGACAATTCCGGAAATTAAATGGGCCATAACTTGAGCTATAGAAGTCCAATTTGGGTAATTCAAAAGCCTAACCTCAATTTCACAACTTCAGCTACAATTTTAATGTAGGAAACTAGTCCAAATTACCTCTTTTTCGCAACTGAAAATCAATCTCAAAACCTAGATACAAACAGTTAACAACCTAAGCTGTGACAATTCCAGAAATTAAATTAACCATAAATTGAGCTATAGAGGTCCAATTTGAGTAATTCAAAATCCTAACCTCAATTTCACAACTTCAGATACAATTTTCATTCAGGACACCACTCCAAATTACCTTTTTTTCTCAACCGAAAATCAGTCCAAAAACCTAGATACAAACAGTTAACAGCCTAAGCTGTGACAATTCCAGAAATTAAATGGACCATACCTTGAGCTATAAAGATCCAATTTGGGTAATTCAAAGCCTAAACTCAATTTCACAACTTCAGATACAATTTTCATGCAGGACACTAGTCCAAATTACCTTTTTTTCTCAATCGAAAATCAGTCCCAAAACCCGGATTAATAAACAAGCACACTTAAGCCGTGACAATTCCGTAAATTAAATGGACCGTAACTTGAGCTATAGAAGTCCAATTTGGGTAATTCAAAAGCCTAACCTCAATTTCACAACTTCAGCTACAATTTTCATGCAGGACACTAGTCCAAATTACCTCTTTTTCTCAATCAAAAATCTGTCCCAAATTTAGACACAACAAGCACAACTCTAAGTCGTGATAATTTCGAAATTAAACACCATAAATTCCAGCTGCCAGAGGTCCAATTTGGGTAATTCAAAACCTAACCTCAATTTCACAACTTCATCTACAATTGTCATGAAGGACACTAGTCCAAATTATCTCTTTTTCTAATCGAAAATTAGCCCCAAAAGCTGGACATCATATAGGGTCAAAACATGGCACTATTCTCATAACCCATTATTTTGCCAAACAGCCCCTTAGGGCAAAAAGGGCCAAACATCCCCTTAGGGTATTAAAACTCAACCAAAACAGCCCCTTGAATGGAAAATAAACCAAAGTATGAAGAATCCCTACATCTTGAAGCGAAGAGGAAGCTTTTGAGAGTCTCGGAGTCCCGAAACCCATGATCTCCCGAACTCTTCGCTTGAATCTTTGGCAAAATATTTGTTTCTAGTACCCACGCGTAGCTCTCGTCGCATAGATGGACTTTAGTTCTTGGCCCGATGAAAACCGAGCAACCGGATCCTCGTAGTCCCAAAGAGAAGTTGGAGCCCCTCTTTACTCTCTTCTCCTCTCTCTACTGCTCTTACCCCTCAACAAAAATCGCCTCCCTTCCCCCTCAAACCTGATTTTCTAACATATCCTTTAGTTTTAAAGTCAAGACCCACATCGCGCCACGTCTCCACGCCTTGTCTGGGTCTGTTTCTGCCCTAAAACAATTTATTTTCATCTTGGTTCAAGTTCAATTTATTTTAAATGAAATTAACTTGAGTTATTTTCTAACTCCTGAGATTCTCATAAAAATCTTGTCACTGGGAGTCACTAAACACCCGTTACCCCGAAAATCGTGAAAAAATCCTACTATCTCAGAATTCGACGAAAATTTTCTAGGTAACTAGATTTCGCGAGACGAATCCAATGGTGAAGTCTGTTTCATCATCCAAGATCTAGAAAATTTTCCAGACTTCCTTGAACTTTTTCGGCAATTTTACTGTTTTTGCCATTTTTCAGAAAAATTAAAATTTCCCATGTTTTACAGTTATGATTGTTTGATGGAAATTATATGCATGTAATATAGTTATCCATGATACATGGTCTAATGTATGAGTTAAGTGTCCATGTGACATTCATCACATATGAGGCATGACATTGACATGCAGTGGCGCATCACATTGCATTATGCACGGAGACATTGCATATCATGGGTGTGAGTGCATGGTTGGAAAATCAACACTATGTTTGATGATTGATTGGGTGGGCTTGGTACCGTTGGACGAAGTCCAACAGAGTCACACGGTTGAATAAGATGGTGAAAATTTGTGTCAGGTAATAGCAAGAAGGGCTAGATTCTCCCTTGGGTGAAAGACCCGAACTAGTTCAGACACTCCTACGGTGAAAGTCCAAAAAGTGTTGGAAGGTGTGCAGAGCCTGCGGTGAGACCTTGGAAATTCCCTGCCCACAAAAGACACATGAGTTTTGTATATAAATGATCATTGAGGTGTAACATCCAAAAATCTTTTTGTTTGAAAACAAATGAATTTGTTTTGTAAAATGATCATTGGATGTAATCCATAAATGATGAGTTTTATCACACATTGGCACTGCATTGTGTGGTGGGAGTCGGTAAGGACTCGGTTATGTTGGGAGTCGGTAAAGACTTGGGCAGGGTACATGAGTGAGTCTCATCTCATTTCATGGCATGACATGTAGAATTTCAACCTAGGATTACATATCTTGTTTGGGCTTGTTGGTGTGAATGTAAGGTGAACATTGTGTGATGAGATTCGATAAAGGCTCGGTGTATGATGCATGGATGAGTCTTACCTCATTCCATAGCACAGTTTGGCATCATAGCATAAGGATACGATAACCTAGGGCTTGATGGGATTTGATACCAGCATAGTTTGGCATCAAAGCATAGGTAGACGATTACCTAGGGCTTGTATGTCGGATAACAGCGTCATAGCTTGGTATCCTAAATTGTTAAGTGTAAGCATTGCATTATGCACTTAGGTGGGGAGTAGCCTCTGTAGGAATTTTACTCTACTGGGTGTGGCTCACCCAATACGGGAAAAACATTTCAAGTGCGAGGCAAGCGCCTGTGGTGGACTCTCATCCAGAACCGTGAGTATGAAGAAAGTCGACATGTGGCTTGTGGAAGATTTTTGTAAATTAAATGTTTGGAACAAACTAGTTCAAGCATGTGAATGATGTAATAGAGTTGTAATTAAACTCTTATGAATTATTGTATAATAACCTTGTATGTTAAATCACGGGTCCTTATCACGGGACTCAACGGTGTGGTGTCGGGTTATGCAAAATCCACAAATATTTCCATGGGTAATGGTGGATCAACGAGATCCCTAGGTTTTGGGGCTTCACAACCATAAAAGCTAGATCGGATCACGTAAGGGCGAATGCGAGGATCCATCTGCCACTCTGGCACTTCGACATTTGTTGTCAAACAAGTGAGTACCAAAGCAATCTACAATTTACAAAGAAATCATTAAATCAATTCCTACCCTTACGTTATTGAATAATTGAAAACAATTTTTTATACAAACAAAATTCATACCTGAGTAGTGTCCACAAAATGAGACCTATGCTTGTCTTGTAAAACCAAGACATACCTATCTAAAGGATTTGCCTCATAAGGCCCTCCGAATTCCATATATGTAACATATAGAAATTAATAACTATTAACAAATCAAAAAATACTAGTATATAGATAACAATACAATCAATAAGGCAATGAAACAACAAAAAAACATATAGATAATATCATTAAAAGAGTACCAAAATAATATGATATTTCATTGTGTTAATCAACTCGATTCCTATTTTGACAAGAGCGACGATTGTGACCAGGTTGTTTGCAACCCACATGTAATAGTAGTCTTCCTCTCTCTAACATCTATTTCATTATGCAAACAGGTTTATTTTGAACGTTCACTTGATATGCGTTTCATTTACTCATAACGAGGTCACTCATATTCATTGAAGATGGGATGGAACAAGGTTGCCCATGTATCATAGTATGATTGAGTATTATAGTAGCCTTGAACAAATGATTGAAAATCTACAGAGCGAAACTGACATGTTGCTAGAATATGGCTATATGGAAATCCATATATAAGTGTTTTATCACGTGTGCATTTATGGTCATTTAAGTTGAGGCGATGTGTTCAACCACTCTTTGACTTCACATGAAATCATCCTTAGTTGTGATCGTGAAAAAGAATTTCAAATGATCAAGCCTTAACCACATGTGCCTTAATCTTAGCAATTAGCATCAACAAATGGTGTGTATTGCTCATATGTTGCCAATATGTTAGCATCTTGTTCCGTTCTTGCAACAAGGTAACTATTGAGTCGAAAAAAGGTCAATTGAACCAATGCAGTTACGGGTAAGCTACGAGCTCCTTTAAAAATACTGTTAAAAACCTCTGACATGTTTGTATTAATTATCTCATATCTTTAACCTCCATCATGTGAAAGTGCTCATTTTTCAAGAAGGATTGCCTTCAACCATCTTTGTGCTTCCAAATTAATTCTCAAAACTGTGTCCATGTGCTTATTGAAATTTTCAACTCTGGTTGCTAAAGTTGCTCTATACACCAATTTTTTCAAAATTTTATCTTTGAATCGAGTTATAAAATTGTTGGCAAGATGAAGCATACAAATCCTATAATAGGCATATGATTTAGACCAACTAAGATGAACATCAGTCTTTGATGCCATAATGCTTGAATGTATGTTAGGTATAACACAAAGTCCCCTTCTTTCTCTAATACATGCCAAGAACCATGACCGGCCATCAATATTCTCGCCTTGCTATAGCAAATGTCAGTGGAAACAATTGATTATTTTCATCACACCTCATGGCAATCATTAACGTGCATTCATACTTCCCATACAAATGTGTACCTTTAATACTGAGTACGGGCCGACAATGATTGAATCCTTCAATAGATGCATGAAACACCTAGAAAACATAGTGAAATATCTCAGTGTTTTGCATATTACTGTCAAATGTTTTCCAAGTTACAATACATCTAGGATTTGTCTGCTCTAAGGCCGTGAAAAAATATGGCAGTTATGCATATGACTTATAAAAGTCACCAGATAAGTTAGAAAGTGATTTATGTTTTCCAAGCAATGCCTTCTTGTATAATATTTCATATCCAAATTTCTCCATGATGCTTGCTTGAATAGCAACTACTGACAATGTGAATTGTGCCTTAATCATTGCCTCGATATGAGTAGCAACCAAATTAGAGTCTAATTGTTGATGGTCTCGATTGAAGGAAGGATTAAAACATGTATGTGAACCAATATACTTATTGATTGCAAATAAATATGTATCTTTCACAACCATAACACAAAGCTTCCATGGACATTGACACTCTTCGGCCTTCTTACATCTTAACACTTGCAACTTTTTTCGTAGATGAAATAACAACACACTGTTTGTGTGCTTTAAGAGCGTACAACTTTACAACATCTTGTAAAGTAGCTTTGAAATTAAAAACTTGGTCAACTACAAATTCTTCTCTTGAGTTTCCGGTATTATGGTTCACTCATGGAGTCTAGTCGCTTGAAACAACATTTCAAAATTTTCCACATTTTCAAACCAAGTTGATGGTGCCAAGTGAACTGAACAAGGGATGACTCTTCTGGGTCCTCAGGATCTAGGTTATTTGAAACATCACAACCTGCCACATCTAGAGAGACATATCTCCTTTGCTCATTCTCCATAACTTGGTAAAGAGTTAAGAAAGACGAAACATGTCCATCAGCTTGAACATCTCCATCTCCATCACCTTTTTCATCTTCACAGTCTCCATCATCTCCATATACTTCACATTTATCAATTACAGCAATTTGAGTGCTACTAGGCCTACACCCATAGTCCAATTCCTCAACATTATAATTTCCCCCAAGTAATAAATCTGTGTAGGTACACACTGATTGATTCACTTTTAGCTTAAGATACAATTCAATTTCCTCTATTCCAGCTGTGTTAACCAATTTCAACATTCGGTACACACTATTATCATCCCATATTGGACAAGGTTGAAACCTATTTTCCCTTTTCAAGGGATACATACAATTTATGACTAATTTATACTTTTCTTTGTCACTACCTGGCCATGAGTATATCATAGCTAACAACTGATCAAATGTGGAATCAATCGGTACATCTTGAAGGCATAATAACAGCTTTGTTCCCAACATATTTCACATATGTTTCAGTTCTCATAGTTTTTCCATTATAAAAACTTATAAAAGGAATAATGGAATCTAATATTTTTTACCTACACAAAATAAATCAAACTGATGATACTCCTAACATATCAAATGTTAAGGTACAAATTCTTTTAGGCGAAAGATAACATTATTACCAAATTCCATTCATAAGAAGACACACTAAAGTACACAAGTATGGAAAGAAACCAACAATGCAATTAGATTGACAGTGGTCTTTAGGGCACCAATATTACAACCTACTCATATATGCAACAACCAAATCTAGTTTCCCAGAATCTCATTATTCCCAATTGAATTAAGAAGGAAGGTAGATAGATAGCTAGAAAGCATAAAGAAAAGAAATTGGGGAGTTAGTGACACCACCAACCAGGTCATATTAAAGTATATCCATGTTTTCCACTTCAAATAATAAAGTGTCTTGAATACCAACCAAAGCAAAAGAGAGGACCTTTTATAAAAGATCCATAGTCAAGAAATCATCATGTCTTTCAAAAAAACCTGGATAATGGTCCTGGATTCGGGGATAAGAAAACCCTGATCCTCATACACATGAAACTTTGTTGTACTAACTTTAAAAATTCTATGTCTAAAGGTATTTAATAACATTAATGATGGCCTCACAAGACTCAGTATGAGTTAATATTGTTCCATTTGGACTTCGCCTCCATGAATGGTTAATGGGAGGTCAATCTACATCATAGTTCCTATAGACAGAGAGGTGTTCTTCTTGAGTATGAGACATAGCTATATACTTAATTTCCTCTTTATATCGACACAAGGATTGATAGGATTCTAGTCATAGCTTAAGGTGACGTTTGTTTTGTTTACTTAATGTTAAATATAACTTTTTTTGAACTTAATGCTAAATAGTATTTAATACCATTACGTATTAAGTTATTTATCTTTTAATATTGGGTAATGGGTAGGGATGACAATGGGACAGGTTATTTTGGGTTCCTGTCCCATCCGTCAATAGACAGGTTTAGTTTAGCTTCTGTTGGGTTTTTTAACGGGTTCGAATTTATTTTCCATAGGCTTAGGGATTGGGTTCGGGTATTGTTATTCCCGCATCGATTATATTTTAAAATTTTTATTTTATTAGTTTATTTTATACTTTAATATAAATAATAATAATAATTAGAATTTTTTTAATAAATAATTTATAAAAATTCATAACATTTTTATTTTTTATAAAATATATTAATTTTAATATAATAAAAATTAAAAAACAAATATAAAAAATGTAAACAAAGTGTAAGCAGGCGGTTGAGAATTTTTCCATCCACAATCATACATACTGTTTAATTTTATAAATTGGAAATGTTTGAGAATTGAAAAAAATAAATCGGCCGGGATCGGGATGGGGCTGCCCTGTCCGAACCCCCTGTTGCCATCCCTAGTAGTGAGTATTGCTATCTCTCCTTCTAGTTAGATAATGGTGGAATTTTTCTTGTTTTGGTGGAAAATAACTTTTTATGAATAGAAAAAGCTAAATATTTTCACTTTTTCTTTAAGAATTTTTTTAAAAAATTTCAGGAATATAGTCGTGAAAATTTTAAAAAACAAACACCTGAATGTTGAAAGTTATTTATCTTTCAACAAAAAATCAAAAAACAAACAGTTCCTAAGTTTATTCTTAAAATTAATGGTAGATAAACCAAAGCCAAAGGAAATTAATTTTAGGGGAGGGAGTACTGCTCATGAGTTAATGGATAACACCAGTTTGTTTGGAACAAACTTTGTAAAGCCAAAACATAGGATTACCTAATGAACGAGTTAATTTCTGATGGTGATTTTTTCTATGATACTAAGTGTTTGGAGCTTGTATAGAGTGTTCTTTGGGCCAGGTGTGGGTTGGATCATGAATAACACCCAACTTACCTTGAAAAGATGTCAAACTGAGGGTGTGCTTACCGGCTTTCCGATGCCTAAGTCAGTTTCTTTCTTACGAAAAGGAAAGAATTCAACTGTTAATGGCGTTATGATTGCCTACCTCTTGTTGGTGGGATTGCTCGATATTTATAGTTGATGATCATGATGACTTTCCTTATTAGATGATGATACGACATCCTCCCCATTGGGTAGTGGATATTTTCTTCCTTATCACTAACCGAATATTTAGAGGATAATTAGAGGGTCATAATCGTGGGGGATCCTTCTTCCCTTAATTGATATCGAGTCATGAATATGGAGTGATTTCCTTTCTTACGGCTGTTGGCGGTCGGCCAGTTACCACAAATCACCAGTTGGCCCGCGGGCTTAGTTTGTTTCCCAGGCTCACACCTTGGGAGGCAGGGACTACGTTAGTGTCGGTTCGGTGAGAGGGCTCTTCTACCGGCCCCATGGAGGGATGCCGGCCAGTTCCTTGGGCTGTGTCCTAGGCTTTGTGGGTACGCTTTATTTTACAGGCACCATCGATGGCCTGATAACTTTACCGAAACAGAAGCTTGGGCAAAATTTGAATCGTTTGCTTGGATCGGCGGCCCGAGTTCACGTGGCGACAGAGGGTTTGTTGGTTTAGGCTTGTGCGTAAGTCTGGTGTATTCGCGATGTGATGGCTTATCTCGACTTTCACGCTCGTTTCGGCTGGCGTTTCTAGTGTTTTTTGAAGCGTCCCGCAGTTACTCGAACCGTATTCCCCTTGTTCTTTAATCCTTCTCATCAGTTTTCCTCTTTCCTCGATTTCCCCTTTGTTCTTGAGCCTCTTTCGTGACCTCAGATTTTTGTTTTTCTCGAACTTTCAAGATTATCACATAGGACTGTTCTAGGTGATTTATATCGTTATGTCTCGCTTGGAGTTGTTTCTCGTGTTCCTTTCCCTAGTTTGGTACGTCTTTATTCTTTTTCCCTTGTTTACCTTTACTTGTTCTAGAGTTCGTGGGTCCCCAGTGGTCGTTGTTTATCCCTATTCTTTCCCACTTTTTTTGCCGGAATTTTGCCTTTTTATCATTTGTCCGCCTTCCTTTACACTTGCCCAATCATGCGTACTTCCTCTAAGCCCAGTCGTCCTTCCGATCTAAGCATAGGGGGTAGTTCTGCCGAGGGATCGGACTTAGGGCAGATAGGAGGAGGGTCAGATCGTCTTGCTATTGTTGTCGATCGAGTCCTTTGCGATCCCCCTTCTCCCATAGCGAAGCGGAGTAACATCGATGAATCGGTATCGCGGCTACCTTGCGAGGGGCGGCGTGCGAAATCTGTGGGCCCTAATCGGGTCAAGCCCTCTTTTGGACATAATTTCGCATCTCGCTTTCAGGCCTCCCTTAGGTGTTCGGGTTTGGTGCCCTGACTTTCTCACTTCCTACATCGTTCAAGTGCTGAAGATGGTTTGCTTCTTCAAGGCGGCCTTCGAGAATGGCCTCTGCATCCCTCTGCATCCTTTTGCTCAGCGCGTCTTGCGACATTTTTAATGTCTGTCAGGCCCGACTTTCTCGACTTTTGGGCTTTTTAGTCGAGACGCTGCGGTCATCTTCGGGGACAAAGGTCTCGGGTACCTAGCATTTGCTTTGGCTCTTGGGCTTTCTTTAGTGTGAAGGAGTCGCGGAGAACTTTGTACATCTCGAAGCGGCTCATTCTTAAGTGATCATTTCGGATCTCAGTCTTCCCACAAACACTAGAAGGAGCGATATTTTTTTTTTTTTTTGTGGGGGATTCGTGATGGGAATATAATATGGCTGACGAGAAGATAAACGGTATTAGGCACAGGTACGCTGAGAACCTCTTGTGAGCTTGGTTTGCGTTAGTGGGTTTAGCTTACTAAAGTCATGAGGTGTTTTCTAACTTTGTTGTGCGGTCTTAAAGGCGGCCGTCCAGGCCTCGGCCTCGGATGAAAGGGTGAGCGGAGTTGGCTTGAGTGCCGCCCGCGGGTATACTCCAGGCGGATTAGGTCGGACATTCCGAGACCCTCTCTGGGTGTGTCCCCTTCTCGGGCCCGACAGGCCTACGCCCTTTGTCATCACCGGACTTCTATTAGAGAATTTCCCCATTGTGAGGCTCCGCTCGGGGAAGAGTAACCAAGCCCGAGTTGAGTCAACTGGCAAGAAAAGAGGAGTGTTAAGGCATCCTTCGATCTCTCGAAGCGACCTTACGATTCGGGGTAGATCCCGAGGTTGGAGCATCTTCTCCGCCGTCATTGCTAAAGGGTAGGGATTTGTCGACGAGTTCAGGTGAGGAAGTGGGCGCCTCATCCGTAACCAAGGTGTCTTCTTGTGGAGGTCAAAAAAAATTCCCACCGGGGAGGAAGCGTAGAGCTTCCTCTTGTTATTACGCCACATTTACATTCGAGTTCCGCAGTGCTAGGGCTGGCGTCCTCCTCGGCCGACGCCGGGACGAGGAAGGGGTTGCCAGGCCGGAGAGAGGACTCGTTGCTTGCCAATTCAGAGCTTGCCACCGGGGCCGTATCGTCCATTTCAATTGAGGACGTTCTGGCCTTATTGCTTCAGGGAGCGGCCACCGTATGTCCGGATGCCTTTATTTGCTTGTCCTTTCTTTGATTTCGACTTACCCTTACCCTTGCCTTGTTCCAGTAGGTGGCTACCTATGTGAAGAGCCTGGCGAAGAGGGCTTATCTTTCTAAGGGGTATGCTAGGGCGGCAGAAGCGTATAAAGCTGAGGTCACCTCCTTGACCTCGGAGAGCGACTGCGAGCTCGGGTCGGCACCTTACTGGCCGGGATGCGGTGATGTATCGATCCAACTGAAGCACACCTTGTGAAAAAGTGCGGTGAAGAATAGGAGAGGCTCAGACGGCGGGGTTATAGCTTACGGCTGCGGATGGTCAGATGAAACTGCGAATGCTTGAGGAGGCCAAAAACTGACGAGGCGAGTACTTGGGTTGTCAAGAAATTTCAGACGCGGGAGGACAAGAGAGCGCATAAGCGGTTAGGGACGTTGCGTCTGAAGACCAAGACCTTGAACCGAGGTTTCCAAAAGTCTCTAAGAGTGAAACCTGATGGAAGCGCCTGAGCGACCTTCTTCTCCTTGGAACTTAGATGACACTCCAGTAGCGGGCCTTGGTAGCTCAAAAGGAAGGAATTTGATCGTAATTTGAGAGGATGGCTTGTAATGCACCTTGGGCCTTAGATTGAAACTTCTTTTAAGTATGAGCTTCTAAGGTCTTCCAAGGTTTGCGTTTTGATTTTCCCTTCCTGCTGAGGAAGAGATGGGGGAATCCCGAATCGACGGGAAGATGACTTGGGAGATTGTCATCGACTACCTGGCTCCACTTTTCGGCTGCTTTGGCGACCCACATTGGTCAGTGCATGACCTCAGTCTTAGATACTTAGGCTTTTTCCTGTCATTCTTCTTTACTTTGGTAGCCTGTGGGCCTTGTAATAATGATTTTGACCTTTATTGAAACGTTGATTCGTATATTCATGCTCTCTGAGTCTTTTTCCTTTTTCACCCTTTTTATGGCCTGAATGAGCGAGATTCTATGATTCTTCAGCGCAAGAGCGGGGCCACAGCGGCCCCTTGATGGCAGTTCTTGTCTCGGAAGGCCGGGTCTCATGGTTCTTTGAGACGGGCTATATGGCTTCTTAGGAGCGGCGCATGGGCTCTTTGCAAGTGACTCACAGGGCTTGTGAAGAATTAGAGCTCCGTGTCTCGCTGGGCCCGAGGCGCATGGTTCCCTCGGGTGCGAGCTCAGGTGTCTCACGTGGACCCGGTACGCCTGGTTCTCAGAAGTCGGAAAAGCCGTGTCCCTTGTGGACTGAGCTACATGGTTTCTTCGAAGTCGGAGCTCCCCGTGTCTCCTTTGGACTTAGCTGCATGGTTCCTTCGAAGTATGAGCTCCCTATCCCCTGTGGACTGAGCTACATGGTTTCTTCGAAGTCTGAGCTCCGTGTCCCCTATGGACTAAGCTACATGGCTCTTTAATATCCGAGCTCCGGGGCTCCCGAACTTAGCTACGTGGCTCTTTAATATCCGAGATCCAGGGCTCTCGAACTTAGCTACGTGGTTCTTTAATATCCGAGCTCTGGGGCTCCTGAGTTGAGCTACGTGGCTCTTTCATCTTCCTTCCCTTGGGAAAGCGAGCGCGATTTTAATGCAGGTCTATGGAGAATCGGAACAGTCTGCATGGCTTCCCCAAGCGTCTAGGCTTCTTTATAAATAACCACCTTCCTTCGATGGTGTGTGTTATACTTCTCTCCCAACTTCCTTCCTCTCTCCGACAGTGTCGGAATTCATACATGATGAAGCTTCAGGGTTTGATCGCCACTGCTTGAAGTCTGTTTGGTGGTCATAGGCTGACGTTTGGTTTCGTCGTTCTACCATTTGTTAGGGTTGCATTGTTCCCTAGTCCCGGTAGTTGTGGGAGTTGCATTGTTCCCTAGCCTTGCCATTTAATGAATTTTGGTCAGGGGTCACGCTTGAAAGGGGTGGCGTGCTTTGAATGCTTCAAGGCCCATTCCTTCTGCTATACCTCTCCTCCCCTCTTTTCTCCTTCTCCTTATTTTCCTTTTTCTCTTTCTTATGGTTTTCGCCTTGACTGGGTGTTTGCCGATTGTAATTTTCTGAGATGTAGAGAACGGCTTTGTTGATTGTAATTTTCTAAAATAACTGTAATAAAAGTACAGTCTTTTGGAAACGCGTGTACTTGTCTGATGTTTTTTTTTTTTTTTTTTTGTGTATCCTCCCCAAGCCCTTCTGAGTCTCGTAGGTTTCTGACTAACCAAGCCTCTTGGCTCTTTCTTTATAATTTACGAAAGTTGGTAGACTGAAAATAGGCAAAAATTGTTATTTGAGCATAAGTAAAACTGTTGCGTTTTATTAATAGGTACAATTGGAGGTTTATGGGTAAAACCGCTTGAGGTGCTCGACATTCTAGGAGTGTTGCAGGGTCTTTCCCTCATCTATTTGGAGCTCATAGTTGCTAGGACAGATTACCCGTGATACGATATAGGGTCCTTCCCAATTGGGTCCCAGTTTCCCATGAGTAGGGTCCTTCCTTGCTAGTAGGAGTTTCTTAAGTACTAGGTCGCCGGGCTTGAAACTATTAGGCTTGAGCTTCCGATCATAGTACCTTGTTGTTTTTCATTGGTAGTCCTCGGCGAGTTTCAGAGCTTGCTCACACTTCTCTTCAAAGAGATCGAGGTTCAGGCGGAGAGTCTCCTCGTTGCGTTCGGCATTCGCGAACTTGACCCTTGGTGACTCGAGCCTAACCTCAACAGGGGCTACTGCCTCGGTGCCAAATGCCAAGGCGAACAAAGTTTCTCGAGTTGTAGACTTGCGTGTAGTTCTGTATGCCCATAGTACCTCTGGGAGGTATTCCACCCATTTTCCCTTATGGTCTTCCAACTTAGTCTTCAATGCTGCCTTGAGAGTCCTTATAGTGACTTATGCTTGTCCGTTAGATTGCGGATGAGTTGGGGACGAATAGTAATTCTTGATTCTGAGCTCGGTGCAGAAGTTTTTGAATTTCTGGTTGTCGAACTGTTTTCCATTATTTGATATCAGTGCTTTTGGGATCCCGAACCTACAGATTATGGACTACCAAACGAAGTTAAATACTTTTTGCTCGGTGATTGTCACCAATGGCTCGGCCTTAGCCCATTTAGTGAAGTAGTCCACTCCTATAATAGCGAATTTGCATTGACCCCTTCAATGGGCGAGGGCAGAGTATATCTAATCCCCCCCTTCTTGAGAAAAGGCCGGGGGCTTATGATTAGAATTGATGGCTCGGTTGGGAGATGGGAGATCTTGGCGTGCTTGGCGGTGCGCACTTCGACTAGTTTTTTGTGGTGTCTTTGAGGCATCATGGGCGATAATACCCTTGCTGGGGTTTTCACCTTGAGGCAGAACTCAGATATGAATTTTCCACGGACACCTTCGTGCACCTCTCTAAGTACGTAGTTGGCATCTTCCTTTCCTACGCATTTGAGGAGGGGCGCGAAAAAACCTCATTTATAAAGGGTCCCCTACAAAAGACTGAATCTGGCTAACCTTGCTCTTAGTTTAGATGCTTCCTTCAGATCGCTTGGTAATATCCCGTTCAATAGATAGTCGAATGGGGATCCATCCATTTCGGTCTTGGTCATTACTGGAGGACCTCGTCGTTGTTGACATACTTGAAGGTTCCATGAGGTGCTTTCGACGGAACAAATGCATCGGAATCTTTCTGCTGACGCCGTTGCTGGCTTAATTTAGGCGTCACTTCGAAAGTGGTCTCGATCCTTAGGATGTGTCGACTTGTTGTCACAATTTTTTGAGCAACTCGCATACCTTCTTGAGATAACAGATCATCTTTTTGCCTTTCGCTTCGCAGTCATCTTCTATATGTTTTACCACCAACTGTCGTTGCATACCTCTAATTGATCAGCCTCCATGGAGTGGACGAGGTTTAGTCTAGCAATGACAGCTTCATATTCGGCTCCGTTGTTGGAGGTTTGGAATCCGAATCTGAGTGCATATTCCACGTCGATCCCATCCGAGGAGGTCAGGATCAAGCCTGCTCCACTTCCATGGGCATTAGCGGCCCCATCTATCGACAACCTCCAGATGAGGAGGTCGAATGCTAGGCCCAGGCGGTTTTGAGGCGAGAACCTGAGAGTGGTGCGTGATGAAATCTACCAAAATTTGCCCTTTGATCGTTGTTCTTAGCTTGTACCTAAAATTTGCCCTTCTAAAGGTTTTTGGTTTGTGCAATATTTTCTTCATCGGGTGTTCTGTTGGAATTTCTATAGTGTGGGTTTGGAAGTACGGTCGAAGTCTTCTGGCGGTGGTCACCAATGCTAGAACGAGCTTTTCCATCTTCGGGTACCTTTCCTCTACTCCTCTTAGAGCTCGGTTGCGTGTGGAGCCGGGTACGCTGCGTTACGTCGTTCTCGCGACCCGGGCAGCACTTGTCACCCCATTCGATCAGACCGAGATAGAATCTGAGGCAAGGTCAGGGCGCTAGACTATATCACCCCAGGACTCATTGACCTATTCTTTCTCGGCGAACTTTGTACTTTGTGGTTATCTGGAAACAATTTATGTAATAACAAAAATCATTTACATTTAAAAAAAGAACTACCACCGGAGTGGTGTCCCTCCAAATCTATACACATATATTGAGTCCCATTTACTTATACAAACACTTATACTTATACATGTCTGTCTGAGAACATCGGAGATTCTGAACGATGCGGTGAGCTTTATCTCTGTTGGCCCTTCTCTGCTGATGTGGAATGTCATGTTCTCTATCCTTGTCTTCTGCTTCTTTACCTACCGCAGTTGAACACGTGCTAAGCTTTCTTATTAGTGGGAACATAAGCATGGACAACCACCAATGGTGACTGTCACAAGCTTATACATATGCATTTCATATATCTATACAATTTCATATAACTTTTGATTTGTCATCATCTTTACATTCCTATGGCATGTCACATGTTCTTGTCTTTGAAATATCTCCTATCTATATTTTTACTATATTCCTGTGTTTTGTCATCTTTTACTTATCTCTATCGTTCTTAGCACTTATGCATTTCTATCATGTGTTCATAGCATGTTCCATCTATTCATTAGGTATGTCTATCATATATTCATAGCATATATTTCTTGATACAGTATATCATTTGATCTATTATCTTTCTAATGGTTCATATTACATATCCTATTCTGTGCATGTCATATTCTTATACATATATTACTTTCATGGTTATATACTATATACCATTTGTTATGTTCTATTTTCATGTACTATTATCATGTACTATTTTCATGTATTGTATTACCATATTAACTTTTCAGATCATTTTACATTTTTATATATCACGTCGGATCGTATAATCTCATGTTACAGAACTTATCATCACATAGCAATGCTATGCTTCTCATATCATATCATATATTTTCACATTACTTTCTCTTTCATGCTTGTAAATACCAAAGAAGTGGATATAGGAAACTTATAAGGGCCCGAAGATACTGTTATCATTGTACGAGACAATGATCATCACAGGCAAAGTATTTGTGGGCGAGCTTTCGGGGCCACCGTGATCTAAACGGGATCTATGTCGTCGACCCGAGCGGGCCTCGATATCGAACGAGCAGACGAGAACATATCTTTGCGGACTTATTTTTCCTATTGGCATGCCAATCTATCCCTCTACTTGGTCGGACACGAACAATCCGTTTTATTACATTTTACGCCACATATCTCATAAGCATGAATAACTATTGTTATCATGATTGCTTATGCAATATATACTATCATTACTTTAAATCTGTATTCGTTCTCATATCTGTAGCTTCATATTACGGTTCTCATATTTCTCTATAATACATATATTTCTATATTTTTATCATGCATGCATTTACTCATTCTTATATTCATATATGCTTATCATTCATGTACATGTACTCATTCCTGGTAACATCTTATATCTTGTTAACTTATATCTTCATGTACTTTATTTGACTATCATATTTTTATGACATATACCTATACATTTCTATACTTGTACGTTTTACTTGTGTTTTATCATACTGTCCTATCTCCCATAGAAGCGCAGAACATAGACTTCTTCTTTAATACCCTTAGGTACCCCTCATGTCCAAACTATTTACCTTTTTATCTTTTCTTATTCAGATACACACATATAATCATTCGCTTGCTTGAACCGAAGATAAAGAATGAATGAGACTCAATACAATATATGCAGGAAGGTCTGATGCAGTGCGGAGCAGAGGGCCGTGCCTTGCGTAATAGAAGTGTCGAGAAACACTAGTTATGTATACGTAGAATCTTGGAAGCCTTCAGTTATGTATGCGTGCGCCGCGAATTAGAAGCGTCGTAGCACTAGCAGGAGTGTCAAAGCATTAATCATATATGTCTTGTCATTCAATATAGGTCTTGAGCGATCCTAGCCACGAATTATACGTGTTCCTGCAGACCTATCATTTTATTCTTTTTCTTCTATATTCCTCTACATATCAAATCGTCTATTAACTAATTCTTGTTCATATCTATCTCTTTTCTTATCGTATTCCTAATTGACTTTGCAAGCTGATTAGTCCACTTAGTGCAAACAATCATATTTTCATATTGGATGCGAATGCCATTTAATAGCATATGGTTAGATTCTAGACTCAATGAGCTTTCCACTTAGAGTCTAGAACACTCGAACGAGTTCGGACTGTGAGGTTATGACCTTACGAAGTTGGAGGTCACATGTAGTCCCCAACAAGTCGGTGGCGACCTGGCCGAGCTCGGTGCGACACACCTCGATCCCGATACTTACTATCCTCCTCGGGCATATGAATGGATTTTTGACTCAATGGGCTTTCCATGAGTCGAGAACACCGAAAGCGGAGTTCGGACGAAGAAGTTATGACCTTCCGAAGTTGGAGGTCATACGTAGTCAAATCCTGAACTGGCTGAGCTGACTTGACCTGACCGAGATTGGTCTAACTCCTTGGTCTGACATATGCTATGCTCCACAGGAATATGAATGGATTCTTGACTCAATGGGCTTTCCATAGAGTCCAAGAACACCCAAAACGGAGTTCGGACGAAGAAGCGGCGACCTTCCTCGTTGAGGTCCCACGTGAGTCAACCTCGCACGAGTCGACCGACTCCTCTACGTGATGAGGTCCGCCGACCTCTACTGTGACGAGGTCCTACCGACCTCTACCGGATGAGGTCCGCCGGGACCCCATCGGATGAGGTCCGCCGACCTCTACGTGACGAGGTCCTATTTGACCTCACCGACGAGGTCCGCCGACCCCACGACCTTCTACAGGATGAGGTCCTACTGACTCTCACAAGACGAGGTCCGACTCTACAAAGACGAGGTCTGCTGACCTCTACAGGATCACCTTGGTAAAAGGACCATAACTTGGTCTATAGAGGTTCGAACTGAGAAATTCAAAAGCCTAACATCAAGTTCATTAATGTGGCTACAATTTACTGTGTGTATCAACTCACCACAAATTCCTTTATTTAAACCCAAAACTCGCTCTAAGGTCCCGGCCACAGATATGATCAAAAATAGGGAAATTTCCTTGGTTCAAAATGCAACTAAACCCTTCCCAAAACACATATATAGGAGCCTTAGAGCTCTTCTCAACTCAATCCTAACAAGAAATGAGTTTGGGAGTTTCCAAACCCAAACCATACACAAAAGAAAGGGTTCCAACCCATGTATCTAAACTTTCTAAACCAAAACTAGACTTCCATACACACACACATAATTTCCATACAAATATTCATAGTTCCATACTAAAATTTCATAGTTCCTTACTCAAATTTCATAGTTCCTTACACCCATACTCAAATTCCATACTCAAATTTAGTAGTTCCATACCTGTGATCTTCTTTTTCCTTTCCTTCTTTCTTCTTTTCTTTTCTCTTCTTCTTCTTCTTCTTCCTTTCTCTTCTTTTCTCTCTTATCCGTTTTTTCTCTCACTTTCTCCAAGACCAAAATGAGATATTTATTTTGATCTTACCTTTATTTGATCTTATCCCCTTTTTATTTCACTTTCCAAGGAGGAAACTTCCTCCCTCTTTCCTTCAAGCCATTTGTCTCTTCCACAATTTTCTTCCTTATTTCATTTTAATATCTTTATTTTATTACTCTTTGGTCCTCAAATTCTCTATTACTCTTGATTTAACTTATGCATATTCCTACTTTGGCATATGAACTTATTAAATTATGACCATCCCGACTCCAAGAATTATTAATTTACTCCTCTAATTGTCAGATAATTCCAAGTTCTTCCTTATTTTATTTTATCTTTATTTTATTTCGGATAAATATACTTTTAATTTTATTAAACCCTAAACATGTCCTAAAACTGCTAGGGTATATTTCGGGGTGTTATAGTACTAGTCGAGAAATCGGAAACGGTAAAGTAAAGCATGAGGAGTTCTCCTGGAGGGACTTAATTGTAATAGGGGGAGCTCATGGTTTTCGGGCCTATGAACGCCCCTCCTCACAAGGCATCCCATTGGAAAGGTCTTTTTCAAAATTTGTTAAGGGCCGACACTTGTCACTTGATCTCGGACACAGTTTGACTTAGCATGCCTATTCTCCGGTCGCGCTAAACTTTATGTTCGAGGGCGGTCGCATGTAGAGCACGACTCTTATTTTGTCTAGATTTGCCTCTATTACGAGATTGTTGACTATGAAACCCAAGAACTTCCCCCCCGCAGACTCGAAAGCATACTTAGCCAGGGTTTAACTTCATCTTCAGGTCCTTCAGACTGAACGCCTGCCAGATGGTCGACGTGGAGCCGCCGACCGACTTCATCAGCATGTCATCTATATACACCTCCATGGATGCCAATCATTGGCGGAACATCTTGTTTGCTAGCCTCTCGATAAGTGGCTCTCTACATTTTTCAACCAAAAGGCATCACCGATAGTAATACGCCCCCCGTCCGGGGCCACGGCTGAGGTCTTCCTCCTCGGGTCGCTGGGGTCCATCCCGACCGTTGTAGTACGAAAAAGCCATCTCGTTGAAGTTTCACGGTCGCACGGCGCGGCGTCACCAAATATGAGGTTCGATCCAGGCAGGAAAATCGGTTTTCGTGCGTGCTCGTTGACATCAAGAATCAATGCAAGAGTCGCCATTTGCCACTACATTTGCCTTTTGACGAGAACTACGCATACCTACCGAGGTAATCTACTGATAGCCGGCTCGAGGTGAGTTTCACACCTCTTCTTTGATCGCCTTTCATTTCCTCGCGAACTTCTTTCTCGCTTGACAAGCTTCCAAAGCGAGGGTCGGCATTTAGCTTGTAGGTGATGACTGCTAGGTTAATTCCTCCTATGTCCTCTTGCTTCCGCGAATACTCCCACATTTTGTTTTTAAGAAGTGGATGAGAAGGTCTCGACGCCTTCGCCTAGCTTCTGATTCGATGTAGGCATGTGTTCTCGCTAGTCGTCAGTTATACCGTTCCAAATTCTTCAGGGGCGTTGGCTCTGTGTCCAGCTTGCCTTCATATCGTTATCCCGCAGACGCCGTCCACGCTTGCTTCACTGACGCCAAGTAGTACTCTCGGCTATCCGTCTCGAGCATCTCCCACCCCATTCTCAGAGGACCCTCCTGATCGCACCATACGATAGGCTGGAGGATGACCCTATGGCATCGAGGGAAGGCTTGCCCGTAAGACATACAGTATCGATGGGGCCTCTACGATGAGAAATTTTGTCGCCATGGCTCAGTACGGGGGTCTCCCAGAGTGAGCACCGCTTGTACCGATCCGGGGCAAGACTTCTCCGAGAATCCCTATGGGCATTTACTAGTTCCAACTTCTCTCTTCCAATGCCTATTTTGTCAAATGCCGACGTGAAGATGATGTCGTCTAGCTGCTTGTCGATTAGGACCCCGTGGACTGCTTCTTTATCGTCAGCCAACACCCTTACCGTGGTCATCATGGGGGTGTTGGCAAATTCTCTAGGTCGGGCCAGCCCTGTAAGGCTTAATATGGTGGTATCCAATCGAGGAGCTTGGACACGGCCTGCACCTCTAGTGTCTCCCTTAATTTGAAGCTGTGTAGTTGGGCCTTCCTAGCTGAACTTGACTCCCCATCGCCGGCGAACCCCCCGGAAATCACATTGATTTCTTCCAGAGGTTGCTGATGCTGAGTAGGGGCCGGCTGACGAGGTGGTAGAGGAGGTGCTCGGTTCCGATCTTCAGGAGCCATGTAACGATTAAGATGTCCACGTCGAATCAGGAATTCGATTTCTTTTTTCAATTGAAAACAGTCATATGTCCGATGCCCGTGATCTTTATGGAAGTCGCAATACCTGGTCATGTCTCTTTTGGTTGGGTCTGTCTTCATTTGAGATGGTCATCTTAAAAACTTCTCATGTTGTACCTCGTACAGGACTTAAGATACCGAGGCCATCAAAGGGGGTGAATCGGCCGAGGTGTGGGTACCATGCTACAAACAGTTAGGTGGACCCAAGTCGCCCCCTCGACATTACCTCTTCTCTTGGAGATCGACCCCGTCCTCCCCGCTTCTCCGTGGGGATCTCGTCTCATTCCTTCGGGCCTCTAGGGCTTCAGTCTTGCTTTTTCTCATCCTTGCTTTTCTCCTTTCGTGCGGAAGAGCTTCCCCTCTTAGACATAAGGGCCTCCTCGCCGTTGATGTACTTTTAGACTTTGGCGAGCACCTCGGCCATGCTTGCTTGAGGGTTCTTCGAGATGGAGAACATTAGGTCTTTGGATTGTATGCCTAACCCTACTATAAAGGCGGTGATGGCGGATTTTTCATTCGGGATGTCCACCCTTAGTGACTCCGAGTTGAACCTCTGGACGTAAGACCTTAGGTTTTCTTGAGGGCCTTGGCTTTACTTGGCCGCAGGGTGGTATCTCGCTTCTAAGACGCTCCGCTCATGAAGTGACACGTGCAACGAGAGTTCTTGAAGGACAAGATCGAGGCCGGGCGAGAAATTTGAACCACGCCAAGGCCGAGCCTTTAAGAGTGATGGCAAAGGCTTTGCATCTCACGGGGTCTTGGTATCCATGTAGCTCCATCTAGTTCTTGTAGGTGTTGAGGTGGTCTACGAGGTCCTTCATTCCATTGAAAGCTTCAATCTGCGACATTCTGAACTTTGTTGGGAGAAAGAAGTGTAACACCTCGGCCATAAACGGGGATTCCGTTTGTTGTACTAAAGTGTCCATAGAGACTGGGGCTCGAACTTTTACCGCCTCTTTCATGTGGCTGAGCTCTTGTTGGATATCCTGGAACCGCTGCTCCCAAGATCGTTCCTCTTTTCCCCTCT
Source organism: Tetrastigma voinierianum (assembly GCA_016808115.1). Lineage (NCBI taxonomy): Eukaryota > Viridiplantae > Streptophyta > Magnoliopsida > Vitales > Vitaceae > Tetrastigma > Tetrastigma voinierianum. The sequence continues at coordinate 389,302 of JAEQBH010000819.1, forward strand.
GATGAGGGGTCGACTCTTCAACTCCATCGTCCTTGTCAAGTGTTCCTTCATTTTGACCTTCTGGTGTGGGGGTAATGCTGGGGATTCATGCCCCGTCCGATCATTTTCTCCTCCCCCCGCCATCGCCCCGGGGCGCGGCGTGCGTCGCTCCCCGTGGGTATGATACGCGGGCTCCATGGGCCTGTTGTTCATCCTGTGGTCGTTGCACTTGTCTGGTGAGTTTCGCCAACTCCCTCAGTAGGCGCTGATTGATGAGACGGAGGGCCTCCATCTCGCTAAGCGCCAGCTGCGGGAGAGCCCGAACGCCTTTCCGCTGCTTGTCAACATCGCCTTATTGGTCTTGGCGCCCGGGTCGGGCGTGACTCCCCGCTTATGTTTCGAGTCGATAACATCAACTACTAAGAAATCACTTATTTGTAGAGGAATAGTCGTTCTGGCCGTATGGCACCAAACTCCGATGGCTTTTCTATCGATACCGGGCCGGATCCCGTATGTTACTAGACTAACTGCTACCGATCGCCGAATAACCCGCAACCCGCACCGAAAAGATGATTCTATGGAGAGGCGCTCGCCGGCCGATGCCTAAGCCGCTTCTTTCTTACAAAAAGGAAAGAATTCAACCTGCACCGCCATAATACGACGTCTACCTCGGTCAGCGGGATCGTCGATATTTATAGTGGATGATCACAATGACTTTCCTTATTGGATGATGATACGACATCCTTCCCATTGGGTAGGGGATATTTTCTTCCTTATCGCTAACCGAATATTTAGAGGATAATTAGAGGGCCGTAATCGTGGGGGATCCTTCTTCCCTTAATTGATATCGGGTCACAAATATAGTGATTTTTCTACGGTCAACTGGGCGCCAACGGATTACCCTCGTTACCGCCTGCCCCACCGCTTATTTTCGACCTCGGGCTCACACCTCGGGGAATCCGGGATATCATTATGGGCCGTAGTTCCCTACGAGACTTTCCTCGTCGTACCATGGAGGATGCCACCTTCATTTCAAGGCCCGTTCCCAGGTCGTGGGTCGCTTATTTTAGGCACCATCGGGCTTAATTGAAGATATAGTCAAATAAATGTACCAAAACTAAACCTTAACCGGCTAAGTCAAGAAATCTGTTCATAATCCAAGTCTTCTCTTTTCCCACTAGTTTTTTTTTATTTTTTGTAAAAATAAACTAATTAACCTTATCCATTTATGAGAAACACAAGAAATTCAAGATTCCCCATAAATGGGTTGAATGCTCATTTGGGAGGAAAAGCAAATAGGTTCTACTAACCGCAAAAGACCCAATGATCAAAGGAGAAGTAGGTTACCTCTTATGCAGGAAACTGCACTGATCATAATAGGATAACTAGTCGAAGCAAGCGTAAAAATCACCCAAAAAACCCCTAAACTCTTAGTCATTGGAAGAGGAGAGGAGGAGAAAAAAAATAGAGGAGAAGAGAGCCCGCCCCTAACTTAAAAACGTTAATACTATAGTCACCGACTATGGCAATAGTTTTAATGATAAAGCCATAGTCAATAATCATGACATTCAAATTTTTTTTAAGTTATGCCGTAGGCACTAACCACAATATTGAAAATTTGATTTGTATGCCAACGTGTTACATACATAATAGTTTGGACATTATTAATTTTTTTTTAAAATTAAACTTTTTTGGGACAAAACTCCGGAATATGCACATAGTTGAGTTTTGTACGGAAATGGTTCGTTTAAGAAAAAAAAAAGAAGATAAAATTAGTTTGGGTAGCAAACTATTGACTAAACTGATGCGCGATGCCAACAACTCGAACGACGACAATTTATTTCCGCGCGCTCGCAACCGAACGACGTTTTTAAATAAATTATCACACTTACGTTAACCACGACATTCAAATAAGCGACAAATGCCGCCGCTTGTCAATTGCGCGATTCAATTAAGCGACTTCAACGCCGCCGCGGTCAATCGCGATAATCGCAATCAAGAAATCGCCTTTCATGCGACGACACTCCATCACGCTCTAGGTAGGAAATCACTCTTCCGCATCAAGAAATTTTATGAAATATGTAAAAATACCTAATCTTTTCTTGCTTACTTGATAGCAACTAAAAACAAACACCAAATGCTTCAAAAATTACTATTACTCAAACATAACTAAAAGCCCAGCTTATATTAGATCATCTAACATACAACAAACCAAATGTGTTCTTCCCTCAAAAGGAGAATCAAACTTAAAATTCTATTTTCTTTCATCCTCCGTCCACGCACACCTCCACTTCTCAAATAACACTCCCACAAATAACAATTCCAACACCAGGAGGATCAGTAGACAATTGGAGTAAAGTTGTATTGCGATCAAATGAATGCTGATCGTCTTTGGTACTCAGCGGAACCTCGAGGAAATTGAACGATGAATTTTGGGCGAATTTATATTGAAAATTGTTATAATACTTAGAATTTAAAGTGCATTAGTGCGTAGTTAGCAGCAGCGACATTTTGAAACCAGCTTCGTCGAATCTGCGGTGATAACGATGGCGTTTGAAATCAAACGAATTGAATCGCGGGTTGCCGTCGACCAGAATAAAATCTTTTAAAAACCGTCGTTTAATTTGTTACTTAAACTAATTTTATCTTTTTTTTTTTTTGGAAACGAACCATTTCCCTACAAAACTCAACATAGTGTGGATGTTTCGGTTAAATGGGCCGCACCGTTCCATTCGAGTAACCGGCGGCTCGTGCACAGTCCATTAACCACTTTAGAGAAAATTGGGTTCTGGATTTAGACCAAGTGGATTGCAGTGAAGACAGAAGAAGAAAGGAGAAGAGAGAGAGAGAAGAGAAAGTTTTAAAAAAAAAAAAAAAAAAAAAAAAAAAAAAAAAAAAAAAAAAAAAAAAAAAAAAAAAAAAAAAAAAAAAAAAAAAAAAAAAAAAAAAAAAAAAAAAAAAAAAAAAAAAAAAAAAAAAAAAAAAAAAAAAAAAAAAAAAAAAAAAAAAAAAAAAAGGTTTTGAAAAGAGTCTCTCTGTTTCCTCTCCAAGCCGCTTCTCTCACAAACAACTCAAGCATCCCTCAATGGCTCTGCAACAGCAGTTTCACCACCGACCTGTCCGTTGTGAACGAATCCGTTTCATCTCTCTACAACCTTACTACCGCCCCCTCCGAATACGATGAACCGCCGCAACATCAAGAGACGCTCAAGCCTTCTCGTTCCTACGAATTGCTGCAATCCTCAGAATCCGATGATGGAGGTCGCGACTCCAAGAGGGAGGAGAAGAAGCGGAAGAAACGGAAGAGGAGGAGATACAGTGAAGAAGAAGCTTCCGCCGCCAACGATTATGCCTCGAGGAAGTCTGGCGTTCGGGCTTGGGTCACTCGGGATTTGAAGCCTTCTGCCAAGGATTATTACTTCGATTCTAGAGGTGATCGTGATAATTTGGCCTTTGGTAGTCTCTACAGGTATTCTTTTCGGTTTTTATAAGTTAAATTTCTTAAAAAAATTGGGAAATTTCGTGAAAGAACAAACATGAATTTGGAGGAAAGAAAGGGAGGGAAAAAACTGAAATTTTGGTTCCCGAGCACCGTAGTTCCGAGATTTGTTTGGTTCTCACGTGATGATTAGCCTCATACTCATCATTTTAATTTCTCCTTTATTATTATATCTTCTACCAGAACGTGGATTAGAGGAAGAAAGGAGATTTTGAATGTCCACTTTTTCATTTTAAAATATTAAAAAGCTCAGCTTAACTGAGGCAATGATTCTTTTGTTCATGTGGACCTCAGGCAATGGAAAATCTTATATTTATAAATTTAATTTGTTCTTTACTGCCATTTGGACGCCGAGAAAATAAGAAAAGTTTCTAGCGGAGTCGGACTCTACTGAATCTGAGATTAAAGGAAAGAAAATATAACGAAAATTTGAGCGTATAATTTTCTTATGTTGTTTGGTTTATGGAAAAACGATCAACTCACATAAAGTGCTTGAAGTATTTGAATTAAGTTTCATTGACAGACACTTCTTTGTTTTCTAGGCCTCAAAATAATGGAAACTGTTTAAATTCATATGTTCTTGCTCTGTTGGAACTTGGAAAGAAGTAGGAAAAAATGAAATGAAAATACTGAAAATAGCTATCAAAGGAATATGTGCTTACCTAACTTTTATCACTCCATTATGATAACTCTTCAAAGTCCGGTTTTTTTTCTGGGAAGGAATTCTGTTCTCCTTCCCTATCCTTTTTCCTTAATGTCTGTTAGTTTATTTATTTATATTTAGTTATTTAGTTTTTATTTTTATTTTTTTGATATATAAAGATAATGTCTCTTAGTTTATGAGCTATTGGGCAACGAATAGAACTCTGAATTTTCAACTGACATGCCTGTGTACCTTGGCCAAGCCAACTAATTAATCGATGAGATTAAATGAGTTATTCTGTATTGATTCGTTTTCTTACCCTTTGTTTTGTCTCCTAGAATGGAGATTATTCGGAATCTATAATTGGGTCACTGTACTGCAGAATGGATGTTGCAAGGTATAAGCTTGGCAATTCTGCAAAACTCTTTCGACCTGGTTTTCAAGCTTTGTACCGGTGGAATAAAATGGGTTCAATCTTGGACAGAGACAGTGATTTTGATGCATTGGACAGCAAACTTAAAACCAGTGGGCGGTATTGGTCTGCAAAGCACTCTGCTTTGGAGCGCCATAAGAACCTCAAGCGGATTCGAATTGTTGCACACGAAAAGTCCAAGATAGTGATTCCTGGTGACTTTATTCCTATATCAGACAGTCAAACATCTCCTGAAGTTGTTATTGATGGATCATCTCTAGGAACTTCAACAAGTGAAGAATCATGGGAAGATGAGATATTGCGCAAAACACGTGAGTTCAACAAGATGTCAAGGGAGCATCCACATGATGAAAAAATTTGGTTGTCTTTTGCAGACTTTCAAGATAGGGTTGCAAGTATGCAACCACAAAAAGGTGCTCGTTTGCAGACTCTAGAGAAGAAAATTAGTATACTGGAGAAGGCAACTGAGCTTAATCCAGAAAATGAAGAATTGATGCTTTGTCTTATGAAGACTTATCAGAGCAGAGACAGCACTGATGTCTTTATAGGTAGATGGGAAAAGATACTCTTGCAACATTCTGGGAGTCACATGTTGTGGAAAGAGTTTCTGCATGTTGTTCAAGGGGAATTCTCCAGATTCAAGGTTTCTGACACGAGAAAAATTTATGCACATGCAATCCAGGCTCTCTCTGCTGCATGCAGCAAGCAGTATAGGCAGGTTCTCAATTTAATATATTCAAAATTTTCTTTTAAGGTTTTGTTGCCTACTGAAATCATTTTTGATCAATTAAATGGAATTGGTTATCATCTAAAGAAAAAGTTGGTGGTAGTGTGATGACATTGTGGCATATTGTAAAAAGGGAGCTCGAAATATATTTGGTAAAGGTATTGAAATGACAAGTCTGATAGATCATTAACATGCTAAAAAAAAGAAGTTGAGATGACTGAGCTCAAATACGTTTCCTATATAATAAGCAACCTATTAAGGAAAACTTTTCCTATATAATAAGCAACCTGTTAAGGAAAATGAGTGTAGTTGGGTGGTGGTGTTGCAATAGAAACATGTCATTCAAGATACTGAATAAATAATAATGCATCTCTGAGAAGTTAGAGGTAAAATAAGTCGAGGACAAGCTGATTGGTATCTTCTAAGATAGTTCAGCTTCAATCATGAGGTCTTCGTTTGGTTTTGAGGTAAGTTGTAAGATTGAGAATTTATCGATTATAATTAAAAATGATAGTTTACACGTCTTGTATGGTTGAAAGATGATAGCGGGGATTTTGTAGGCTATTTAATGTGTGTGTGTGTATTATATATATGTTTACATATGTTCCTTTATCTATTTGTAAAAGTAGTTATTAAGAAAGAAAGCTAAATAAAAAAGGAAAGATGAGAACTCTTTTAGGGAAAAAATGAAAATAAAAGTACAAGGCCTAAGCCAAGAAAAACATAAGCAAGAAAAAACCACAAGAAACCACAAAGGGGTAACTGCAATCAAATGTGATACCTCGATGATTGAAAATCCCCACAAAATCTCATAGAAAGATGAATCACTATGAGTTGATAAATTCTCTCTGTTAATTTGATGTGGCTCTAAGGGAGGAGGCATTAATACGAGTTCTAGTTTTAGCTGAATTAGTCTTTTTACTTTCGTATAATGAGAATCGAATATGACATCTGCGCAAACATCAGCAGGCACGCACCGGATAAATTAGATGATAAACTTTGCAGCTCTTTACAAGTGCATACCAAAATTCTTTATCAAAATTGGACTTGATTAGTAATATATGTTAGATGCAGGGGCGGGTTGTTGAGGAGCATTATCTATTTATCATATGGTTATTTAGTTATATGTTTATAATCTTATTTTATTTATGGATTAAGTTATTAGATAGATTGGAAGTTATTAGATAGATAGAAGTTATTAGATAGATAGAAGTTATTAGATAGATAGAAGTTGTTGTTTTTATTGGTTATATATATATATATATATATATATAATCTAGCACTCTATGATTCTCTTATAAATATAAGGAGTTTCCAGCAAACTAAAGTTATAGTGGACTGGATTTTTTCTTCACTGACATGACTTACAACTGGTATTAGGGTGGGTTTATAAGAAGTGAGTTAAAAGAAATTAGGGTTTAGGAATATGGTAGTGGGGTTAAGTACCATGGTTTGGATTAGAGGCAAAAGGAAAATTGAAAAAGTAGCTCTTATTCTTCTAATTTCATAGGCTTTTGGGGTTCTGGCTGGGGGGATTGTAGTTTTCATCATTTTTGAATGGTGAAATCTGGCAAGAAGTCTTTGGTTGACTCTGTGATATAGAAGTCTTTTGTTGTTTATCTTGTGAGAACAACTCTTATCAGTCTTTAATTACAAAAACATATGTAAAGATTATAGCAGCAAGAGAAAGAATGTACGAACTCAGGAAATTGAAGTATGGATAATCCCAAAACAAAAATTAGAGGTGAGGTTTAGGAACTAAAAAATTGCAGTGGCGGATGACAATGGGACTTTGTCTTAAATCCTTAAAATGCTGTAAATAAGTTTTCCATACACCTTTATAGTAGTTTCTAAAAGTTGTGACCTTCATGGCTTTGGAGAATGTCTTAATTTCTTTATAGTTTCATTCTCCTCATTGTTTCTCATTTATCATTCATTTAATAGAAAATCTGACGATCATGATAATTTTGGTTATTTTTCTCAAGTTCATTTAGCATGATTTTAGGGTTCACTCAGATTATAGACAATCTAGACTAACTATGTTGATCTTTTCTGTGGTGTCTCATACAGGCTCACCAACCTGCTAAAACTCCTGCCTCGGATTCTGCTGTCATTGAGCTAGAACTTGGTTTGGTAGACATATTTCTGAGCCTTTGCAGCTTGGAATTAAGCAGGCTGGCTATCTAGGAGTTCTTCTACTCTATTCAGGCTGGATGAGTATAGTTTGTTGTCCTTGTCTATACTATTTTCGAACTTGAAGTAAACAAAGATTATTTGAAGCATTTTGGAATAGTGATAGGGCAAAGTTGGGAAGAAAGGGGCCCTGGTTCGGGGTCACATGGTTTGGAAGGAAGGGGGACAACAGGTTATCAGGAGGAATGCAGGAGGGGCGGCAGGGCGCGGGTGGACAGGTTGGTCAGAACCATTGTATAAGCAAAAGGAAATATATCTGGAAAAAGCTGATATAGATCTTGAAAATGTGGCCGAAAATGATTTGGCCGTGGAGGATGCTGAAGAGATATTAGAGTCCAAAGACAAAGAGCAGGAAGAAGACACGGAAGCTTTGATGAAAATGCTGGGCATTGATATCAATGCTGAAGCCAACGATGAGGTTAAAGACTCTTCTATGTGGACCCGTTGGTCAGAAGAAGAGTCATCAAGGGACAACAGACAGTGGATGCCTATCCATGCCAAATCTGGTTCCACCTCCTTTCTGCTTCCTCCTTTTTTTAGGTCTAATATTATTAGTTGTAAATGGTTGTTGTGAACTTTTGTTTTGATTGCTGATAATATCGTAATCAGCTGCATGAGGCTGCAATTAAGCTATATTTGTGCTAAGTATCTTCCATCTTCCCCATAAATGAATCATAACCCATACTGAATTTAACTCTGTAACAGTTGGGCCTTCTCATATGGATGAATCACCAGATAGGGAAGTGGACGAACAACCTCTGAGAGTTATATTGTTTGAAGATGTTAGTGAATACTTATTCTCTTTAAGCTCAGGAGAGGCTCGAATATCTCTTCTATTGCACTTTGTCGATTTCTTTGGTGGAGAGATGCTGAATGAGTAGATTCCTCATCTACACATTATTTCCCAGTATCTCATTTTGGCACATTCCTTCACTTGATCGAATTCATATCTATGCTTTGTGAAATGGAGATTGTATGTCATGTGTGAGCCAACTTTAATATATTACCAGGTATGGAGGACATAGTAGGAGAGACTGAGTTAATATCTGCTCTGGATAACTTCATATATTTCAGAAAAACTGCTAGAACAACCAATGATCCATAGCTATTGGATTTAGAACATGGTTGGTTTGAAGTCAGAAGATCCGTGGATGGATGATTGGTACTATTGTAGGGGTAATGAAGGGTGAATTGGAGTTGGACAGGTTGCACATCAGGGAGAGGGGCGGCTCTGCTTCGGCTTTTATTTCTACTAGTTTTCAAGTTTACATTTAAATGATTCGTGTAAACGTGAACAATTAGAGGCAACCACTTTATGGGACTTCTTCGTAACTAAATTTAAAAACCTTGTTTTTGTTAGTATTTAGTATGAATTGTTATTTGATCTATCAAAGAATCTTTGTAGCTTGGTGGGTGTTAACTGAAGTTTGAAATGTTAGCATTTTGGAAGACCTGAGTGTTTAAAGGAATGTCTTTGGTGTAAAACCAAATCATATTGAATAGATTTTTTTATGATTTTATGAATTTTGACAGAACTATTCGGACTCCTATAATATTAGAGGTTTCTTTATAACATCATGCATTCTGGGGTTATTTTCTACTATTTTCTTTATATGAAAGAGTTCTAGTGTTCATATTGTTAGATTCGTATGGAATGGAATCAGATCGAAAGCTATGTCTTAATACCAAATGGATTTGATAAATCTATTTATTTGTGAAAGCTGAAGTTTGTTTCCATTTCTACCGATGAAAAATGGATCTGTGAAAAGGTTCAGGATCATGACCAGGTTTGGTTTGCATCGAAGTAGATCCTTTGGTTCTCATTTACAGGGTAGAAAAGCGGGGGCATCGAAAGAGAGTAGAATTAATTTTTTTATGGATCATGGAAGAAGGGTTAGTGCATTGTTAAAGGGTGTTGAAGTGTGACAGTAAAGAAAAGGATTCTTATCGCCAGTGGATGAAGGACAGGGTTTCAAGATGGGTGTGGGTTAAGATAAGGCTGGAAGATTCTTAGGTGCATGGAAGGATGGAGGAAGAAACATAGCATTTCTTTCTTGAAGGAAAGATATGTCGATGGATGGTCGGTCTAGCGGTTAAAGGGTGGGTAAAGTGCGGAAAAAAAGGAGAAAAATTATTAAAGTTTTCTTGTGCCAGAAATTGTTCATTTGGGCTTTGCTCAACATTTATTGAGTGTAAAAATATCAAGGAGAAGAGATAGCCTCATCTTTAACAAGGTGGATCTAGGAGAGATTATCTCAGAGCTCAGTGGGTTCTTTGAAAAATTACTTAGTGGGAAGATGGGAAGAAAGTTTGGATAGACTTCTGCATCAAATTGGGGGAGGAGGTGAATCGTGAGCAAAAGCGGTGTGGAAATTTGAAAGGAGATTATGAGTTCTTTAAATAATGGTTGCTGATTTTTAGGTTTGAGGGGTCTTGAGAGATGAACTTTAAGTTGGAAGGAATTAGTGAGCAGTTTGGGAGGAAGGGCATTTTGTATGGAAGGATGATTGAGATTAAGATGCGTGAAGGAAAAATTAGTGAACAAGGTGTGGTAAGAATGTGGATTTGTTGCCATCATGGGCCGGTGGCACGTCTTAAGATCAGTGGGATAAGGTGTGAGATACAGGTAGATGAAGAAAACAGACTTGGATGAGGAGGTGTATTATAGAGTTTTGGCTAGTGGAAGGAAGGGAGATGCGAATGGGTAAGTATGCGCAAGGATGGTGAGAGTTATAGACGAGTTTGGTGGAAGCTGCCAGTGGGTGGCCCAGGTTTTGTCGAAAAGGAGGCGAGACGGAATGCAAAGCCCGGGAGGAAGGCGGTGGGTTCATGATTCCCGAGGGCGTGTTGGGAAAGAAGCTCAGACCATGATGATGGCCCGTAAGGTTAGGTGGTGACGGTGGGAGTGGCCTTGAGTCTTGTCGACATTGCAAGGAAAGAAAATGGGATCTGGATCAAAGTTAGTGGCGATCTTGGGCGAGGATTACTATGATAGAGCGGATTGTAGAATAATCCATTTGTTTAGACTAGATCGTTATTAACCCATCAGCGTTCTTGAAACTTAAAGATGGCATGTTTCCAAAATCGAGGCCCATAGCACATGTCTGAACATGGGGTTTGAAGGACGGTTAAGTTCGATGCTCTTCGACTCTGGTGAGGATTGCTAATAGAAAGGAGAAAAGGAGGCGTTGCAATACCAGGCAGGCGGTTGGGTTGAGTATGATAAAGATCATTACCACAGCCTTCTCTTTCACATTCAGACCGACTCACTCCTTAGAGTTTTGATCAGGTTTGGCGGAGGATGTGAGGTGTGAGCAGAGTGGTGGGTGTGACGACAAGTAGCTGAAGGCTCAGCGAAGATAGTGATAGTGATTCAAATGAAATGACTGACTCCTGGGGGAGCGGGTGGGTTGGAGAAGTAGCACTTACTTAGGCAGGTGGGAAGGGATTTATGCGGCGGTTTTACGGTTCACTGGATTCTCGACGAAGGTTTGAGACTCACAGGTGTTGTCGGGAATCGGTTCGAGCAAGAAGGAAGGGGCTGGGTCCACGTTTGATAGGGTTGAAGAAACTAGAGTGGAGATGATGGATAGTGGAGGAAGAGAATGGAGCTCCCTGGAGGAGGAAATTGGGCATCTCATAGTGGTGTTAATGAAGCTCAGAGATGCAATCATGGAGCGTTGGGAGGCTGCTGATGATGAAGAAAAGTGGCAAACAATTCATTCAGGCTGGGCGATGTTATTATTATTGGGAGACTAAGAAAATTGGGGATCTCTCTGAACTGGATGATCGAGGAGGTTTGGGGTGGAAGATTTTGGAGTGGGTGATAATGCTGGAAGGATGTCGAGGCATTCTTCATTGCAGGATATTCAGACAATCAATTACTAGAAAAGGAGGAAGGCGGTCTCCCGTTATTTATCTTATAAAATTAAGTCCTGGAAGTTTCATTTGGGTTTTTCATCGATCTCTGGTCAGTTTAGTGTATAGGAGGAAGGAGGATCTTTTTGGGATGTATTGATTTATTGGGTTATAGAGCCCTTGAGGTGTAGGTGGGAGTTTTAATGCAAGGATCACAGAAGGAAAGGAGAAGATGGCTTTTACTCATTCAATGGCGACCCAGTTAGAGTTGTTGGACAGAGGCGATAACATACTGGGAGGCTCTTTACTTGGAAGGGAGCTGAACAATGGTGGATGAGCTAGGATTGAGCCAGTTATTGATGAGGAGTGGACATGAGTTGGTGGATGAATCAGTGTCGCCTGAACCAATTCGATCGCTCTGAATTTTGTGGAAGGGCACATGGCTAAATAATTTTCTACTTTAGATTGAGAATATGTGAAACCCAAAGTTGGAAAGTTCAGGCTTAATGGGGATGACGCAGGAAAACTTGGTTGAGGACTGTGTTGTGTCTTGTGGAAGATAAAGCAGTGAAGCTCAAAGCGTGGAACAAGGGGGTCTTTGGTAATGTGTTTGAACAAAAATTCTGCGTGAAAGGTTGGCTCTTTAGGATGATATGGAAAGAGACACCTGCAATCGATGGAAAGCGGCGAGATAGGATGGATGCATGGAGTTTTGGGAGGTGGGCGATCTTGGAAGGAAATTTCTTGGAGTGAGAGTCGAGAGGAAATCATGGATTGGGTGGCAGGGCTGGTTTTTCATGAAGGATGGCAGCGTTCTACAGAAAAGAATAATGTCAGACAGGATCTGGATGTTGATGATCAATGGTTGGCCCTTTTGAATGAAATAAATTAGATTTGAAGGCTTTTGGACTCTTGCAGGAATTTTGAGGATGGAGGGCTGAATGTTGAAGGCTAATTCTCGGAATGACATGGAGCTTTAAGTCCTAGAGTTACTTCACAGGAGGATGAGGTTCACGTTAGCTTTGGGTGGGCTTTGGATGAGTTCAGAGCCTCCCGAGCCGGGACAGTTTCTGGTGACTTTTGAGGTTGAATTTGTGGCGTAGGATATCAGCGAGTTTTGTTGGACCTGTGACATGGGACTTTGTGAAGTCGAACTCAGCCTTGGACGTTGAAGAAAAGAGTGAGGGGTTGAGGACTGAGAAGGATTCGGACCTATCAAACAACTGGAAGCATTGATAAATTGATTCTGAAGAATAAGCTAGTGGTTGGTGAAGTGAATAAATTGGTGGTGACTGAGTGTTAAACTTTGTGGAGGAAGTTCTGTTCATAGCGTTTGCTGACGAGGAGTCATCGGTTAGTATTTGAAGAAAGAAGAAAAAGAGATTACTATATACATTTGGACATCGAAACTTAAAGCAGGATGATGGAGACTCACAGGTAGTGCCCAGTAAAATAGGCTTTAAAAATGGTTGGGATTGGATTAAGTGTTGTTTCATATCTTTTGGATTATCTGCTCGACCAGTGGTGGAAGGGTTTTGCCCCAGGGTGAAGGGGCTGAAATGAGAGATCCTCTCATTTGTTTGCTTTTAGGATGAAGCTTTATCTTTGAGTTGATTGAGGGAGCGGTGAGGAGGACTTTATTGCAGGTTACAAGTTTAAGGGAGGATGGCTGGAGAGGCAGGGATCACTGCCCCTCTTGTTCAGTTGACCTCTTGTTTTACGTGTGGACAGGAGAGGGACAGTGGACTGCAGTTGGATTTGGCAGTTTAGGCTTCTTATGCAGGTTGAAATTAGTTTGGATAAAAGCTCCTTGATACTATCGGTAGGGTTGAAGCAGAAAAGTTTGCTGGATAGGTTGGGTTACTAAAATTGGTTGTATACGTATTTAGTGCAGGAGTACAGTTGGGAGTACAAGCGAAAGCATCTGGTGTGTGGACAGGGTAGAGGAAGACTTGGAAAAGATTGGGTAGCTGGAAGAGGCAATGCATTTCAGGGTGGAAGACTTTACTTTGATTTAGAGTTGCACATCGACCCTACACCTATATCATGTCAGCATTTATTGCCTAGAAGATTAAGATGATTGAAAAATTCAGGGCTTTATGGGAGGTGGCAACCTTGAAAGGAAGATCCATTTGGAGTGATGCAGGATATTGTTTACTTTCAGTAAAGTGAAAGGATGGTTTCAGGCATTCATAGTCTTTCAGACTTAATGAGGCCTTATTAAAGGGAGAGGTGGGGTGGAGATTGTACTATGGAGGAAAATGGACTGGAGGAATCATGTGGCTAAAGTATGGTATGGAGGAGGGAGATGGTTCTACAATGCCAGAGAGAAGGTTGTTGGGGAATTCGGTCTTTGGAGGGATATTAGCGAGAGAAGTGGTGAGATAAAATGCAAACCCATTCATTTGAAGTAGAAATGGGCAGCAAGAGTCGATTTTGGGAGGATGTAGAGGTGTGGTGGAGCCTCTCTTTGTTCCTGCTCCTTCCCATGAGGTGGCTGGCTTCACGGGGATATGGTGGGTTTAATGAAGTCATTTGGGACGGGAGGAGGTGGAACTGGGTCGGGGAACACTTTGGTTAGAATTAGAAGAGGCATAGAGATTTATGTGTATTATTAGTACCAAAAGCTTAAGCCTTCAGAGTTAGTGGATTTGGTGGGTGGGCGAAGGATGGACACTGTTGATCTAGTCTAGTTATGACTTATTTGAGGGCGGGAGGCAGCATCATTTTTGTTGAATGATTTGGGATCTGCATTCTTCATAAGGTGGGGTTTTGTGTGGGGAGGTGTGGTGGGAAGATTTTGAGCCTGATCAAACCTTACGCGTGGCTTCTCTCTTGCAGCGGTGTCCTTTATGTGGGTGACGGAAGAGATTTGGGCTCTTTATTCTTTGTGTGTGGATTGGGACTTTGTGGATGCTGACTTTCCAGTCAGAAGGCTTTAAGATAGGTTTGTCTATCTGGTCAAGAGTTGCTAATGGGTTTGGGTTGGCTCCCTCTCGAGAAAAAGACAAAGTTGTGTGGGTAAATATTTTAGTTTCTGCCAGAAGCGTTTGGATTGGGAGATTCAAAGAGATGGACTTTTAAAAGACATACGATTCGTTTGGACTAGGTTGAAGTCCTTTTTTATAAGGTCTTTTGGTGAGTGAAACCTTCTTGGTTTCAGTCTTAGATCTTTCGGCACTCTAAGTGTTAGGGTTCCTATGTAAAAACGTGGGTGAAGCATTTTTGTTTTTTGTTTCTTGCATCTTTGTTTAGGCGCTTTGTGTACTTCTAGTGTGCTCTTTGGGGTGCCGGTTTGCGGCTCTCCTTGTCAGCTATATAGTTTTCTTTACTATCAAAAAAAAAAAACTTATTTGTGAGAGATGTGGTAACAACTAATTTTGCTTTATGGCGGGACATTTATTTTTTATTAGATAAATATTAAGGTATTTTGAAGGTTGAGACATTTTAGGTTTTTTACACATGTAGTTTGGTTATCACATGCTATATTATGTTTAGAAGACCAACCGATGGAAGGAATTGACCAGTTCAAACTATAATTGATACTCTTTGGATGATAGGGAAGCAGTTAGGATCTTATTATAAGAGTTTGAGGTGACCAATTGTATGAGTTTAATGCTCCGGTTTGGAAAAATAGTTCGTTTTCCCAATGGTCCTTAGTGATATTCTATTTTTAATAGTCTTTATTAGTCTTTATCTGATCGATAAAGTTGTTGGTTCGGAAGTGGGTCAAGGATATTTAGTTTCTAGTTTGTCATTCACGATAAATAGTAGTTCAAAAGTTGTGAGTCCCACAAACATATGTATATGTAACCATATATGTATGTATATATATATATATATATGGTTGTCAGTCTTGAAGAATCTAATGTGGAATGAATGAATAGTTTGAAGAATTTCAACAAATAAGTGTCTTTGTGATGCAAAGATCTATGTTGTGAAGTCTAGGGTTTCTAGGAATTGATTCACAAGTTTATTCAATCTTTTGTGACCTGTGAGAGGCCAGCAGGGTGTGACTGGGATTTTAGGAGTGATTCTAGAGTTATTTCAATCTCTTTGTGTGATACAAAGAGCCCCTTAGTGTAAACCTAGAGTTCTGGGTGATTCAGAGTTGTTCAATCACACTCTTGCATTTTCTTTTTGGTGTTTGCATGGGGGTGGTATCGAGAACAAGGAATTCTATCATGGCTACGATCCAAAGGTTTAGAGCGAGCACTTCGGATTGCACATGGATGTGAATGGAGTTCAATTGAATATGTGCTTTTCTTGATCAAAAAAAAAAAAAAAGATTGATGGGACCTTTATGGAGATTTCATGCCTTTAACCGCTAGGGTTGGTTTCCTAAGCGGGGAGGAGTTGATGGAGGGTGAGGCTCCAAAGCCCCAGACTATGTTGAAACTCTTTGGATGATAAGGGGCATAGTTGAGATTTTATATAAAGGGTTGGTGACAATTTTCATAAGTTAGTATATGTTCCAATGGTTTTTATTATCAATGATCTCATTGAGATGTTCTCTATTTTGAATAGTCTTTATTAGTCTTTATGTAGTCATTTAGAAGTTTATTTAGTTCAGTCAGATCAAAGTTATTTAGTTCAGTTTACATCTTCACTAAATGGTAGTTTCAAAATGGTGTGAGTCTTTAGAGCACCTATATATGGTTGTTACTGTTCAGTCTTTGAAGGATGACAGATGGTTGGATAGATGATTGAAGAATTTCAAACAAATAAAAGTGTCTTTGTGCGATGCAAGATCCTTGTAGTGTGAACTGGTTTCTGGGGTGATTTTAGAGTTATTTCAATCTCTGTATTTTGTAGTTCTGAGCATGTAGTGTGTATTCTGGGTTTCCCAAGGTGATTAAGTAAGGTTGGCACAAATATACTCGTTCTTAGGCATTTTCTTTTGGTCTTTTGCATCATTGTTAAATAATAAGCTCTCACAAAAGCGAAGCTTGTAGGATTTAGTTAATCTCAACATGGATTATCGTACCTTTAACACCCTCAACTAAGTGCGACCCCATACTCATACGTAGAGTCAAATAAACCAAAATAGAGTTCTCCGCTGAACTTTCAAATCAACAAATAGATTAAGTACCAGGGATTCAGGCTGAGCCTGGGACCTCTTTGCCAGGCTTGAGCTTACAGACCATGTTGAAGACCCCAGCTCTCTAGAAGCTCAAACTGTGGTTTGGGTTTATGGATATATGCCGCAACAGTCACCAACTGGGGTTTTGGATATTAGGGCTCAGAATGCATGGGAGAGAAAAAGAACGTAGAGGGTAGGACGTTTGTCACTCTCTTGTAATTCCCTGTCATCATGGTGAAAATCTTCGGTAGCTGCAACTTGCAAGTGGATGTAGTTTCCACATTGAGGGTGACCACAACACATCTTGTTTGTTTTTATGCTTTATTTCTGCATTTGTATATTGTTGCTCTTGGAAAATAGGATTAGCACCAATCAGCACTAGTGGAGAGTAAGTATAGAGGGTGTTTAAAAAGCAAAAAATGATGCAACCAACATTCACGATCACATTCTATCTCCTTAGTATACAACCATTTAATGAAATCTAGCAAGGGTGGAAAACCAACTTGAAAACCATCTTGAAAAGGCCCTTGAGACCATTTGTATATGGTAGAGGGTTGCACCCCTTCAAAGGATTTTTGATTGTCCTCCTGCCAAAATTTCCAGAATTAACAAAGAGGAGCCAACATGGTAACAAGTCTTTGACCAAAGAAGGGTAAAGCAAGCGATGCTGAATAAAGAGAACAAAAGTGAAGTTGCCCCATAGCTTTCCTATCTTGGAGAGAGATGGTGTGCTGATTCTTCTACAATTTTTTTTTTTTCTTGTTTGGTGAAGGAAGACTATGAAACAGGTATATTTACATAAATGATTATTGAAACCACAGCCATCTTCATAACTAATATTGCAGCATCTTTGGGAAAGTTTGTTGCACCAGGTACTGCTGGGTCTATTATTACCATTTTTGCTAGGCGATCTGCAATCTGTTGTTACTATAGGCATGTCACTGAAAACTAGAAGACTGCTTAAAACGCTTACTGAAAACTGTTTCTTTTGATCTAATCCAGTGTTAGAATCCCTTACTTTTTTTTATTGATGTTAGGATCCTTCTAGTATAGATCTTCAATTTCAAGAAGAGCCTCCACTTGAACAAAATCTAACCTATTGGGAGGGTTGTTCATCTTAACATCCGGCTATGAATGGGATGAAGAAGAACAATGTGTGCATGTGTCTTATGGATAGTATAGCAAGTCTTACTGTCATCAACTGTGAATTATGTCTTTAAATGTATGGATGGTGTGTGAGAAGGCAATGCAAGGATTACGAGGAGAAGGTGTAGAACAGAAAAGAGGTGTTAGGATATTCATTTTATACCTCTTCTTAGGCTATTGTATACTCCCATTTTAAAGGTCACTCAATTCTATTCTCAGCTTAGATTTGAAACTCTTGACTTGTATTTGAGAGGGTGACCATATGGGTCTTCTTGTAGGTTCTAGGTTTTGTCTTTGTTTAGGTGCCTGTAAGGAATTGATATCTTTTAATTGATCAGGTTTGTACTTAGTGAGAAGGATTTCTCATCCTTTCACTTTTCAATATTAATACATGTTTTGTTTCTGATCAAAATGTTGTGCATATCATGTGTGCAATAGACAGAAGTAACTGTTGTGTGCTTGCTTTCCTGCTTTTGTTTAACTTGTTCCTATCATTGAATGAATGGGATCATTCTTCTTATACAGGATGTGCACAAATAATTCAAGTTGGACTGATAAATCCCGCAGGTCTGGAGAGGCAGGCATAGTTTAATCTCAGAAAGGTGAGAAGGGTTGAGTGTTTTAACTATTTCTCAAAGCAGCTTGGAGTTCAGTTTGGAAGTTCTGGGCATTTGCATGAGATTTCTAGGAGGACTGATGATGAGTTGTGCAGTAACTGTCTTGCTTTGTTTAACTGGCTTTTCCAGCGTGATAGACTCTTGGAGGCTGCTCTTTATTTGCTGAAGATCTGTTTCTTACAAGAGATAGATCATTTAGCTGTTCAGATTACCTAAATACAGGGTTTAGCAAAGGGCCTCTTAAAAAGTGATCGACAGGTATTATTATATTTTACCCATTATGAGGACATAGCCACACACTTCGATTGCTCAGTGATATTGGAACATTGTCAAAGTTGTTGCAGCTGACGAGACTATCATGGATGGTGGTCTAATTTGAATTGCCAGATTCATTGTTTTTAACTGATCTTTCCTAACCATTAAGGTTCTTTTAACGTCTCTTTCCTTTTAAATGGTAATGCTATATGTCATTTTATGTCTAATAACATCCTTTGCAGTTTCAAGTGCTGTTTCTTTGTCTCTCTTATTTTATCTTTCTAACTAAAATATTGGAATATTGATTCTGAAGATTTCTAAGGCTGTTTTGGCTGCATGTTTGTATTAGTAATTAACCAGAAGGAAGAAATAATGAGTCCATCAAAAATTCTTACAAACTCTTAACTGGTTCATTTAAAGCTGCTATTTTGGGTTGTCATTAAGAAAGAAAGTTTTTAGTCTTTTAGGCAATAAAAGCTTCTAATTTAGAAACAAATCACTACCAAGGTTATCATATATGTCTTGTAATGAGATGTTAGTTCTTGTTCTGGAAAGGAGGTTTTGTGGCAGATTTTTGGGACTGTTCTGGAGAGTTGGGGGGTGGGTGGAACTCGAGGTTCTTGAGATTCTTCAATGACTGGGAACTTGAACACGTGTATAATTTCTTTGCCTCAACCCCAAAGAAGAGATTATACTTGGTATGTAAATTCTCCAAGAAGGGCATTTTCACAGTCAAGTCCTTGTATGGTAGCCTGATGGGAGTTCGGGTGGGGTAGTTTCCTAAGAAATTGATTTGGAATTCTAGCATCACTACAAAAGTTGCTTGGCCGGGAAGCTTGGTGGAAAGGATCTTGTGTGGACCGGAAATCTTGCTAGTAGATGTACTGTGTGGGCGGAGGAGAACCGATCATTTCTTGCTTCTTGCATGGGATCTGGGGTGGGCTGTATTTGTTTATTATTTTGAGTATCATGTGGTATCTCGTTCTGTTGGGAGACTTTGTTAGGTGGGTCCACTAAGAATATAGAAGAAAATTTGGACGATATCACCTTTGTGCATTTTTTGGACAATTTGGAGAGAGAGGTATAGGGATATTTTGAGGGATGTGCCTCGGCCAAGGGATGGATTTACTTTGTTTGTCTCTTTGGTCTTTAGAGCTGAAACCTGACTAGAATATTCATGCTACGGGCTAATTGATTTTTGGTTTGTTTAGAGGTTGGTATATTTCTTTTCCCCACTTTCTTTTAGCTTAGTTTTTGGAGTCTTGTATCACTTGTATGCTTTTGGGTTCTTCTTTTGTTTAAATATCTCATTTTTAAACTATAACAGATGGTAGATCTTGTTTGTAGGCGACATTTAAGATATCAAATTCGGCTAGCCAGAAACATTGTGGTTCTGCTTGTATTCAGTCTTTTGTCCATGTTTTGTGCATAAAGATTGAACGTTACATAACAGTTTGATTGATGTTCCCTCACGTGGTTTCTTATGGTCTTTTAAGCGTTGTTGATTTCATTAGTTCAGAAGGTGCTTGTTTCTTTGATAAGAGTAAGTGTATTAAGAAAAGACGTTAAAATCACGGCTTGAAAGAATCGAGAGAAGGCCGATACCTCTATATTGCACTGAGAAGCCAGGCTATACGAAAGTTGGCTATGGCACACCGCGATCAATGGTTGCACTGAGTCAAGGACTATCCATTATTGACAACTTGAATTTTGTGACTACAAAGAAGCAACAAGAAGGTTTTTCTATTTTGTATAGACAACCTTCATCTGAAAGCTAAAGCTAACCCATTTATAGCTTCACAGCATCGAAAACAAACCTGATGGTCTGGAACACCTGCATCCTCTTATCAGCAAAAAACAACTGACTCAAGGAAATTGTCAGCTTCAGCGACTTTTGAGGATACTCGCAGATGATCTTCAAACTGAGAATAATATCACGACCAGTGCCAGATCTTTGCGAGTGGAAGAGAGGATGATTCAGGAACTCCTTGTAGCAGGATTGGTATCCGTTGGCAGGGTGTTCACTCTGCTGTGTTCGATCAAGGTCAAGATATTGTCACCCAGTTGCTTCTAAGTGAAAGACTCTTGGAGTGCATGACACCTCACGATGAGCCCAGTCAAAAGGCATTTTATTGACCTAATTGAGAAAACCTTGTCTTTGTTAATTTCAGTATACCTGTCCTCAATCTTTTAGCTCTAACATACAGCTTAACTTCAACAACCTGTCTCTCACATCTATCAAATATTTGAAAGTCTGAGTGGATGAAGAGGTTTCCAGCACCTTTCCTTTCTCAGGCAAATCTTAATCACTCACCGTACCTCCTTTGTTTAATCACTTAAACAGAGCAAGGAGGAAAGAAACAGCGCAGTGTATCTCTTGCATATTGACCTTAAGCCCATTTCCAATCACATAGGAAAGTCTACCACTAACAAGAAGCTGCCACTTTCTAATTGCCTTCTACTCCCAAACATGCTTCTCTCTTCCTCAGGAACACCATCACCTTTAACACCCCATACCCATCTTGTTTGCCATTCTAAATACTTTTCTGATAAAGCTCCTTCTCCATGAGAGGTGCCTTGAGGCTCTAAGTTCTTCTTTTGAGCCCCGTTCCTCGTATCCCGACTGTTTAATGTACCATAGTAGTACTTATCCAGTTTTGCCTCTCTGGCGAAAATTTATGCCAGATTTGGTTGGTCTCAACTCCACGATCTTGAAGGTGAAAGCGGAAAAAATGATTCTCATAAGATGGAATTGCGCAGTTGCAGCCCTCCCACCTTTAAATCACGATTGTCTCTTCCATAGCCAACCTCCTTCTAAACCACTCCTCCACGCCGTCAAGCTCCCAGTTGGCTCGACTCTAATAAACTTAAATTCGATTCTATATAATAACACATATACATTGGGATGTCACCTCACTAATTAGTTATATTCTCGATGTTTCAAATGCAGCAAAAGCCTCTTCGAAATCTGAATCTGGGTATCATCGATTGAACTAACTGGTGGACCTATCATCTCTCTTCTCACGCTGACATTAGTTCTGCATATCATTCGTGACCTGAGATGGGTTTAATCAAGCGCCCTTGAGCTATGGCATTAGGGGATAGTGGATCTTGACAAGAACTGGTAGTGGATCACCACAATCGTTGAATCCATCTTCCACCTGGACACCATTTCACCCAGCTGGGCATGAAAGGATGGATCAGCATGGTGTGGGCCTTTATAGATCAAATTACAAATCTGACTCTTATGTATCATAGCTGTTGTTGATAACCTCTTAATATAGAATTTGTCATGTTGTCTCTATCAAACATTGGGCCACTAGAATCCCATAAATTAGAACCAATTTGATTCTATTTCACCTCTTTTTGCTATCCTTATTACACCCCCTACCAGCTGTTTGTGCAAATCCTTCTGGTCACCAACCACTCCTTTTTGTAATCAGCACTAAGAACAATGCAGTTGGACTTCGATGGGCCTCCTTGCTCATGGAATTCTTGAAAGTCTTTTTTGACTAATTAACAATGTGTAAAATCTCCAAAGACTTTGAGGGAAGCCAGAACTCGGAGGTATCTGAGAGAGGGTCCCTTTCAAACTGAATGAAACAAAGACACAGCCTAATTACAGCTGGAATTAAAGTGGGTAGATCCTATAGGCTTTACCTAGTGGCCATGTAGATATTGTCAAGACCAATATTTACAAGGATTAAGGCTTTCATCCTTTGAGTTGGGGACTTCTATTATCAAAGCCGTGTTGTTTCTTTCCATAGTAGTCAGTCTTAACAAATAATCTCATAACAAAGAATCTCATCTTGAAAGAATCTCATTACATCCTCCTTAACAAAGTTCCAAGAAAACTGCCTAAAGGCCATTGGGAATCTATTTGGGCCTAGCGCCTTATCCCCAATAGGCTAGAAAGGACCTTGAGAACTTCCTCCTTAGTGAAAGGCCTCTGCAATGCTCTAGCCTCCTTATGATCAATACTCTTAAAACTGAGAGCATTAGGACTTAGTTGCTAGTTCCCATTGGCTGCCAATAGATACTCAGAGGCTCTCCACACTCCCTCTCTAATGTCTTGCTCCTCGGTTAGCCACCATTGACCCTGATCCTGGTCATTTAATTCCTCCTCTGTGTGCATTAGCCATTCTATTGAAAAACCTCGTATTTTTCTCCCCTTCCCTCAATTTCTGTAGTCGATGACTATCCTCTAACAGGGCCCTCTTTTTGTAATTCCCCCTCTGTTTCCTCCCTTATCTCCACCTTTTCCAATGATAGTAGTTAGTCTCCACAGCATCCCATAAAGCAGTTTGCCTTTGGGCCTTAGCCTTTTTTATAGCCAGGTTACTGAGCCTTTTTTATATCCAGATTACTGCACATTTCTCTATTCCACTCTCTCAAAACCCTTTCAGCAATTTCAACTTTTGTGTAAGAATGAAGCTTGCAGTACCTCAACTGAACACCTTTCCTTAAAGTCTCTTTGAAGCCCTCATTCCTCAACTAGTCTCTTTGAACACGTTGCTCTTAATTCTTGTGTATTTTGGGGTTCAATAGTTGAGAGATTCAATAAAGAGTAGCCTCTTGGAAGAAGCAATATATGTATGTGGCTCTTGAGCAAGGCAAGGGGTTGTTGTTGGGGTGGAAGAGTGGATGCTCACTCTTCTAAAGAGTACACTATTGAGTCTTCCCATCTACTTCGTGTTCCTTTTCTCAATTCTTGGAAGGGCTTAGATTGGAGAAAAGATAGAAGGATTTTCCTATAGGATTATCATCTAGAAGAAAGGAAAATGCATGTAGTGAGATGGATTATTGTTTGTAAGGATAAGAAGTATAGAGGTTTGGGATTAGGAGGTTCAAGGTTTAAACCTCATTGTACTAGGTAAGTTGTTTTGGTCGTTTGCCAATGAGCATGGCCTTTTGTGGAAAAAGTACGATGCATGGTTCCCTTTGTACAGTTACAGTTTGATGCATTTGGAAAGAGGGGAATTGAAGGACATTTTGTGAGGAAGAGATGTCAGATGAGAAATTGAACGAGGCTTTTCTGAAACTCTTTTTGGAATGGTCTCGTGATGCCATGGGGATGGAGATTGCCACAATGTTGGACTTTTTTTCCTTAGACAGCCTAAAAAGTGAGTAGGTAGGATCTTTTGGGGCAATCTTGTTCAATAGCTTTTATGTTTGTTAGCCTTTTGTGATCTATTGGTGTAGAATGGGGGAGCCTCTCTTTTAGGTGCTATTCCATTAATTTGATTTATATTTTTCTATAAAAGAAAACTTATATGAACTTGTATGTTGTTATAGTATTGTAGAATTAGAAACTAGTTGGGAAAAGGAAACATGTATTCATGTAGAGTTAGGAAACTTCAGTATATTCTATTTGATTTAGGGATTGTCTTGTATATAAATAAGTTATTTGTGATAGATGAAAAATACAATTTTTCCTTCAATTAATTCTGATTACATGGTATTAGAGCATAGGGTTTGAATTTGCCCTAAAAAAGGCAATTTTTTAGAATTTCGGAATAGAACATAGAACAAAAGGGGTCTGACAACTTTTCCCAGCGACCACCACACAAGGACTGCCGAAGGGAGATCTATCCACTAAAGCAAGAATCTCCGGCAACAGGTTTGTAATGCGCTGTCACGTGCCGATTTTGCTGCTAGAGCTGTCTCCCACGCATCGGCGCATGGGGACTTCCAACAACTAGATTCCTTCTTTGGCAACGTCTCATGTCAAAAAAGCTTTCCAACCATCTTCCTTCCCTGTCTGACCCTAAAACAGTGATTTTCAGAGGATTTTGTTGTCTGATAGCCCTATTTTTCTAGGGTTTTGTGCTTTTCTCCTTGATTTCTTCAAGATCTAGTGGTGTTTTTTGGATTGTAAGGTCAAGTTCTACATCAGCGAAGTGTTTTTCCTGGAAGAGTGGTTTTTGGCTTTGCTAAATCCTAATTTTCTAGTATTTTTCGAATTTTCATAGGCTTGTTTGAGTTAGATTTGCTTCTATGACTAACAAGAAACCTTCAAGAGGAGTTGTGTGTCATTATTCCCATAATTTAGGACATGTACGTCTGACAGAGGGAAGTCATAATAAAAATCAAGATTTAAGTCTGCTCTCATTCTCAAATTACTGCTTGTAATCTACTTATCACTACACTCGTTGAGTCAGGTAAAACCAACACATGCTTTATTTCCTCTTCCTCTTCCTCTACATGGGTCATTGACTCTGGAGCCATCGACGACATGAGAGGTAATTCTAGTTTATTTACTATGTTGTAGTCTCACCCTTCTACCTCTACACTCTCGTTGCATGGGTCAACATCTTGTGTCCCCGGGTTGTGACACCATTCGAATTCTCTAATCACTTAATTCCTTGTTCTCGCCATCAGAATCTCTCTTTTATCTTAATTTATGAGTAAACCCACTGCATTAATTTAATTGCAGATCTTTTATTCTTTCTTGATTATGGTCATGATTCAGGATCTTTCGACGGCGATTATCGGGTGTATGACACATACATCCTTGGAAACAAAGGTTGTGCCGCTTGCTGGTCCCAGAGCCATACCCCATTCGAATTACATCACGCTCGGGTCATCCTTCTCTTCTTTGTCAGACTAAACTTATCCTCGCTTTCTAGTCTATCCTCATCAATTATGAGTCGTGGTCAATATGCTATAGCTTCATCATGCATTCGAAGTTCTGTAGCCAATAAAAGCAGCCTTCCCGCTTCCTTGAAGCAACATTCCGATGTTTAAGGTCCTCATTCAGCTTATTTCTCCCGCTGCGCTTAAGTCTTTCGTTACTTTGTCGATGATTTACTCTGGCCACTAAGCCATTCTCCAATTAAAAGTCGCTCGAAGCTTTTTTCTCATTTTAAGTGTCTTTGTTTTAAATTCAAACTCACTCTATGTCCCTATTCAAACATTAAGGAGTGATAATGCCAAGGAATATCTATTTAAACTTGTCTACCCTTCATGATAAATACGGGATTCTCCATTAGACCTCTCAGGTTGAAGCACCCTCTAATGGGGTAGTCGAGAAAGAATAGACATCTTCTCGAGACTACTCTGCCTCGTTCGTCTGTGATGCATGTTCCCATACACCATCGATGCCTATCACTGCTTCGATTAATGGGATGCCATCACGCTCTAAATTAGGCTACTTACCACTCAATTGTTTCCAACAACCCGCTGTTCCTATCGATCCCAAGCGTATTTGGATGCACATGTTTGTCTGGTATGTCCGTCTCCTCATGCATCTAAACTGATCCGTACCCAAAGTGTATCTTTTGTGGATATTCTCAATGCTCAAAAAAGGGTATAGGTGTTATTGTCCCACTCTTCGATGTTACTTTGTGTCTACGAATGTTACATTTTTTGAGACTATCCCGTTTTCCCTTTCTTCTTTAGTTACTAGTCAGGAGGAGGGTGATGATTTATTAGTGTATACTATTTCTCATCTACCTAATTTGGCCCTACTCCAACTCCCATTCCCCAAGTAAACCTCCCATTACTCTCGTATATTCTCGTGCCGACTTCTACTTCTAGTCCAACATCGGCCGCTTCACATCGTGATCTAGTCCCGGTCGATGATCTTCCAATTGCTTTACGTAAATGTAAATGTCAGGATTGAGTGCTTTTCTGACGCAGACTGGGCAGGATCTAAGGAAGATAGGAGATCCACCTTAGGATATTGTATCTTTTTTTGGAGGAAATATGATCTCATGAAAGAGTAAGAAGCAAAGTGTTGTCTCACGGTCTAGTGCGGAGTCCGATTATAGAGCCATGACATAGCCTGTATGCGAGATCATGTGGATATGTTAGCTATTGATGGAAGTAGGCATTGAAACTTCAGTACTAGCCAAGCTTTGGTGTGATAACCAAGCTACCATGTATATAAAGCATCTAACCCGGTGTTCCATGAACGGACCAAACATATTGAGATAGATTGTCATTTTGTCCTTGAGAAGATTCAGTTGGGGTTGATTTCTATAGGATATGCAAAGACTGGAGAATAATTAGAGTTATTTCACACAAACCTTCGGGAAAGGGGATCAGTCATTTATCTTTGTAACAAAGTCAGCATGATCAACATCTTTGCTCTAACTGAAGGGGAGTGTTATGCATCAGGAATCAGAACTAGTCAGGAAAAAGGAAAACATGTATTCATGTAGAGTTAGGAAACTTTAGTCTTTCCTATTTGATTTGGGGATTGTCTTGTATATAAATAGGTTATTTGTGATCAATGAAAAATGCAATTTTTCCTTCAATTAATTCTGATTACATGTGTCTGAGAGAGAGAAGGGCAAAGGGAGGGGCAAATATGTGTGTGTGTGAGAGAGGAGTAGAATTTCTTGTGCCTTAACATACTTATGTGTGCATTATGCATGCAATAATAACCATACACATGTGATATTAAATATGTGTGTGATTACTTGTATATAAATAGGTTATTTGTGATCAATGAAAAATACAATTTTTCCTTCAATTAATTCTGATTACATATGTGTCTGAAAGAGAGAAGGGCAAATGGAGGGGCTAATATGTGTGTGTGTGTGTGTGTGTGTGTGTGTGTGAGTGAGAATTACTTGTGCCTTAACATGCTTTTGTTTGTGTGCATTATGCATGCAATAATAACCATACACATGCGATATTAAATATGTGTGTGCATTATGCGTTGGGGATGCAACGCCTCAAGTCAAGGTGGCCCCAAAACGCCCCAAGGTGTAAAATAAAGCGTTTTTAAAAATATATTATTTTTACATTGGATAATTATTTTTTTATCAAAATATCTTGGATAATTCTATTTTTATATTGGATAATTCTATAAAAATCAATATATTTGGTAACTTGTTTCTAAAAAATTGTTTATATTGGAAAATTATTTTAATATGATTATTTCAAAATGGATATTAACATTTTATCCATATTCCAAAAATTATAATTTATTTTGTATTATAATCATTCAAATAAATTATAACATAAATTATTTTATTATAACTTAGAAAAAATGGATTAACATATTCCAAAAATGGATATTAACATTTTATCCATATTCCAAAAATTATAATTTATTTATATTATAATCATTCAAATAAATTATTTACATAAATTATAAGTTAGAAAAAATGGATATTAACATATTCCAAAAATGGATATTAATTAGTCATTCCTAAAATTTAAATTATTTTTTATTCAATATATTGTTTTTAATATATTATAAAACATTTATTAATTATATAATGTCTCAAAAGGCTTACACCTTGTTGCATAGACATGAAAACGCCTTGTCCTTTCGCCTTTCTAAACATTGATGAGTATGTCATCTAAAAAGCTTTAGTTAAGAGGAAAGGACCAAAAAAAAAAAAGAAGAATTTTGAGCTAGCATGCTGACAAATTCATGTGAGATGGTTGCTCAAACTTATTCACAAGTGCTTCATGAAAAGGCAGAAGTTAGGGTAGCTGATGCTGGTAGCTGAATGTGCATCTTTATGAGCGATAGACAATCTTCAAGACATTCCTACTATATGAATTTGTTGCTCTTTCCTCTAAATTCTAATTGCTGGTTGTTGAATATTGAATGCCACTAATCTGCAGACACTCTTGGCCTAACTATGGGATTAGATTATTCTTGACCTTTTCTCTTTCCAAATTTGTTAATCTTAGGATCTGCTGCTATGTGGTGTTTATGCGCGAAGAGAGGCCATTTTTGGGAATATTGATCATGCAAGAAGGGTGTTTGACATGGCATTATCATCTATTGAGGGCCTTCCAGTGGTAAATTTGTGTGTTTGGTGTTTGTTCCTTATAGGGTCTCTGTTTGATTGATAATGATTTCTGTAAGAGCTGAATGTGGATGCTGAATTGATTATGAGGAGACTTTTCTATAATTGCTTCATAGTAGGGTTGGAATGACTTAGTTACTTAAAGAGTTTGAGCATTTACCCACTATCTAAAAGCTGCATTTACTTAATTTATATTCATTCCTTTCATACCATTTTTGTGGTGACATGTAGTCTTGTATATAAAGATTTTGTTTACTTTAGGATTGAATCTTGTATGTACTTAACCTCAAAAGCAAATATTGGAGCTTCAAAAGGGGTTTCATTTGTTATCCTGTTATTGAAACTTCCATTTCCTGCCCAGTTAATATAAAAATTCTGTTTCTGTGATGATTTTTCTGCCAAATAATCATCTTGAAGACACAAAAAATTTATCACTCTTGATTCTCAATAAGGATAATTACAGCTTAAATAGATACAAGGTTGACTACGCTATGGTTAATTTAGGACTGAATCATGGAACCTAATTATTTTCAGATCTCTAGGAAAGAAATAAAATTTTTAACCATGCAAATCGATTACAATATTTACAGCTTTGCACATTTGTCATACCTTTCAATGGTCCCCTTCAAGTAGGTGCAAAGATGTCTTGCATTCCTAGCTTGTCTAAAATTTGATGAAAACCTATATTTGGTAAAGCTTTGGTGAGAATGTCTGCTAGCTTCCCAGTTGAGGAGATGTATGGTGTACAAATCTCTCCAGAATCCAATTTCTCTTTGATGAAGTGCAAATCCACTTCCACATGTTTGGTCTGATCATGAATTGGGCTATTAACTATATTTATAGTTGCCTTGTTGTCCCAGTACGACATCATTGACTCCTTTATTTTAATCTCAAGATCTTTGAGTATAATTTTCAGCCATAGTAGCTTGCAAATACCTTGAGCCATAAGTATAGACTCAGCTTCTTTGCACTATATCTAGGTTGCTTCTCCAAGTGACTAAATTTCCTCCTAAAATGTGCAATACCCAGTAGCTGCTCTTCTATCCACCAGAACCTGCCCAATCCACATTAGTATGGACTTCCAATTTGAAATCATCATTCTTTTGATGCGTTATTCCTTTGCCCATGGCTGTCTTATGATAAGTGATAATTCTATACACAGCTTCCCTATAAGATTAAAGTGGAGAATGCGTACACCATATGCTATATCAGGTCTAGTGTGATAAGTAAATTAGTTTCCCTACTATTCTTTGGTAGATGCCTTGGTCAACCATAGGCTTTTCATCTTTTTCTCCGAG
The DNA here is from genome assembly GCA_016808115.1 of Tetrastigma voinierianum. Classification (NCBI taxonomy): domain Eukaryota; kingdom Viridiplantae; phylum Streptophyta; class Magnoliopsida; order Vitales; family Vitaceae; genus Tetrastigma; species Tetrastigma voinierianum. The sequence goes on from JAEQBH010000819.1 coordinate 418,809, forward strand.
TCTATGTTTGACTCTGTAGGGATATTAACTGGTTTGCAGACTAGCATGCCAGTTTCTTTGAATAGATCTTGTACATTTTTTTTTGAGAAATAAAAATTCCCTTTTTTTGGATCTTGAAACTTATATCCCCAGCAAGTACCTTTCAGTACCCAAGTCTTTGATCTCAATTTCCTCTGATAGGGTGACTTCAGTTCTACAATTTCTTCAAAGTTATTACCAGTAACAATGATATCATCTTTGTAGATAATCAAAACAGTTACCACACCAAGAATGAAATGTTTGAAGAACAATGTGCTAGCGCCATGGCTTTGATGATAGCTCGTCTTCAATACTGACTTAGAAAGGGAAACAACCATGTATACCTCCTCCTCTAGCTTTCCATGAAGGAATTCATTTTTTTTTTTGCATCAAATAATTACAAAGGACATACGAAGGTAGCTCTCAAAGATAATAAATTCTGATATTATTTATCTTTGCTACTGGTGCTGAGGTTTCTTTGTAATACATTCCACATGTTCGAGTGTAGCCTCTAGCAACCAGCCTTGCTTTATATTTCTTTATGGTTTCACCATCCTTTGTATTTGATAGTATGAATCCACCTACATCTCACTGTTTTCATCCCTTAAGGTACCAATATATATATATATATATATATATATATATATATATATATATATATAGAGAGAGAGAGAGAGAGAGAGAGAGAGAGAGAGAGAGAGAGAGAGAGAGAGAGAGAGAGAGAGAGAAGAGAGAGAGAGAGAGAGAGAGAGAGACATGGTATTTTGATGACAAACTCTAAGGATACAAAATTTGAGATGGGATGTTGGGTGCATGTTCTAATTCCCTTTGTAGGTGCTATAGATCCAAATTACTATTAGTATCAAGACTGGGCTTAAGATTTGCATTAGCATGTGCGTGTATTGTGAATCTTTTCCTACTTGAATACACATTTAAATCAGGTGTTTTATGTCTCATGTACTTGGTCTCAAGTGACTGAATCTGTAACATAGCTTTTGAGAATCCAGGGTCTGATCTAAAAGCTGACCAGAACCATACTCTAGAACCTCACTAGAATCTAAATTCTGCTCTAAAGACCTGAACTTTCCACCATCTATACTCCTTCCTCTCCCTGAATATAGGTCTCGAAGAAATAAGGTTTGTTTTCATTGAAGTTAACATCCATAGTGATGTATTTCCTTTTAGTGGGAGGATGGTAGCATTTATATCCCTATTGTATGTGAGAATGCCCCTTGAAAATGCATTGGATCAAGTTTGTTTCTCAAGTGGTTATGAACATAAGGGAGTGAAATGCTCAAGCCATCCCATCTTTAATCTTTGTCTGAATTGCTAAAGCCACCCCGTCTTTTATCTCTGTGCATTCTCATCCTCAGAGAGTGGAGCCTCCTGCATAGCTACATCATTGCCTTCTAAACACAAACAAAAAACTCATCATAGTTGGGTCTCCACTCCCCTGATTAAGACAAAAGGGAGTGAAATGCTCAGGCCATCCTGTCTTTAATCTGTCTGAAATGCTCAAGCCACCTCATCTTTTATCTCCCTCACCTTTACTAACTCCCATTTATTCTAATCCTCACTAGGGTATTGTTTCTTTGTGGCACTAGCCATTTTGTGGAAAAAATTAGCATTCCTATCTTCCTCCTTCAATCAACTTTGTAATATAGACTATCAAATATTGGTAGTACTAAATTTGGATATGTATACTTTATTGTGAATAATGTAATAGTTCTCAATTGGATTCTAAATCAATACTTCGATCAAATGTTGGGATAACGTCTGCTACTCAACCCTTTGTTAGAGAAGCTTCAATCACCTTCGCAGAAATTTCAGTACAGAAGTTATTGGGAGAATCCAAGACATACAAACAAAATATAGGTTTTTGTTCAAGTAGATATGAAGATCAATTTCATTAAAATTTAATTTCAATTATTTAGAATGGTTGTTGGTTATTTTGCTTGTGAATGTATTTGTATCTTATTTGTCTCCTTGCTCACCAAATACCAATAATTTTCTTTCTTTAATCCCTTTTGGGGAATGGTTATGTTCTGTCTTGCACTCTGGTTTCTGCAAATTTGTCTTCAAGAATCTTTGGAATAAACTTTGGTCTTACAATTATATATGGTCTTTTGGCCATAGCTTTGATTCTTTTCCATATTTTTTCTTTGTGGTGGAAGTTATACTATTAAAATTGGGAATTGGTTAGTTTTGATGGATATATATATATATATATATATATATATATATATATATATATATATACACATGCTACTTTTCTATCCGTCTGATTTGTATTTGAAGTTTGAGTTTCCAACTTAACAATTGCTCACGAGCAAGGCCGTATCAGACATTCGCTGAATTTTCTTAAGCAGGATCTTCAGTTGAATGCACCTCTTTTATATTTCTGGTATGCTGAGATGGAGCTTTCCAATAGTAATGGCAACAGCTCAGAGTCATGCAAGCGGGCAATACATATCCTATCCTGTTTGGGAAGCGGTGTTTCATATAATCCATTTAAATGCCAGCCATCAAGTTTGCAACTCCTTAGAGCCCACCAAGGGTTCAAAGAACGAATCAGGATGCTGCGAACAACATGGGCACATGGCATTATAGATGATAGTTCTACTGCTCTCATTTGTTCAGCTGCCTTATTTGAAGAGTTGACAACTGGATGGGTTACTGCCATTGAAGTTTTAGATCTTGCTTTTTCCATGGTTCTTCCAGGTCATATATTTTTTACTCACAAATGAACTAATATTTCATTTCGTATGTCGTTTATTCTAGAGGTTCCATTACAACTACATAAATTTAGTGGTGTTTTGTTGTATTCTCTATCTTGTAAGAGAGAACCTTTTTGCTTTCAGAAGACATAATTGGTTATGTTCCTCTGAGACTAAGGAATTCAATCTTGACTATGCCTATGTATTACACTTAGTTGAGATTTTAGGGGTTGTTGTAGGTGTTAATGCTATATGAGACATGAAGGTACGAAGGTTTCCCGGAGAGTGGCTGCCAGGCACAACTGAAGATGAGAGCCTGATAGAAGGAGACAGCCTTCTTGTACTTTGTGAAATGAAATAATACTACTATACATAATTCTCTTTTCTAAAGAGTCAAATAATTGTAAATTTCCTATCAAATATAAAAGGTGAACCTCATGGTTAGGCAAGGGTGACAGTGTTATGCAAAGTCAGTTAAGACATTTTGCTAAATATTTAAAAAAAAAATATTTTGTTGGAAGTTGCAAATCAACTGAAAGATTTCAACACCTACATTTACTGTTGGAGAAACACAAAGTGAGGGATGGGAGGATTTTTTTAATATATACATCTATATATATATATATGTTCATCTCTCTCAACATTATTTTGTACAACTCAAGGGTAGTCTAAGTATAGTACTGCTAAACTGGAGTCTAGTGTGAAGATCTACTACGCTATTTCGGAGACACTACATATTTGGATTCCTCCTTCAGTGGGTGTTAATTGGATCTTTGATGGATGTTTTGTGGCTATTATTCCAGGGAAACTAGGAATTAATGAAAGGCTTATGGGAGCATTTTTTTAATATATATGTTCATCTCTCTCAGCATCACTTTTTACTACAGTTGAGGGTAGTCTAAGTATGAAACTTCTCAACTGGAGTCTAGTGTGAAGATCTACTTGGCCATTTAGGAGACTGCACATTTGGAATCCTCCTTAATTGGGTTGTTTTATGAGTGTAATTCCAGTGCATCTAGGAATTAAAGGAGGGCTCATAGATCATCTTGGAACATCAGTATACGCATCCTCAAAAAATGTTGGAGAGAGGCTAGTCATTCAAGCAGAGACTTAGCTTTGCTGAATGAAGCTAGCCAAAGCTAAAGGTCCCTCCATCTTGTAGTGGTGGGAGATTCAGCCACACCATATCTTGGGTGAAGAAAGAAAGAGATTCATGGAAGTTAGATAGATGGTTTTGCCAAATCTTCATATTAGTTGGAGTGTGCTTTTCATTGGATTCTTTGTGAAACTGATCAAGTGGCTGATTTGTTAGCAAAAAGGGGAGTGAAAGGTTTGACATCCTTTGTGGGGGATTTTCTGCCTTTATGGAGAATTGGGTTTATAGTTGTAATCTCTTTATCCTTTTTCTGAACAAATATTGAAATTTAATTAGAAGGGAAGGGTTTCTCATCATTCCTTGTACCTAATTGTTTCTTGGCAATGAAATGTGTTTTTCTGATAGAAAAAAAAAATCATTTGAGAAAAGAACCTAAACAGGAGTTTTGAACAAGAAGGGAGAGACTTGGAGGACCTTGCATAGATTGAGAATTTCATCCAATTTGTGTTTCAAGGGTTTTCTTACAACTTCCTTCCTTCACAGAAGGCTAAATCTATTTCACCTTCATCTTTGTTGTAAAATCTATCTTTCTTCATTAGGGAGAAGGGTGGGAATGTCAAGGTTTAGGGGACCTAAGGTCTATTTGAATGTGATGCACAAAGAAGCTAGGCTTTGATGATGTTAGGTCTTTTAGATTTATAAGAGGCTTAAGCCTAATATTTAATGGGTTTTGATGAATTCTTTTTGTGGGAAAAATCTGTATTTTTGAGAAGTAGAATATTGAGTGATAAAATCATGTAAATTAGAAGAGGAATTCTGGATAGTTGTAATTTATATTAGCTGTAGAGGAGCAGATTTGGTATATATTCTTATTCCTAGGATCAAGGATATAATTTTGTTCAGTTTCCTAATATAGGGAGAAACCTGTTGTATATATTATATATTTTGATCAATGAAATATTTATTCCCCTCACTCATTATTTTCAAGTTGTATCAGAGCAAGGTTTGCTTGATTTTTTTCTCAGTTTCTTCTCTGCCATCTTTTACATCATCCCCTATCCCTTCATCATGTCTGAAATACCATTAGACTTTACCATTAATCCTCTAAATATTGCCTCTTCATCCCAAAACAGAATGGAATCCTTGAAAACTGGGGTTGATTCTCACTCAATTCAGATTACTACCATTCGGCTAAATGGAGGTAATTTTCTCCGATGGTCACAAGCAGTTCGGATGTATACTAGAGGCCGTGGCAAGATGGGGTATTTAACTGGCGAAACAAAGGCTCCTAAAAGCACGGATCTTGCTTATGCAACATGGGACGTGGAAAACTCCATGGTGATGACATGGCTTGTAAACTCAATGGAGGAAGATATCAGTTCCAACTATATGTGCTATTCAACGACACAAGAGTTATGGGAAAACATCAATTAGATGTACTCTGATTTGGGAAATCAGTCTCGAATTTTCAAGTTGACTCTCAAGATTGGAGATCTACGTCAAGGGGAAGACACTGTCAGAAAATATTTCAATTCGCTTAAGCGAATATGGCAGGATTTGGATCTCTTCAACACCTATGAGTGGAAATCAACAGATTATTTCCAGCATCATAAGAAAACTGTTGAAGACAACCGAATCTTTAAATTTCTGGCAGGGCTGAATGTTGAATTTGATGAAGTTAGAGGGAGAATTATTGGGAGACAACCTCTTCCTTCAATTGGTGAGGTGTTGTCAGAGGTTAGAAGGGAGGAGAGCAGAAGAAATGTGATGCTAGGAAAGAAGGGTCCTGGAGTTGTTGTTGAAGGATCGGCTTTAGAGGTTGCTTCGTCCTTTAAAACATCAACTTATTAGCGAAGAACAGGATAAAAAGCCAATGAAAAATCACGAGTCTGGTGTGACTATTGTGATAAGCCTCGTCACACTCGTGAAACGTGTTGGAAGTTACACAAAAAACCTCTAAATTGGAAAAATAGAGGAGATAAGTCTGGACAAGGAGTTCCTACTGCTAATGAAGTAGATGCTGGTCCTTTCACCAAAGAACAAATGGAGCATCTTTGTATGTTGTTGAAATCCAGTTCTACCTCATCTAACTTTCCTAATGCTTTAATGGCTCATACAGGTATTGGATCTAAGGCTCTATTCAATTCTTTTCTGTCTAATTCATCAATTTTTTTTCTGCTCCATGGATCATAGATTCTAGAGCCCCAGACCATATGACAAATTCATTTAAACTCTTCCAATCATATACACCATGTTCTGGAAATAAAAAGATCAAAGATGCAGATGGGGGTTTCTCTTTTGTTGCCGGAAAAGGTTTAATACAGATCCAAAAAAATCAACCTTAATTTTGTCCTTCATGTTCCAAACTTGGCCTGTAATCTTTTATCATTTAGTAAACTAACAAAAGATTCTAATTGTTTGGCTATTTTCAATGTATCTCATTGTGTTCTTCAGGGCTGGAATTCGAGGATAACGATTGGTAGGGCTAGAATGATCAATGGCCTTTACTGTTTTGAGGATAATTCCCCTAGTGCTAACATTGCTCAAGAGTCTAGTAATAATGTTTCTGTATCTGCTTAAAAGAAAAATAATGTTTACACATAGATCAAATGCAAAATCTGTTTTGGCTCTTTTATCAAAACGTTGTCTTTGTTATTTAAGAATGTGAATCCTTGAAACTAAATGTGAAAGCTGTTTGCTTTACAAGAGTCAACGAAACCTTATGTCCTTAAGGCCTTATTTACCATCAAACCGTTTTATTTATTTCAATTATGTTTCTCGACCTCAAGGGTTACTACTATTTCGGGAAAAGGTGGTTTAGAATCTTTATGTATCGCACCATACTCGTCTATGTTGGGTATACTTAATGCATAAGAAGTCAGAAGTAGAAACAAATTTTCAAAATTTCTACAACATGATAAAAAATCAATTTCAAACAAAAGTAAGTATTTTGAGGTCTGATAATGGGATAGAATATTATAATAGTATCCTTGGAAGTCTTTTTGAAAAAAAAGGGATCTTACATTAGTCTTCTTGCATTGATACTCCTGAACAAAATGGAATTGCCGAGCGTAAGAATAAACATCTATTGGAAGTCGCTCCTGCAATGATGTTTTATATGAACTTGCCAAAATATTTGTGGGGGGATGTTGTTTTAACAGCATCATACCTAATTAATAGGATGCCTTCTAAGGTTTTACAATCTAGTACTCCTTTAGAGTGCTTGAAATATTTTTTCCCTGCATCTAGAATTAATTCAGATCTGCCTTTAAAATTATTTGGATGCACTGCTTATGTGCACTCTCCAAAGAAATCTTGGTCCAAGTTGGATCCTAGGGCAAAAAAATGTGTCTTTGTTGGTTATGCTCCAAATAAAAAAGGTACATATTCTTTAATCCTCTCACACAGAAATTTTATGTCACTATGGATGCAACTTTTTTGGAAGATCTTCCTTTCTTTAACAAAAATTTAATTAAGGGGAAGAATTCTAGTGAATCAAATTTTCGGGAAATTGAAGCTTTACTAAATATAAGTTTTGAAACAGATTAGGAAACTAAGATAACTTAATATGATAGTGTAGAAACTGATATTGGTTTATCAAATATGGAACACCATAAATTTTTTTTTTTAAAAAGGGTGGAGGTCCATTGATTAGTCTAGCACCTATTCATGAGAAGTCTCCAAGTGAAATCCTTCCAAATTCATCAAGTAATACTTCACCTTTCTTCCCTTCTGTTGTTCCTGAACTTGGCCCAGTTTTAAACCCTGTTCTTCCCACTCAAGAATTTGATCTTGATCTTCCCATTGCCATTAGAAAAGGAACCGCATTGCACTAGACATCCACTTTTCAAATATGTGTCCATGCAACCTTTTCCTAAATATGAGCCTTGCCATTGAAATTTCAAAACTTGTGATTCCTAGAAGTATCACGCGATGATCAGAACTGGAGATGGAGGCATTAAGGAAGAATGATACGTGGGATGTGATGAAGTTGCCTAGAGAGAAAAAGATTGTTGGGTGCAAATGGGTATTTGCAGTTAAAAGCTGTTTAGGTTTAGTCTCCTAATCCATTTAGGATTCTTTTCCTTCTCTCTTTAGTCTCCTAATTAGACTCTAACTCTGCTTCCTTTTTCCCTAACACTAGAGTATAAATATATATGTTTCCTCATTTTGTAAATTAATGAGAATCAATGTTTTCCTTTTCTCTCAACATGGTATCAAAGCCATAAAAGAGTTTGAGAATACTAGGGTTAGGGTTTCGCCGTGTGGTCAATTCCAGCAACCCATCTAAAGACCGTGTCACAATCCTACAGCTACAGCTTCAAGAAGCTCTACTCGGTTAAACACTATTTGCTGAGTACTGGTCGGCCGACAACTTTATCGGGCGATTTTCACACCTCCATCCCGACCGAAGAGCACACTAACAGGAGCGCCTCCCTCCGATCTACCTTTCGGTGGAAGCCTTGTCGGAAAATAGCATCACACGCGCTCAAACGCGCTGATCTTCGGTCCAGAGCGTGAATTCACATGGCGGCGCGTGTAACATTGTTTTTACATGCGCCTCCTCCAGCAGGTGCATCTGCTGCCGTCAAGCCCATCCATCCACTCCACGCCCGGGCCGCTGTCGAAAAGCCCTTCTTTCGCTCCACCATCAGCATCATTTGTCACCCACTCCATTTTTTGTGTTTTCTGAGCTCTACGACATTTTCCAGGACCTCGGGAGTCGTATCTCGTTGATTCCTATTGATTTCATCTCTATGATTGAAAAGACTTCTATGGCTGAAAAATGCTCACTTTAATTCCTTTTTTGCATTCCAGAACTCCTATGATTACCTTTATAAACTCAATAAGTGAGTGAAAATTATCGTCATGTGGGCGTACTCGCTGACCTTGGTTTATTGGTACGGATGTGAGGACCATCTTACTTCGCGACACAAGTATTCCTCAAGATAAACGTACTCAATGGAAAACCGATGCTTTACTTTTTGCAATATTCTTTACATCTACATGCCAAGACTCTATATAATATTGGGCCCTATAAAACTTGCTACACTTTTCTTCTTCGGAATCAGTAAAGAAACTACACTAATGATATTCATGATCTTTACCGTCATATTTCTATCAGCCAATTTGAAACAGCCAGATTTGGAGATATCTTTCTTACATGACGAATGTCTCGCTCTTAAGGATGAACTTATTTATTACAAGTCTACTAATACTAAGACTTCATTCTAGATGGATCGAGTTCCATGATCATTCTTCTACTTAACCCGGGCAAGATTTGAGAACATCCGGGAACGTATAATTACTGAGCAAAGCTTATTCCAAACTGATGAGGCTCTGCTCGTTACTCGACACACCCTCCACGCCACTCAATCCATGCGACCGAGATTACACTGACACCTCCCGTGATGGTTTCTAGTCTCTTCGAGGTGATTCCGTGAGGCGGACGCTGTGAGCAACCGAGGCAGGACAACGCCCCTCACGTAATATACCGCCATAGGGCTTGGACACACCCATGACTTGCGCACGCTACATGGCCAACCTCCTCGTACCGTCATTTGGCTCGCCTCGATCATTCAAGATGTTCGAAGTTCGCCTCGTGGAACCATCCACACCTTAGGTCATTCTGCACGCCTGAATATGAGGAGTACCTTCGCTTCACTCTAGCCAAATCTTTCCTCCACTCCGCTTCTACGTCTGCACCTGAATGTCTCGCTTGCCTTACACGCTCATCTCGCACCTCGGGATCCTCGATACCGGAGCCCGATCACTCACTATTGGTACAAAGACCTCTTTTTTCTTCTCTTACCTTTCCTTCTCCTTTACCTACAATTACCTTAGCTAATGGTTCTCAAACCATTAGTTAAAGGCATTGGCTCGATTTGTCCCCTCCCTTCCTTGCCCCTTACCTCTGTACTTTATGTTCCTAATTTTCCTTTTAATCTTATTTCCATTAGTAAGTTGACTCGTGATCTTCATTGTGTACTTTTTCACACAACTCTGTAACCTTGCAGGACCGGCGTACGGGGAAGATGATTGGCATCGGACATGAGTCCCAAGGCCTTTTTCACCTCACCGCCTTGCTCCACCGCCGCACCCACGGCTGCTCTTCATCCTTCACAACTGCCTTGGCCATCCAAGCCTTCTCCAAGTTTCCTAAGCCGGGTTCCTCATTTTTGTAGTTTATCTTCACTTGAGTTTGAGTCCTGTCAGCCTGGGAAACATACTCGTGTCTTGTTCCCAAAGCATTTGGGGATCCCTGACAAAGTTTCCCATTTCAGCTTGCTCACACCGACAAGCCGGTCCTTTCTAGGTTCACTTCTACTTGTGATTTTCAAGTACTTTGTTACTTTTATAGATGATTATTCTCGATGTACTTGGTTATTTTTAATGAAAACTCGAGTTGAGTTATTTTCTATCTTTAAAAAATTTCATGTTGAAATTCGCACTCAATTCAATACTTATATTCGTATTTTAAGAAGTGATAATGCAAAAGAATATTTCTCTACGCCATTATCTTCTTTTATGTCTTCCCATGGGATTCTTCACCAATCATCTTATGCTTACACTCCTCAACATAATGGAGTGGCTGAGCGTAAGAATCATCATTTAGTTGAGATAGCTCGCACTCTCCTCCTCCATCATAAGGTTCCTCAACGTTTCCGGGGGGATGCTATCTTAGCTGATTGTTATTTCATTAATCGTATGCCCTCCTCTATTTTGCATGATCAGATCCCTCATTCTATCTTACTACCTACTCAACCTCTCTTTATCTCCTCCTCGTACGTTGGTCAGGTTTGTTTTGTTCATATTCTCACTCCTGGGCAAGGCAAACTCTTTGCCAAAGCCACGAAGTGTGTCTTCTTGGGTTATTCTCGCCTTTAGAGGGGTTATTGTTGTTATTCTCCTGATACTAATCGCTACTTTATCTCTGCTGATGTCACATTCTTTGAAGATTCCTCCTTCTTCCTCCGCAAAGGCGCCCTATGCTCCGCATGCCTTATCTATTCCTCTCTTGTTTTACCTCTCTCCCCACTTCCTCCCCACCTCCGGGATGTCGTGACCTCAACCGCTACGTGCCCTACTTCGCTCGCCCTTCGGCCCCTCCTTACATGGCCCCGTGTTGACTCATCTCTTATGTCGTTAGCCATCTCCTCGCTCCGCCCGCGAACCGTCCGATGATCTACCTATTGCCATCTCTGAAGGTACCCTCTCTACTTCTAACTCCACATCCTTTTATAATTTTCTTAGCTTTCATCGCTTATTTTTACCCTATTTGCCTTTTGTTTTCAATTGCCTTCGTCTTCTACTCCCAAAAGCACTAGTGAGGCTCTCTCTCATTTCCGGGAAGCCGGAAATAGTAAATGGTCGAGGAAATGGATGCTCTTTTTCTAATGACACATGGGAACTTTGTTGCTCTTTCCTCTGGGTAAGTCTCCCGTCAAGCCATCGTTAGGTTTATACAGTGAAGGTGGGACATGATGGTCAGATTGATCGGCTTAAGGCCCGTTTGGTTGCCAAGGGGTACACTCAGCAATATGGCTCATACTATTATGAATCCTTTTCTCTAGTGGCCAAGATTGCCTCTGTTCGCTTGCTTCTTTCTATGGCTGCTATGCATTCATGGCCTCTTTTTCAGTTGGATATCAAGAATGTCTTTCTTCATGGTGATCTCGCCGAGGAGGTTTATATGGAGCAAATCCACCGGTTTTGTTACTCAGAGATCTGCTCGTATGCAAATTACGCTGCTTCTTATATGGTCTCAAACGCTTCTCGAAGCTCGGGTTTAATCGGGTTTAGCCTGGTTCGTGAGTTTGGCATGATTCTGCCACAGCGAGACCATTCTTCGCTTTTTTATCATCATTCATCTTCCGAAAGTGTATTTACTCTTGATCGCTTATAGATGATATTGATATTGGCTGTGCAATGACCAGATTTGTGATTCGTGAACTCAAAAATACCTCTTCAACCACTTTTAGATAAAACACTTGGGGAAACTCAAGTATTTCTGTATCGAGGTAGCTTAGTCTTAATTCGGCGGTTATTTCAGAAGTATACCTGATATATCGACAAACACGCAGATACGGATCAGGAGTTTCAGATACACCTTTATTGATCCAAATGTCAAACTTCACTCAAGTCAAGAGGAGCTTCACGATCCGGGAGATATCGACGACTTGTAGGTAACCGAACTATCTCTCACTATCACTCTACCGACATCTCGCTTTCCCCGTGGAACGAAGCTAGCCATTCCTATAGTCATCTGCGGATAGCCCACTCGGGATGTCAGAAGTCAGGACTTTTTGTTATAATTAAAGGAACATCAGCTGGCAAGTCAGGAGGAACAGAGGTCATACCCAAGTCATTGACAAAGTGATGCAACTCGGGCAAGCTCACCTTACGTATAGATGTTCACATCGCAGATACATGCGGTTCATTGAGGTAACTTAACATCCCGGAAGAGTTAGTAGCCGATCCAAAGGTCGGGCGAGCACCGAAGCATGGCCTTAACAACATGTGAACTCATATGGTTGAAGCATCTTCTCCAAGAGCTAAGATTTGGGAAGGATGAAAATGAAGCTTATATGTGATAATCAAGCCGCCTTGCATATTTCATCTAACCCGGCTTCCATGAGAGGACTAAACACATCGAAGTGGATTGCCACTTTATCAGAGAAAAGATTGTATCAGACAGCATTTAATTACTAGTTTTGTCAACTCTAATGACCAACTAGCAGATATCTTCACTAAGTCTCTTAGAGGTCCTATGATAAAGTATATATGTGACAAGCTTGGTGCTTTTGACCTATATGCTCCAACTTGAGGGGGAGTGTTAAGGTTTAGTCTCCTAATCCATTTAGAATTCTTTTCCTTCTTTTTAACTTCCCACTAGACTCTTAACTCTATTTCCTTTTTCCCTAACACTAGAGTATAAATATGTATGTTTCCTCCTTTTGTAAATTAATGAGAATCAATGTGTTCCTTTTCTCTCAACAAAAGCAAAGCAGATGGTATTGTAGAAAGGTACAAGGCCAGATTAGTTGTGAAAGGTTTTTCACAAATCCATGGAATAGATTATCAAGAAACATTTGCCCTTGTTACCAAGATAAATTCCATTCGGGTTCTTTTATCTCTTGCTGTTCATGCAAACCGGCCATTGTACCAACTTGATATGAAAAACGCCTTCCTTAATGGAGATCTAGAAGAGGAGGTGTTTATGAGTCTTCCTCCAGGCTTTGAAGAAAAATTTGGTGTTGGAAAAGCTTGTAAACTGAAAAAATCTCTTTATGGACTTAAACAGTCACCGAGAGCTTGGTTTGAACGCTACTAAGCCGCAAGAGATTTGGTTTCTACAAAGTCAGTTGACTCATACCTTGTTTTACATGCATTTAAAAGAGGGTAAAGGTGCAGTTTTAATTGTATACGTTGATGACATTATTTTAACAGGGGATGATTGTGAACAATTAGAGAATTTGAAGAAGTTTATGGCCAAGGAATTTGAAATTAAGGACTTGGGAAACTTAAAGTCTTTTCTCGATATGGAGTTCACACGATCCAAGGAGGGAATTGTTGTAAGTCAAAAGAAGTATGTGCTTGACTTGCTCAAGGAGACAGGTATGATGGGATGCAAGCCAGCTGAAACTCCCATGGAGCCAAATTTGAAACTTCAACCAGCTAGTGCAGATAAAGTAAGAGACACGGAAAAGTTTCAAAGACTAGTTGGAAAACTTATTTATTTATCACACACTCGACCTGACATAGCATTTCCAATAAGTATTGTTAGTCAGTTCATGCATTCACTGGGCCTAGAACACTTTGAAGCAGTTCATAGGATCCTAAGGTACCTAAAGGGAACACTGGCAAAGGTCTTCTCTTTAAGGCACAAGGACATCTTCAAGTTGAAGCCTACACTGATGCAGATTTGGTTGGATGTATATCAGATAGAAGATCAACTTTTGGATATTGTACGTATGTTGGAGGCAATTTGGTGACTTGGTGAAGTAAGAAACAGAATGTTGTGGCGAGGAGTAGTGCAGAAGCAGAATTTCGGGCTGTTGCTCAAGGTATGTGTGAAGTGATATGGATTAGAAGAATATTACATGAGTTGAAGGTTTAAGAAACACTTCCTATGAAACTGTATTGTGACAATAAAACGGCTATTTCTATTGCTCACAATCCAGTCCTTCATGACCGAATGAAACATGTTGAAGTAGATAAGCACTTCATCAAAGAAAAAATAGGAGGAGGTATAGTCTGCATGACCTATGTGCCAATCGGAGACCAAGTGGCTGATCCGCTTACAAAGAGTCTTCCCAAAAGACAGTTTGATTTGTTAGTGAGCAAGCTGGTGATGAAAGATATCTTCAAACCAGCTTGAGGGGGAGTATGGTAAAAATCTGTATTTTTGGGAAGGGAATCATTGAGGATAAAATCATAAAATTAGAGAGGAATTCTGGATAGCTGTAGAGGAGCAGATTTGGTATATATTTTTATTCCTAGGATCAAGGTTATAATTGTGTTCAGTTTTCTAATATAGGAAGAAACTTGTTGTATATATTCTATATTTTGATCAATGAAATATTTATTCCCCTCACACATTATTTTCAAGTCTTCGTCTTTTGTTTTTGTTTTTGTTTTGTTTTGTTACAGATTTTATAGATCAACGTGAGTCAAGACTTGGGTCAAACCTTACTTATTTGATTTCTAATTTTTTTTGTTACAGATTATATAAGTTGACTTGAGACAAGACTTTGGTTAAACTTTACCATAAAATAAAACTTAGTTGGTTTCTAATGACTCCTTAAATGAAGGGGAAAAAAGGTATCGAGAAGAAGTAATAGAAGAGTTATTTGTTGTCATATTGTTGACATTATATATCATATGTTACTGGTATCTTATTATTGTTAGATAAAGGAAAAGGATTGTTACATACAATTGACGTTTGAAGGAGTGTTAAGATTTCATGGAGGATCCTACCACTAATTACTCTAGTATGATAATAATGGTAACATGGAAAATTGTTGCCAATTATATAAATATATTATTTTTATTTTTAAAATTTGCATTTTTCTTTGATTTTATTGACATATTATGTAGCTTGTTCTTTTCATTTTTTATTACTTTATTTAAGTAAGCTGATGGTTCTCCTCATTTGGTTAAAATGCCTCAAGACCACCTTTAGTGCTTTTGTTTTTGAAGCTGAAAAGATGAACCTTGTTTTAGCTGATGCAGTAAGTTGACTTCATGGTAAAACTAACCAAGGGTTATTTTTGCTTAGTTTGTGTTGGTGGCTAGGATTGGGTATTCATCAGGGTTAAGTTTTTCTAGTTCGTAAAGGGTTGTAAGAATCACTTTTGAATCGATAACGATCAATTCTGAATTTGAAGTTATAATCCTTTTGTTATCCAGACTTCTCAAAACCTCTCAAGCCTCTCTATGTGGTTGTTGTCCTTAGTTTGCCTTGATTCTGATTGCCTCTATAATTGTAATTTTTGCCCACAGCCTGCTAGGGCCTTCTTTATCATTTAAACTAAAAAAATATGTTGCTGCAGCAGGTAAGTAGCTTGCCTAACTTGACAAGAAGGTTGGAGTTTGTAGTCCTACAAGTATCTGCTGGTTAACTCCTGTCTTCACATAAGATGTATATACCAATAATGGGTTTTATCTATATTGACAACTCTCTCATTATGACGATAGATTTCATGGAGCCTTTAGAGTCAGCCTTGTGTAACAATGGTAGCCGTCTGCTTCTACATTCATCACGCCCACATGTTCTTTGATACACAGACCCTTTTCTCTTCTTGAATTGGCATTTTTCATCTACATGTGGAAGGACAGAGTTGTTTTTCTTTAGAAGGCTGAACTGTAAGGTTTATATTCTCCTCTTTTTGGATCTATGTGAACTACGAAGTTAGGGAAGCAATTGCCTTTCATAGAATTGAAAAAAGACAGTTTTCAGTTATAGGCTAGCAGGTAGGGGGGTCGGCATGATATGACAACAGGCGATGAAAGGCTGGGTAATCTGGGATTCCTTTAGATAGGTAAATGTTTAAGCTATATTTTGGTAGTTTCTTGCCTAAAATGCCTGGAATTGACTTGGGCCACCTCTATAAAGAAGTTGTAAAAGACTGTATCACTAGCATCTGGATGCTAATGCACAAATCCTTCTTGATTCTACAAAGCAACCTCTAAGAAATTTGCTGTTACCTTCCAGACATTCCTCACCTCAAAAGGCTCACCTTTGAATCCTTAAACTGTGGGTGTTTTCATCACTATGGAAAATCTTAATGACCCTCTAGGAGGGAACATTCAGTTTAGAGGGAAGGATCTGCTATCCTTCTCTTCTTCTTTTTTTAATGTAAATACATCTTCTGTCTGTTATTAAAAAAAATCTACTGGAAAAGATCTTGAGGTTGAGTAGATGTTACTTGAGCTACTATGTTTCTGTTTTTTCAGAAATTGTACCGATTACAGTGATAATTGCCAGCAGTTTCTATTCTAGAAAATAATATTTCCTGAATTCTCCATTTGTTGTGGTTTCCTTATTATCTTAATGTAATACATTGACTTCAAGAATTGACAATGTTGCTATTAATGGCTTATCTTCATTACAGGATGAAAGTTATGTACACAGATCCCATCCAATTTTTTTTTTTTTTTTTTTTTTTTTTTTTTGAATAGAAGATTCCATCCAATTCTTATGAAAGACTAGCATAATCAGAGCCTAGCAGTATATGGGAAAGATTTCCATTCTTACTAGTTTTACCTTTCATCTTAGATGCTTACAAAGTATGGTGGTTTAGTAATTTAATAGCTGAAATATAAGTTGTCCCACAGGAAGTGATTCATGGTTACAACAGAGTATCGTATCATACTATCATGTTGAATATTTTCTCTTTATACCTGTGATACAGTGTTGACCATTTGAGTGAAGTTCTTACATAGGTAATATGACCCATTTATAATGCTAATTTGTTTCTTTATTTTGACTTATATGACATTTGTCACTGCAGAGAAAAGAAGCCAAAGTCATCAACTTGAATTTCTGCTCAATTATTATCTTCGGATCCTTCAGAAACACCATAAGCAAACAAGACCATCAAAAATCTTGGAATCCATCTCTCTGGGTTTGCAAATGTACCCCTCCAGCCCAGAACTTTTTACTACTTTAGTGGAGATTAGCCATCTATATACTGTCCCCACTAAATTACGGTCAATATTGGATAACATTTCTAACAAGTAAGATCTTTATCCTTGTCACTCTGACATTGTTATATCTGCTTCAATAAGCAACTACAAGAATCTTGCTCTCTAATGCAGCTTTGATCTATTCTTATTTCTCTGAGCTTGTTACAATTATCTTTTTATTTTAGTCAACACGTATTAAAATGGTGAGGCCCACACACAGAATTAGATGCAGCTTAACATATGGAAACAACTTGGGGGAGATTGATTGTTGTTATCATCTTTTTCACCTTATTATATTAAATATTAAAAATATAATTACAGCTCAATACACACAAAGACCATGGGTGTATTGCATAGTTGTGAAGGCACGCCTACAACCTAGGTGCCACCACTCCCGTTGTTGGTGCCTTGCCTCAGGGGAGGCGCATGGATTTCACAAAGTGCGAGAGGCCTCAAGAAAGCTCATGCCTTAAGTGCGCCTTGCACTTACTTAAAAATTATATATTTTGAGATATATGATTTTTATTTATATTAGGTAGGGTGCGCCTCACTTAAAAAAGCCCGCGCCTCAAATAACTATAAGGTGTAGAGAGAGAGAGGAAAAAAAGGATTAGAAGGACAAAGAGGGGGAGGGAGAGAGAGGGTTAGACTTCACCCCCACCTTAGGCACTAGCTTAACTCTTTCATGTTTTCCGTTGGCCATGCTTGAGCTTCAGTTGGTGAATAGATCACCAGGTGGAGGAAGAGCAAGGAGGGATTGGGAGTGGAAGGGCTAGAGAGTGAGGGAAGGTGAAAGGGGGTTGGAGAGAGATTGAAAAGGAAAGGTAAATGGAGCAATAGCTAGACTTTTAAAGATAGAGAGGGAGGGAGGGAGAAGGGGGAAGGGGGAGGAATAAAGAGAGAGGGAAAGGTGTATGGAGTGAGAGGTAGACTTATAGGGAGAGAGAGAGAGAGAGAGGGTGAACACAAGAGAGAGGGGGGAGAGGATGAACACGAGAGAGAGGGGGGAGAGGACGAGCATAAGAGAGAGATAAGAGAAAGGGAGGGTGGGTCTGTGGGGGGTTATGGTTTGGGGGTGTAGAAGGCAATGAAGGTGGCAACATCTTGTCAATAATAGATTATCCTTTGTGGAAATAGATAAAGAGTAAAATTTTGGAGGATACTTCGTGTCGTGCTATACCCTTGTGTGTTTCTTTTCTTTCCTTGTTTCCTTTATTTGATTCAAAGTAGGCGTGGGTGAGAGTGTTGGAGTGGCCTTGACGAGGTAGCAGATTGGAACCCCTTTTTCACCAAACTTTTCAACTATTGGGGATTGGAGGATGTGGAGAGACTTGTATTTGGGCTTGGTTAGTTTGTTTTGACCAATGAGGTTGAGGACTAGGTAAGATGGATTATGACAAAAGTGTGTCTGTGTCTCTCCTTAGCATATTGTGTGGCGGTCTTCTGTGCAGCCAAAGGTTCGTTTCTTCACCTAGGAAGTGACTTTGAGCAAGGTGTTAACTCTTGATTGGCTTTAGAAAAGGGGTTTTGCTCTTGTCGATAGATGCTACCTTTGTATTGAATGTGAGGAGTTAGCGGAGCACCTTCTTCTCCATTGTGCAAAGACGAGATTGTTGTGAGAGTTACTTCTTTTTTATTGGCACTGTATGGGTGATCTCGGGGTTGGTGAGGATCTGCTTTTGAGTTAGGGGGATTTTTTTGGTTGGCAA
This sequence comes from Tetrastigma voinierianum, assembly GCA_016808115.1. NCBI lineage: Eukaryota > Viridiplantae > Streptophyta > Magnoliopsida > Vitales > Vitaceae > Tetrastigma > Tetrastigma voinierianum. The sequence continues at coordinate 437,540 of JAEQBH010000819.1, forward strand.
AAGTGGAAGGAGGTTTGGCAAAAAGTGGAAGGAGGTTTGGCAAGTAGGATTGTCATGTTTGTTTTGGACGGTGTGAAAGGCTAGGAATGCGATTGCTTTTAGGGTTAAAGTATTGTCCATACAAGACTCAAAACTTTGTTCCTTTTTCTTCTTTGATAGGAGACTAAGCTGTTTACAACGGATGGTCCTTTAACTTAGGGTGTGAGTGCTCTTCTTCCTTGTATTCTATAGGCCGTTGCGTGATATATATACTTCCTTCTACTTATCCCACAAAAAAAAGAAAAAAAAAAAGAAGTATGACAACTCCTTCACCAAACAAGGAGAATTTTAAGGAAATGCATGGGTGACATCTCAATTTCAAGCTTAGTACTTCTTATTGTTGTCAAACCTTGTTGATTCCAAAATTGAATGCCACTTCAATTGAATAAAAATAAGAGGAGTGCCTTTAAAGGAGTTGGTATGAAAAAGCTTAAAAGGAGGAATGTAATTGAAATAGATCTTATAACTTCCTTATTATTCTTCAATTTATTGTTGTCTAACCTTGTTGATTCCAAAATTGAATGCCAATGGAGTACTTTTAAAGGAGTTGGTATGAAAAGCTTAAAAGGAGGAATGGAATTGAAGTATACTGTTCTTGAATTTTCCTCACGTTAAATAACCAACTCTGCTATAAACTCAAACTTTTAGGATTTGCGTTTAATATGAATATCATGCCTTTTAACCCCATGTGGAGAGTCAAACAAACCAAATAGAGTCCTTTATGGGCTTTCAAATCAACAAATGAAGAATAAATTGCAGAGAAGTGGTTCGAACCTAAGACTTCTTGCCAAACCTGGCTCTGATACCATGTTAAATGACCAACTCTCTTAAAAGCTTAACATGACCAACTCTCCTAAAAGCTCAATCTTTTAGGATTTGTGTTTAATATGAATATCATGGCTTTAATAGCTCACAAATCTTGACATTTTTTTCTTATCGCACAATCCAAGGCATCATGCAAGGTATTTGGATGCACATGCTTTGTTCTGGATGTCTGTCCTCAAGTTTCTAAACTTGATTCGTAGTCCTTAAAGTGTCTCTTTGTGGGATTTTCTCTACGTTCAAAAGGGTATGTCATATCGTCCCACCGACGCTACTTCGTCTAATGACGCCGCATTCTTCGAGACTACCCCATTTTCCCTTTCGCTCATCGCTACAAGTCGTGGAGAAGAAAGCTCTGTTGTTTATACTCTTTGCCTCACCAATTGCTCCCTCCCAAACCCAAGCTTCTCTATCCGCCTGTAAAACTTCCCATCACTCAAGTCTACACAGCAGACTCCCGCGCAAGCCAACACCCCCCAGTCTCGAGCCCTCCACTAGTTGCTTCGACATCAAATCCAATTCTCAGTGATGATCTTTCTATTGCTCTCTGTAAAGGTAAACGTCAGTTTGCTCATCCAATTTCCTCATTTTACTCTTATGACCACTTGTCATCATGTTCTTGTTCTTTTATTGTATTTCGACTTATTGCCGCTTAACAAGGTTTCTAAGCCCTCACTCAACCTCGTCGGGCGTGAAAAGGCGATAGAGGAGATGGATGCTCTCTGACCGACGATAGACTTTGGGACTGTCTGCTTACTTGGCTGGAAGAAACGAACAAGCTGCCACAAAGTGTCTCATAGCTAAGGTTAATCCCGACTTTATCCATTGCTCGCTGAGTCCATTGCTACTAAAGGGTATGCCTGCACTCATGACGTGAACTATTCCGATGCTTTTTCCCTTGTTGCTAAGATGACATATGTTCGGCTTTTTATTTCCCTGGCTGCCACTTATAATTGGGATCTTCACCAGCTTGATATTAAGAATGCCTTTCTTCATGGCGACCTTTAGGAGGAGGTGTATATGGAGTAACCTCTAGGGTTTGTTGCATAGGGGGAGAAAGGGAGGGTTTGTCGTGTTCTCTAAGTTCAGACATTAAACAGCTCACGCGCATTTGCTTGGTAAATTCAAACAGTTCCCTCGAGGAATTTGTCATGTCGAAGAGTAAATCTGACCACTCCGTCTTCTACAAGAACTCCAATTCAAGTATCATTTTGTTGGTACATGTAGATGATATTGTTATCACTGGGAGTGACTTTAAAAGTATCTCATCTCTTAAGTCCTTCTCGTAGCCTAATTCCATATTAAAGGACTTAGAATGCTAAGATACTTCTGCATTGAAGTATGCGGCTAAATATGAAGTCTTTATCTCAAAGGAACGTAGCTCGGATTCATTGTTTCCGCATCAGTCGGTAAAATCATGCAGTTCTCCTATGGTTCTAGGCATATACCTTACTAGAGAAGACGAAACATTTGAGGATCCTGAGAGATATAAAAGACTAGTTGGGAAGCTGAATTACTTTATAGTCACTCGTCCTGATATTAGCCACTTAGTCATTATTGTAAGCTAGTACATGTCTTTTCCAACAGTTGATCATTGGGTAGCTATAGATCAGATTCTATGTTACTTGAAAGGAGTCTCGGGATGTGGTATTTTATACAGTAATCATGGGCATAATAGATTTGAGTGTTTCACAGATGCTGATTGGGTAGGATCTAAGGAAAACATGAGGTTCACTACAGGTTACCTTGTTTTTGTTGGAGGGAATCTAGTCTCATGGAAGAGTAAGAAACAATGTTGTCTCTCGATCTATCGTAGAGTATGAATATAGAGCAATGACATACCAGATGGTAGACATGCTTGCTTCATCAATCCTTGATGGAAGTCGTATTAAGATACCAAATTCCAAGAAACTTTGGCGTGACAACCAGTCGTTTTCTCATATTACTTATAATCCGGGTATTCCATGAACGAACTAAGCATATTGGAGATGGACTATTTCGCTCATGAGAAAATAACTGGCTTGATTTCTACAGATATGTGAAAGACCTATAATCGTAATGATATCTTCACAAAGCGCTCTAAATGGGGACCGAGTTAGTTATCTACGTAACAACGACACGATTAATATCTATGCCCAACTCGAAGTGAAAGCCATATAAAGATATATCTACTTTACATATGTAGTCAGAATCTATTATAAACTTGTCTTATAGAATTGTAATCTAATAGGAAGGTTAGATCGACTTTTGTATATATGTATTCATAATGGATCAATGAAAAAATAAGGAATTCGTTCCTCCAATTCTTTTGTCTTTCTTTCTATAGGTCCTATCAAAGGGAACCTTTCAAACCTCTATATGAGATGACCATCATGTCACAAACACTCCTAGGTGGAATCAAATCCATCTTGGCTAGACTAGCTTATACCAAAACCCTAATGCTAGTGGGCAATGTAAAAAGAGAGTTGATAAATTCTTTGCTTCTCATGCATGAGATGAGCCAATTAGGACTAAGCAATTTGTGGCTTTTGAATTCCATAAATATTGAGTTGGAAAGAAAGGAATTGGATTTTATAAATTAGACAAGGTTGAAGGAGTGATTTTATTGATAATAAAACTTGTAGAGGATAAAGATGAAGCTCTTATAGGCGTTCTCCCTTCACTCTCCTAACGCTGAGCTAAGTGACTTCGGACAAAGCAACCAGAGTTTTTGCCTCAACTGAACCTGTTCCTAGGTCGCACAGTTGAAGCTCGCTTGCCTGTCTTATCAATGAGTAAGTGTGACACCATCTTTTTCAAGAAGATGAAGATGGTAAGCACTCACAACATTCCAAAGAAAAGGGACGTAGTATAAAGAAGAGACCCATCGGATCTGCCCTTGCAAGTCTACATTTTGGGAGCAAAGCATGCAAAATCGTGCAATGGAACTTAGAAGAATGAAACATTAAACAAAACACATTTCTGGCTGGCATTTGAGTTGTCTCTCCTCCTCTTTCAATCGACACACTCAAAGCAGATAGCTCCGGTGGCCCTGGCTTTGGCCTCTATCAAGTGGCAGCAGCCCCCAGGAACTGGTTTAACAAAAGGGGTCGATGTCTTCGTTTGCTTGGTGGGATCGGATAGGGGGCGAAGAAAGTCAGTCTAGCTAGCGTTCTCATCATCTTTGGTAAAATAAAGTAAATCATACTACGCCAATGCACCTTCTTTTGTGTCAAGAGTTCAGACCGTCGAATGAATTGTGGCTACAAGACCAGTGAAGAATTCTATAAATGCATCATCCATCTCGTCAACTGTTCCTCTCTTGTCGAATGAATTGTGGCTACAAGACCAATGAAGAATTCTATAAATGCATCATCCATCTCGTCAACTGTTCCTCTCTCAAGTAAAGGATACGACTAAAGCTAGCTCATCAAGTTGTTTCACTTGAGCTAACAGACGAAGATAATTGCATAAAAGTGAGTGAGAATATGAGTCTTTCGAGGTATTCAAATCTCCAAATTAATGAGGTAATGATGAGGTTCTCAGAAAGATAAGGAGAGTTACCAAGGACAACTAATATTGTGAGATTTTTTACTACCATAACTAGTTATGTAAAGACTTTAAGATTGCAAACACAATGGTGGTTTTCTCACCACAAATTTTCTTAGAAACTAATTCTTGCCTTGTCAATCACCACAAAGTGTGTGTTTTTGTGCGTCTGTTTGTGTGTCTCATAGTTGTGAAAGGCGCGCCTACAACCTAGGCATCAGCCACCACTCCCACCGCTGGCGCCTCACCTCAGGGGAGGCATTGGGACTTCACAAAGGTGCTAGAGGCCCCATGAAAGCCTGCACCTCAAGTGTGCCTTGCGTTTCACTTAAAAAATTTTATTTAAAAATTATATATAGTGAGTTATATAATTTTTATTTATATTAGGTAGGGTGTGCCTTACTTAAAAAAACCCGCACCTCACCCTACCCTTACTTAAAAAAGGCCAGCTCCTCACCCTATAGTTAGATGGCCTTTAATGTGATGCTTCTCCAATATTTTATTCTCATATGCTTATTATGGATACTGATAATTTTCTGTTTTGGTATATCCTCAGGAAACCGTCTGTGATGGTTTGGCTCTTTGCAGTGTCATATGAATTGATCAGAGGTGGCTCCCAGCATAGAATTCATGGATTGTTTGAAAGAGCACTGTCAAATGATAGGTTGCGCCACTCTGTACTACTCTGGCGTTGCTACATTGCATATGAGATCGATATAGCTAGCAATCCTTCTGCAGCCCGACGAGTTTTTTTCCGTGCTATCCATGCCTGTCCATGGTAAGAGTTCTTTAATTGAGGTTGTGCTTTATAAATACACTTCTAAAGCTGTCTTTCATCTAATTGTTTGCTTGTAGATGTCTTCTATTTATGGGTTATGCATTAGAGTTCATGTATAGAAATCACATCTAAAAATGTATAGAATCACGGGGAGTAACTTTTGGACTCGTCCTTGGTAGCCCCTCCCCCCTTGCTAAAGTTATAAAAATCACATCTAAAAATGTATAAAATCACTAGTAGTAACTTTTGGACAAGCAAGCACTTGGTAGGTAATTTTCTCCCCTCCCCCCTTGAAGATAAATTTTTGTTATTTATTCTACTACCGAAAGCACTTTCAGGACATTCCTTAGTTTATAAACACGATGCTCCCATAGAAGAGTGGTAATAAAGGTACTACTACCACAAGTTAAAACATGGCATGCTTTGTAGGAGGAGGGTTCAGTTGGGGATGAGGAGAAAAAGTTCACCCATTGGAAGAGCAGAGTTGCTTACCTCTCTAAATAATAATGTAAGTGAAATTGGCAGGTCAAAGAAGCTATGGCTTGATGGATACGTGAAGCTGAAGAACGTTTTAAGTGGAAAAGAGATGTCAGATCTGCAGGAAGTAATGAGGGATAAGGAGCTGAATGTGAGGACGGACATCTATGAGATTCTTCTGCAAGATGATGAGGGACCCTGACCTGACCTGACCTGACCTGACAAGTGAGGCATCTATTCCCCTTCTCCAAGGAAATAATTACTTAGAACACTCAGCTTTCAATGGGTGAGGAGTTGTTATATTATGTGAAATCATGTCTCTCACCCAAGGAAATAAAAATATTCATTCCTTGTCTCCTTCCTTTTCTCTTCTCTACTTTGTAACCAAATGATTCCAGGCTCCTTCTTGGGATTTTTTATTTTTATTTTTATTTTTAGCCCCTTAAAATTTCCCCTATGGGAGTGGTAGTGGGAGTAGATATTTCATATATCATATTACTAATCTAAAAATATGACAAATTCTTGTTCCAGAAAAATCCTTACAAAATGTAATTCCTTTTTTATGTAAAACAAAGTGGCATGTAAATCCGGTTTTAATTAATGTTCATTATTCTCCCTTATTTCCCACTTCTAAAAACTTAATTCTCTTTAATATTTTGAAATCCAAAGTCAAATCCTTCCTTAGAAATCTTGATAAGCAAAATATTAATCATCTCTTAAATAAAATTGGTAAACATAGAAATAAACTATTCATTAGAAACAAGTTTATATGAAATCTTTATATATATATATATATATATATTGTTTTTTTAAGAAACAAAACATATATACCATCATGCTTAACTCAAGTATTAGAACGTTTATAGTTAAAACAAACAAAAGGCATGGGAGGGTGTTTGGGTGGATCTTAGGTTTGAGTCTGAATGGGGATAGTTTATTACCTTGAAATTAGAGTGTATTAAAAAAAATATATATATTAAAAACCTTTTTTTTTCTTCGAAAATAAGCAAAAACAATTCCAAGAATAAAAGAATTAAAAAAAAAAAAAATTTTGTCTCCCTTGTTTTTGACGGAAAACTATTTTTTTTCATCCAAACACAGAAATAAAATAAAATATTGTTATTTTTGGATACTTATTTTTTTTCATCCGAACACAAAATTTTTCCTTCAGGTGTTTTTCTTTTATTCTTTCAGGTGTTTTTCTTTTTTTCATTTCCTCCTAATTTTTTTTTTCCTATTTTTTAACAATGGACACCCAATAACAAAAACCAGGGGAAACAAAAAAGAAAATTTTTTTCCCGATTACTTCGTTTATCTCCGTTCGTCTTCTTCCTACAACAAACCAGAACTTATTAGTTCATTTTTTTTTTAAAAAAAAAAAAATGACTTTTTCCCGATTTTAATATATTTTAAGACAATAATAAGATTGCCTCCACAACACAACACAACACAAATTTTGGTTAAATAGAATACCTACAAAATTAACCATGCTCGATTGCAAAAGATGTAGGGAGAAAGAAGATCATTAGAAAGTAAAGCGAGTCCATAAGACAAGCCAAGTCTTGTGACTACTCACAATTTCTTAAATATAGATTCGTGGTCTCCCTTAAAGCTCAAAGAATGTCTGGTGGATGTCTGCCTTCCATAATACAACAGCTTCCAAAGTAGCACCACATCACAATCTCCTAAAATAGATTTGTGGTCTCATGTGGTGCTCGGATATTATCGGGTGGGCGTCTCCAAAGTAGCATCACAACACCTAATATGCTTTTCCCAACGAATTGAAAAAGTGTTTTATTCTATCACCAAACTAATTACTAGATTGGGTGGGCGTTTCTCCCAAAATAAAAAAAGTTTCCAAAGCAGCACCACATCACTACATATGCTACTCCCAAGAATAAATTGAAAAAAAGGGACAATTATGTTTTAGTGTATTATTATACTAACAAGAATGAAAAAGAAACTTAACTCACCCTAATTTTGTAGACTTGCACCTTTTACAAATTAATAATTGAAATATGTACTCTCTCATTTGGAAGACCAAATTACTCTTAATGAGTTGATTAAGTGGGCCCTATTGTTTGACCACATAGAGAAAGAAATGACAACAAATTTGGATCTCCCTCCCTTCTCTCTTCTCTCCCGTCGGTCACATTAGTGTTTTTGGACAAGAAACCTATTTCCCTCCATCCATTGTCGATTCACAACATAAATGTGAAACATCACTTTATAGGTAAGTGTGTTGTGTTAGTTCATGAGTTTTTTCATCAAAACTTATAGCTTTCTAGGGGGTTTTGGGCAAGAAGTCGTATCCTTGTGTTAAAAATCGTTTGGAAGGAAAATAATCATTGAAACGTTAAAGGTACTATTTTTTGTGATCTAAATGGAAGGAAATGTTGATATTGTTTGATGTTTATGTAAATTTTTTAACCAAAGTTACATTACTGGAAACTGTGTCACATTTATGTTTTACGTATGTTATATTAGTGCTATATATGTGTTACATTAGTGTTATACAAGGTTATTGGTTTCGACTGATATATCGGTATTTGGATTTTGTGGATATATCGGGATATATCGGTAGATATTTTTATATGAAATAAAAATTATTTAAAATTTATGATAACATAGATAGAGGCATTAATGATAATAAAATAAATAGTAATGTATATTTTTTAGTATCATAAGGTATTTGCAATGTTTTGAAAACCGGACTAGACCGGTCGGACAGTCGATCGACCATAAAACCGGTCCGGTTCAATGTAAAAAACCTGTTGTGAATGAACCGGATGAGAACTGTTTGAATTGACGGTGAACCGGATCAACCAAACGATTTTCAGCGAATCGGCGATTTTCCATCGAAAAAATCACCTAAGCTCTGTTCCACACGCGCGTCTCGTGCATGCTTGATATCTCCACAATATGTCGACTGTCGATCGATATATCGCCGATATTTTCGGTATTTATCGAAACTTCGTTCAACTGATTATCGATGAAAGATATCGCTTCGCCCACTACTGATATCCAATATATCGACGATATATCCGATTTTTTATATTCTTGGTATATATGTGTTATATTATGCCCACAGTCATTGTTAATGTAAGATGAAATTCTTTTTTACTTGAACATGGTTACAAACATGAAAATTTATTTTTCATTACATTACTTGAACATGTTTATGTAAATCTGGTAACCATAGTTATATGCAGTATGACTGTGTTATATTAGTGTAATAATTGTGTTACATTAATGATATTTGTGTTAGGGGTTGAGAATGTCAGGCAGCTAGCTGAGATCCCTCAAGTTGAGAACCCTTTGCTAGCCTTGAGAGATTATGCAGTGCCACCAATTGAGGTTCAATCAGAGATTCATAGACCAGCTATCCAAGCTAATAACTTCGAGTTGAAGTCGATCATAATTCAACTAGTGTAGAACAACCAATTCTCAGGGCTAGCTAATGAGGATCCGAATGCACACATCTCAAACTTTCTAAAGGTGTGTGATACAGCGAAATATAGTGGAGTCTCTGATGATGCAGTGTAGCTCCACCCTCTTCCTGTTTTCTCTAAGAGATAAGACAAAAGTGTGATTGAATTCCCAGCCTCCAGATTCCATAACAAGATGGGACGATTTGGTCCAAAAATTCTTAGAGAAGTTCTTCCCACCAGTAAAGACTACATAACTGCGTATGGAGATACACGAGTTTGCTCAGCATGAAGGCGAGCCTATGCATGAGGCTTATGATAGATATAAGGAGTTGTTGAGAAAGTACCCTCACCATGGAGTGCCTAGATGGATGCAAATCTACAGCTTTTACAAGGGCTTGACCGACAACTCTTGGGCCCTGATTGATGCTTCAATTGGAGGGGCTCTGGTGAAGAAGAATGAGAATGAAGCCTATGAGCTGTTAGAGAACATGGCTTCTAAATATTACTTATGGCCCAGTAAGAAACTGTTATCGCCTAAGAGAGTTGCGGGAATCCATGAGGTGGATGTAATTTCAAAGCTATCTGCTCAACTGACTTTATTGACTCAACACTTGCAGAGTAACCAACAGTGACTCCATGCAGTGCAGGCATATCCTCCATTAGCTTGTGAGTATTGAAATGGTCCACATCAAAGTTCTGCATGCTAAGTCGGGAACCCATTTGCACTCACCGTGGAGCAGGCTTAGTATGTGGGTAACTTTAATAGATAATAGAACAATTCCTATGCAACTCACTATAATTCGGGATGGATTGAGGAACCACCCCATTTTTTCATGGAAGAATAATCAGCAAGCACCTCCATCAGAGCAAGCTAGACCTCCACAAGAGAAAAAGGTAAACCTAGAAGAAGCCATGGCTTAGCTCGTCACTACACAAAATCAGTTTATGAATAAGGCAAGGACAAACTTCTATAATCAATTAGCTTAGATCAGGAGTCTAGAGACCCAGGCGAGTCAGTTGGCAAACATGTTCTCAAAGAGGCAAAAAGGAGTCTACCTAGCATGTCAGAAGTGAATCTAAGAAGAGAGGGTAAAGAGCACTACAAGGTTATCACTCTGAGGAGTGGTAAGACATTAGAGAGAGTAGTTGAGGCTGACAAGGCCAAGAAAGAAGAAGACAAAGTTGGGGATCCTACTCATGGATTTGTTGAGTTAGAGAAGAAAGTCAAGGAGGTAACACTACCTCCAAAGGAGCCGACACTAATCATCCCATTTCCTCAAAGGCTGAGGAAGGGAAAGTTGGATCAATAGTTTGCAAAGTTTCTTGAAATCTTCAAGAAACTACACATCAACATACCCTTCGTAGAAGCCTTGCAACAGATGCCAAGCCATATGAAATTCATGAAGGGGATCTTGGCCAAGAAAAAGAAGCTCACTGAGTATGAAACCATAGCCCTTACAGAGGAGTGCAATGCCATACTACAGAAAAAGTTACCTCGTTGAAGCTTAAGGATCCCAGGAGCTTCATCATCCCATGCTCCATTATGAATGTAGTTTTCGAACGAGCATTATGCAACCTAGGGGCAAGCATCAACTTGATTCCCCTATCTATCTTCAAAAAGCTCGGGTTAGGTGAAGCAAAACCCACTACAATCGCATTGCAGCTATAGATTAGATCTCTCAAACATCCGAGGGGAGTCATTGAAGATGTGCTTGTCAAGGTGGATAAATTCATATTCACACCGCATTTCACTGTCTTGTCTAGGTGGATAAGAGATTTCGATTATACTTGGGAGACAATTTTTAGCAACTGGGAGAGCTCTTATTGATGTTAAAAAAGGTGAGCTCAAGCTGCGGGTTCAAGAGGAAGAGGTGACATTCAAAGTTTTCAAACCAACAAGGTACCTGGATGAGGAGAGCTGTGAGATGCAAGTAGACATCCAAGATGCTATGGTAAAGAAGAGTGACATAGTTTGTAGCAAGACCACAACCATCTTTGAACCACCATGAAGAAGATTAGGTCTTTAGATTCCAATTTCTTCCAAAAAGACTAGAATGAATGCCTACTCAGAAATATCGAGCTAAAGACATTAAACTAATGCTTCGTGAGAGGCAACCCAAGCAAAATTTCTTCCACTTCTTCTATTTCAATTATTTTATTTTATTTTTAGGTTTATCCAATTTTTTTTTTTTTCTATTCTTTTCAGAGCTTCTCCTTCTCCATCTAGAGCATGCTACACCTCTAGAAGTAAGTCAAAGTCAGAGAATCTTTTCTCAATTGAGGTAACTTGTATCCCTACTTTTTTGCATGATTGTATTGAAGGGTAGGATTATCTGGGTTGGTATGGGGCCGTCTTTGAGCCTTTATTGAGTTATCATTGAGCAAGGGAAGTTAAGGAGGCATTTAAATCACAAAAGGGGCCTAAAATTGAAAAACCCTAATTTTCCTAGTCACTCCAACCCTATTGCGAAATTTTCGCAATCACTTTCGTGTGTTGCAAAATTTTCGTAGCGCACAAAAATTTCCATGCTTACAATAGTTTCGATCTTTTTACTGTAAAATGCTAAGCATAATGATCTCTTTCCCGTTGAGTGTACCTATACTCAGTTGCAAATATTGTATTATAGTACTTAAGCAACTCCCTCTCCTTTACATGCTTCATTACGCACTCCTTTGTGCACCAGGGTAGCATCCTTCGGTTTCAGCATCCCTTACCCTCCTTTAGCTTTTAGATGTTATATATTGGTCCATTGAGGACAATGCACGGTTCGGTTGGGGGGGAGGGAGGATACTAATGGAAACCACACTATTATATATGTATCATTGTTAGGCACTAAAACTTTGTGCTTATCTAGTTAGTAGTCTTCTTGAAGGATAATGTTAAGTTTGGTTGATCTTGTACTTGAGGACCTTATGTTGTGGGCGACTTTCTTACCCAAGTCCCCTTGCTTTTCACCTCGACACCTCTAAATGGAACTTGTAACAAACTAACCACCCTAGGTCCTACACATATTCTTAGGTACCAACACTTTTCTTCTAAGGCTCACCCATTGCTTGTGATTTATATATGGCTCTAGTAGTGTTGAGATGCCTCCAAAAGAGGGCCAATGAGCCACACATTAAAAGAAAAAAAAAAGAAAAGAAAAAGAAAAGGAAAATAAAGTGAGTTGATCTAATTAGAATCCCGAGCACAATTTGAGAGCCTTTCAAAGCCTAATGCCCTTAAGCCAACTTGATGGGAGTCATTGGCTTTATTGCTCGCTACATGAGACAGAAGATGAATTAGTTTCACAAGTAGGTGCTTTGGTCTCTAATTGAGTTTTTCGGGGTGAAGTTCGAGGGGAACTTAATGCCCGATGCCCTTAACCAACTGGTGCTACATAGACACTTCTTTAAATTGCCTTAGCATTGCATCCTACTGCTTAGCTATGATTGGAAAATAAAAAGGTGCATTCTTAGCCTGCTCTAGTCATAACATTTTGCTTCAAGTGAGTTGAGTCTAGTTGAGGGGAGTTTGTTCCTTTGCCTATGTGTAGGAATTAGATAAACTAATTGCAAGGTCTGTTTGGAAAGTCACTGTGAAGACAAGGGGACAAAAGTGCCTTGTTTGTCCCAATATGAAGGGCCTTGTACATTAGAGATACTAAACACAACAAGATCCTAAGGGAATGGCTACACTCAAATAAATTTCTCATCATGATTGCACCCAAACGGTCTTAGTTCTTCGTCACATTTGCATGAGTACATATGATCTCTAACTTGAGTGCTCTATATTCTTTTTGCTCTTGCATTGCTAGGGACTAGAAATGACGTTGGTTGGGGGGGTGTGATGAGCACTCAAAATACATGTTCTTACACTCTTACATCAAACCCTTTTTGAGTGTGAAACACATAAAAACTCTAATTTAGCCACTTGTTAGTCCTTATACCCGAAGCTAATGTTTTCCTCGAGTTTGTGTGCTTTTGTAGATATTTAGGTACATTTATCAACTCTTGGAGAATATGGAGGCTGGCCACAAGGAAACCTGAGGTATGAAGCAAGTTCAAAGATGAAGACACACACAATTTGAGGCTTGGAGAAGAATCCAAAAGATTTTGCAGTCATTATCCCAGATTTTGCAATGATTGTTAGTCATTGTGAAAATTTCGCACTGCATACAAGCTATCTTTGGTTGATTTCATAGTGCATCCATGTCTCCTTTGATCAATTTCCCACTCACTCATAGTAATTGCGAAAATTTTGCAACCACACTTAAGTGACTGCGAAATTTGTGAAAACAACCCAAGTAAGGAAAGCTTTGATATCCAGCACGTGGGATGGCTTAATTTAGACTTGCACAAGGTAGGGAACCCTAGGATTAAAGACGGGAATGCCCCCGATCATGAGAGAGGATATGAAAGGAGTCCATAGAGCAACCGAATGGAGGTTGGAGAGTTAGACGGAGTTTTTGAAGCATTGGTCCAAAGAGTTCTCTTGCAAAGGCTTGAAGCATGACTTAGAGATTGTAGCAACTGTTTCATCTTCTTCCCTTATGTTTTCTTTTAGTTTTTGGATTGTTCGTAGTTTAATTATGTTTTTCATAGGGCTACGTTGTAGCCAAGTTATGAACAATGGTTTAGGGTCTTGTGTGTAATCTTTCGACACAATTTCATTATATATATTGAGTATTTCACTATGTTCATAATGCTTGTGGGCAATTGACCACTGTCTACATGATTTTATCATTCGACCTGAGACTGAGAAGAGATGGAAGGATGGGATCGGGAATGGAGTACGTATGATGATCATAGGATAGAGAGATATCTATGACTCAAACACGGTCTAGGGATTAACCAATCTTAATGCTTTCTATAGATTCAGGGTTTGAGGTAGAGATGCGATAACCAAATCTTGCGAATAGGTTGTTGATGCTCAAGAGAGATCAACAATAGAATAGGATTAATCGACCTTCAATATATGATTTTGATGCTATAGAATTTTATCAAACCCTAGCCGTTAGGATTAACTTAAGTGAAATAGGAAACCCTAGATTTCTCTCATAATATTTAAGTCACTTGATAATTAGTTTAGTAATTCAACAAATCATCCAGTTAGATCATCCAAACAATTTTAGGGTTAAATTAGATTAGTAATTAATAGCTTAGTCCTCGTGGGTTCGACATTTAGACTCCTTGGGTCCACTTTATTAGTTGTACGATCTGTATACTTATGGTGAATTTGTGTGTAGGAAAACGTGGCAATAGTCCAGAAGTTACAACTGGACATGTTTTACAGGGTTGGTGTTGCCTGAACCCTTTAAGTATCTCTTATATGTTGCTTCATTCCTTGACTGATTCAAAAGGGGCCAAGGTGACTGAGGTTTGGGAAGCTTTTGGGGAAGAAAGGAGTTGAAATCCAAGATATATAAGGCACTTTAATACCAAGAAATTTTGAATTTCTATTACACAACAAAATGGAATTTCTTAACCATGGCAATTTCATAACCTTAATTCTCACAACAAAAAATAAATTGAGTGCAAAAAAAGGTTAATATATCATGTTCTTAACCATGCCAAAGTAAGGATTACTTCCAAAAAAAATACATCCAATAGCATCCCTTTTACAAAAAAAAAAATAAAAAATAATGATGTCACACAAATGGCCCGAATATAAGTAGACAACCCATCACAAATGGCTAGATTTAACAAGACAAACATATGTAACTTTGACATTGTATTAACTACAACTATGGAGGCAGTGGTTAAAACAAAGAATGAACATAAACTGCATTTCCTCATGCTATCGTATCAAAATGTCTTCTAGATGTTGAATGTCAATTGAGATATTGGCTTGAACACGGTCAATACGATCAAAGCACTGTCATTGCATCTCCTCATGTTGTCGTATCAAAATGTCTTCTAGATGTCGAATGTCAGTTGAGATATTGGCTTGAACACGGTCAATACGATCAAAGCATTGTCACTGCACCTCAATCACATGAGTCCAAAGTGAAGACAATTGCGCCTCTTTAATATATGGAGGAATATGATATGAGGTACAAGTCTGATTTGCTTGCGATGATGTAATTGATGTCGTTTTGAGAGGTTAAGAGGTAGCGTGATCAGGGTGTAATCCTTCCTCCATTGCATGTAACTCATCTTCCTCCTCTTCTTCCTCATCATTCTGCCATGTTTTTGCAGTTCAAACCCCATCAGCCCTTTACTTAAGCTTCATTCGGCCTAATGATATTGAATTAAATGCATCTATTGGCTTTGGATGTATAAGCTCGGACTCCTGGACAAGTTAATGCCAAAGTGTGCAAAGACTCGTGTAAGGAACCGTCCATACGGCAAAACTCGACCTTAATTCTCGCAACACAATATCATGTGTTGTAACATCAAATGACCCAAATGTATAGGTCGAGCAAGAAGGATTGAATCCATCAAGAATAATTCAAAATATGATACCTCATCCCTATGTCCACCCAATGGAATGATACAATGTCTGAGTATATGATGCAGTACCCTACATGGTACTGTGAGGCTACTGGCGCTAGGCTTACCCATAATTTGCTGGTTTGGTAGATTACAAAAACGCTGAACAAGTTCACTTGGAACAAATCTTACCATATGCGGCCAACACTTGTGCTCATAAACACGATCGCCGATTGAGGGAATACTTAATATTTGACAAATCACCTCACGATCCAACTTAATCCAACAATGTCGGCTGTGGCATAGAATGCCCGAATAAGTCTTGGATAAATGGGCTCTTTTATGGACACTAAAGGAAGCCATCGAAGCTTAACAAACTTCTCAGCCAACCCTAAATTACCAAACTTCCTCCAGTCTATGTTTTTTTCCCACATGATTGTACGTTTTGTGAAGTCATCTCGATAGCAAGGATATTGCTCAGCTAACCCTTTTATGTTTCATAATCTCTGCTAATTACCTTGTTCAGGTTGTTTTGCCTTGACTTGTTCAGGTCCTTTTGCCTTTCCTCGGGGTGCCATTTTGAAGTTGCATGTAATCAAGGAAAAAAAACATATACTAAGTTGCTAACACATAAAATGAATGAAATGAAAAAACACAAATCCAAGGACATTATAAAAAACACCAAATCTGTCGGAATGTAAACAAAGGATGTTATTTTATTTATTTATTCTTGATAAGTAAGAAAATAATATTTTAAAATAAACAATTAGGTACATAGTTAGTATACAAAGTGGCATCAAAGAACCACAAGAGCGGGGTGAACAAAAACCTACACGATTTCTCTCTTTCTAAACAGTCCAAAAAAAATGTATAATGAGACAGCTTTCCATATTTTCTTCCTATTATTGCCCACGAAAGTAACCATCCAGCTAGTTAAAGCCTCCCTAACCTCTTCTTGCCATGAAGGATGTTAAAACACCATATATATATATATATATATATATATATATGTTATTTGTTTTGCATTTAGAAATTTAATCAATTGTAACAAAAAACATTTCGCCCCAAGTAGAAACCCTGGGTTCGATCAAGCAGTTTTGTGAAGAGGGAAAATCCGAAAACCCTAAAAATGGAATGACATTCACATACCTTGGTATGGTGTGGACAAAGCTTGGTTTGTTCGAAGAAGTTGTATATATGGAAGATGTATGTGTTTGAGGAAGGTGTAAAATGATGGTCAAAATGGCCTATTAATAGGCACCCACAATGAACCGAAAGGGGGAACTCTGCATCCGGATGACGACTGCTAACAAGGTAAAGTTAAGTAACACAATTATAAAAATAATTTAACATGTTTACAAGGTTAATGTAATAAAGCTGAAACACTAATGTAACGTTATTATAACGTTAATGAAGCAAAGAACTCATTAATTTAACTATGGTTCCTAGATTTCCTTAAAACACGAAGTATTATTAACTTTCCCAACAACACCCCACCCATCTTACAAAGAACTTGGTTTTTTGCCTTTATACCACGCAAATGTAGGTTACAAATAAAGAATTTTTAGGTTTTTCTACTCTCTTCCTCTATTCTTCAGACACAGACCACATCAAGATGGAAGTTGATTGGAACCTTAGGAGCTTTCTCATTTGGGAGTGGGCTAGGGTTTATTCTTCAGGAGTAGAGCTAAGAATATGGGATGGGCATGATGGACTATAATGGGTTGGTCCGAATTTTTTGAAAGATTGGATTGAAAAATTATTGGTCTCAAATAAAACTCAAACCTACTGGCCTGACCCAAATGATCCTATAGCCATTCAGGTTCAGGCCGGCCGGCCCAATTGCCCCCCTTTTTTTTTTTTTTTTTTTAATTAATGATTAAATATAAATATAAATTCGACCATCCCGCTATTCACCGTTTCTAGGAAAACCCTAGAAAGGTCTATGTTGTCTTCATCCCTTCTTTGTCCTGCTCTCTCTCTCCTCTTACATAGTGTAATAGCCATATGATGTTATTCTCCGTGGCATGTCTTAGCTATTATGCATGATGCTCCTCGTCCGCACAAGTAAAAGGCTTGAATCCGTTATGGGTTTCGCGAATATCGCCTCATTTGGCGATTTGGGGTTCACTGTTCGCTTTCGATCGAGAGGTTTGCTATCGATCATCTGATCTTCATCGCCAAGGAGAAGATGGTGAAGACTGGGTCGAGTTGTAATCTTCATCTCATATAGAGAAAGAAAGTTGAGTTATAGAGAGAAAGAAAATTGGGTTTCGGATAGAGAAAGAGAGAAGGGGGCGGGTCTGTTCTGAAGTTGCGGCGACTGTTTGGTGGTGTCGTTGCATTCTCTAACCTCAAAGCTCATATTTTTCCATTTTTAATTTTATTTTTTGGGATTTTACGTTGTTTTCGTTGAGAGATTTAAAAAAAATTATGTGAAAATCATCACACAAACAGAAACATTCATATTGAATTATCAATAATCAAAATATGTGATGACTGAACAGACCAATTCATATCAAAATATCAGATATCTAACTGGAACAAACTCACGTTTTGGCGCTTACGATTTTTCATATCTAAATCGACCATGCTTTATAATCTTTTTGGGATTTACACTAGCCATGCCTAATATTTCTTTCGATAATGAGAATCGTAAAAAAAAAACATTTACGATTCAGTGAATTACGAATTTTATTTATAACTAATTTCTATTTTAACCCATCATAAAAATAAATTACGCTTGCTCCTACACATCGATTTCCACATTTTATAATATATTAATTCAAGATCCTAAAACTTAAATTAATCATTTTAATTAGCCTAACATTATTTGGATGTTCTTATAATTCATATTTATTTAATATATCAGTCCATATATTCGATTTTACTCCAACATTCATTTGTAGAGAGGGAAGAAGACAAACCTCTTCCTTTATTGTTGGATCAAATTTAATTATTTGAAGCTTATACCGTGATGATTGTTTTATTGTTGGATCGGATTTTATTGTTGGAGCTAGTGGGTATTTGGAATGCCCTTTTGTTGGCTTGAAGTTTCTTGTTTTCTTTAATGGGTATCCATCATTTTTTGTGTTTCAGCACATCAAATGTCTTTTAGCAAGTTGAATTCGTTTTTTTGGGATGGGTATCTTTCATTTTCGTTGTTCAAAATCCTGAATGTCTTTTTGTTCTGTTCAATATTTATAATCTTTTGGGGACTTCTTGATGTATTTTTATTTGGTATATGCAGCTTTTCTGAATGGACATTGTGATTTTTGCAGATGAATCATTAATCTATTTATATAGATTTTTCTCTATTTGGTGATGATGCTATTATTTAACTCTGTAATGGGTGTTATTTTTGCTTTTATTATAAATTTTCACCGTAATTCTTGGGAAGTATGTGTGTTCTGATTGTTTTTATTATAAATTTTCATTATAATTCATGGGTAATAGACATGTAAATGTTTTCCTATAGATAAGACCTATTGGTAAATTGTGTAAAGCATTCTATTGAAAGTTTGTTGGCTATAATTTTAATATATATATATATATATATATATTTAATATTTTGGCTATTTTTGCCCATAACCCACATAGGATCGAGTTTGATTGGACAAAAGATAACCCAAACGAAAGTAGGTCGAATTGGCCTGTTGCTTGAGTGGGCAAGGTCTGCTTGTTTCCCAACTCTATTTGGAGCCTTTTCACCCCAAAACCCGTTTACCCAAAACACTCTGGCCAAACAATGAGTTCCACTTGCGTCAATTGATTAAGGATAGTTTGGTCTTCAAATGGGAGAGTGGATGTTTTCATTATTATTTTTTTTTGAAAAATAAAAACGAAATGAAATTGTATTGAACCAAGAATATTACAAATGAAGAATAGAGATTGATAATCTACAACCAGGGTAAGGGTTAGGGTTTTAAGAGAATCATTCATCAATATGAGAAGACACACCGCTGGGGAGAAACAGACTGGCGCAAGATCACGATCGCCAGAGCCACAAGACACCACCGCCATCATGCACTCCACCGTGAGACCTGGCTCAAGTACGATAAAGACATCTTCCGATCGCACCCTACGGACCTGGGCGGCAACCCCACGCGCTCACGGCGCCATGCTTTCATCATTAAGCCAGAAAAAGCGTTACTTAAGACACGCGCCATTCCCATAACCGCTAAACGACATCCCAACAACAAAATCGCGCCAGCGAGCATACGTGAGGCGACAAAATGTCATCTAGTGGTTTTAGTAAGGAATATTTGATAACTTCGGAAAGAAAGAATTAAATGCGGCAAAATAACCGTTATGGCTAATGCTCCTCTCAACGACTATATTCTATCCAAATTTCTATAAAATATGTAGTAAAACAAAGTGTGAAAACGAACTTACCTAAAAATCAATTTGTGTACCGCTCAATCCGCTCGATATCAAAACCTTAGCTTACCCGAATCCTATCCTCCGTCGTTAATCTCACAGAGCCTAAGATACTCCGTTGTTGTCAGAATTTCCAGAAAGAGCCACCTGGAGAAAGGGAGTAAAGAAGAAGAACAACTTGCCCCAGAAGATGTATGAGTTAAGACGATGCTTTTATTTACGGGTTATGTAGACATTGTAATTTTTAATAACATCTATCCCCTTGTTCTTTTTATAATTTAGAATTTGTAATATAATTTATAAATTGTTTATACTTTATGACAGATTTATTTGTTTTAAATTAAGGGTAATTTCATTTATTTTGTAATTGATAAATTGTTCATTCTTTAAATTGAAAAATTGATTTTTAAATTAAAATTGATTTTTAAGTTAAAATTGATTTTTTAATTAAAATTGATAAATTGATAATTTTTTAATTGATAAATTGCTAATTCTTTAAATTGATTATAAATTTTATAATTGATAGATTTATTTGTATACTTTATAAATTGATCGTTCTTTAAATTGATTATAATTTTTTTAATTGATAAATTTCATTCTTTAAATCGACAAATTGATTTTTTAAATTTTTAAATCGATAAATCGATAATTTTTTAATCGATAATCGTCATTCTTTAAATCGATTATAAATTCATAATTGATAGATTTATTCAGATACTTTATAAATCGCTCATTTTTTAAATCGATTATGCGCTTTAATTGATAAATTGCTTATTCCTTAAATTCGACAAATTACTCTTTTTTAAATTTAAATTGATAAATCGATAATTTTTTAATCGATAAATCGCTTATTCTTTAAATCGATTATAAATTTTATAATCGATGATTTATTCAGATACTTTATAAATTACCATTTTAATTAATAGATTTCTTAATATCAAAGATCTCTTCTAAAATATTGTGAAAACGATTCATATAACTCATTTAAATCGAAAAATACGAAATGATAAATAAATGTTATAGCGAGATAATGAGTTTATGTAGAGAATGTAGCATTTAATTGATTAAAAAACACGGAAAATTATCATATTTATGTATCTAATTATATCCTTTTTTAAAATTTTATTTTCTTACTTAAGCAATTTAAATTGAATTTTCTCAAGACAAAATTTGAAATTTAAAATTTAAAATTTTACTATAAAAATATATCTATTAAATTACGATCATTATAAAAATATACTGCTAAAATATAACCGCAAGATAATTATATTTTTAAATAAAAACATCAATTAAAAAGACACCT
Source organism: Tetrastigma voinierianum (assembly GCA_016808115.1). Taxonomy (NCBI): domain Eukaryota; kingdom Viridiplantae; phylum Streptophyta; class Magnoliopsida; order Vitales; family Vitaceae; genus Tetrastigma; species Tetrastigma voinierianum. The sequence goes on from JAEQBH010000819.1 coordinate 458,712, forward strand.
ACCATCAGTTAGAAAAACTATTTAGTATTGCAAACTACATTTCGTCACCTTACGCTCGACAACCCCATTAAAGCCGCCTAAGTGATTCGAAGCTTTTCATTCTTATTGACCCAATAATACACTAAAATATAATTGTCGCAAAAATGTTTGAAAACTTATGACCAGAACGAGACTCACGACTACATCCATACCTTTCACCCCAAAACAAACAAGAAAAAACTCTCCTTAAAGAAAAAACTCTCCTCTTGTGGAACAAAAAAATAAAAAAAGCGAGTTCCTTCATTGGAATATCGCTTTTCTTAACAGCGTTTCGACTGCTTGACGAATGTGATTTCTGATCATAAAATGAAAATGTCCTAATCTGAATGCTTCGCTTTATTCCTTCATTTTCTCAACATCCAAGCAAGATTCCTATCATCCGAACTAGATAGCGACCAAACACACAGAATCAGCAGAGATAAATTCAGAGTTAGAACACTGAGAGGTGGCCAAGCACTTAAAAATTATCAAGCTACACGAACAGGAATGCATCATACATGAACACCCAAACCTTGTATTTCCTGCTACAAAAATGTGGGAGTCTTGAGAAGCTGAAGCGAATCCATGGAAAGGCAGTAACCTTAGGGTTGCTCTGCAGTAAAGGCCAGCATTTAGCCTGCAAATTACTCGACACCTACACCAAATTGGGCAGCCCAGTCGACGCGCAGAAGGTTTTCAACCACATCCAAAACCCTGATATAGTCTCATGGACTTGTCTAATTTCTCTTTATTTGCACACTTCTCAACCAAATAAAGCCTTCTCTATCTTCTCCCACTTGTTCCACAGTGGCCTCAGGCCTGATAGCTTCTGTGTTGTCGGTGCTCTATCTGCTTGTGGCCATACGAAAGATCTGAGTAATGGGAAAATAGTTCATGGGATGGTGTTTAGATTTGAGTTGGGTTCAGACCCCATTGTGGGCAATGCGTTGATTGATATGTACAGCAGAAGCGGTGCAATTCAGGCGTCCTGTTCAGTGTTCAAGACCATGGAAACTAAGGATGTGTCATCTTGGACCAGTTTGCTTAACGGGTATATCAAGTGCAATTATATTGAGTCCGCTCGTCACGTGTTCGATGAAATGCCAATAAGGAACTCGGTTTCTTGGACTGCAATGATTACTGGGTACGTTCAGGGTGATGTCCCGATTGCAGGGTTGGAACTGTTTCAGGAAATGAGAGCAGAAGGGAAGGATTGGCCTACTGTGATCACCATAGTCTCTGTTCTTTCGGCTTGTGCTGATGTTGGGGCGTTTGATCTTGGAAGCTCTGTTCATGGTTATGTTAACAAAACCAATCTGGATTTGGATGTCACAGTGAACAATGCCCTGATGGATATGTATGCAAAGAGCGGTTCCCTTGTGTTGGCTCAGAAGATCTTCCATGAGATGCTTAAAAGGGATGTGTTTTCATGGACTACCATGATTTCTGGGCTTGCCCTTCATGGGAGAGGGAGGCATGCACTTGAGGTTTTCTCAGACATGTCAAAGTCAGGTGTCACGCCTAATGAGGTAACGATTCTGTCGGTTCTATCAGCTTGTAGCCATGCAGGCCTGGTTGTTGAGGGCCAGAGCTTGTTCCAGAAAATGGTTCAGTGCCATGGAATTAAACCCAAGATTCAGCACTATGGGTGTATGGTGGATCTCCTTGGCCGAGCAGGGCTTTTGAGAGAAGCAAAAGGGTTGATTCAGCATATGCCCATCAAGGCCGATTCTGTGATCTGGAGGTCTTTGCTTAGTGCCTGTTTAGTTCATAGAAATTTGGCAATGGCTGAAATGGCAGGGAAAATGATAATTGAATTAGAACCAGATGATGATGGAGTGTATATACTTCTATGGAATATCTATTGTTCTGCAAATAGGTGGGAGGATGCACTGAAGACCAGAAAAGCGATGAGGGACCGACGGGTTAAGAAAAAACCCGGATGTAGTTGGGTTGAGTTGAACAGCGTTGTTCATGAATTCCTTGCTGTAGATTCAGTTCATTACATCCGTGCAGACGTCCACTGTGTTCTTGAAGCCATCACTGAGCAGATGAAGGATTTGTATAAATGAGACTAGTTTGTTCATTGAAGGCCTCATGAAATATGATCATTTGAGATGAATGAGGCTAGGTGAATCCATAAGTCTTGTTAACAATTTTGTTGTTGCTTAACCTACTGATAAAAACGTACACAATCTACTGAGATGAATGGTCGGACCAGTATTTGATTGAACCAAGGTAAACCAGTGGAATCATAAATGTATCATTTAAATTTTAAGAAACTATTGTCTGTACATAATTTAAATCTTTTTAATAATATTTCAATTTTTTTTATTTAATATGTCAAATTAAAAATAAAGATAAATATGATTTTATTATGTATTATATTTTATTAAATAAAATGTGCATAATATTTATATATGCGAATGAGGATATTCTTAAAGATGGAAAAAAATTGTGATATTTAATTTAATTTATATATTTATGTTTTTTGTTATTACAGATTTAGAAATTGTATTAATTAATTTAAATATTTTCATATTTATCATTAATAATTATTATAATTAAACATAAGTATTTGTTCAAATATTTTATGCACTAACAAATTGAAAAGGGGATTTGCAGGAATTGCCCAAAAAAGATTAAGAGGGGCTGCCAACCAAACCTTCTTTTCATCTCGACCCCTAATTTCTTTCCAGCCAAGAAGAAGGTCTCTCTCCGAGAAAGGGATCACCTAAAGCAGCCAATATAGAGTTCCAACGTCCCAAATACAAGAACAGTGGATTAAAAGGTGCTCAGACTTTCTCGTGCCTTACCATGGGGTGGGGTTCTGTCTTTACTCTTTCATTTCTCATAGTCTCGCATTTAAAGTGTAATAGGCTTCCCTAAAGGGAACATCATCATCATTTCCTTTTCTTTCTCTTTAATTTCTTTCAGTGCTGCCCTTTTTCTTGTGAGTGGGTGGTGGATTGATATTCTTGATTGCCAGCAATGGAGTCCAAAAACAGGATGGGGAAGAGGTGGTATAAATATTAATATATATTCAGGGACAGAAAGAAAGAAAGTGAGTAGCTAGGACTAGGTTGGGGAAAGAGGTGAGTACATATCCCATGGGCCAAGGGCACCTTGGAATACTTTAAAATTTATGTTTTTGGAATAGTTTGTACTTCTGTGAGCCTTTTTTCTGTTTGATCTATCAATTATAAGTCAAAGCTCTTTTGTGCAACCAGCTGCTTAAGTGTAAGGTTCTGTTCAAGTTATGGGGGAACTATATTTTAGAAAATTTTATTTTTGCTAAGCAGAGTTTTTGCCACTTAATTTAGAAGCTTAATGTGTAGGAAGCACTGAAAAGGAAGCTAAATTCAAGAATAGAATGTGCCAAGTTCTCCCCAACATGGTGAAAGAAATGGCAAAGGAAGTTTAGAACTCATGCAGTGGTGAAGTTAAGAAAACGGCAGAAGATCTTGATCAATTCATGAACAAGGTATATAATTTTTCTTTACTCCTAAACAAGGAAAAGTTACCTTGTGTTTCATTATTCCACTTGTTTGGGAGTCTCTGCAGTTTGATATTTTTTTGAGATTAAACATGTTAGAACGAGTGCAGGTGTTTATAATGATAAAATTTTAGGATTTGCCAAGCTGTTCAATGATGAGCTTACTTTGTATAATATCAGCAGGACTGTGTTACTTCTACTCATCCTGTTAATTTGGGTTTAACCCCTTTATGGCATTCTATCCTTTTATCTGCTTACCTGAAAGAGAGGTTGATGCTGCTTTTACTGCTTCACTTTTTGTCATTATTTTTCATCATTTAGTTTTAAGGCTGTCTTGCTCACTAAGTAACCTAATCTATTTCTTCTTTTCTCTCTGTTTTTGGAAAAAAAAAATGGCTACTTGGGTTTTTCAATACAGGCCTCGGTTGGTAAATATGTGGAAGTATGTGGTATCAACCCATATGGAACTGATGCTTATTGCATTATATGCTTCGGAAAAGACTTCAATGGTATGATATGGGGAAATATGCAGTATCTTTTTGGATTTTTAATATTATCCAAAATGCACTCGATGCTGCTGAATCTCCTTTTCAGGTAGTGGTAATGCCTTGACATACTATCTAAACCCATATAATGAATTGAGAGCCAGTTACTTTGATGTTTACTTTTTCACTTTTAGTACGTTTTGTGGTTTCTAGTGATTAATGTATACTACTAGTTCATTAGGAATGGCTGGAAAAGCTGCTGCAACTCAATCAACTGTTGTTTTTGAGTTTGAACTTTTGGTAGAAGATCCTGATCGTCTAAGGATTGTTGTAGCAACACGAAACCCAGTTAGTCATTGGATTGATCCTCCAACATTGAAACTGAGACACAGAGTTGGTAAAGGGCCCTTCCATCGAAGATTATCATGAGCACGCTGAAGTAAGAATCAAAATGTAACTGGTAGAGAGATCATATGAATGTTAAGCTATTAAGGTGTTGGAAAACTTATATTTTAAATTAATAGTTGAGAATTAAAGGTGTTTGTTGGCCACATGAGATTTAGTTATAGAGGAAAGGTTAGTCATTTCTGTGGTATATTTATTATACTATGGGATTTTGTCATCTTCCTCACTTTTGGCCTGCTTTATGTTCTTCTAGATTTGCATTATCATAGATTTACAAATTATCAAGCAATGTTATACTTGTATATAAATTGTTCAGTTTTCTCGTCATTTTCCCAGATCGGCATGCACTTATTATATGATTTTAGAATTATTTAAAATATGTAGAATTTTTTTACTTTGGAAGGTGGATTAATTAGTCCATGCCCTTCCTTTTCTTATTAAAATAAAAAACAAAAAAGTAAGTTTTTGAATAACCACATACCAAAGTGGTTGTCTCGGTATAACAACGGTCACCACAAAACCGTGCCTAAAGGGTACCTATGGTTGTCTTGGTATAGCCACGGTCGTCCAAAAACTGCCTTAAAGGTACCCTATAGCCGGGGTCAACCTACACCGCGCCTAAAGGCAGCTTGGAGCTAGGGTTGTACTTGATTGCACCTAAAGCACACCTATATATAGCCATGGTCGATGTTGCCCGTGACTATAAAATCTATTTAGTTGCCTAATAAAAATGGCAAAAATGGCTACGGACCATAGATCTTGAACATTTTGGCTGTTAATTTAGACTTTCTCACGTCCATTATAATTGTTCATGTCATTTATAGTCACGGTTAACCACGTTTTATTTTATTTACGGCTAGGTTTTAAATTGTTTTTTAGCCGGATCAGTGAAAGTGGCCATATGCTTTCTTTCTTATAATGTCTGTTAAACTGTTTTTTTTTTTTTTCGAAGTAATATCATGCAATCGAAGATTTCATTATCACATAAACAACAAAGAATCTTACAAATCAAGATATAAAAATCCAAACAAAAGAACAAAACCACACCAAAACCACCTACACTTCGGTTTTATCTTGCTAACTTGTTGCATTATTTGGAAGAAATTTTTTTTTTTTTAAAATGGGAATTAAAAACAATTATGTTATTCACTTATAGGTTGAGAAAACTAATTTATATTATTACAAGTTGGATTGAAGGAAAGTGAAACCCACAATGGTCTTTTCTTTTTCCCTTTTCTCCTCTTTTTCTTTTCTTTCCTTTTTGTTTTCTTTTTTATTATCGAAAGAAAAGTTGATTATGAATGACCCAAATTTTTTCCATATCTAAAAAGGCCAGAATAGGGGAACTTTTCAAAATAATACAATAAAAAATAAATCTTAAAAAAGCAGTTTGAAAAATAATTCTACATTTAATGTATTTTTGTCCACATCATTCAGCCACGTCAGTTCAAAATTTGAGTTTTTCAGTTTTCAGTAAAAAAAAACCCACAAAACCTAAATCTGCTAGTTTCTTCTTCAGAAAAATCCGTTTTCTTCTTCAGAGACATTTGTTTTCTTCCCAACTGTGCAAGTGCCAAGCATCGATTTTTGTCATCAGGTGAGGTTTTCTCTTCTATTTTTTCTCTATTACGTTTCGTTGTATTTTTGGATTGCTTTAAAGATTCGGCCATGAAATGACCAAAGGAGGTTCAAAGGTCCTGTATTTTGATTTTCAGCGCATTTATATGGGCCCTGGCATTTGATTTGTTGTTTTTGTTGCGAGCAAAGGGAAGAAAAGTAAGGTAGGATGGGTTTCTCTATTTCGGGAGAAGCTGAGGTGGGCTGGGGTTTAGGGGAGACGAGGCGACAAGAAGGTGGGGAGGGAGAAGAAGAATGGGGGAACAAGGGTAAGGTGAGAAGAAAGAGGGGTTGGGGAGGGGAGAGAAAGAACAGGTGAGAGGGAAGGGGGGTGAGGAGAACAAGGTATGACGGGAGAACATAAGAAGAACAATGGGTGGGGGAATATATATATATATGAATTTGATTTCTATAACTAATAGTATAGAAAATTTAATTGTCAATTAAAAATTTTAATTATTTACTGACTTTCGTGTTTGCAACATGATGATCCTTGAGCTAGGTGAAGCTTAATTTTTGTATGAAAGAATAAATGTTTTAAAAATTGGACTTGATCAATTGGTCTGATTGTCGACCGATAGTTTCCTGGGCCTCGCTGACTTTTAGTCGACTGAATTTACATTAATCGACAATTGCTTGCCTAATACATCTTTTAACAAAATTACATACAAAGCTCAATGTAGCCCAAACAATTGGCAAGCACCACACTTGCAAGTCCACTTAAGTAGTATACTGATTTTGGTTTAAACAAAGATATAGCGCAGAACGCCCCTCTCCTTTCGACGCACAAGGGAGGGAGTTTGGTTAAGGCCATTTGGCATAAATTTAAAATTTTACATAAAAAAGAATGGAACTTTGAGCCCTTTGACTTCTAATAGGTTCTTCTGCAGGCGTGACAACATAATATCCATTTATGAAAATATAATACATTCTAACATAAATATAAATATAATTAAAAACATAATATATTATAATGTCAATTTTTTTCATTTTCAATAAATTTTTACATTTACATGTGTTTTCACAACTATATAAAAATAAGTAAATAAAATTATAAATATTAAATTATATATTTTAAAATTAATTTCAAATTTTTTAAAAATATAAATTATTTAATTACATTACGCACTATCGGGCCGATTCATTTTCATTCACAAAATCTCTTTATTTTCTTTATCTTTGGATCTCATTCAAGAGTCATGTTAGGATTGTGCATATTATTTGGTAATTAGGTGTGGGGGCTTATAATACATTATTCATTGTACTTTTGTATTTTGTTTAACATCATTGATAAAGGAGAATCAATCCTCTGTGTGATCAAATTTACTGCTTTTATTTCATTATAAGTTATATAATAATTTTATAGTTGATGTGAACAAAGTGTATTATATGCGACATTAAGTTGTGAAATTTTTGTCGACTAAGTGACAATTAATTTGTTAAATCTTATATTTCTTGAAATTATTTATTTATAGGTACATGAATGGATGGTTTGGTTACAACTGTTTGTTACAAGAATTGTGAAATCATTGATGGTCCATATGGTGTGGGTTATAGTTGTCCTCCAGAGAGAGGTATTTTGGTCAATAATAAGATAACATATGATGAGTTAGAAGACAAGTTGTGTCATGTTATGTCGATCGATCGTGCTCACACCAAGTTATCTATGGTTTTTCGATATCCAATTTTAATGCCGATTGGAAATGGGAACATTAACTACGTACAATTACCAATTAAAGATGGTGATGATGTAAAATTAATGTTTCATGTCAGAGTATCAAATCCCAATCACAACACCATTGAAATGTACTTGCAGATGCCCAGTCGGACTACCAGACAAAGTATACCATTTAATGAAGAGAATGCTACTAATGATATGGAGATACTAGCTACTAGTGATGCCATGAGAGGAAATTTTTGAGATGGATACCAATGAAGGCGTAGGAGCTTTAATATTGTGACTCAATCAAGATATAAACTTCGAAACTATGTTGATATTCCACTTACAAATGAAGATGATGGTGTGGAACTTTATGATGAGGGGGAGATTAATGAACATATTTATGTTGATGAACCCGATGATGAACCTCCAATAAATAAGACTTCTTTAGATGGTAATCAGCATTTTATGCCATCTCCGATGTTTAAATAGTTGAATTGGGATGTAATAAATAACACGCCTTCTGAGCCTATTACAAATAATTTAACCGGGTTATGGAATGGATCTAGTGAGTTGTTTAAAGGATTGAGATTTGAGAGTAAAGATGATTTGCAATATGTTGTAAATTGTAATTTAATATCTCATAATCAACATTTGGTTGTTTGTGAATCACAACCACATTTATGGGCAATACGGTGTAAGAAATGGAATGAAGGATGTAATTGGAGGCTTCGCGCGTGTCGTCGTAAAAGCCATGGATTATTTGAGATAACCAAGTATGTTAGTCTACACACTTGTGTTTATCCCAAATTATCACAGGATCACTCTCAATTAGGTTCTAAATTGATTGCAAGAGAGATCCAAAATGTGGTTCAAAGAGACCATATGACCTCTATCGCTACATTGCATCAAATGGTGAAAGATAAATTTGGTTATGATGTCCATTATAAGAAAATTTGGGAAGCTAAAAGAAAGACGATGATTAAAGCATTTGGTGATTGGGATGAGTCGTAATTTCAAGCATTGCCTAAATGGATGAATATCCTGCTAATCAACTCGAACAAAAGTCACTTGGAAAGACAATACCTTTAGTAGGGATTTCTTGGAACGTTCATTTTATGCGGGTTTTTTGGACATTTAGGCCATGTGTTGAAGGGTTTAAGCATTGCAGACCAATTATACAAATTGATGGGACTCACTTATATGGAAAATACAAGGGGAAGCTTTTAATTGCTACTTCAATTGACGCAAATGGTCATATATTCCCCCTTGCATTTGCAATTGTTGAGGAGGAATCATAGGATAGTTGGTCTTGGTTTCTTACTGCATTAAGACATCATTGTACTCAAAGAGAAGGGATATGCTTAATTTCAGATCGTCATGCTGGAATAAATGCTGCTGTTAGAAATCCATTTGTTGGATAGAGCGTCCCTCATGCACAACATCGATATTTTCTTAGACACGTGGTGAGTAATTTTAATGACAAATTTAGAAATAAGATTCTAAAAGACATGGCATACAGGGCTGGGGTGCAACATCAAACACGGAAATATGAGCGTTGCATGGAAGAGTTAAAGCAATTGAATGCAAATAGTGTAACCTGGTTTTCAAAGTTAGATACTCAAAAATGGGCTCAAGCATATGATCAAGGTTATCGATATGGGTGGATGACTACAAATATTGCTGAATGCATAAATAGGGTGCTTAAAGGGTCACGAATGTTACCTATTACTACACTTGTGCAATTAACTTTCTATCGATGTGTATCATACTTTACACATAGACGTGAGGCTAATGTATAGAATGACATGTGGAGATATGTATACTAAATATGCAAGTAATAATTAAGATCTCAAGCCAGCGGACATATCAAGTTCATTTACTAACATCCAAATGTTCAAGTAACTACAGCTCTACATGGATTTCACATGGACAAGGGACATAACAAACAAGCTGTTAAGTTGAATGAAGGTACATGTAGTTGTAATAAGTGGCAATCATTTGGCATCCCATGCTCATATGTGCTAATAGTTTGCTCTCATATGAGAATTGACAGTTGACAATTTATGGATAAATACTATAGGATGGACACATATGCTAGTAGTTATGTAATTGAATTTAATCCTATTCCACATGAAGATTATTGGCCATATCTTGATTTTCCTATTCTCCATCCCATTATCAAATGATTAGGATAAGGGTATTCCGAGATCACCAAGGATAAGAATAAGATGGATTTGAAAGAACCAAGGTTAAGATTCGATGGCTTATGTAAAAAATGGGAAGCATAATCGCTGTACTGTCCAAAAAGCGGAGGGCAATCCTCCAATCCCCTTCCTCAAGGAAATTAAGTATGAAATTTATTCATTTTCTTAATTATATATTTACTTAAATGCATTTAATTTTTCCATATTGAAAATGTGATAAATATTAATTCTTACTTATTCTATACAAGTCTTACCGCACGATGGAGCCAAGACCTTTTGATTCTTCAGTTTTGCATGGACAACATACACATAGGTCTTCTTTTGCTTGGGAAGGTGCCACACTATGGGAGCTTCATTGTCGACGTCATGAGGCTAGCTTTCATCGAAGTAGTGCTCTTGATACACGTATCATTCCATTGTTACAAAGAGTAAAGCTTCTATGGTGTTGCACGCTAGATTCATTCCTTAGATTGGCACCTTATTGCCTTTGTTGAGAGATGGCGACCAGAGACTCATACATTCCACTTACCTCAGGGGGAGTGCACGATCACACTCCAAGACATTGCCATTCTTCTTGGATTGCTAGTTGATGAGGCAGCGCGCTTACTCGGGCAAAGACATCCCTGCGACAGAGAGATGTTTGTCATTCTTTGTTGGGACTCATTCCAAGGGATACAGATTTAGATGGGCAACGCCTTTATCTTACATGGTTGAGTCGGAGCTTTCCTAGTTTGGCACTTGATGCTGATGAGGAGTCTATTCAACGATATGCTAGGCTTATATTTTACAACTTATTGGAGGTTTCCTCTTTTCAGGAAAGTCTAGCGATAAGGTGCATCTTATGTTTTTACCGCTTCTACAAGATTTTGAGGCTGCTGGTTGTTACAATTGGGGTACTGCATGTTTAGCATGGCTTTATCGACAATTGTGTCGCGCTTCTCATATTGATACTCATGATATATCTGGGCCATTGATATTACTTCAGATATGGATATGGGATAGGTTTCCATTCATTGCACCTAATCGTTTGCATATAACTCCATATGATGATCAATTACCCCAGCTCTCCTAATCGCCATTCTAAGAGTATATGCAAAATTACCATTAATGTTACTATTATGAAAAGTCATCTTTTATGTCTTTTTTATGATCCAATTCAAAATTACATAGGTTCATTCTATGTTTTTTTTTTTATACAAATGGAAAGATGAGTACTGACCACCTTGTCATCTATGCATGTTTTATCGCAATATAGGTACCCTGCTTTGATCGACTTATGCCTGATCGTGATAAAACTGACTTTTTACTTTAACTATTTTCTTTCAAAATTTCCAAATTTTGATTACAAATAACAATTTTTTATATTTAACAACAGATTATATATAAACCCTTTAATGATGATGATGCGAGAGTGGACTTCCGATTATTGTGTAGTTGGGAAAGATCTTTGGTGCACTATATCACACCACATTGATATATCACATTGTTGGAATGGCATAGGACCTCGACGTGTTATGCGACAGCTTTGGTTTCGTGATTCCTCAACCATGTGACAATGATTCAAACTTTTAAATAAATGTGATTTGAAAGGTAGGCAATGATGTTGATTGACTAACGACATGGAGAGTGGCATTCACTTACTACTTTTAGCACGATCATATTGCTCTATGATCGATGACATTTGGTCCATTGGGGTATCATGATCCATACATGGTCTGGCATCGCTTGATTACTATTCGATTTCTTACTCGTACTGGGTCCTTCCATGAGCTATTGGTAATTTTCATGTCTTATACATTTATTATATCGTATTATATTTTAACACGTAAACCTCATCTTTTTTATGTATTTGCGCACTAGTAGCATACATCAAATACATGATATTGCACCTTCGGGGAGGGATATGCGCATCCGTAGATTATGTGCTAACAGACGGGAGGCTATACATGAGATGGATCGCTACATACTCCATATAGTATCAGAATACACAACTCTAATCTCATCACGAGGCGTAAGGAAGTTAGAGACAAGGGTCACACGGGAGTGGGGACTAGACATTACCCGCTTGTTTCACATACACTATCGATTGATGGCTAGGGCACCACATCTTGAACCTCAATCTAAGGTCCACGAACCGCAGGGAGGAGCCTCACAAGATAAGACTTCAGTCACAGAGGTCTCGGGATCTTCCAGGTGCACCATTAGCTGACATTAGCTCATTACCTATGGAGGACTCTCATATTACATTTGTGGAGGTTCCACCCACACCACTTACAATACCACTTGTTGCATCATCACCGCAACCATTGGAGGCTATGTCCAATGTTGAGGAGTCTGTTCCTACAGTCAATGTTGATCAAGAGAGACAAGATGATGATCATGGCTGATGACGTGATAGGAGATGTGGGAGGAGACATGGTCGTCGAGAACATGAGAAGGTGCACTCTAGTCCCATAGAACTCAATGTGGTTGACATCATGGATCGCCCAATACAAAAAAGGCTCCCTTCGTGAGGTACCATTGTGGAGAAATCTTACTACATTTTACTAGATTCGATATTGTTAGTTTTTTGGTGTCGGGTATTATATTTTTGTGTTGGTACATGTAATGTATTTTGGGTATTTCTACTTATAATTCATGTTTTGATATTATTGGTACCTTGGATGTCATTATGATAGTCTATTGGAAGGTGCTGACTTAGTTAGTTTGGTTTCATTGATATCAGATTAAATGTTATCTTGATGTATACATGTGATAAATTTATGATTTGTATTAGAGATGAAGTTTTCCTTTTTTAAAGTTGTCTTATAGAATGGTTTAAAGGTGTCTCTTGAAGTAACACTTTTAGAATAATTGTTGTTTATGAAATAGTGCAAAGGTGTATCTTCAAAAGACACTTTTAGTGTAAATTGAAGATTTTCAAAATTATGAAAGTGTCTATTCAAAAGACACTTTCAACGAAATAGTGCAAATGTGTCTTTTCAAAAGACACTTTCAGTGTAAATTCAAAATTATGAAGGTGTCTTTTTAAAAGACACTTTCAATGTAAATCGAAATTCTCTAAAATTATGAAGGTGTCTCTTGAAAAGACACTTTCAGTGTAAATTACAAAATTTTCAAAATTATGAAAGTGTTTTTTGAAGAGACACACTTTCAAAGAAATATAAATGTGTCTCTTAAAAGACACTTTATCAGAATTGAAAATTTTAATTATGAAAGTGTCTCTTCAAAAGACACGCTCATAGAAATATTGCAGCGTTGCCTCTTCAAAAGACATTTTCAGCCAGAATCGAAATTTAAAATAAATATGCGTCTCTTGAAAAGACACTTTCAGTGTAAATTACAAAATTTTCAGGGCTCATGAAAAGTGTCTCTTCAAGAGACACTTTCAACGAAATAGTGCAAAGATGTCTCTTCAAAAGACACTTTCAGTGTAAATTGAAATTTTCATAATTATGAAAGTGTATCTTCAAAAGACACTTTCAATGAAATAGTTTAAAGGTGTCTCTTTAAAAGACACTTTCAATGTAAATTGAAATTTTCCAAAATAGTGCAAAAGTGTCTCTTTAAAAGACACTTTCAACAAAATAGTGCGAAGGTGTTTTTTTAAAAGGCACTTTCAATGTAAATTGAAATTTTCCAAAATTATGGAGGTGTCTCTTCAAAAAACAATTTCAGTGTAAATTGAAAATTTTCAAAATTTTGAAATTGTTTTTTGAAGAGACACTTTCAATAAAATAATGCATAGGTGTCTCTTCAAAAGACTTTCGAAAAATCTCACTTCATAATTTGGGTTATTACTTCAACGAAATAGTGCAAAGGTGTATTTTCAAAAGACACTTTTAGTATAATTTAAAAAATTTCATCATTTTAGAAAGTGTCTCTTGAAGAGACACTTTTAATTTTCAAAGTGTTTTTTGAAGAAACACTTTTAAAATTAAAAGTGTCTTTTGAAGAGACTATTTTAATTTTAAAAGTGTTAAGAGACACTTTTAAAATTAAAAATGTCTCTTTCAGAGACACTATCTAGGTGGTACAATCTATATTAGATTTAGGAATATTTTTAAACCTATTATATTTTAAGAATTTTTTTTTTAAACTAGGTCTCTAAAAACCCCCCAGAATAAGGTGAAACGATATATTGTTTTCTCCCAACAAATTATTTTTAAAAAATTCCATATCCAAATGCCCTTGATTTTCCAAAATAAATAAAGAAATAAAGGACTTAATACTAGCTAGGCAAATGTCAAAAGAAAAGTATAGGTTCACTTGCTGTCAAAAAAAAAAGGTTATAGGTTCACTCTCGTACCAAACTTGAAATGGACAATTCCGAGTAACACATGTTCTATATATAATCTAAAGTTCTACCTATTTTCATATATGGTCAAGGTTAATGGAAATAAAATATTTTTATTTAAATGAAAAGTTGAAATATCAAATAATTTTTATTTCTACCTTCCCAAACAACCACTTGGTCAATTCACATCCACAGACCTCGTGCTTTTAACTAATTCATCTAATTCATCATTTGGGCTTTCAAGATATGAACTTCATAGCCCATTATACCTAGTTCAAATGGTAGAACGTTCACCATTAAATCAAATAAAAAGGTATAAGAAAGGGGTTTTAGATTCGAATCCCAATAGAAAGAGTTTACTGCCTTGAAACTATAATGTATTAAAAAAAAAGATATGAACTTCATAAAGTTGTAGTCCAAACATCAAATTAGGATATTGAATCAAAAGAGATGGGCGTTTACATTGATTTTGAGAAGTATTTATAGCATAAAAAAATTTATTGTAAAAGATATTAAATATTTAACAAAATTTTATACAATACGTTTTAAAATATAATTTTTTAATATTAAAAATTGTTTGTAGTATTAAAAATTTTAATATTTTTATTTATTATAAATACTTTGGTTCTTAAATAATTGAGTATCATAAATTTTATTAAAATTTTACATTCTCTGTTTAGGTTCTAAGAGAAGACAAACCACCGCTCAAAAAGAACATATAACAATGTTCTTTCCTTATCTCTCTCTGGTATCAAACATGGAAAGGAAAGAGAAAGAAAAAGATACTAACTATCCAAGTGCTATCCCAAATCATAAAAAATTTTATGCTATACCAAAGATGACTCATCATATTTTATAACCATGAAAAGTATCCACCCATAGCATTCTTCAATTTTCTAAAATCATTACGGGCTTCCTAGCATTCACACAAATCCCAAAACGTTAAAAAGAAAATTTTCAATTCCTGAATGGTATTTTAGTTTTCTTTATTCCAGCAACACTGTCATTCCATGCTGGAAAATGCTTGACCAAGGAGAGCGAACAACAACCAGACAGAACCCACTAATATGTCAGTCAGCATACCTTTCAACACTACCAATCATTACACTTTTATCCAAACATAAGAATTGTTCTATTCCAATAGCTTTCTTGTTTTCCCATTTTCTGGTAAGTTTCCAATTTGGTCTTTTTATTGCCAAACAAACATGGTATATTACATTATTTTTGCTGTTTTTCACTTTGTCATAATCATCTCCAAGTCTCTAATTAATTTTCAGAGGTTTGTAGGGCAACCTTGAAGCAGATACTCTACTTCGTTGGACTAAAATATATTCCAACCGGGTTGAAGCTTGCCTGCGCCTTCAACAACCTTTTCCCAGCCATGACTTTCAAAACCTGAGGTTTGTGCATTGTTAAGAGGGGAGAGACTTGTGGTTGTCACTATATCAGATGTTGATAAAGAAAAAAAAATGAAGAAAATCAATGGCTTAAGATAATTAATATCCTGGAAGGTGATCATCTAATCTTGGACACCTTGATTTTGTGAAGGACGGGATGACTATCAGCGTGCTCCTCTCTGCTTCATCACTTTATGTTCTAGAGATGACATAAAGGAGTGAAGCTGCCTTGCACATTGCTGCCAAAAACAACCAGCTTGATGCTCTCAAAGGATTGGTGGAATGGCTACGGAGGAGCAAACCTTTGATCATGATGAAGCAAAGTCCTAGACTGCCAACTTACACTCCCTAATATACCTTTGATGGACACAGCTTTATTTGCTCCATTGGTATAGTTCTCTGTCTCTCTCTTTAACTTGGCACTTAAATTTTTTTGGGTCTAATGCTAACCCTAAAGTTTCTTCCGTTGCTCAAATATGCCCATATCATCAATGGAGTGAACATATGGGCAAACGGGCGTCTAATACCCACATGTGTCATAATTTGTTGATGTGTCACGCCATTAACGGGTGACACTTCAATGACGTTAGACGTTCGTTTGATTATCTGTTCACTCCATTAACGATAAAGACATATTTTAGCTACGAAATAAAGTTAGGGTAACATTGGACCCAAAAAGTTTAAGGGTCAAGTTAGATATATGACCAAACATCAAAGCATTTGTGTACCTTATCACTATATTTTCTAAATCCTAGTTTTTGGAGTCTTGTCACCATTTTTGATTTGGAGTTAATTTAGAAATATTTGTTTTCTTAGTCATAGGGGTTGCTAGCTTTATTTTGTTAAAATTTTTTTGTTTTCGTAGTGAGAGTAGGAGTTGTTTTTTTTAATTTAGAAAAATTTGTTTTCCTAATCAAAATATAAGTTATTTTATTTAATTGTTTATTTATTAGAGAAACAAGAGGCCTAAATATATCCCTCCCCAATATACTCTTTTATGCAATTCTAAACTTTGATTATATTTTCATATTTCTCTCTTTTAATAGTTCTCTTTTATTTTGTCATCTCTTGAGTGAATTTCTTTGAATGTGAGTTCATGATTTCTTATACCTTGGTAGATCTCTTGGGTGGCCAAATATATATATAAGTGGCAAGTTGGTGGCTTCTTATGGTGGATTCCATGGGTGGCAGTGTAAGTGCATATCCTTCTATGACCTCAACTCTTCTCATCATCTTAACCTTAACCTCTTAATAATCTTTTTCTTTAACCATCAACCCAACTTATTCCAAACCCGATTCCATACTTCTCAAATTAACCTTCATAAATACTTTGTTTCACCCTAGAAACCCTAAATACCATCAACCCTAGCATAGAGAAACCTAAAATTCATGCTAAACCCTAATTTGCCTTACAAAATCACAAAATCATGGACCAACTCAAAACAAAGTTGTTTTGCATCGAATTAAACTCAAACATTCTCAAACCTAAAATCCTTCATTTAAACTTTAATTCCATCATATCTAATCCTAAATTACCCATAGACACTTTGAAATTAAATCTATCCCTTATGAATCAAAGTTATACCATTTAGCTCTAAAATACCACCAATCAAAGCCATGTACTTATCTAAAACATTATACCATCCATCATAGTTCGTCCCCTGCATCACTGCATGACACTTTTTAATCAATGTCACTGTGAGACATGGTATCAACGATAAATAAATAAAATGTTTTGATTGTGTGTTAGAGTAAGACTTTAAAGTGTTCTCACAATTTATTACCGTTAATTATAGGAAGAGATTGAAAGAATTGGTTTTCCTTCCTTCTGTTGATTCACCCGTAGGTCATATATATAATATTACAAACTAAAAGTCCTGCACGCTTATGCATAAGCTTATAAATATGGCTATAATATGGCAATTATACCATTGACCAAATCGGGTTATAAATATGGCTATAATATGGCAATTATAACATTGACCAAATCAGAATATACATATTCTAAAAATAGAAGATTAGATATTCTAGTATAATCTTAATACCCCCCTCAAGTTGGAGCATGGAGATCACAAATGCCCAACTTGCCAAGTAGATACAGAAACTTGCGCTTGCCAAGAGCCTTGGTGAAGATGTCAACAAGCTGATCTTCAGTAGACACATGAGACGTAGAAATAATACCATCACGAATGGCATCACGCACATAATGACAATCAACTTCCACATGCTTGGTACGCCATGGAAGATGTGATTTTGAGCAATGTAGATTGCCGACCGACTATCACAAAAAGATAAGCGCATGGCCGCTTAATGTGTGACACCCAAACTCACAAGCAAAGCTTTCAGCCATTTCAACTCCGGGCGACGGGCGCCATGGAACGATACTCGCTTCAGCAGAAGATCATTACAGATGTTGTTTCTGTCTTCCAAGAAATCGAGAAGATCCAAGAAACACTATCCAACCAAGAAGGACCGCCTAGTCAAAGGACGTAGCCCAATCCGACCGGGCACTAACCTGTCAAAGATAACTCACTAATCGCATGCAAGAATGCTCTTGACCCGACACCCTTTTAAGTAGCGAACCGGTAGACACGCTGGGCAGATCCCAATGATCTCCGACGTAGGGTGTTGCATAACCGAGCCAAGATATGAACTGATAAACAAGCTCGACGGGTGGAGGTTATAAATGAGACTTACTCCACAAGTCGCCTTATACCTTCGTGATCTGGCGAGCAAAGGGCCTTGGCGAGCCAATGTGTGATTCTCGTCTACGGAGCTTCAACTGGGACGACCCCACAAGCCGCTTCAAGAATATTATCAAGAGTGTATTTTCGTTGACACAAGAAGATGCCCTCTCGACCACGAGCAACCTCAATACCAAGAAAATACTTCAAGGCACCCAAATCTTTCATATGGAAACACTCATGCAAATAGGCCTTGAAATGGTCAACAGCGGAAGCATCATTACCATAAATAATGAGATCATCAACATACACAAGAACATTAAGTTGTACCGATCTCGATGTAGTAAACAGAGAATAATGACAAGACCGACAAACCATGTCTTCAAAGAAGCAAATCTAACTTAGCATACCAAGACCGCGGAGTCTGGCCGAGACCACCATACAAAGACTTCAGACGACATACTAAACCAGGAGGCACGTCAGGGGGCCAGAGGAAGTTTCATGTAAACTTCTTCATCAAGATCACCATGAAGAAACGTATTATGACATCCATTCGATGCAAAACCCAATTCTTGACCACGCAATCGCTAAGAAGGCACTAATAGTGACCATTTTCAAGAATCGGAGCAAAGTTTCATTATAATCAACCCTCAACTCGATGATTACAAAATAACCGACGAGCCTTAAGACTTCATCGCCCATTCGCATGATATTTGATTTTGTATACCCATTAGAACCAAGAGCCTTTTATGAGGAGGTAAACCGCCATGTCCCAGCCATTAGCTTCTAAAGCAAAGAATTTCTTTCGCATAGCCTCTCCAACCTTCATCTTGCATACTTTAAAAGAACGAGGTTCAATGCCTTCAAAGGATCACCACAAAACACTATGGTGAACGGAGAAAACTTATTACAATTCACATAATGCACAGGATAAGGAGTACCCGAGAGCTAGTAGAAGACGAGATGAACACTGGGATGACCTCAAGATTGTACAAAGGTGTAACAAAGTCATCGAAGAAGAACTGAGGGATCGCTTATCCGCAACCCGCGCCCTAAGTCATCTGTGTGGAGGCGGAGGAGACAGGCGCGGCATGGAGGCGATGGGATTCAGCACAATCTCGGCCCCACTGGGTGTGGCTGCATGATCATCCACCAAAGCAGACTCCAAGTCTTCCAAAAAATCAACATCAATCCTCGGATTAGAATTAGGTGGCGACGAGGAATAAGTCGGCACTTGAGAAATAGGAAATGGGGCCTGCAAGGAAATTCATTTTCATGAAACTTTACATCTCTGGAAACAAAGATGTCACCTGTCTGAAGGTCATATAATTTCCATCCTTTTTTCCCATGTGGATAACCAATAAAGACACACTTCCTACTGAGGAGCAAATTTATTACTCGCCTTTTCATTGTGGGCAAAAGCTAAACAACCAAAAAACCTTAAGTTCATCATACTGTGTGCCCTCGCCAAAGAGGAATTTCAAAGGGAGTTGTATTGTGGAGCAAACCGTATGAGAGTTCGTTAATGAGATACACGCACAAGCACACATTCTCCAAAAAGTAATAGAAGATTGCTTGAAAACATCAAAGTACGACCCACATTAAGAATATGTTGATGTTTCTCGCTCCACACCGACCATTTGTTGAGGAGTCCAACACAAGAGGTTTGAAAATAATGCCATGTGTATCAAATAATCCAACATACATTTAAACTCCGTACCATTATCACTCCGCACTTTGACATGTGTTTCAAATCAAGGGCAATCATAGCAAAAATGAACAAAACTGATAAACTTGTGTTTTTGAACGCACAACAAACCCATACGCCTGAAAATCATCCACCAAAGTCAAAAATAATGTGCCCACACCTAAGAGGGTATCTTATTTGGGCCCCATAAATCAATGAATAAGTTCAAAGATTCTACTAGCTTTACTATCACCGAATGTGAAAACTATCACGCTTGCTTTGCTTCGAGGACAAACTCCTCAGATGCTTTATTCAATTTCTTTCTAGAAGTGATCGAAGAAATAGTCGAACTAATCCTTGACGACTTTATCCGACGGATGCCCTGCATCGCACATGCCACAACTCGCAATCTGAAATCTCCGAACTGCTATCGCACACACAAGAGGAACTTTAAAATAATAGAGTCCATCCTACGCTCACCGCCTAATCGACTTCGAGCGTAGGTCCTCCAGATAGCACATAATGAATCGCTGAATTGTAAAAGACATTTAGAATCATCAATTAATTGTGACACTGCAGATTAAGTTGCAATGTAATCGTGGGTACAAATAAACATGTTCGCATCAACCCATCAGTCAACAAAACGCGGCCAGCCTTAGTAGCAATGGCATGTGCACCGTTAGGTAACCTAACTGAACATTGCAAAATATGATGAGTGTCCGTCAAACATGATTCAGTGCCAGTAACATGGTGAGAAGCACCCGATATCGATAATCGAAAAAGGAAGAACGCGCCCACATCATCGATCATCTTTGGCGATTATTTATCATATTCAATAAAATTTGAACTGCTCGGTTTTAAATTCGAGGCAAAGAAATGCGGAGGACCCATGAAACCCGAATCGGTCCCCACCAGCCCACGGCATTGCCCGGCCTGGCCGTGGCGACCCGCGGCTTAGGCCGACCACGGGCGGTCGGAGGAACGCGGAGGTGGTTATTGGGCGTCTCTTGCCTTGGACTCCAAAGGTTCCGATCTTCCCACAATCCAGGATATCATGCGTTTTGAAACCGTATTGTCATCGCTGACGGAGTAAACACAAAACGAGAACAATACAATTTTGATTTATCGGGACGGGTAACACGAGCCTTGGGTCGTGCAGTTTGTAGAGCAAACGCATGGATTTCCTCCTTGTCCGCTCTATCTTGAGCAATACCCCGAGACTTTTCTTCCTGAAGACATGCTTGATACACACGATTGAGATCAGGTAAAGGAGAAGTAGACAACAAATTAGAACGTACCGTTGCATATAACTTATCGTTAATGCCAATGAGAAATTGATGGAGTTTCTCCTCCTCCCGATCCGTAGCAAGTCGACCAGCAACATCACAAGTACAATTACCACAGGCACACGCATGGAGAGGCTTGAGACGATTCAATTCATCATACGATCCATTGACCAGATTATAATAATCATCGATAGACATATTCGAGGGTTTGCTTACGAGTTGGTAATGTCGGCCCTCAATTGTTGAAGGAGAGGACCATTGGCCCGCATAAAACCGCTTCTCAGATAATCCCAAAGTCGTTTGGCTTCATCATGAAAAGGAATGGAGGCCGCGATTTTGGATCGAGTCAGTGTGATCCATGAGACAAACATAAGTGTGATGTCAATCGAGTTGTTTCTTCTTCTCAGTTGGTTTGGTGAATGTCCATCAACAAACATAAACTTTCGAGCTTTCAAAGACAACTTAATTGCACGTGCCCATGAAATATAATGTCATTAGAAAGGATCGTGTGAATTGATCATATTGTAACACCGAATCCAGGAAGGGGTGTACGGGGTATGTGTAGCAGTAATGTACGAGGGCTTCCTTAATTATTTAGTGCCATAATAGAATTTTGAAAGTGGTTTAAGGGTGAAATTATAAAGTTTTCAAAGAATTGTGACACTTTTCAATTAAGGAAGGTGGAAGAGTAAAGTATAAATTATGGAATTTCAAAAGAATAATAATAATAATAAATTGTCAAAATAGTTCGGAAATCTGAAATTCTCTAAATTTCGGATGGCAATGACAGTTGCGCCCGTTAAGTTCGTCTCCACGAAATCCTAGTAACCAAGGAAAGTTTCATTAAATTCAGAGATAGTCGAATATTTTAATTTAGGCGACGGGTTTAGAGTGAAGCGCAGCGGAGATTTTAGAAAAATCTCGAAAAATGGCAAATATTTAAAGAATATTCAATTATGATAAATAAAATTTTTCGGGATAGAAATAGACTCGAATGGGGTAATAGAAATTATTTATCTAAATAATAATAATAATATTAATAAAAAAAGAATAAAAAAATATAATAATAAAATAAAAATCAATAAAAAGAAAACGGACGGATGCTCGGACGGAAAGAGCGACAGGCTGAGAGATTTTTAATTTTATTTTCTTCTTACCGTTCTTTCTCGGATCTATGGAAATTGGGTAGTAGGCGTTCGTCGGACGAGAAGGCAAAATTGGTATACGCGAGAAGAGAGCCTACGCATGAGTACCCGATATCTTGGCCTTTTGTCAAGCAAAAGGTAGAAAATTTGCCTAATTGTGTTATTTCAAGCACAAGGTTATGCTCATGGCTTGAAATTTTCTTAAGGCCGTGAAAGTCGTAAACTTTAGTCCCAAAATTTTAGGCCCGAGTTTAGGAATTTTTAAATTTTGGAATTGTGTTCGGACCGGTTAGGGCTGAATTTCGGGAGTGTTTTTCGGACCAAAGTTTAGGGTTTGAAATTTCGAGGGTGTAGTCGGACAAAATTAGGCAGATTCGGAAATGTTTCGGGTATTTTTAGACTCTGTGGAAAGTCCCTTGAGTCAAAAGTTTGCTAAATCAGATAGTTTTTATTGGGCATTTAATGTGTATGGACATTTTGGTCAATTTCACATCATATTATCGATGTCCATATTGAATGGGACTAGCACGTAAAGTTTTGTTAGAATCGAAGTTCGTTCGATATAGTCACTTTGAGATCACATTGTATGTTTTATAGTTAAAACATTAAACTGAGAGCATTTAAATGGTGATGAATTGTGTAGAGCGATTTGAGCATCAGACGAGAATCACAGAGTCTTGGCAGATTTGAAAGAAGTAGTCGAGAAAAGGTGAGTACTGAAAATCATTTCTAAAACGAAAGTGTTTAAATTACAAGTTTGTAAGTGCTTTGAAAATATAGATTTATAAACATTTTTATTACCTCGGTGTTATACTCGACGAGAAAAGTTTGATTTCGAGTATTTAAGAAACGGTTGGCTTTGGTTTAGCAAAACCCTTTAGATGTACATTTCAGTTTCGGTCGAGATGTATTTCGGATTGTGCATGGCAAGGTTATGGGATATTATGACTAACTATATTGCACAGTCGTGATTGGGGTTAGATCCCATATATTTATATAGTGATCGCCCTCTGCACATTCGAGGAATTATATAGTTAGCGCGACTTGAAATGCATGTGATGAGGTGTTGGTTCAGGGTTCCATCAGAGCATTTTGGTCCTGAGGTTCCATTATGCTATATAGATCCTTGCGTGTTCACTGGGACCATCTTAAATAGGGTAGTGTTAGGGTTCACTCTGGAGTGCCAATTCAGGGTTAGAGGCATCACTTCTAGGGTATTTCGAAATGGGCAAAGTGGTTGGTACTTGATTTCTGATTATAGCACTTTCGGATGTTAACCCTGCTGAAAGCGATTTTCGCGAGTAGAAATAGTTTTGAGCGATTTGTGGCGAAATTAGTTTTGAGCGGTTTCAGCGGCGGCTTGAGTTTCAGCGGCGAAATAGTTTTCCTGCCGGTTTTGAAATGGTTTCATGTAGCTTCGGTTTTTCTCATAAATAGTTTACAGCCATTTACATGCAGTTTTCATATTGGGAGGTACAAGCGTGGGCAATGACATTTAGAACTTATAGTACTCAGGCGTTTGGCTCCACGGTTTTGTTTAAAATAATTTTTTCGAGTGCGAGTCTTGGAAAGTAAGACCTTTCGAGTTCTCGATCCTAGACGCTATGTTGTGATTATATATAAGATAAGTGTAAATTAAAACTAGTAAAAGTTAAAATGTGGCATTTTGTATATATAAATATCTTTGTAAAATATGCATGCATGATTTGAGAAAAAGCAGGTTCGCGATAAAATTATGTTGGATTTATCCTTATCTTATATTTGATGAGGTGAGAGGGTCGCTATTGTTGTAGTTGGACATTTGGAAAACATTGGGAGTGTATATTGTTTTATATAGGTGATTTTGTATTTTGGGCTTGACCACCATGCAGTCGTTATGCTGTCGGATTTTCGCTAAATCTAAAGGTGTGATTTTGATAGAAAAGTGAAAAATTTTATAACCATTTTCCAAATACAGTTCAGCGGTTTTAGCGGCAGCTGTGGTAACTTGTCGGTCGGCGAGCTTGGGCGGGAGGTTCACGTGGGTTCTTGATTTCTGTCCTTGTAGGAAGGGGGGGTGCATCAGCTTGGTATCGAGCAGTTTTAAATGATAGTTCGCTGTTTTTTGTAGCGTTTTCACGGTATTTCCTATAGAATTGTTTTGTTTATAATGATTTTCCTATTGCGGCCTACATTGTTTTGCTAAACCACTTGCATGCATCAAATATTGAAAAGTGTCCTTGAATCTTTTAACTTTGAAATTCACGGCGTATGTACGGGCGGGTCGTAGGGTCGATCAGGACTTCCTTGGAGGCACCACGAGAGATGCTTCGAGCACTCCCCAGATACGAAAATGCTTGATGGGTCCGGCCCCGTGAGACCATCGAGGGGCGCGAGACCAGTGGCGGTACCTTGGCGATGGATCGGGTTATCTGATTGTCCACGGCTACCGGGTCGAGTGCGGAGCCTCGGAAAATGAGAGGGGCATGATAGACCGCGCTCTAAAATTAGGGGCTAAAACTTATGATGTGCCGGCGACCCCCCGGAGGCGCGTACTTATGGCTGGAACGAGGGTTAGTGAAATTTATGCGGTGATGTTTGTTCGGATGACGAAAGTCCTCTTTTCGGGGGTTCTTGATGGCGAGCCCGAGGACCAAGGACTGGTGGGAGCCATTAGAGGAGACACCACATAGAGTCGATTGGGACCAGTTCGAGACGGGCATTCTGAGGCAATGAATTTTACCGCGTAGTTATCGGGGATGCAAAAATAGAAGAATTCTTCGATTAGAGCGGCGATCCACGGCAGGTGACGAGAATATGGCGAGGTTTTCGAACTCGTGGTGCCTATGATCTGGGAAAATGAGGAACATAAGTGTAAGCGATTCATGGCTGGCTTGAACTTCAGAATTAAAGTTCATGTAGCCTAGGCATCTCAAAATAACTTTGGAGTTTGGTTGAGATTTGTAGGGTAGAAAGGACGGTTTCGGTTAACTCGAGGGCGACCCAGGGCATTAAGAGGTGCTCAGACGCACTAGTCGACCAGGCACCCGGTCGGTCTAGTAGAAAGAAGGAAAGAAGTGGACCCGTGGTAGAGGCTGGGACGGGCGACTATCCTTCGAGGATCCGTTCGATTCTGGCTGGCCACGGAAGTGGTGATCCCGGGATCATCCTTTCCATTATGCCACATGTCGGAGGGAGGCATCTCGGAAGTCTGAGGATAGATATAGCCGGGATGTTTCCATTCTTGGCCCGGGGAAGGTCACTGTCAGGGACATCCCACGGTTAGTGTTTGTAGAGACCTCGGGAAGTAGGTCTGGCCCCGACATCTACAGGCTGACGGTCCAGTCAGTGGTAGGGGTGGTTCAGAGCGGGGCGCGATCACGATTACACAGTAAGAGGTCGCGGTAGGGTGCGGGGCGAGGCGATTACCGTTATGCAGTTGAGTGGTACTCGTACTCGGGCTTCGAATTATTCGATCCTGGCCGGGAGGCGGATCATCACGGGCGTGATTCTTGGTATGATTTTAGTTCACGATCATGGTATATAATTGATGGACCCAGGAGCCACTCATTCATTTATTTGGTACCATTCGAGAGGCACGGATAGAGTCGAGCATAGATGGTGGTATGGTTTGCAGTACTTGATAAGGATATGACATCAGAAAAGGATAGTTCGAGTAGTAGATTGGTGATCCGGAATAAGGATTTTCCAACGGACTTGATGATTGTTAGGTATCACAACAGTTTGATATAATCTTGGGTATGAATTTGGTTATCGGGCATAGAGCCACCTTAGATTGCTATAAGAAAGAGTAAGATTGGTTCGACCGAGAGGAACCAGTGTGATATTCAGTCAGGAAGAGATCGCCCCCAGTCTCATTAATGCCATGGCCGCCTCGAAAATGCTTCGGAAGGATTTGCGAGGTTATTTGGCATTTGTAGTGGATAAGAAGGCAAAGGGGACAGGTGGAAGACATCCCATAGTGAAAGAGTTCCAGATGTCTTTCGGATGATATTTCGAGGTTTACCGGGATAAGAAATTGAGTTATTGAACTGGTTCGAGAGGCAGAAGCAGATATCCATTCCTCCATACGAGAATGGCGCCGGTAGAGTTGAAAAAGGAAGAGAAAGAGAATTGAAGGCCTGGTGGAGGAATTGCTAAGTAAGGGCTTCATCCAGGCCCTAGTACCTCATAGTGGGGGAATCGGTTCTCTTCGTAAGAAGAAGATGGAAGCTTACGGTTGTGTATAGACTATAGGCAATTTGAATCGGGCGACAATCTGCTGACCGTTATCAAGCTTCCTCGTATAGATGAAGGCTATTTGACCAATTGCATGGATCTCGGGTATATTCTAAGATTGACTGAGGTCATTTACCATCCGGTTGAAGTCAGAGAGGAATGATGTTTCTAAATTGCCTTCGGGCGAGATACGGTCACTATGAGTTCCTAAAGTGATGCCATTGGTTAATGAAATGCCACAGAATTTGCGTTCATGGATTTGATGAACCCAGGTGTTAGTCCGGTATTTAGATAAGTTTATTGATCGTATTCATGATGACATTCCCTAGTGTACTCGAGGCCGGTTCGAGCAACATGCGAGCATCTCGGACGGTGTGCGGCTTCTTAGGGCGTCGGTTATCGCTAAGTTTAGTAAGTGCCGGTTTGGTTAGATAAGTAGCTTTCTTGGATTCATGTCATTTCGTAGGTATTAGTGTGGATCCTCAGAAGATCGAAGCTATAGTGAATTAGGCCGCCCACGAATGTTTCTGAAGTCCGCAGTTTCCTTGGATTGGCAGGTTATTACAGGAAATTTGTTGAGGTTTTGAATGTACCGTTGACCCGATCTATTGAAAGGATTAGAAATTCGAGGTGGTCGAATACACCGCGACATAGTTTTGAGGAGGCTGGGACCGAGAGATTGACCGGCGGCTCCGGTATGCTTCTGAGTCAAGAAAGGGCGATTATGTGGTATATAGTGATGCCCTCGGACAAGGGTTAGGGTGTGTTTTGATGCGGGATGGTAGAGTGATGGCTTATCTTTTCCCGTCGGTTAAAGAAGCACGAGAGCGGAACTACAGACCCATGATTTAGAACTAGCGGCAGTGGTTTCGCTCTAAAGATGCGGAGACATTATCTATACGGTGTTCCACAAATAGGATATTCACGATCATAGCAGCTGCGGTATATATTCACTCGAAGAGCTTAACTTAAGGCAGCGCCGGGGGTTGGAGTTGATTAAGGATTATGATTGCACGATAGAGTACCATCTGGGGAAGGCCAATGTAGTGGCCGTGCCTTAAGTTAGGCTTGGGAGGTTCACATGCTTATCTATGGTGATATATCTCCCATTGTTGATAGGATTAGAGATCTTTGGGAGTTCGAGGTTGCGGGTAGACGTCACAGGGGTTCATTGGCATCATTTTATGTTCGTCCTCTTCTTGTGTGGATCGGATCAGGGAAGGTCGGAAAGGGTTTCGAGATGATTAAGTTGAGGCAGAGATTGATGGTGGTAGGAAACCCGAGTTCCAAATCGGAGAACTTGATGGCGTAATAGTTAGAGTCGAATGTGTGTACCTAACATCGGTGAACTAAAGGGAAATCATGGAAGGGCTCACTCTTGACATATGCATGCACCTACAGTAGCCTGAGATGTATCATACTACGAGGAGCATTATTGGTGGAAGGGCGTGAAAAAGGAAATTACGATTTCGTATCGGATGCCTAACCTGTCGGCGGGTAAGGCGGAAGCACCGAAGCCCGCGGGAAGATCGGCCTTCCGATTCTGTATGGAAGTGGGATAAGATTCTGCATGGATTTTTGTTAGGGCCCCAGAGAACTCGGAGGCGACCACGATACCATGGGTGATAGTGGATAGACTAACGAAATCAGCGCATTTTCTCCAGTTAGTAATGATGACCCGTTGGACAAGTTGGCCCCAATTATATGTGGAGAGATAATTAGATTACATGGTGTTCCTCTATCGATAGTCTCGAGGCCAGAGACTGATTCACATCCAGATTTTGGTCTAGTTTACAGCGGGGATGCCATAGGACTCGATTGCACTTTAGCCTGACTCATCCTCGGAGCGATGGTGGGTGGAGAACTGTCGAGACGTTGAGGACATGCTTAGAGCATGCGTGATAGCATTGGGAAGAGTACGGGATCGCATTTTATCTCTGATGGGTTACTTTACAATAACGATTATCAATCGGTATAGGCATGGCTCCATTTGAAGCATTGTATGGCTAGGAAGTGTCGTACTCGGTATCTTTGGGATGAAGTAGGAGAGGCGATGACGAGTTAGTCTGATTACCTTAGATAAGATCCGGATTGTCGAGGCAGACTCGAGATAGCCGGGGCAGAGACAGCGAAAAGTTATGCGGACAAACGCCGTAGGATGCAGTTTAAGGTGGGCGATGGGTCTTCCTCAAAAGTTTCCCCTTGGAAGGTGTCCTCGGATTTGGAAGGCAGCGGAAGGCGGGGCTTCGGATACATGAGACCATATGGGATTGTGCGGAGTGGGACCGTCAGCATAGATTAAGACCTTCCTCGAGTTGTCTAAGGTTCATAATGTGTTCACGTGTATCAAATCTTTCAGTAAAAGTACATTCCGGATCCCTCCATGTACTGAGAGATCGACCCGATGGAACTAAGGATAATTTGACCTATAAAAGCGGCCAATGCGAGATAGTAGATCGCGAGAGAGCAAATTTTGCGAATAAGGTCATTCCGTTAGTCAAGAGTTTATGGAGATCATGGGATTAAGGAGGCTATGTGGGTCGGGAGGCTGAATCTTGCCGTCGATATCCTCGGTTGTTTTGATTAAAGGTATCCTCTTTATATTAGTTTTGTTCATTTCGAATGAAATGTTCTTAGGAGGGAGGAGTTGTAACACCCGTCTAGGAGAGTGTACGGTATGTGTAGCAAGTAAGTGTATAAAAGGGCTTCCTTAATTATTTTAGTGCCATGTAGAATTTTGAAATTGGTTTAAGGGTGAAATTATAAAGTTTTGAGAATTGTGACACTTTTCAATTAGGAAGGTGGAAGAATGAAAGTATAAATTATGGAATTTCAAAAAAGAATAATAATAATAATAAATTGTCAAAATAGTTCGAATCTCGAAATTCTCTAAATTTCGGATGTGAAACGGATTCTTAGTTAAGTTCGTCTCCGCAATCTGTAACCAGGGGAAAGTTTCATTAAATTCAGGATAGTCGGAATATTTCACAATTTCTAGGCGACAGGGTTTAGAGTGAAACCTGAAAGCGGGTTTGAAAATCTCGAAAAATGGCAAATAGTTAAAGTATTCAATTATGATAAATAAAATTTTTCGGGATAGAAATGGACTCGAATGGGGTAATAGAAATTATTTATCTAAATAATAATAATAATAATTAAAGAAAAAGAATAAAAAAAAAATATAATAATAAAATAAAAATCAATAAAAAGAAAAAAAACGGACGGATCTCCCTAGAGATGAGAAGAGCAATAATTTGAGAGATTTTTAATTTTATTTTCTTCTTTCCGTTAACTCTCGGATCTACATGGAAATTGGATGTAGGCGTTCGTCGGACGAAGGCAAATTGGTATCTGTGAGAAACTACGCATAGGTACCAATATCTTAGCCTTTGTCAAACTTTAAAAGGTAAGAAAATTTGCCTAATTGTGTTATTTCAAGCTAAAGGTTATGTAATGGCTTGGGAAATTTACTGCTAGAAGCGTGAAAGAATTCGTAAACTTTAGTCCCAAAATTTTAATTGAGTTTAGGAATTTTTAGGAATTTTGGGGCATGTTGTTAGGACAGTTAGGGCTGAATTGGAGTTTGTTGGACAAGAGTTGGGTTGAAATTGAGTGTAGTCGGACAGTCGAGCGGAATTTTTGAAATGTTTGAATTATTTTTAGGCTACGTGGAAAAGTCCAGCAGGTCAAAAGTTTGCTAAATCGGATAGTTTATTGGGCATTTAATGTGTATGGACATTTTGGTCAATTTCACATCATATTATCGATGTCCATATTGAATGGGACTAGCACGTAAAGTTTTGTTAGAATCGAAGTTCGTTCGATATAGTCACTTTGAAAGTCCTGTGTATGTTTTATAGTTAAAACATTAAACTAAGGGCATTTTCGTAATTTGAATGAATTGTGTAGGCGGTTGGGCATCAGAGCGAGAGATCTAGAGTGTGGTTGCAGAAGAAATTGAGTCGAAAAGGTGGAGTACTGAAATCATTTTCTAAGCGAAAGTGTTTAAATTCTAGTTTGTAAAGTGCTTTGAAAATATAGATTTATAAAGCATTTTTATTACCTCCCAATTGTTATACTGTGAGAAAAGTTTGATTTGAGTATTTAAGCTTGGTTGGCACGGTTTAGCAAAACCTTTTTAGATGGCACGGCTCGAGTTCCAGTCAGATATATTCCGGATTATTGCATGCCAAGGTTATGGGATATTATGACTAAGCTATATTGCCTGGTCGGCAATTTGGGTTAGATCTGGCATATATTTATATGGTGAGTCGCCCTCTGCACATTCGAGGTATATAGTTAGCCTTGACTTAGTACATATGATGAGGTGTTGATTCCAGGGTTCCATCCATAGAGCATTTTGGTCCAGGTTCCATTATGCTATATAGATCCAGCCGTGTTCACGGACCATCTTAGCCGGGTAGTGTTAGGGTTCCTGCGCGATGCGGGGTTAGGGTTCAGAGCATCACTTCTAGGGTAATTTGAAATGGGCCAAAGTGGTTGGTACTTGATTTACGATTATAACACTTTCGGATATTAACCACCCTTTGAAGCAGGTTCAGC
This sequence comes from Tetrastigma voinierianum, assembly GCA_016808115.1. Lineage (NCBI taxonomy): Eukaryota > Viridiplantae > Streptophyta > Magnoliopsida > Vitales > Vitaceae > Tetrastigma > Tetrastigma voinierianum. The sequence continues at coordinate 489,877 of JAEQBH010000819.1, forward strand.
GTGAAATAGTTTTGAAACGATTTGTGTGAAGTAGTTTTGAAACGGTTTCAACGGCGAAGCCGATTTATTGGCCAGCCGTTTTCATAGCAGTTTTGAAATGGTTTTCATAGCAAAAACTTCAGTTTTTCTCATAAATAGTTTACAACCATTTACGTGCAGATTTTTTCATATTGGGAGGTGGCGAGACGCGGCATTTAGAACATAGTGCTCACTTGCTTGGATTTGGCTCACGGTTCATTTTTAAAATAATTTTCAGGTGCGGTCTTGAAAGTAGAAGACTTTCCCGGGATTCTCGATCCTAGACGCTATGTTGTGATTATATATAAGATAAAGTGTAAATTAAAACTAGTAAAAGTTAAAATGTGGCATTTTGTATATGTAAATATCTTTTGTAAAATACAAAGTACCATGATTTTGAGAAAAAACAGGTTGCGATAAAGTATGTTGGATTTATCCTTATCTTATATTTTGATGAGGACCCAGAGGTCCTTTATTGGTATTATAGTTAACATTTGGAAAACATTGGAGTGTATATTGTTTTATCACGAATTGATTTTTGTATTTTGAACTGACCATGATCTTGATCGTTATCTTTGTAGGATTTTCGCTAAATCTAAAGGTGTGATTTTGATAGAAAATTGAAAAATTTATAACCCACGTTTCCAAATCTGGTTCATTGATTTTAACGGCTTAGCTTCATGGTAACTTGTCGGTCGAGCGGCCCAGGTACGGGAGGTTCTGTGAGTCTTAGGCAGACCTCTGTCACTAGGAAGAGTGCATCGCGTATTCAGGGTTGATCTCCGGACCGAGATAATAAGGAGAATGGGATCTATTTTCCCATCGTCGGCAATAATGAGAAGAATCGGAGAGAGGGCGATGATGATGGTACAAGAGAAATCGTAGAAAGAAAATAAATGGGTAAAAGCTTGCTAAGCTTGCTAGGGCTCGATACCATGAGAAAGAATTGGTTTTCCTTCCTTACGGTGATTCACCGTAGGTCATATATATAATGTCTGAGCCCCAAAAGTCGGCTACAGTTATGCGTACAAGCTATAAATATGGCTATAATATGGCAATTATACCATTGACCAAATCAGAATATACATATTCTAAAAATAGAAGATTAGATATTCTAGTATAATCTTAATAGAGATATAACATTTTAAGCAGGCTATTGATGATTCGGAACCCTAAAAAAATTGAAGATAGCGGAAAATCATGTTACCATGTCTAAGAAAACTAAAGAAATTGGATGCAGAAAAAATTGTTCCAGTTTATATCATGTTGTCCAGCAACATGTTTAAAAAAAATTAAAGACAAAAAAATAAAAAATAAAAAATAAAAGAGAAGAATATCACTGAAGTAAAACCTAGAAAGGGAATACACTATCCTTCTTACAATAACCCACCAGAAAAAAAAATCCTCATTTATATCCTCCCTTAGAGTAGCAACAAGGAAATCCTCTTATAGTAGTGGCTAAAAAAGCTCATATATGGTCATCCCTTATAGTTGCGATTAGGAAATGATCCCATCCATAGACCTCCATTAACTATGCACAACCTCTTGTAGGGGCTAAAATAAAATTACAATTATAATTTGTAGTCAATGCCCCTTGTGGTCACACCTTATTGCGCCATTTTCCTTGCATCTACATCATGTAGTTGTACTTGCCCTTCCTTTAGGCTGGGTTAATGGCTCTAACTACCAGGTCACTTCCTTATAGTGTATTTAATGCTCTTTTTTTCAAATATCATAATGAAAGATTATTTCTACCCTCTTTTAATATACTAAATATATTCTATTTACATTATAGTCGCTTTATGGCCTATATAATTTAAACAAACTGTTTATTGATTGATGTTTCAATTTTACTCCGTAAGCTTGAGGGAAAATATTGTTAAATGAAAATTTTATCCTGCCCACCTATCCTCAATAATTATAATTCTCAAATGTAATCTAGTTTGAAGAAAATTTCAAAGATTTTGAATGTTTGATGATTCATATCCATCATCCATCTCCTAAGAGTCAACATGAGGATGCAAATGTAAGTACAAACGAAAAGAATAAATAACTAGATAAATCTATTTTGGGTTGGCAATAAAATTCATGAAAATGGATGTGCAAATGAGTAGCTATGATGCTATGAGAGTTGGTAGATGAAAATTGGAGAGAGCCCTTCAAACCATGAGATACTCTGATAAAATAAGTTTTTAGTAACCTATCACTATAAAAACCTAAAATATTTTCACCCATTAAACTTTTACACCACATGTCAAAGTACTAGGCCAATGAGGCTAAAAAAAGTGTAATATTTTGAATTATTATATTATTTAATTTTTTTTAGTTCCCTGAGTTTGGAGGTTAGATTCACCTAAATTACCATCTAAATGCATTAGCATTAATTTTGTTCTTGTAAAACACTAAAGAAATAAAAAAATATTAAGGAAAATTATTTTCTCCTTTTTAGTTGTCTAGTAAGAAATAGCCAAAAGAAAAAAAAAACAAATGTAATTAAAAGTAATTAGACATTTATGTATTTTCAAATTATTCAATCTAAGAGTTAGAAGAAGTTAAATAAATTTGAAGTAAAATAATTTAGTGATCTCAAATCTATATTTTTTAGTCTACATTACTTTTTCTTTCTCTAACATTCCCATAAGATTATCTAGGAACCAAATATAGCTTTAAAGGATATGTGTAAGTACATATGAAGATAGGCTTCCAGGAACCAAATATAGCCTTAAAGGATATGTGGAAGTACGTGGACCGAGATTATGTCTTATATTTTATAAACTAAACTATAAATGATTGCTTTATACATGTGTTTGAACTTATTAGATCCTTGATCACCATTTCTAGTAACATTTCGAACAAATATTGTTTTATGTTCTATTAACAAGAGTATATATATATAAAAAAAATAGATTGACTATTTATTTTAAACTATTTTAGCGTAATTTTTTCCTTTTTTGGTATGAACTACAAAAGAATATTTTATGTGATTTCAGAGGCATTAATATAGCTCTACTGTTTGTCCACTACCTAATTTTTCAAAGTGATAAAAAGTTTTGAAAATTTTAAAATTTTAATCCTACTTAATTTATGTATCATATTATTAATTTATATTGGGTTTTGAAGCATTTAAATGATAATTATTTTATTTCATTATAACAAAATAAGTAACACCATATTAGCTTTATGATTTTACTTTCACTACTATTAGTATGAAAATCAACAAAATGCTCTATTGTCAAATGTTATCATTTTATAGTTGAAAATATTTTTCATAATATATTTTTTTCCGGTTGCCAATTCATTTCCATCATCATATAAGACCATAACAACAATTGAAACTTTTTAATAATAAAATATTATATGTTACAAAGTTATATTTTACTCTCAAGAAGAAATTTTTTGTCATGGTACCATCATTACTTTCTCACCAAATATTAATATATTTTAAACTTTTTTTGGTCAAATGTACCAAAAGTGACCTTTTAGAGGAATGTAACGTGTGACAACTGACAGGCCGAAAACGTGATGTGTATATATGTACGTCTATGTGCGCAAGTGCACGGGTCGCCTCAAGTAATATAGTGTACCTATGGTATGGATATCGATCCACGGGGATAAATGTTGTTGACTACAGAGATTGACTTTTGAATATTATCTGGTTATAACTATTGTGCGAAAGAGTACTAGCGTCTGAATTTAAATTAAACTAAGCGATAAGATAAGATGCGCTGTGTAATGGAGACTAAGGCTATGTCCCCTGCACTTCGATGGATTATTTCTTAAAGATGATATTATTCGGTTATTTATGATTTATTGATGGCTAGAGTGATCTTGCTTACGAAGCCACCCTCTCTCGAGGTGTATCGCCTGCTCTCGTTAGTAGAGTTGAGTGTATCTACGGCTGATACTCGAGCGGCTTAAATGTTCTAACCTTAATTGCCACCTTCGGGATCGAATATCTCTATTCTGGAATCAGCCCAGAAGGCTGCTCTCTCGAGATCCCTGTGTATCCCTCGTCTCGAATCTCGGATCTCAGTGCCGGTCACGCTAATGTTGGCCAGACATCACCATGTAAATGATTCACGAGATATAAACGGATGCTAACAAATTATAAACAAGCTGAATAATATAAAATACTAATCTTTAATCCATGAAAGTAGTGACGAGGGGTTATAACACCTAGGGATAAATCTAGAACATCTTGAGCGAGAAAACACCCAGTATGTAATATGTAAAACTTTATCGGTACTACTATCAGAGGAAAAATACAAATCGGGCTCTTCTTCAAGCTCAAATCTTATTTCTTGCTTTCTGATTTGGGTGCCACTAGTTCGTCACGATCCTGGAGTGCCTCGAATTACGGTCCCCTTTTTGCTTTAATGATGGAGAGCGGGGAACTTCGTCTTGGCGTCAGCGGCGGTGGAAAGCGTCGCTGACGTTGCGCTGTTGACTTTATATTAGTTGACCCAGCGTCGGCGTTTGGGCGTCCGCGGCGATGGGGGGCGTGCTTAGCGTCGTGACGTTCCAACCATCTTTATGCACTTTCATCCTCTGCTCCAGAATGCTTCCAAAAACTGCCCTTTTCACACCAATTGCACCTGCATTCACACCAATTGAACTAATCAGATATCGAGCTATAAAAAATACGTATTTAAATGTAAAATAACGCTAAGCATTAAGGCAGAGACGTGGGTATAACTGAGTGTTTTAGGCACTCATCACACCCACACGAACTTAGCTGCTTGTCCCCCGAGCAAACGGACCTCTAAAAACGACTCACACCCTACATACTATAGTCTAACACTAATATAGTGATGCACATGTTGATAAGTAGAAGATCAAATTGGACCCTCTCACACTACTGTCGTTTTGTTCGAAGTGCACAGGATGCACACGGGTGTTCGACTTTCTAAAGAACTAGGTTGAACTCGGTTAGGGTGACTAGTGCCTCAGCCTCCGAGGTATTCAATAACCTTTCCCAAGGACCCTATGTGCGTTGAATAAATGACCTCTAGTGTATACCTAGGTTCCGACGCCCCCAAACTTAAGTTCAACTCACCTAATTGGGAAAATCTAACTACGAAAGGATAGGAACACACCGTTTTCATTTCTGAAAATACCTACTCATAACAGAGAACAAAACTAGTGCCTGTAAGTTTATGCTAAGTGTTCATGTAGCGGGGATTAGTTGGTGACTCCCCACCAGTTGGTTAAGGGCACCGGGCATTCAGTTCCCCTCGAACATCACCCCGAACACTTAACTAAACCTAAGGGCCCTAAGCTGTGGGAGACTTCCATCTTCTGTCCCTGTAGCAGACGTAAATTGATGACTCCCCGACCGGTTGGCTCAGGGCATTGAGCTTTGAAAGGCCCCTCGGACTGTGCCCGGGATTCCGATTGGAAGATCCCACTTATTCTATGCCTAAATGTTTTCTTATATATATATATATATATATATATATATTTTTTTTTTATGCTTTTTTTTTAATTTGGGGCTCAAAGGCAATCCTCTTTTATTAATGGTGTCCCATCTCTTTGGTGTTTAGAGACTCCCAGGGTTTGTTGAACCTTAGTGGCCGGGTTCGGCACCTAGGCATATCCTAGAGGTCATCAGTGTGTGAGTGTAATAGGCTCATCGAAAAATAGTTTCTTGAATATCCGGAGATGATTCACTATGCCTCCCACTTTATTCAACCCTAATTCCCAGGCGTCAAACACCACATGAATCACATGCATGATAGTAGTGGATTCGACGAAAAATATTGGACTATCAAACATGGCACACACCTACAAACTACCTACACATGATACCACTAAACATAGATATAATTTACCAAAAACACAAACAGAAACTACACACATGACTCGACAAACTAAAATGAAAAAGCGTAAATGTAAAAACTAAACGGAAACACAAAAGAACATGCTTTAACGAAACTAAACTAAAGCACAAATACGAAAATCAAAACAAAACAATACTAGTCTATCTGAGCTTCGATCGCTCGTCGCCACCCACACCCCCCAGAGCAAAAATATCCGGTGTCCACATTTGTGATAAAATAATAGAAGAAGGTGGAGGGAACTTCCCTAGTGATCGGGCAGGTCATTGTGGTGGCGGTGGCGGTGGTTGGTGGTGGGGTGTTTGGGCTAGGCGGGCTGGAGGGGGGCTAAGCTGGCTGGCGAAGAATAGTAGGCACGGTTGGCGGAGGCGTGCATACGTCATTTCGAGGGCTAAATATCTGGCATTGATGAGGACTCGATGCTCTGGGTCCTGTCCAGATGCATCAAAGCGCTCGATGGGGAGAGCCTTAGGGTCCTCTAGATTGAGTGTGGGATTTGGAGAGAGGCTGCCTCAGAGAAATTTGTTGTGGTGGTGGTGGAGGTGGGTGAGTAGAGGACTGCCCATTATCCTCCTGGGGGTCGCCCAGGAGTCCAAAGCGGGCCTGATAGTCATGAAGCTCGTCCTCGTCCGAGGGCTCATGACCTGAATCGTAGGTCCCCCTCCCGGTCATGGGTACACCGGTTTGTCCTCTTACTTAGATATTGCTTTGATGGGGTGTAACCACGCCTCATTGTCATCTAGGGGCACCCCGACTCGTTTGCATAAGCCATAAATGAGGAAAGGGTGCCCCAAATTCATCTTAGAGTCCCGGTTACGGAGGATGGCGTCCTCTATAACCTGCCCAACATCAAAGGGATATCTGGATGATGGCGCAATTGAAGCGAGGCAGCAGCGGAGTCACTTCACACACGTTCGTCGTCGAGATTGGGGCGACGTGATGAAGTGATGCAGTCTTTAAGGATAAACGTCGAATGCTTGACCTTAGAGTGGACTGACATGGCCCTCATTGTTGAGTTTCCACTCACCCCCTGTTTGTCAAGACTCGAATGACCTCGGGGTAATCGGGTCGCTCGTAAAGGCGATCAAAAGGCTCCGAGGGGACATGATCAAGATTATAAAAGTGGTTGATCGACTCCGCACTGAAGTCGACCAACACACCCCGCACTCGAACCTTCTTGACGACGTGGGAGGCGAGGTTGGCGTAGAATTCTCGCACCACACTCATCGCAGCTGGATGAGGTGGTTGGCAAAGTGCCCGCCATCCCTTGGCCGCAATAGTCTTGCGGAAAAAGTCGTCAGGGTGCTGGAAACCCTTTTCCTTAATAAACGAACGGTTCTTGCAGATGGTGCCGAACCGATCGGCGGCACCCTCGTTAACGAACCTCGTGACATCAAAATTCGGGGTTGGGTCCTCACTGGCCCGACCCCGTTTGGTAGGCAACTTCTGCCTCTTACTTGATATAAGTGGAAGTAGTAAAGCTCCTAGAAAGACAATGAACTCAAATGGCACCAAGGTGGCACAGACAATATGTCGAGCACCTACAATGCACTAAGAACACTAGGGCCAAATGAGTCACAGAGAAGTAGACACCAGCCCTAGGACACTCGACGGGCTGACACATGACTAGACTGTGTGGAAACTGGAGCATGGTGGAGAATTGGAGCCGATGGACGGACACCTCGTGGAGTGTGGAAGGTGCGAGGCTTGAGAGCGAGTGGGGCCCAGGAGGTGTGGAAGGAGATGGTGGTGACAGGGTCAGAGAGGGTGTCGGAGGGCAAAACAATGGCCTCCGACGGGTGTGGGGGTGGAGTCCGGCAAGGGTTCGTGCAGGGGCGCGACACGGTGGCACTAGGGTTTAGGCAAGGAGAATCTGGGGTAGGAAAAAATGGGGCGGCGCCGTAGGGTCGGCGTCGCGGCGATGCAAATGCAGCGTCGCGGCGTTCCCAGTAAAGCATCAGCGTCGCGGCGTTGAGATCAACGTCGCGGCGTCCCGAAGTGGTAAAAAAATCAGCGTCGCGGCGTTGAGATCTCCGTCGCTGGCGTTCAGGAAAAGGGAAAAACGACGTCGCGAAGTTGGGATCCAGCGTCATGACGTTCGAGGTTCAAAACCAGCGTGTGACGTTGAAATCCAACGTCTGGCGATGCTAGAAGAGGTCAAGCGCGTCGGCGTTGAGGCGTCTCATGACGTTGCAACGTCGCGACGTTGAGAGCCAACGTCGCGACGTTACAGAGAAGGCCCAAAATGCAATTTATTCAACAAAGGTCTAAGGTAAGAGAAAACGCCACTCATGCAATTTATGACTCTCATGAACTTTGTGAACGGGTCCTCCCCCAAACTTTCAACGCGGGTCCTGAAAGTAGACATTCAAAAGAATTCGATTGCAGGTGAAACATGAGCCAATAAAAACGTAAATAGATAAAAAAAAAAAAAAACTGGAACTCTAGAAAGCAAAATTTTCAAGAAAAACTTGGGTTGCCTCCCAAGAAGCGCTATGTTTAATGTCGTTAGCTCGACGACCTTGAATCTCAATGTGCGATATGCTTAGAAGAAACTGGGAAATAACTACGCATCTCCTATGGTGCTCACACCCCATGCACTGAGTGGATGAAATATTCATACGATTTCATGCCCTTGCCCTTCTTGGTGTCTTTACGTCGATGGCAAACATCCTGAAAATTTTCGCATTGCCTTGCAAAATCTCTGTGTAGTGCAGTTCCGAGATATCTTCATTTGGATCATTATCTGGATGCTTCATGGGCTGGAATACATGGAAAGTGATCTCGTCTCCTTGGACTCTCAATTTGAGCTCACCTTCTTGCACATTGATTTGAGCTTTTCCCGTGACGGGAACGGTCACACCAGTGATGGGAACTAAATTCGTCTTCTCCATGTCCAGAATGACGAGTCTGGCTGGAAGGATGAATTACCAACTTTTACTAGGACATTTTCGATTATACCCTAGGGATGTTGGGTATGACCTGTCTATGAGTTGCAAGGCGATTGTGCCGATTTTGGTTCCCCCGACTTTAGCCTTTTAAACATCGAAAGCGGCATCAGAAGTTGATGCTGGCTCCCAGTCACCGCAGGGCTTTTCGAGATACTGATTCCCTAAGAAATGGTATAGAAAAGCTACCCGGATCTTGAAGTTTTGGGGGAAGCTTCTTTTGCAGGATGGCACTGCATTCCTCAGTTAAGGCGATGGTCCCATATTCCTCCAACTTTATCTTACTCACCAAGATCTTTTTCATGAATTTCACGTAGCTTCAGGCATGTTCCCAGTGCCTCAGTATATTGAATATGGTTTCTTGAAGATGTCGAGAAACTTTGCACTTCTTCTTTAACACCTTTCTTCAACCTTTTGAGGATCTGGGTTAGTATGACAAGTTCATACATTTTTAATACATTTCTTGGTTTTCTTCCTTGATTTTATTATCCTTGGCGGATCATAACTTCCCGGGGTTGCTCATCTTGCATACAAAGTGCTTTTCGAGATCTTTGGTTTTACTCCATAACTTCGGTTTCTCTTACCACTAGTTGCGACTCGGGATTTCCAACTCTTTTCCACTTTTAGAGTGATAGCCTTGCGTGCTCTTTCCTTCTCCTCCTAGGGTTTACCTCGGTGCTTAGTAGCGAACCACACATTTGCCCTTTACGTCAACATACACTAGCCATTTGACCCATACGGCCTGCCTCAAGTTTCTCAGCCCATGCGGCTTGATTGTTCAATTAGGTGGCACATTTAACGCATATTCGCCTTTGTCTCATTCATAAAGGCGGTGTGTGAGGTGAGCATCTGTGCAAGGGCTTGTTCTAAGTCCACCTTTTTCTCAGGAGGTGGTTCGCTCACTCGGGGTGATGGCATGTTGTTCTGATTGTTCCTCCATCCATACCCTTGACTGTTCTGATTGTTCTGATTCTGATTGTTCCGCCACCCTTGGCCTTGGTTTTGGTTCTGATAGTTGTTTCCCATCTTGTCCATTCTTGTGGCTGGCTCACAGTTGAACCTCGGCCTATACTGAGCTGACCCACATTTTGGTTTCACGTGGCATTACGTGCTGTGTCTTTGTCCTCATGAATTCACCTGACTCCATGGGTTAGTTTATGGCATTCGATTACCTTGTCTAGTTCTTGTTTAGTCGTTTGTGCAACATGATTAACTTGGTGTTGAGAACCTCATTATGGGTGCCACCCATTTGCTATGTAGTCTTCTCCTGGAGCCAGCGATTTGTATTGGTTGTAGCATCTTCCAAATTTCATATGCTTGGTCAGTGGTTTTCTTCATTAGTGCTCCTCCAGGTGAGGCATCAATCGCTGTTCTAGTTGCATTCCTCAGACCATTATAGAAAGTATGGACTGCATCATCCCCGGTCGATACGTGATGTGGGAACTTCCTGGAAATGGTTCGTGAAATCTATCCCATGCCTCTGCCCGGGTTCTCTCCCTCTAGTTGTCAAAGTATTGATCTCTTGCACAAGTTGTGTGCAATTTTAAGTGGGAAAAACTTGGTCGGGTCTGTCTTAAATAAGTTCCATGAAGTAATGGAATCCGGTGGCTGACTTGTTAGCCAATGCTTGGCTTTATCACCTAGTGAGAGTGGGAACAATCTCAACCTGAGTGCCTCTTCAGTAACCCCATTGTACTTGATCGTGTCGCAGACTTCGAGGAAGTTGGTCAGATGCATATTTGGATTCTCATCGGGTAGTCCATGAAATAAGATGACTACAGGCTTATTTAGCAATATTCTGACTTAGTTGAAGTTGTTTACTGGATCGTTGGTCTTCGATGGTTAATACACACGAACAAGTAGGCGGTAGGGCAAACTCAACTAGCAACATGAATGGATCATACAGTGTATAAACGGCACAGGTGTGATTCATAAAGTTATTCCGTTTCGGCCTCTCTACGTGGCTACGTTTTGCTCAATGCTGAATCACGCTCTCATTGTTTTCCATGTTTGCTAGATTTCCTGAATAATTCAGTTCTGTTCCGTGACTTGATACGTGGCAAGTTCTTTACATTTCCAGGGATCAAGCCGGATGTTGGTCCAACTTTGATCTCGTTGTCGCATGTACTCACTTTGAACCCTTAGCTGCCGATCACACCACGAAACAAAGACCAAATTACACAGCACTTGTAAAACAAAACAAAAATTTAAAGTAATATCTAATTGCGTTATTCTACATATCCCTCTGAAAGCATCCGACCTTGGCGCCAAAACAGCGGGCCGAAAGTGATGTGTATATATGCGCTGTAATGCGCAAGTGCAGCGTCGCCTCAAGTAACCATAGTGTACCTATGAGTAGAATATCGATCCACGAGGATAAGTGTTGTTGACTCAGAGGCTTTTTGAATATTATCTGGTTATAAGCATTTGTGTGAAGAGTACTAGTCTGAATTTAAACTAAACTAAGCGTCTGAGATGAATTCTTGTGTAATGGAGACTAGGGCTACGTCTCCCCCTGCTACTTTTGATGGATTATTTCTTAAAGATGATATTATTCAGTTTATTTATGATTTATTGATGGCTAGGTGATCTTGCTTATGAAATACCCTCTCTCGAGGTGCATCCGCCTATCTCGCTAGTAGAGTTGAGTGTATCTCTACTGACTCGATGCTCAGAGCGCTTAAATGTTCTAACCTTAATTGCCACCTTCGGGATCGGAATATCTATTTGAATCAGCGAAGGCTGCTCTCTCGAATCCTTAGGTAGCCTCATCTCTCGAATCTCGGATCTCAGTCTGATCACGCTAATATTGGCTAGACATCACCATGTAAATGATTCACGAGATATAAAGCGGTGCTAACAAATTATAACCAGCCCCGAATAATATAAAATACTAATCTTTAATCCATGAAAATGTGACGAGGTTCAAACACCTAAGAGGATAAATCTGGAACATACTGAGCAAAACACCAATATGTAATATAAAACATCGGTACTACTATCGAAAAGGAAAAATACAAATCCACGGGCTCTTCTTCAAGCTCTGATATCGGCTCTTTGCTCGATTTCGTGCCTTTGGTTCGTGCGATCCACAGGTGCCTCGAATTACGGTCCCGCTTTTTTGCTTTTAATGATGGAGGCGGAACTCGCGCTAGTCGCGAGACGTTGAGGGCGTCGCGACGTTGAGGCGTCGCGGCGTTGGCAGCGCGGCGTTGAGCGTCGCGGCGTTGCCGCTGTTGACTTTATATTAGTTGACCCGATGGCAGCGGCGTTGGGCGTCCGGCGATGGGCGTCGCGGTGTTGGAACGTCACGACGTTCCGATATCTTTGCACTTTCATCCTTTGCTCGAATGCTTCCAAGCGCGCTTTCACACAGTGCACCTGCATTCACACCAATTGAACTAATCAGATATCGAGCTATAAAAAATACGTATTTAAATGTAAAATAACGCTAAAAACGTAAGATAGACGAGGGTATAACCTGAGTGTTTTAGGCACTCATCAACAACATGCATTATATGGAGAAGGTTGATGAATAATCATTAGAAACCACTAATAAAAGGTAAATGCTTTACTGAAAAATACAATTGAAAATGAAATAATAATTGTGTATACTTTGATGATAAAAATATAATTTTTCTAACAACTATACCCTTAATTTCAATTAACAAATATGAGAAAGGCTTACAATTTCTACCATGAAATTAAAAAGTTCATGTCCGTATATTACATGAAAGGTCTTGTAGAGAACATAATGTGGGTAAATAAAATTTGCATTGTAGGCTAGAAGGTTAATATGAGTCACGTGACTTGTAGAAGCATTTGTTATTGAAAAAAAAAATGATTATGCAAGATTTATCATAACTCCTTACAGTCATTAGCATATGTTTCTTATACTAAGATTCAGTCTCATCAAATGATCAAATATTTATAGCAAAACACTATGAGGTGATATCTCATAAATCCTTTCTATGTAATAAAGTATATGGGCCATGATAATTCATTTAGATTGGTCAACCATATAATCACAAACTATGATGTTAAGACTTTCCTCTCAGACATTTAGCTTGTTCAAGATAAAATAAAATATAGTAAAAATCAAAATGAAAAGTTCAAATGCTATTATGCATGGAAAGGAGGCATTGAACAATCAATTATCTTTCCTTAGCCTTAATATTGTGTTTTACATATATAAGGATGATCAGGGAAAAATAATTGATTTTCCTATGTAATAAAGTACATGGTTAATGATAATTCATTTAGATTGGTCAACCATGTAGGAAAAAGCAATCTTAAAATTTAGATTTTAGAATTTTACGTTATAGACTCTATTTGAAGAGAATATCTATGGTTGGCAACGAGGTGGGTTCAGGATTGGTCACCTTATCTCATTCATGTCCAAAAATGTTTACTTCTTTCCTTTCCTATACCCGTCTCAAACCCGAGGTTCCCCAATCCCATTCCCGTTATGTAATTATCTTTTAAATCCATCTTCGTCCCATCCCAAACCCGACAAGGGAGGTTTTCATATTCTTGAATCTCAAAAAACGAATACCTAAAAAGTCAAATAATTTTATTTATTTTTTCTGCATTTCTCACAACCCAAACTTCCTTCTGAAATATATTTTTTCCCTAAATTTTTCTTTTCAAAAAGTAGTTGAAAAATTCATCAAAAACAAACTTTTTCACCAATATTACCCAAAAATTACATTGAAAATGATATTTCAAGATCAAGAAAAAAATGACACTTAAGAAAAAGTATAAACAAAAAACATAGCTAAAAATAAGCATTGCACTAATTAAAAGAAACATTAAAAAACCATTTGAATCACTCAGACATTGATACAGTTGTTGAAGAAGCTCGCATGTCGCACACTTGAGCTCCAAAGCCACAAATGTACGCCTCGAGTCACGTTCTTTGTGTAAAACTCCTAAAGACAATATTTGCCCCCACCAAAAGTGTGCATTGGGTTAACTGCAAATTCGCCTTAGGATAAAATGAGGCTGATATGATGATCTTCTATTTGCGTATGCACCAACGAAAATAGAGAAAAATACCCTTGTGATATAATTCAAATAAACCAAGACACTACGCTTCAATTATGCAGTAATTGGAACGCAGAACGAAAGCTAAAAATATCACAAATAAGAAAAACAGTAGAGAGGGAGAGAGAGATTTCAGAAAGACAAGTCAATTCTAAAAAAAACGGGATATATAAATGTTGGATGGGACCCCTATTTGTAGACGAATTGTGCCCTTTGGATGTACCTGTTCGACGAACAAGCACCATCAACGGTTACAACCGTTGATCCATTACACCCATTCATACCAGACACATTCGCACCTACTTCGGGCCTAAACCCAGCCCATTATGATTTTACCCAAAAAGAATAGGGTCCACTAGATCTAATGACCCAACCTTGCTTGTGTCCTCCCCCCTCACAAAACTTTGGTACCCCTTGGGGCCTAACCCATAAGTCAAAACTAATGACTTATAAAGCCCTTTAAATTCTTAATTTTTCGATGTGGAATGATGCAAGCTTTCTTAAGTACAAAAGAAATTTTCGAAAACCCCGAAAATAAAAGCCATTTTGAAAATATTGACAATCCCCGCCATTTTCAAAATACAAGATATTGATTCCTTAGTTTACTTGACAGCCTTATGCATAGATGAAGGTATCATATTGATTTGAACCTTTCACTTTAGTGAAACTCATCAAAGTTAACCAAGATGGCATAGTGGACGTATCTTTGAACTAGCGATCTTATATGATTAATCGAACATATTTCACACACAAGACAAAAAACCTAGAGTATTCAAAAACCGACCCGTGGATTGACCTTGGGTCTTTATCCTATTTCAAGAGTGCTCTAGAATCAAAGCCCTTGGATGTCATATGAAGCGACACCACCTCACACTCCTTATGTTAGACTTACTAAAGTACCCCTGTAACTACAATACTCAAACTACACCTTTGTAAGTCTAGTAAAGTTAAATAACTCATCCTCATTCCTTTCACATTACAAGTACCAAGCACTTCAACCTTGGGATGAATTCATTTAGGATTCTCAATATTGATTAAGAATCTTAAGTATATGCAACCACAACATATGGTGTACTTTGCTCATTGAACTCAAGAACTTGATGTTTCAAGTGTTGAGTTGAGTTTCCACCAGAAGTGATTAAATTATGTGGGCTTAAGTCCCATCCCTTTTGATGTTTTCCACACCAAATCCCTTGCAAGTCCTTTCGTTAAAGGATCAGCCAAATTTTTACTTGACTTTACATAATTTATGGTTATTGCACCATCAATTATCGACTGTCACACATAGCTATGTCTAAGTCTTATATGCCTGGACTTACCATTATAAATTTGACTATAAGCTCGTGAAAGATATGCCTGGCTATCACACCACAAAGATACTAGTGCCACTGGTTTTGGCCACATAGGTATTTCTAGTAGCAAATTTCTTAGCCATTTTGCCTCTTTGCTGCTTGAAGCCAATGCCACAAATTCAGCAGCCATGGTTGAATATGAGATCTGCGTCACGCCTTTGATCCCGAGATTGCACCACCTCAAGTGTAAAGATCCGACCACTAGTAGAAGAATGATGCTTCACTATCGATTATCGAATGGCATGTGTATCATACAGAGGCAGAAGGATACCACATATAGAATATTCTATAATCCTGGTTTTTTTTTTTTCCTTAGTATTTCAATACTCGATTAATTGCATGCGATACACGAGCTTGGAGTTCTTAGTATATCGACTAAGTTTCCCTCTTGCAAGGCAATATCGGGTCTAGTGCGGTCATTGCATACATCCCGAGCTACCTGACCACCCTTGAATATAATGAATTGATCGACAACCCTACTAGTATTAGGATCTGATTTAAAATGTGGATCAAGGTGTTGACATGGTTGTACTATCATATTGATTAAATTTCTTAAGAATTTTCTCAATATAATGTGACTGAGTAAGAATTAACTTAACATTTTCTCTCTTAATTCTTATTCCCAAAATAACATCCGCACTACCCATATCCTTCATTTGGAAGTTTGATTATAAATTTTTTTTAGTACTTTCTATACATTTCAAAATCAGTACCAAAATTAACATGTCATCTACATATAAGCATATAACTACACCTCTTGCAGGAAAACTTACTATAGACACATTTATCTGATTCATGTATCCTATAACCATTTGATATTATAACCTTATCAAATTTTTTATGTCACTGTTTAGGTGCTTGTTTAAGTCCATAGAGTGATTTAATTAGTTTACAAACTTTCTGCTCTTGACCTTGTACTACAAACCCTTATGGTTGTTTCATATATATTTCTTCTTCTAACTCTCCATTTAGGATAGCCGTTTTAACATCCATTTGATGAATTTGAAGCTTATATAGAAAGTGAGACGATGGCAAATACTCTAATGGTAGAGATTCTTCTTGACGAGAGCATAAGTATCAAAATAATCAATACCTTATTTTGAATAAACCCTTAACAACTTGATCTTGCTTTGAACTTATCCAATAGTCCCATCGACCTTCATTTTCTTTTGAAAATCCATTTACAACCAATTGGTTTAGATCGGGAGGCGGTCTGACAAGCTTCTGTTTCCCATAATAGAATCCATCTCATCGTTAAGCGCTGCTTTCGAGAGCGAGTCATTAGATTTCTAGCCTCATCAAGGTTAATGGATCCAGATTCCATATTGAGATGAAACCATTATCGCCTATTAAGAATTCCTAGTTCCTTCTACAAGATAAACAACAAAATCAGGACCAAAGACTTTCTGATCCTTGCCTTTTTTTTTTTTTTTTTTACTCCTTCTAGGTTTAATAGATTCACTACTTTTCTCAGAAGGTAAAAGAATAAATTCCTTTTCTTGATTAGATTCTAATCTTGGTATTGTAGTAAATCTATTTTCATAAAATACTGCATCACGTGATTCTATGATTGTATTTACTCCTATTGAACTATTGGGCTCAATTACCAAAAACCTATATGCTTTACTATGTAAGCATAGCCAAGAATATACATTAAAATCCTTTTCTCCTAACTTTTTTCCTTTTAGGATCAGAAGCGATCTTTGCCCCTCTGACCACAAGTTCTAAAATAACTCAAGTTAGGTTTCTTGTTTTTCCAGAGCTCATAAGGTGTAATGTTATTCTTTTTAATAGGAATTCTATTAAGTATATAACATGCAGTAAGCAAAGCTTCACCCCAACAACAGGTGGTTAAGCCTGAATTAGAGAGCATAGCATTTATCATTTCAGTTAAGGTCCTATTATTTCTTTCAGCAACACCATTTTGTTGAGGTGTATAAGATGCAGAAGTTTCATGTATAATACCCACATTTTCACAATATTCAGGAAAATGATATTCTCCTCCTCTATCAGACCTTAGCCGTTTTATTTTGACATTACATTGATTTTCAACTTCTGTTTTATAAACCATAAATTTGCTAAGTACCTCATCTTTTGAATGCAAAAGATAAATATAACATAATTTAGAAAAATCATCTATGAATGTCACAAAATACTTTTTGCCTCCTCTAGTGGGGTTGCTATGCATGTCTGAAACATCACTATGAACAAGTTCTAGCAAAAATATTGGTTCTTTCCACTTTAGGAAATGTCATTCTAGTTATTTTAGTACGCATCCATATTTTACATCTATCTCTATGTTATCATAGGAATTAAATCTAATTTAACCATATCATTCATTTTCTAGTATTAACATGTCCTAATCTAGCATGCCATAAATAAAAAGAATCAAACATATAAGTAGAATTTATTTATTTTATTAATATTAGCTTAAACATTCCTTGATACAAATATCCTTTCCCAACAAAATTCCACCCATAGATAATATAAACTTATCTGACTCAAGACTAGCTTGAAACCATGCTTATTAAACGAGCTTCCGTCTGAGTTTTCTAACCAGGTACATGACATACATTAGTTAAAGACACAATTGTTCAAGAAGTAAATTCTAAATTCATTGTGCCTTTGCCTTTAATAGTAGCTGTTGAAGAGTTGCCCATGTAGAGAACTGTTCCATCATCCACCGGTTCATAGGTGTTGAAAAAGCTCTTATCATTGCAAACATGCCTTGTAGCTCCAGAATCGATCCACCAATCGTCAACATCCTCGAGTATATTAACCTCGGAAATAACAGCCATAAATTTATTCTTGGACACTGATGCTCCAATTTTCTTATTATTGAATGATCGACACTCACTTTTGAATTGTCCTGGCTTGCCGTAGAACCAACATGCACCTTTCTTTTTCTTTGAGTCTGAGTTGGGTTGATTTTTGTTATTGCGCTTCTTATTATAGGAATTCTTCCCTTTGCCATTTCCTTTGTCCTCCACCACATGGACTTTGGACACATGAGCTCCAATCTCATCCTTACTTTCTTGGCGTCTAGTCTCTTCCTCCAATCGAAGGTGTTTGGATAGTTCCTCGAGAGTAAGATCTTCCTTTTTGTGTTTAAGACTTTTCTTAAACTCTTTCTAGGAAGAAGGTAAGCGATTTTTCAATAATAGAATACCGCAAACTATGGAATCATCACTTATTCATCTTTGTTGCTTAAATTGACTAAATGTGTTGTATCATGAAATTGATCCATAACGAGTTTATTATCTACCATACTATATTTCATAAAATGACTAACCAGAAATTTCTTGTATTTGCATCCTGGATTAGATGCTTAGCTTCCAAAGCATCCCACAGTTCTTTGGCAGTCTCCACAAGCTAGTAGATGTCAAACAGAGAGTCTACTAAAGCATTCAGAATGTGTATCTTGCAAATGTAATCATCATTCTCCCACTTTGTTCTTTATCGAGTCTGAGCTAATGTTTCATTTTCTTGCTCCTCTAGATATGGTGTTTTCAGAACATAGGCCACATTGATGTGAGTGAGTAGAATGCATCTTCTGCCCGAAAGGCTGAAATTTCCTCCATCGAATAGCTCTAACTTCACCAGAATTACGTGTCATTTGTTGAAATGATGACTGAGCCATGTATTTCTTGTATTATTAATTATATTGAAATTAATAAATCAGAAATTACAATTACAAATCAATATTCAACTCTCAAATCTGGAAACTCAATTAACAAATCGAAATAAATGTTATTTGCGGAATTATAAGTTTCCACAATCTGAAAAATAGTTTGAATGCTCAGAAAAATTCTTCTTCGTTCGTCTTGAAAATATCTCATTTGACATGCCAAACGACGCCTTATAAAAACCCATCTTATTTCCTGCCTTCTTCTTTCAATAAGTCTTCTTGCCCGACGTAATATTCTAGCAATTGGAGTTGATATTCGTCTGGCTGGTCGCAGCATAAATATTGTCTTTAGAATGTTGAAGAAGCTCGTGTCTTTGCGCGAGCTCAGAACGAGAAATGTACGCCTCAAGTCACGTTACCGCGTCGCTTTCCTATAGACAATATTTGCCCCCACCAAAAGCATGCACTGGGTTAACTGCAAATTCGCCTTAATATAAAATGAGGCTGATATGATGATCTTCAATCTGCTTATGCTCCAACGAAAATAGAGCAAAATACCCTTGTGATATAATTCAAATAAACCAAGACACTACGCTTCAATTCTGTAGTAATTTGAACACAGAACGAAAGCTAAAAATCTCACAAATAAGAAAAATAGTAGAGAGGGAGAGAGAGATTTTAGAAAGACAAGTCAATTCTGAAAAAAATGGGATATATAAATGTTGGATGAGACCCCTATTTATAGACGAACTGTGCCCTTTGGATGTGCGCGTTCGACGAGCGGGCACCATCTTGATGCAACCATTGATCCATTACACCCATTGTACGGGCATCCGCACCTATTTCGGGCCCAAACCCAGCCCATTCTGATTTTACCCAAAAAGAATAGGGTTCACTGGATCTAATGACCCAACCTTGCTTGTGTCCTCCCTCCTCACAAAACTTTGGTACCCTTTGGGGCCCAACCCATAAGTCAAAACTAATGACTTATAAAGCTACTAAATTCTTCTGTTTTTCGATGTGGGACAAGTGCTAACTTTTTTAAGTACAAAAGAAATTTTCGAAAAACCCCAAAATAAAACGCATTTTGAAAATATTCAACAACAGTTTCAGTCAATAAAAAAATCAAACAATAATACTTGATTAAAATCATACAAGAAATCACATGAAGAACACTTGCCAGACTTTGGATAAAAAAGAAAAGAAGCTCATAGTCCAGAATTTAAAATCAGAAACGCTCGAAAAGAGAGAGGCTGTGCTTTATGGTATTTCTTGTTTTCTCTCCCCCTCCCTCAAGCTTCAATTCCTTCTTTTTATTTCTCATTTCCTCTTGTTGAAGCTCAAGATACCGGATGGAAAATCACAGTCATCACCCCTTCTGGCATCATTCAAAACCCACAGAAAAATCTAAAAGTCTCATATGAAACCCTAACAGAAAATGTGGGTATAGGTACGAAGGATATTATGGGTAATTTCGAATAATATAAGGGCATATTGATAACTTGAATCCAGAGAGGGTAATTAGAAATCTCATACTTGCCCCAAACCGAGTTTTGAAAAAGCTTCCTAAACACGTGCCATTCTTGAATAGCCTATTTCTATACCCAACCCAAACGGGGTGGGTAACCCAATTTGCCTACAAAATTGACTTCCATAAAAAATTAAAATAAAGATTTCGAACTTATGAAAAATAAAAAAACTAAAGCTCCAAAATAGTTATCACATAAAAAAAATAGTGTTTAGGTGATCATTATGTGTAAATTAACACTTTTTTTTTTTTTGTAATTAATGGTTTGATAGAAGTGATAGAGTGATTGATGAGCATCAATATTTTAAAGTTCCAACAAAGTCAAACCACAAGATAAGTAAGAAAAAGATGTTTGAATAGTTTCACTTTATTTTAACATTCCTAAAAACTATTTTTCTTGTCCAAGGACGAACAAAATAATGATTTTCATATACAAATATGATGTAACATATGATTGTTTAGAGAATTGTCAAGGAAAGAGATATCATTAAAAACCCATTTTTTAGTAGCAATATGCTAGCCCACATCCGTATACAACTAGCTAGGACCTCTTATAAAGGCTTATAAAAATGATATGTGTGTCCCACATGGGTTGTAGAGAAATTTGAGGCGATCCTATGAGCCTATAAAAGAAACATTAAAAAACGATTTGAATCACTCATCATTGTTACAGTTTCAGTCCTAATACCTTGGATAAAAATAAAACAGGCTAGGTGTCCAGACTTCAACATCAGAAATGCCAAAAAAAGAGAGAAGCACTCACCTCTTATGGAATATTAGGATACCCTCTTGTGAAAGCTTGGGATACTAGACATATGGAAAATGACAGTCCTCGCTTCTACGGCATCATTCAAAAACCCACAGAAAAATCTCAAAGTCTAAGATGAAACCCTAACAGAAGATGGGGTTATATATTAGGATATTAAGGTTAATTTCGAATATAATAGGGGCATATCGATAATTTGAATCCAGGTCAGGTAATTAGAAATACCATGCCTAACCCAAACCTGAGCTTCCCAAACACGTCCCATATCGAATAGCCTATTTTCATACCTGTTCTAAACAGGACTCCAAAATATAAATAAAGATTTTGAAGTTATAAAAAAAAACCTAGGCTAGGCTCCCAAATACTTATAAAGTAAAACATAGGGTGAAGGTGATCATTATGCAAAATAAACACAATAAATTTTTTTTTTTTGAGTTATTAACAACTCATAGTTAATGATTTGAAATAAGTGATAGAGTGATTGAAGATAATCGATATTTTAAAGTTCTGAGTCAAACCACAACAAAAGTAAGAAAAAAAATATTCGAATGGTTTTACCTTATTTTAACATCCTTAAAGACTATTTTTCTAATCTATAGATGAACAAAATAAGGATTTTTAGATACAAATCATCATGTAGCTTATGATTATTAGAGAAGTGTCAAGGAAAGAGATATTATTAAAAACCCATTTGTTTAGTAGCAATATGATATCCCACATAGGTATTAAACAAGTTAGGACCTCTTATGAGGGCTTATAAATAGGCTATGTGTGTCCCACATTGGTTGTTGACAGATTTAAGGCGTTCAAATGAGCTTATAAAATAAAAATTAAAAAAACCAGTTGAATAACTAGACATTGATATAGCTTAAGTCACTAAAAATAATAATAATAATACTTCGAATAGAAAAGAAAGGATGCTAGGTGTCCACTTTTGATGGGGTTTAAAATAATAGGCGCGCAGACCCAAGACACAAGCCTAAACATTGGGATTAAAAACAGACCCGGTACTAGCAATAGGCCCTTAATGGTATCCCTAAATGCAGACCCAAAACAAGGGTCCAACTCACCCTTTTAAAAGATTGGTAGCCCAATGAATCCGTAATGGAGGAAAACACCCAATCTCCACCAATAAGAAAAGTAGGATATTTCTCAATTATTGCCCATCAATTATCCCTTACTAATCAATTTACGATAAGGAAAGAAAATCTCCCACATAGTGGGAGGAATATCGTATAATCCTCAAACAAGAAAAGATACTATTCAATATCATCCTCCAACAAGGAAATATACTATTCAGTGTCATCATCCAACTAGGAAAGTTATCATGATCACCCATTGTAAATACCAGGCCACCCCATTGGTGAAAGGTACGCAGACTTACCCACAGAAACTTCATCCCCTAAGCAGTTGATCTTCTCTTTCCTCGGAAAGAACTGACTTAGGCATTGGAGAGGCAACGGGCGAGCCCTCGTCGATCCTTTTTGTTTATTGTTTTTTGCAGAGGAGTCCAACATACGAAGTCAGCGGACCGGCCCAGCAAATCCAGTACGCTAAAGCCCAGTTCCGGTTGAAAAAACATCATTAGTTTGGCGGTACATGCAGCGAAACGGCGAGTTCAGCACAAAATAAGGCGACCTCGATGGTATCAACTTCCCGGAACCTGGCGGAAACCAACGCTAATCCTCGAGATCTGAGACCGGCTAGAGCGTCTGGACATGAGCCTCTCGGAGGCACGTTAGAAGGCTGTGCGAACTGACATGGACGGTGGAGGCACTCCGCGTCACTAACCAACACTTACTAAAAGAGTTGGAACAACTCACTAGGCAAATACGACGCCGCCAGGAGACACGACAGGCCTGAAAAGACCAAAACCCTGTTACCCGAGAAGAGTAACACCTCGACCCTCGTCGAGAAGCGGATGGAGAAGGAGAAACTAGCCACACCAGGGAGCGGGATCCGCCTGACCCAGGAGGGATCGAAGTAACGAGGAGAGATCGTGGGAGCAGAGGTTCAGGGACATCCAGCAAGAAATCAACCACATGAAGGAAGGGGTAAAGGGTCGAGCTCCAGTTTCCATGGACGCCCTGGTACAACAAACCGAATCTCCATTCTGTGGGGTGCTGTACTTCCATATGGAAAAAGTTCGAATCTTTCGCGAGATCGAGACGTTCGACGGAAAGAAAGACCCCATAGACCACCTCAATACGTACGTACAAAAATCAGATGGAGCTACACGGATATCAGGACCCCGTATGATGCAGAGCCTTTGCTATCACACTAAAGGGCCCAACACTTGCCTGGTTTAATAGACTCCCGCCGTCTTCCATCTCATCGTTCACAGAACTTTCCATCGCATTCGTCTCCCACTTTATCGGAGCAAGGACGTACAGGAAGCCGAGCTATCACCTTCTTACCATAAAACAGAACGCTCGCGAAAGTCTGAGGTCATATGTTCGGAGGTTTAACACGGAGTCGCTAAAGGTGGATATTCTTGATGAGAAGTTGGCAGATTCTTGCTCATTGCGGGGAGTACAGGGGTGCGATCGAAGGCTATGTTCTCTATCTCAAGAACCCTCGGGCAAGCATGGTAGGAGTCCTGTAAAACCAGAAGTATCAGCGGTGAAGAAGCCCTCTGTCGAGCAAAGAAGCCCTTGCTGAGGAAAAGAGCGAGGGGCGGCAAAGAGAAGCGAAAGCCCGAGGCGGCGACGGGACGGATCCGAGGAGGAGCGGAGAAAGCGAGGCGGTCCCAGATAAGACGAAGGGTTGTCGAGAGATCGCAGGGGACCACCTCGGCCGAGCTGCGACAAACGGTCATTCTCTCAATGATACACCTGCTGAATGGCCTTAGTGTCGAGGTCTGGGAAGTGCGACATGAGAGGTTTGGTGGCCGCTCCGGATGAAGTGAGCCTTGCTAGAAGAGCGACTGCCGATACTATGAGTTCCACAAGGGTCATGGACACTGAACAGATGACTGCATCCAGCTAAAAAAGGAGATCGAATACTTGATCCGATGTGGGCACCTCAATCGTTACGTAGCCTTAGAAGGGCAGGAGCGAGTCCAGCCACCACCACCTCGTCAACCAACCCCAATTCAGCATTAGCGGCCTTTAGTAGAAATCCATGTAATCTCTGGAGGGTTTATAGGAGGTGGAGAGTCCAGCTCAGCCAGGAAGGCCCACTTGTGCAGCATCAGATTGGGTGAAACCTTAGAAGTACAAACAGTATCCAAGCTTCCTCGATGCAGGATACTACCGTAACCTTTAGGACTTCGACATGGAAGGGTGCTAACATCCCCATGGCCAATACTTGTGATAAAAACCATAGTAGCTAATAAAGCGGTCCACGGGTCGCGTCGACAGCAGGCTGTGAGCTTATCATCTTCGCATTAGCTTCGACAAAATAGGCATTGGAAGGGAAAAGCTAGAGCCAGTCAACGCTTGCTTACGTGGGTTCTCAGGAGAAAATCTCTTGCCACAAATTCTACGTCGGCTAGTGCTTACTTTGGAGGCAGGCCCCCGTACGGGCTCTGGCTCAGTGAGATTCCTCGTAGTAGTGCCCTGTCGGCCTGACACATGTTGCTGGTAGGCCCTCTCTCGATGTCATGGAGGTCGTTCCTCAAAACATCACATGGTTATCAGTTTCCAGCTACTTGAATGGAGTAGGAATGGTCCAAGGAAACCAACGCATAGCCAGGGAATGTTACTCAGTGTCAATGAAGCAAAACACGGTTGACAACATCTACATGGACAAGCTCGACATGCAAGACAAGGTAACCACCTGACCTGCGCCCTCAGAAAAATTAGAGCCTATACAGCTCAGTGACCAGCCAGAACACCTCGTTTACATAGGATCTAAGTTAGCATAAGACATTAGAAGCTCTCTCGTCCGTTTTCTAGAGCAGAACATGGAGTTATTCGCCTGGAAATAGGAAGACATGGGTGGGGTCGACTCGGCAGTGATCACCCACAAGTTAAACGTTAATCCCTCCTTTAAGCCGGTCAAGCAAAAGAGAAGGAGTTTTGCCTTAGAAAGACATAAGGTGATTAATGAAGAGGTGCGAGTAAGCTCCTCAGTGAAAATGATCAGTAAGAGTAGTTGGAATGGTTGGCTAACGTTGTTCTCGTCGAAAAAGCAAGCTGACAGAGTGGCGGCTTTGCATCGATTTCCACGGACATCAGACTTTGCCCTAAAAGGATGGCTTCCCCTACCTCAAATTGATCTCATAGTAGACGTAGACGCCACGGTCGGTCATAAACTCCTCAGCTTCATGGACGCCTTCTCGAGCTACAATCAGATCAGTATGGACCCCAGCAACCAAGAGAAGACCTCATTTATCAACGGTCGGGAACTGCGTTATCAGTAATGCTTATGAGGAATTTGAAGAACACCTACCCGATGGTGGTGAATGGGATGTTAAAAACAAATTGGGACATTTATGGAGGTATATATAGGCGACATCTTTGGTAAAATCGATAAAAGCAGGAGCTCCACATAACCCATTTAGTAGGGGTGTTCTAGGTCTGAAAAGCTATAATATGAGTTAAACCCGACCAAATGCGCTTTCGAGTCTCTAGTAGGGAAGTTCTTAGGTTTATAGTCAACAAGCCAGAGGAATAGAGGCAAGCCCGAATAAGATAAAGGTCGTGTGATATGCTACCTGCAGTCGAACGTACCACAAAGACATTCCCAGCACGACCCAGGGGAGAATAGGCTGCGCTAAGCCACTTATCTGGGGCTAGCGTGATATTAGGCCTTTCTTCGGGTTTGAAAAAGGCCTTCCGATGGGGCGCACCTTGCGGGGAGGCGTTCCGCGGTGCTTAAAACCTACCTGAGCTCTCCCCCCATTTTGGTAAGCCCTTATGAGGGAGAACTCCTCACTCTCTACCTGGTCGTTTTAGACTTTGCAACTAGTGCCGGCCTGGTAAGAGAACGGGACAAGGTGCAACAACAGTCTACTATTGCGGCCAAGCTACGAGGGAGCAAAGGAGGTACCCAGATGGAAAAGTTGATCCTGGCATTGGTAACCCACATCCGACTCAGGCCTTACTTTCAAGCTCATGCAGTAGAAGTCAATAGAATGTCAGATGAAACAAATCTTTGCATAAACGAAACCTCTAGAAAGTGATAAAGTGGGCTATATTTGAGTGAATTTGACATCGGTCTGAAGCCAGGGACAAAGGTAAAGTAGGGTCTTGGCTGATTTCATCATGGAATTCACTCCGGCACGGAGTCTGGAGCTACTAGCTAGCACCAGGCTTGCCTCCCACAGTCGGGATTATCAGGTCGACGAGGACCTTCAGCGCCCGAGAGAGACGTCTGAGGCTGATCACGACCTCTCCAGACGGATGAATGCGAGATACGCCCTGAGATTCGGCTTCCAGAGCCTCCCGATAATGAGGGCCGAATATGCATTTGTCATATTTGGACTCGACCTCAGCCCACTTATTGGGACGGATCAAGGCTGGAGGTAGCAGCAGGCTCCCCCGATTGGTGGTAAAGCGGATAAAAACCTCTGAGGCGGAGGAAGATGATCTTATATCTCAAAGATGCGAGTTGCTTAAAGTTCCTGCGGTTCGGGTCGATCATGTACGAGAGTGAGAAATTTCAGGGCGTGCCTTGGCGAAGCGCGGCCGACACCTGAAGACTGGTCGGGGCGATGCTCTGTCAGAGCACCTTCGGGAACCCTCGATGCGGCATCGGCAACGGAGAAATCTCTCATGTGATGTCCGAACCGAGCTGGATGGACCCCATCTGGGATTACTTAGTGGATGGTACATTAGCGACCCCAGAAAGGCGTCGAACTTCGAAGCGAGGTGTGAGTTCCACTTGGTTGAACCCTTGTCGCGAGAAGCTCTCTAATGCCCGTTCTCAGTGTGTAAGGAAGGAAGCGCCCGACTACATGCTGAGGGGAAAGTACGAGGGCATATGTGGCAGCGGATCATATCGGGCTCCGGGACCTTGGCGGAAGCATTGAGGCACGGGGGTACACTGCGCATGATGCTCGAGACGACGAATGGGTTAGAAAATCTGAGAAGCTTGTCGGGAGCATGCCGGGATCTCTCATCTCCCCATCCCCGGAGCCCGCGACGTCAGTCTGAGTCCACGGCCTTTTCAATAATGGGGGCTAGACATATAGGGACCCCTACCCATTGAAAGGGGCCAATGCAAATTTATCATTGTGGCCGTGGATTATTTTACCAAATGGGTCGAGGCTGAACCCTTAGCAACAATCACAGAACAGAAGGTGTGCAACTTCGTCTGGCGCTCTATAATATGCAGGATTCGGGATCAGGGTCTCTGGTGTCCAGATAATGGGAAGCGATTAAACGACCACAAGTTGAGGATTTACGCACTAAGCTGAAGTCAAGAGCCTACTCATCCCGACTCATCCCATTTGTGGCACCGAACTATACCTAATTAAACGTTTTCAACGTGTTTAAGGTATTTTGTAGGCATAAATTAATTTTTTCGTAAATTAAATGAGAAAAATGGAAATTTAGAAACCCGGAGATTGTACAAGACTTAAGGACAAAATTGTAAATTGTCAAAAAGGGGCATAAAAGTCATGAATTGATAAGATTAGAATGCAGAAGTGGAAATAACATAAATATATGAATGTAATTAATGGAATGAGGGGAGGACGACAAAGAGCGAAATAAAGGCAAGTTTAGATATAAATAGGGGAGGGAGACCAAAAATAACTCATTTTGGTCTCCCGAGCAAACTACGGAAGAAGAGGAAGAGGAAGAAGAAGAAGAGGAAGGAGGAGCAAAGCAAAGGTATGGATCTTTGGAGTTTGGTATGGAATTTGAGTATGGAATAGTAAGATTTTGTCCAAAAACTACTTGGGTATGGATTTCTAGGGTTTTCTTTAGACATTAATTTGGTTCCCTTTTATAGGGTTTTGTTAGGAATACATCATAACTCTAGATTTAAGGGAAGTTGGGTTGAAAATCCATAGTTGATAATAATTAGATATGGAATCCTTCACAATTCCAAGGTTTTAGAGTTCGTGAACTTGCATGAATCCTTGATTCTTTGCTAATTAAAAGTGTCGTGGTTGTTTGAGGGATTCCATGTTAGTTTACTTAAGGATGTAATAAGGATTTATGGAAGAAAAGTGAAGGGAAAAGGGTGAATTCGGGCGTATCAAGACCTTGGTACCGCACTTTCGGGGTGGTACCGATACCACCTGATGCAAAGTGGCAAAACTAGCATCGATACCACCTAAAGCACACCGTACGAACAGAGTGGCATCTGCATTCACTGGTTCCCGCGCAGCCCCGACTTTTGGTATTTTTGCATGCTTGCTTATAATTCGTGATAACGGAGTATAGATAAGGAATAAATGAAGTGAAAAATGTACCGTACCTCGCTGCCTCGGTGAAGCGATGTGGGCAAACTTCATGCCCTATAATAAGATAGGAAGTTTCTGAAAACACATACTTGTAGGAATGCCAAAGACCAGGTATTAAATGACACGACACTTCTATTACATGGGCAGGCATGTATAGTACTTCGGTACTCTCTGATTAGTGCGACGACACTCTCTGACCGTGCTTCGACACATTAGCAATTTCTGACCTCTCCGACTAGTACTCGGCACTCTTTCTGTTTAGTGCGACGACACTCTCATTGTTCAAGACTCACAGGCTACTAAGACTTCCAATAATCGTATAATATCTTCCTGATACTTATCGTGTCAGGTCTTACCATTTACTAGTACCGGTCTAGGGTATTCCTACGCTTATATGATAATAACCTGGAATGAGGAATACAAGAGATACAAATGTAACATTCTGATCCTCAGACACCCACAGTACTTCGAATAAGAATAAGCTTTGTAACTCCTACTCGAGATCCGAACAAGCATAAAGTTTCTATGTATAGTTGCTATAAGTACAAGTATGAGTCATATGAGATCCAAGAAGCATAAGTAATTGTATATTCCTTATATGAATGCATACAAATTTTGATATCTCAAGTATTGTTATACGCTTATTATAATTGTGTATACGCATATACCTATGTTTCACTAAGCGTAGCTTGAAGACGTTTTCAATCCGTAGGTATTAAGAAGAAGACAGGGATCTTTCGCATTCTGTTGGGCCAGCACACGAGTAGGGGTTCATCACTGTAAGTTCTGCGCTATGATCAGTAAAAGTAAATGTATAGTTTTTTTGAATATGTAAATGGGACTACTATCAGATATGGACATCAGAAACACCACTACGGTAGTTTTATTTTGGACTTTTGTATATGATATGTTGATACAGTTATAAGACTTGGACATACCATCGTCTGATAAAGCAGGTAAAGAGTCCCAGTTTATAGTCTCGCACCTCGACCCCTGCTCAGATCCGCCTAATCGGGCCTGACCGTGACCTGGGTGTGACACCGCAGTCTAACGGGCAAGCAAGAGGTCACCATAAGGACTCTAAAGGCGTCAACAAAACCAAACTAGAAAATCTAAAAGGAAAATGGGTAGAGTACCTCCCCCGAGGCCATGGGCATACGTAACTACGCTGCAAGTCGGGCCGACTCAGAAACCCCGTCGCTTCCGCCTGCACCGGCTAAAGAGATCCAGTCGAGGTCGGACTAAAATCTCCAAGGATTGAACTAGCAAACATCGAGCACAATGAGGAGGTCCTTCGCCTATACCTGGATCTCCTAGAAGAAAAATGTGAGTAGGTCCTAAAGCGTATGGAGGACTATCACAAGAAGACAGCGAGGTATTATGACCAAAGGGTCAAGCCCAGGAGTTACAAGCCAGGCAACCTAGTTCTAAAAACTTCGCTAAGGAAGGACTCCCCAAGACATGGGAAGTCGGGACCTAATCGGGGGAAGGCCCTACATCATATCTCGCATAATCCGACCTAGCAACTATGAACTCCAAACAGAAGAAGGAAAAACCCTGCCCCATTCATGGAACGCTAAACACCTCAAACGGTTCTACCAGTAAGACCCCGAAACGTAGTCTGTAATAAAGATCTAACATCTTGATTTTGAATAACATTCTATTTTTAAGTTGTTTAATGTTATGGTGGACCAAACAATAAGTTATATCGATAAAGCCAGGAGCACAGCTCGAAGGGGCCTGGGTAGAAGAAGCGCGTAATTCACAAATATTGTTCTTTATCTCAAAGGAGCTAAGGTTGAATACAAAATTTCATTACATGGAGGTTACAACCACCTCATAGAATTACAAAATTCCTTTCGCATCTCAAAAATTACGCTTACAAAATCATTCTTCACATCGGCCTACACCCTATCAAGGAAAAAAACCACAAGAAAGGGAAAGAGAAAGAGAAGAAGAGAGAGTGTGAAAGAGAAGGGGAGAGGGAGAGAGAGGAAGAGAAGGAAAAGGAGAAAGAGAAAGAAGAGAAGAAAAAAGAAAGAAAAAACGGAGAAATCGGTACTAAAAGTTTTTTCAAGTACACCGCCCATTTCGAATACGTTCCCTATAACAGTTCCATCATTAGGCATAGCTAGGGAACAACATAACTCCCACAAGGGAAGAACTAAGGAAAAACATAACTCTTACAAGCTTAGAGACTATCGATGTGACGCCCGATCCTCGGGTCCGTTGATCACCCACAACCCACCTGGACACTTCGTGGAATGCTCCAAGCACCCGACATTTTCATGAAAATCAGCAAGAGTCTCCTTGTATGGGGAGCTCTACCAAATACAAAACCCCGCATATACCTGTCCCAAACAAAGGCAATATATCCACAACTCGGGAAAGTAAATGGCCACTTGGGCCCATAAACAATACCAACTATGAATCCAACTATACCCAATAGTTCTAAGAGTTCAAATGTTTTACTCTTATACAACACATATATTAAAACTAGAGAATTCTAATACATGTATGAAATCCTCAAAGCCACAACCCGGCTTTCTTCACAACCTCGGTCTCTAGATCATCGTCCCTCAGACGCTCCCATACCTCAGAAAATAATATCCCTTGACAAAGGTGAGCTAATGCTCGCGTAGCTGAATCGCTCTGGGCGGGCTACTCCACCTAAGTCGCCTACTCTCCACCCAAGTCAAGCAGACAAGAATGCTCCAAAATAAACACACATTCAAGCAAATGCATGATCCTACTTGAATGTCTACATGACCAACTCAGATCCCGAGTCCTCACCGACTCTCTCACACTCGCCTAAGCCTTGTATGAGAATTATTATTTGATTTGTTAGTGGACAACCCTCCGATGTATATATATCAATCAATACCCGACGACGATATATTATTTCCGCTTCGTGGACCACCCGATGACTATCAATCGGGCCGCCTCCGACGATTGATATTTTTAATTTTGACTCATCCTCCGATAATTAATATTTTTGGGGACAACCCTCTCGAACCATTTTCTTGTGACTCATCTCTACGAATCCCACTCCTATAGTCCTAGGGTGTTCCCCAAAGGCATATGGAATGCATGTATGCTAATTCCAATACAAGCCTAATCACATGCAAATATGTAAACATGCACATATCCACATAATATCCAATCACACAATCATGTCATGTAATTAATCAATTCATACATCAAAATTAGCTCACTTGGGCTAATGATCAAACACGAGCAATTTAGTTTAAATCACTCGACCAAACACATATTTTCACAAAAATATATTTTTAGAACACCGCTTCTGAATAGTGAAACCCTCGGTTATTATTCCCGAAAATTCACAATTCATCGGTTCACCTTATGAACCCGAAATTCACGGCCATTCCCGGTCTTTTTCATATCAAGCATACATTTTAATGCATAATGTCATCACAAGCAGCCCAAGGCTCGGACTGTCACTACCAAGAAAAATTTCTCAAAATTCCAACACCCGTCCCAAGTTTTGGGATCACCAAACGGCCCTCACTTCCGGGCCAAACAAAACCAATACACGAGCGATTGAACAATTCATCATCCATTTTAACCCAAACAGTCCGTGATCGCTCACCTACCGCTCCATTTGCGTTCCAAAATTATATCAATTCCGGTCCTGTCTGGGATCGATCAAACCACTTCCAACCCGCCATTCGACCAAACTTTGTAAAGCAATTTAAAGCCGTGAATAAAACCCAAGTAAGTAGGAGAAACCCTACCTCAAGCGCTTGTCAAAAACTCACAATTCCGGTTCACGCGTAGCTCCTCTCTCCGCTGTGAGCGCTTCTCCTTTCTTGTCCCGAAGATCGCGAATATTGATCACTCAGATTTTTAGAGAGAAGGAAGACCTTCTCTCACCAAACTAAACAAAATGGCTAATGGATCATTCCTCCTTCCTCCCCACGCGTTTTTCTTTGCTGCATTTTTGGAAGAGATGGCCACTGTTCCTTTTTTTGTCATTTAGTAACTTAAATCAATTTAATTAATTAATTCTCTTTTCTCCGCTTTTGACATTCTAGTATCATCTCTACACCCATTTTCATCATTTATCTACTCATACCACCAGGCACATGAAAGACGCGTTATGGCGGATCGCTCACCTAAATCGTCGAACCCAACCGCACGAAACACCCGGACTGGCTCTGGTCGATCAGAATTTACGGCCGCGATCGCCGGTGAGACGATTCAACGCAGGAATCACACACTCAACCAGACTGGAAGAACGATTTTAACCTGAATCACCGGCAATCCTTGCAACAAATTACGATTTACCTTCCCGAAAATGCAATTTTGTCCCAATTGATAACAAACATCTACACCAGATAAACTCCATGCAGTGATGACCAAACTCTGACGCTTCATCATGCGCAAACTCCGACTATGCTAAAGAAAAGACGAAGGTTAGAAGCATAGCACCATCACAGAGGGGTCGCTATTTATAAGGGAGCTAGGGCGCTTGGGAAGTCGCGCGACACTTGGGAAGTTACGCAATCCATTCCAATTCTCCAAAGATCCGCATTAAAGCCATACGTGCTTTTCCAAGAGAATAAGACGAAGGGTCTTAAATACTAGAGCCCAAGAATGGGTCACAAGTAGAGGGTCTTAAATTTCCTGAGCCCAATAGCTAAGCCGCAGCCTCGCCAAGGGTCTACGTCTAGGAGCCCAAGAGTCTCTGCTCGCGTAAGAGGTCTCACGCCCTGAGCCCAATAGCCAGCCTTGTAAGAGCTCCCACAAACATGAGGGTCTTGGGCCGCCCTGCAGCCCAAAGTGTACTCACCCGTGTGAGGGTCTTAGCGCCTGAGCCTAATAGCTCAAATTCCCGTGAGCTTAACAACAGAGGGTCTTAACGCCCAGGAGCCTAGTAGCTCAGTTCGTGCAGGAGGGTCTTAGCGCCTCGGAGCCCAATAGCTTAGCCTGCAGAGCTTAACAGCTCAAGAGGGTCTTAGTGCCCAGAGCCCGCAGGGGCCCGTCACAGGAGGGTCTTGGGCTCCGATCCCAATACCACCAAGAGCCCGCACTCGTATGGTTCAGTCACCCGTGTTCCCAATAATTTCGGGCCAGAGATGTCCACACGGAGCCCAATAGCTCAACCCGGCGAACTCTCGCAGCCTAAGAAAGGTCTTGGGGCCGCCAGAGCTTAGTAGCCTGGCCGTGGCAGAGGGTCTTAGAGCCCTGAGCCCAATAGCTCAAATTCGTAGAGCCTCACAAATCTCAGAGGGTCTTAAAGGCCCGTGAGCCTAGTAGCTAAGTTTGTGCAGGAGGGTCTTGCAGCCCTGTGAGCCTGGTCGCCTTAGCCTGGGTGACCTCTCAGCGCCTGGGGAGGGTCTTAAGGCCCAGGAGCCCAAAGAGCCTGGCCAGCACAGAGGAGGGCAGTCTGGCGCCCGGGAGCCCAATAGCTCACCAGAGCTCACAACTCAAGAGGGTCTTACGCCTCAGAGCCCAAAGAGCTCAATTCGCAGACAGAGGGTCTTAGCGCCCGAGCCCAATAGCTCACCTGTGAGAGCTTAACAAAGCCTTGCAGGTCTGAGCCAGAGCCCGCAGCCTGGGCCCGTAAGGAGGGTCTTAGCGCCCTGAGCCCAATAGCTCAAATTTCAGAGCTCTCACTGCTGCAGGAGGCCCTAGCGCCCTAAGAACCTAGTAGCTCAATTCGTATATAAGGGTCTTAGCGCTTAGAAGCCTAGTGGCTCAGAGTACGAAACATAACTACTCTTAGAAGACTCGTGGCTTCGAACCAAGCAAATTTCAAATCGACTCTAAACAAGTAAAAGGAGCGAATAAATTAATCGATGAATCTTGGTATATCAACAAATAGTCAAGATTAGAAGCAATACAAAAACCCAGGCTTCACGCTAGGATACATCAAAAAAAAAAAAAAAGAGCCTAAACGCTTGACATTGGGCCCCGACTTGCGGAAATAGAGGAGTCAAAAGGTGGAGCCCCAAACAAAGTAAGGTAAGAACTAAATGAGGAACCAGAGAATCTACAGCAAGGACTACGATCGTGGCCCCCGAAAACACCTCCTACACAGATCAACCTCAACCTTGAAGCAAATTCAACCTCCCCATCGTAAAGCCGGATGTTGAACTCTAGGTCTCAGAAAGCTTCCTGGAAGCCCGACGCCAGCCGCAAGCCACCGAAGCCCCATCGGCACAGCCCGTCTTGCTTCTCCGTGATCACTTCATCCTACTAGCCAGCCTCCTACCCGCAAGGTCCATCCGGGCCTCCGCCGAGCTCCTCCCGCCAGCATTCCATAGAGCCACCCGCCTCCAGCCTCGCTGGCCCCGCTTCCAAGGTCGCTATCTTAGCCCACAGTCACCTCGACTACCGCAACTCCTCTCCGCCAGCCGATCTCATCTCGACCTCGTCCCGGCCTCCTCTCTTGATCCCCCCACGCCCTCACCACCGGCGTGCTTTAGGTCAATGCGGCTTCACAAGTTCCTAATCATTCCTTATCTCGAGCTTCACACCACCCTCTCGAGGTCGTGGAAGCAACCTAGCCTGAAGATCACACTCGCGGAGCTTCAGAAGGCTGGCCTCCTGGCAAAGCCTTCGCATAAGTAGCCACCTGCCAAAAAAAAAAAAAATCAGCTAACCGAACTGAAACAATAAAGAAAAAGATCAACGAAAGCACTTGGACGTACAGAGGTGGTTCCCTGAAGCAGAAGAGCCAGAGCCTCCTCGACGGGCAAGGCACCCACCATCCTGAGGCTCCGAGTCGCTGCAGACGATGAACAGCCCCCCGCAGCCGAGCCCGCATGAGAAAGCAGAGAGTCCTCATCCCCTACAGCCTTAAAGCGATCACGATTCCCCGTCACCACGTCCGACATTGTAGGAGGGGGAGCGACGCCTTGCGACGTGGGACTCCAGACCGAGATAGGGAGAACCTCCAAGGGGGGCTCATCCGCCCTCCCTGAAGAGTCTCCAGCCCTGACGGCGAACGAAGGCGAGGGAGAGGCCCCCACCTTAGTGGTCTCACCCGAAAGCAAGCAACCGCGAGCCTCTGAGGTTTCCGTTTCACGCCCTCTTCTTCTTTCGCAAAGACCTCTGTATGGACCGGTTTCCCGGTAGGCTTTAACAAGGGCCCAAATAAGGTGAGGAAGATTTGGGATGGGAGGCTTCATGACTGAGAGGGAGAGGATCTCGTAAATGAAGCTCTGGGCAAAGCCTCGCACTAGACTTATCCAGAATATCCGACCGATGAGCTTCCTAGGGTTGCACGCGGCGCACTTCACCGCCTTCCGTCACCTCCTTTGCCCTCGTGGACTCCAGATCAATGAGCACCCACACGCGACCAAAGCACGCCAAATATCCCAGGACCTTCAAAACCAAAACAAACCAAAATGAAGGAGAGCTCATGTAGCCTCTAGTAGTCCAGATCATAGAATGCCAAGTGTGTCCTCTCGATCAAAGGGATTGTACTCCCAATGACGGCCACTAACAAAAAAATAACGTTCCTTCCAGAACTTGTGTGAAGATGGAAGGTTCGAAATGATCAACTTGGCGCTAGAGCGCTTGGAGATATAAAGAAAGCCTTCGGCGACCTCCTTTACACTGAAGAAGTCTAAAGGCAGGGCAATACTAGGAACACCCAGGCCTTTGTCCCTAAAAACAACTGACAGCCCACCAGAACACCCCAAAAGTTGGGGGAAAGCTGAGAGGGGTAGACATTGAAATGTTGCAGAACCCTTTTTATAAAAGGATGCAAGGGGAAGTGGAGGCCGTTCTCGAACGCCGCCTCAAAAAAGCACACCATCTTAGGCACTTGAACAACGTAGGTGGTCAGCATGTCAGGGCACCAAACCTGGACCCTAAACGGGGGCCCATACCTGGTCGCAAAGATCTCACCGTACAAGGGTTCGACCCGACTGGGGCCCACGACCTTAGCATTCTATAGCGTACCCCTCAACATATTTAGAGCCTAGATACCGAATTTCGTTAATTTTGCCTCGCTCTGGTCTAAGGGAAAAGCGGAGGCTCCCCGTGGCAGCCCGCGGAACCACTACGCCGAACCGCTGCTTCCGCCGGCCCATCGAACTAGACGCCGCAGGATTACTCCTGCGCGCAAAAATAGAGGAGCGACCAGACCTGCATGGAGGTACGCATAAGCAAGGAAGAAAGGGAAATCAGCGAAATGCAAGAGTCCTAACCGAACACGCCTTAACTCCGCAAGACTCGAAACCAAAAAGACAGAGGAGAAGAAAAGACATTAAATTAAGGTTAAACAAGACGAGGGACACCAAATCCCAAGCGATATCGTGGACCACTAAAGCAACTATGAACACTAGTCGGACAAGATTAAAAAAAAAAGGAAGCACAAACTTGCAGAGGCAAAAGAGCTTCGAGAACAGGGGAACAAAGTGCAAACGGTCAGGGGACGTTTTTAAGGAAGCTAAAAGACACAGCCAAAATAAACACGAAAATTGAGAAGCCATCATATCACAAGACATGGGACGACGACAAAGCCCTAATCAAACCCTTTCTGAGTAGCCACGTGGGTATTACGCTTGATCCAAGAAGCGATACAAATTCCTTGCTCACGCCCGCTACCAAAAGGCCTGTGTGGCAATCGACGTGGCTTGAAATAATAGGTGCGCAGCTCCAAGACGCAAGCCCAAACATCTGACTAAAACGCCCAAGACTAGCACAGTCTTAAATGGTATCCCCAAATGCAAAAGCCCAAAACAAGGGCCCAACTCACCCTTTTAAAAGACTGTAGCCTGAATGAATTTGATAAAACACCTAATCTCCAATTAATCGTGAAAAGAGGATATTTCCCAACTATTGCCCATCAATTATCCCTTACTAATCAATTTACGATAAGGAAAGAAAATCTCCCATCTAGTGGGAGGAATATCGTATCATCCTCCAACAAGGAAAGATACCATTCAATATCATCATCCAATAAGGAAATATACTATTCAGTGTCATCATCAAACTAGAAAAGTTATCATGATCACCCATTATAAATACCAGGTCACCCCATCGGTGAAAGGTACACGCATTCTCTGGCTACTCACTAAAAACTTATTCCTAAGGCTAATCTTTCTTCCTCCTGAAAGAATCGACTTAGACTGAGAAAGAACTGGACGAGTCCCCGCCGATCCTTTTGTTTCTTTTTTGTTTTTGCGCAGGTTCAACATATGCAGTCAGCTGACCGCCCGCAAATCCAAAGACACTCAAGCCTGGGGCCCGAATAAAAACATCATCAACTTCAACATCAGAAGCGCTAAAAAAGAGAGAAGCATTGAGCCTCTTGATTCAAGGGCACAATAAAAACTATCCGATTCCATCATTATCTTTCTAGTTTTCTCTCCCTCCCCTTGAAGCTTTGATTCCTTCTTTGTATTTCTTGTTTCCTCTTGTGGAAGCTTAGGACACTAGACGAATGGAAAATGGCGCTTCTTTGTTACCATTCAAAACCCACAGAAAAATCTCAAAGTTTGAGATGAAATCCTAACAGAAGATGAGGGTACGGATAATTTCAAATACAATAAGGGCATGTTGATAATTTGTATCTAGTGCAGGTAATTTGAAATACAATACTTACCCCAAACCTGAGCCGGGTTTCTGAAAAGCTTACCAAAGACGTCCCACTCTATTTCCATACTTGTCCCAAACAAGGAAGGTAACTTGATCTGCCCGAGAAATTGTAATCCTTAAGGAAAATATAAATAAAGAGTTGTGACTAAAACATTGGGTGAAGGTGATCATTGTGCAAAATAAACGCAATAATCTTCTTTTTTTTTCTTTTTTTTTTTATAAAGTTATTAACAATTCATAGTAATTAATGGTTTTATAGAAGTGATAGAGAGATCGAAGAGAATTTATATTTTAAAGTTCTGACCAAGTCAAACCATAAGATAAGTAAGAAAAAAAATTGAATAGCTTTACCTTATATTGAAATTCTTAAAGACTATTTTTCTTGTCAATAGACTAATATAATAAGGATTTTTAGATACAAATCATCATGTAGCTTATAATTGTTTAGCACTACTAAAAATAACCAGATTACCGACCTAAAAAATTGGTCGGTAATTACTGACCAAATCACGACCATTTAGAGACCAAAAAGGGGTTTGGTCAAAAAAGAAAAATTCCGACCAAATTTCCACCAAAGACCGACCATATTTATCCAATTTTTTTGGTCAGAAATTTGGTCCCTGTAAATTAGGGCTGAATTAGCACAAAAATTACTCTGATCAAGTAACGACCAAAATAAATTACCATGAAAATGGTCGGCAACAGGTGGCCCAAAAATTTTTAACCTGGTAATTACCGACCAAATTTTTGGTCGGTAAATGGTCGAATTACCGACCAAAAATTTGGTCGGTAATTACCAGGTTAAAATTTTTTTCCCTCGATACGATCTGAAAGCAAATCACCGTTCTCATCTTTCTTTCCTTCCTTCTCCACTGCCGTTAGTTAATTACCCAACACTTCCAAATGCACAGGTCGTAAGATCCGAGAAATCTCCAATTTCGAAAAACTACAAAATCGTAATTCGACATAAAATCGTTAATTTCGCTAAAAATCCAAAATTTATTCTCTAGATCTCGATGATGAAACGGATTGCACCGTTAGAATCCTCTCCCAAAATCTAGCTAGCACGTAAAATTTCGTCAATTCGGTGACGATCTAATTTACACGCCGAGGCATCAGATTTCGTGCCGTGAAACTATTTCATGCTTAATTAAAATCACATATAACACGACTCATGTGCCAGCGCGGTACAGCAGGTAACGACGAAATGGACGCGGCCGCAGATAGCGCCAATGTCAAACCCGGGAAACAGGGACATAAATCTGCCATTTAGAAAAGATTTAAGTCACTAAAAGACGAAAAATATACAAAGATCTTCTCCTCCTTCATTAAACCCAAAAAGAAAACGTGAAGAACCAGAATTTTCGGGCAGTGGCCATTTTTTTGAGTTTTTTCTTTAGAGAGAGAAACTCTCTCGAAAATACTAGCGAATCCGACCGCTCTAAGCAACATTTTCGACAAGAAGGAAAGCTGTTTGACACGAGCTTACCACGCTGGTACCGGATTTGTGAGTTTTAGACAAACTCCGAGAGGTAGGGGTTTCTCCCTACTTGGGTTTTACATTTTATTTAAGTGTTTTTCGATGTTTCGGTTAGCTTGAGGCCTTGAACGGCCGTTTGATCGGTCCCAAAACTTGGGACCGAATTGATATAATTTTTGAAACCAAAAATGGGGGAGCCGTGACTGTCCATGGCTGTTTGGGTCTTTAATTTCAAAATATTATGCTTTAAATCATGTATTGTCTGAGGAAATAGGCCGGGGAATGGGGTCGTATGATCGGTCTGAAACATGGGACCCGAATTCAATGGAATTTTTGGAACTTTTGGACGTAGTAGACCTCAAAAGCCCGATGTAGATATTGTATATTTGGAATTGTATTAAATTCTGTTTGGTGATAGGAGACCGGATGGTATGGTCGGTTCCAAAAAGTGGAGCAAGGTTGGAGCAGTGAAATTTGCCGTAGACGACCTTAACATTCAGGTATTAAAAATCGATCGGGTTGTGATGAATGAAAATCATCCATGTATTTGTGTGGCAAATTGATGAAATGAATTACTTGAGTTGTGTGGAAATAGATAGGTTAATTGGGGATGGGAATCAATTGGGGTTTATTTCCGGAGGATCTGATTATCTGATTTGCCGGCGTGGTTTTGCTCTATGTGAAGATTTTTCTTGAAGAAGTTTCTTTTGGTATGTTTATTTTAAAGTTTTTCCCCTTGTTTATCTGTTCTCTTCATTTTTGTCACTAATAGCCACTAATTTGTGGTTTTTAACTCAACGCTCTGCCTAGATCTCTTAAATTTTATTTGGTTTTTCAAGAGAAGTTGATGGGCTTAGTCCTCTTCCTTCTTGAAGGTCACGGAGTTGAGGACTTCGTCACTCATTTCCATGGAAAGTTGAGAAAGTTCCATTTCTTTATTTGTTTTATGCCTTATATAGTTATTTGATGACACTTGAATTGTTGCAAAGAAACTTGTGTTTATAAGGGATGACAAAAAGTCCGACATATGTGTTTCTTTGATGAATATATATTCTTCAAGGTCCATTTAGGGTGGTTTTGCTAAATGGTGAGTGTATGATATGACTTAAGCTTCCGTGGGTATTTGGGGAGAAAGTTGAGTTCTTCTCTTTGTAATTTTAATTGAACAGTTTAACTTGAGCCAAATTGGTCTTGTATTTGCAATAGTATTAGAGAAACCTTATTTTCTTAATTTATGATGTATTTTCTTAAGATTTGTTGCATCCTTCATTTTAATTAATTTGATCCTTGATCTAACCAAATTCTTCGACCAATGATTTCTGAGCTTTTAATTTCATTGAGGTAGATTCATTAACATCTTTCAGCTGAAGAGTACTAGTATCGATAGGGTCAATATTGAATATCCTCTACCTTGATTTTCCTCCTAACTTGTAAGCAGAATAAGTTAGTCAGTTTAAGTTATTTCCCCATCTTTGAGGACATTTCAATACACAATTGTTATTATTGGGGGCTTACTCATTTCTAAGCGCCATGATAATAAACCAAGAAAATTACATGTATTCTAATAATGGTAATGGTTTCTAATCATATTATTTCTCAGATTTTGACTTGAAGTTCTTGGTCTCACATGGTAATTGTTTTTGCATTTGCTTACTGAATATTTAACTCTCTAAACACACAATTTTCAGGTAAAAGATTCGAGTTAATTTCATTTTGCCTTCATCCTACCTTTTATTGTTGATTAGATAAGGCATGTTTAGAGCAATTTGATTGCTTTTTCTTGTTTTGATTTTTTAATGGAGCACGGAGGAATGCCACCATAGATTTATCAGCGTATACCTCGTGATCGAGTTAGTTTGTTTGGTTTCATCCCACAAAATTTATTATCTCACAGAGTATCTTGTTTGGTTTCTGGAAAAGCAATTTACCTTTTTGATGCGACTAAAGCAGAGATGGACTTGTTTGGGGTTGGTTTTATATCTTGACATGATTTGGTCGGTAATGGGTTTACCGACCAAAAAATACTGTTTACCGACCAAAAAATTGATCGGTAATTCGGTGATTTTTAGTAGTGAGAGAAGTGTCAGGGAAAGAGATATCATTAAAAACCCATTTGTTTAGTAGCAATATGCTATCCCACGTCGGTATTAATCAACAAACTATGACCTCTTATAAGAGCTTATAAATTGGCTATGTGTGTCCCACATAAGAGAAATTTAACGAGTTTCAATGTGCTTATAAAAGAAACATGAAAAAAACCATCTAAATCATTCCATGTTGTTAAAGGTTTAGTCACTAAAAAATTCAAACAATAATACTTTGGATAAAAAAAATTCAAACAATAGTAATTTAGATAAAAAAGAAAAGAGATTAGGTGTCCAGACTTCAATATCATAAATGCCAAAAAAGAGAGAGAAATGCTGAAAAAGAGAGAAGCACTCACCTATTGATTCAAGGGTGTGAGGAAATAAAAATATCTGATTCCTTCATGGTATTTCTAGTTTTCTCTTCCTCCCTTTTAAGATTTGATTCCTTCTTTGTATTTCTTGTTTCCTCTTGTGGAAGCTTAGGATACTGAACAGATGGAAAATCGCAGTCCTGCCTGCTTCTATGGCATCATTCAAAATCCAAAGAAAAATCACAAAGTTTGAGATGAAACCCTAACAGAAGATGAGGGTATATATATGAAGGATATTAGGGGTAATTTCAAATACAATAAGGGCATATACATAATTTGAATCCAGGGCAGGTGATTAGAAATACCATACTTATCCCAAACTTGAGCCGGGTTTTGGAAAAACTTCCCCAAAAAAAGCGTCACTTGAGAAATACTTGTGATATTTCTACTTAGGATGGAGTATTTGACAGCCAAAGTTAGGTTCATGGTTTCTTTTGGTTGGACAGAGTAATTCGAACTCACGGTTGAGCCGTGACGTAATAAATATATTATTTATATTTTATTAGAATTTTAAAATATATAATTAATATTTAAAGGAATGTCTTATTTACTTTTTATATAAATAGTATTTTTTAAATTTATTTTAAAAATATGTTTACAATATTTAAATATGAAAACATATTAAAAATGGAAAAAAACTTATTTATATAAATATATATTTATTAATAATAATATATAATTTGTTAATATCTAAAATAATTACGAGTGGTAGAATGGTTCCTTCATAACGTGTTGAATCCATGGCGCGTAGTGTTTAATTGATTTTTTAATTCTGGCGCCTAGCGCCTGAGTTTTAATTAGCGAAATGACTTGTTTGATGTAAAAAGCATCAGACGGCGTAGTTTCTTTTAAAAAAAAAAAATTATGGGAGCGAACCGGCCGGTTCATCCGGTTCTTATCCGGTTCGATCAAAAACGAGTTTTTGTATTGAGCGGGCCGGTTTATGGCGATCGACAATTTGATGCGCTCGGTTTAATACGTCGATCCGATTTTCAAAATATTGCAAAATAGTCAATTTCCATACTCGTCCCAAAAAGTGAAGGTAACTCGATTTGCTGTTGAAACTGTCATCCTTAAGAAAATATAAATAAAGATCTTGAAGTTATAGAAAAAAAAGCTAGGGCTCCAAAATAGTTATGACTTAAAACATAGTTGTGAAGGTAATCATTATGCAAAATAAACACAATTTTTTTTTAGTTAATTAACAACTCATAATTAATGATTTGACAGAAGTGATAGAGAGATTGAAGAGAATCACTATTTTAAAGTTATGACAAACCACAAGATAAGTAAGAAAAAAATTGAATAGTCTTACCTTATTTTGACAATATTCTTAAAGACTATTTGTCTTGTCCATGGACGAACAAAATAAGGATTTTTAGATACAAATCATTATGTAACCTATGACTGTTTAGAGAAGCGTCAAGGAAAGAGATATCATTAAAAACCCAATTGTTTAGTAGCAATATGCTATCCCACATCCGTATTAAACAAGTTATGACCACATCTGTGTCCACATCGATTGTAGATAAATTTTAGGTGTTCCAATGAGCCTCTAAATAAGATATAGGTCCTTAGTTGTTTTACTTAAGGAAAAGAAAGATGAGTTTTAAACTTAAACTATTTATTTATAAAAAAATTATAAAAATTAAGTTGGGACTGATTGTATCAAAATAATGTGTTTGGACGAGATGAGCAAATATCATATTACATGACAATGGCGACTAAATTTTATCAAAATTATTAGTTGTCATTTAATCAAGGTAATTTGTTGTTATCATGCGGCGTTTGATAAAATGATGCATGATACTTGGCGTTACGTAAATGCCCAATCGTGGTCGGGCAGCGGACTTAAAGTAGTTCGTTTGAAATCGCCATTGAGAATGTCGGTTTGCTTCCCGGCATCGAAAAGATTTTTGCAACAAATAATCGGATGGAGAAAAATCGGCGAAAAATCAGCAAAATCACCGATTTTCGCCGAAAAATCGAAAATTACCAATTTTCCACCGAAAGAATAACGGCGAATGCGTGGTATGAGACACATTTTGGCGAAAAATCGTCGTAATAAAATGAAGTGTCAATTAGAAAAATGGCTCGTTTTTTGGCGATTTTTAAAACATCAATCGACTCTCATATTGTTTCATGTTTTTGATCTAACGGTCCAAATTTCGTTCGCCTTTTAAAAAAGAATCCAACGGCTATTATTTTTGTCAGCGATTGATTTTAAATGCGAGCTTGATCTAGATCAGAATGATTTCGCGGACCATATGATGATCAACGGTCATATTTAGACAAATCAAATCAACGGTTTGTCGATGGCTATTTTGACTCCAAAAAATTCTATAAATACCCCTAAAATCATACACTTTCATTACAAACTCATCCATCCACATCTAAGCTCCAAATAATTTTTTCTTTGTTCTTTATCTTAATTTTTTGGAAGACCTTTGTGAATTAAGGTATGTTTCTTTGTTCGTTAATTTTATTTTTATGCATATTTTATTTAGTTTTATTTTGGTGTTAGTAGTTTATAATAAATATTTTTATACTTCCATAGTTTTGTTTTTTGTTTAATTTGATAATAATAAATTATGTTAGATATAATGTTTGAAACTTGGAGCATTACACATCTA
This sequence comes from Tetrastigma voinierianum, assembly GCA_016808115.1. Classification (NCBI taxonomy): domain Eukaryota; kingdom Viridiplantae; phylum Streptophyta; class Magnoliopsida; order Vitales; family Vitaceae; genus Tetrastigma; species Tetrastigma voinierianum. Next base: position 534,507 of record JAEQBH010000819.1, read on the forward strand.
CTATTAAACAATTATAATTATGTAATGTTAGAAATTTGAATCTTTTTACTTAGATATCTTAATAATATTATTTTAGTTCATAAACATATTACTAACTAATATAATGTTTAGTTAAATTAATTATATTACTAACTAATATAATTTTTTGATTAATTAATTATATTAGTTATTTATATAATCTTATTTTAGTTACATAATGTTTGAAACATTTTTATACTATAATCTTATTTTAGAAATTTGAAACATATTACTTACATGCATATTTTGTACCTTTAATGTATCTTAGGTTTATTTTGGTCATTGAAGTAGTTTATAATCTATGTTTTTATACTATAGTTTTATTATAGTTTAATTTAATAATATAATTTTAGTTAATTAATTATATTAGTTATTTAGTTAATAGTTATTTTAGTTATATAATGTTTCAAACTTAGTTATTTACTATAATCTTATTTTGGTTATATAATGTTTGAAACATTTTTATCATATATTTATATTTTTATACTATAGTTTTATTAGTTTATTAATAATATAATTTTAGTTAATTAATTATATTATTTATTGATTAATAGTTATTTTAGTTATATAATGTTTCAAACTTAGTTATTTACTATAATCTTATTTTAGTTATATATAATGTTTGAAACATTTTTATAAATCTATATTTTTATACTATAGTTTTATTTTAGTTTAGTTTGAAATATAATTTTTAGTTAATTAATTATATTATTTATTTGGTTAATAGTTATTTTAGTTATATAATGTTTCAAACTTGATTATTACCTATAATCTTATTTTAGTTATATAATGTTGAAACATTTTTATATTATAATCTATATTTTATACTATAGTTTTATTTTATTTTAATTTGATAATATAATTTTTATTTAATTAATTATATTATTTTATTTGGATTAATAGTTATTTTAGTTATATAATGTTTCAAACTTAGTTATTTACTATAATCTTATTTTGATTTATATAATGTTTGGTATTTTTATACTATAATCTATATTTTATACTATAGTTTTATTTTAGTTTTAAGTTGATAATATAATTTTTGGTTAATTATTCATATTATTTTATTTGTTAATAGTTATTTTAGTTATATAATGTTTCAGAAACTTGGTTATTTACTATAATTTTATTTTAGTAATTTGAAACATATCACTTACATGCATATTTTATTTTTAATGTATCTTAATTTTATTTTGGTTTAATTTGATAATAATAAATTAAGTTAGATATAATGTTTGAAACTTAAATATTAAACATCCTACTTATATAATGTTTGAAACTTAGATCTTAGACATATTTAATGTTAGAAATTTAGATCTTCTTAGATATCTTAATGATATTAAGCTAGATATCATGTTAGAAACTTAGGTCTTACTTTATATTTAAATTACATATATATAATGTTATTATAATTATATATTATACAAAATCCTTTGATTTGAATTTTATTTTGTCGCATGTGTTTATAGAATATTAGCTATATGCATAATTGGAAATTGGAAGCAGGATCATATTGCACCTTTGGAGGAACATAAAAAATGGAACAATTTCTGATTAATGTGGTTTCAGTATAAAAAGTTGTGGAATTATAAGCTTAAAGTTTCATTTGTTTGTCACATCTGGATCCTCATCCAAATGCTAAGAAGTGTTCAAATGTGCATGAGTAAAAAGCAGTAAACAACTTTTATTATATAAAAAGTAATCAAAGCGAAAAAGCGGTGATATGGAAGAAATTCGAGATGAATTACGAGGCACAATGGGAGAAAAACATCACAGTCTCATTGATGATGATGAGGAGGAGGAGGGTGGTGAGGATGTGTATGTGTCCAGGGTGACATTGATTAGTGCAAGTTCATTATGAGCCACACACATTTATAGGTTTTGAGTGCTTTTTTTGTGTGCTAATTGTTCTCAATAAAACACGGTTGTCAAAGGTCCCTACTATTCTACTTATATCGTATTTTGTGGCAAATTTTGTAGGTTTCTGTTCATTGATGCAGAATCCCTCGAGTCGTCAAGAAAAATTCGAGTCAAAACTCGGCATTCTGGATCGAATCTAGGAAGGAAAGAAGAAGCAATGCTAGAAAAGCGGAGCTGCAAAGTGGAGCACACGGAAATTTCCTCACTGCCCCTTCATCCTCGACCTTTGTTCCATCCTGTTTGCCGTTCACCTTTTTGACGATGTGCCCTGTTTGCAATTTTTTTGTTGTTTCCCATTCTATCCCTTGTAATACCTTATGATTTTAGTTTGCTTTACTTGCTTCCCTTGCTACGGCGATTATAAGCTAGAGTCGAGGTTTGCAACAATCGATCAACATCGATCAATAAAGTATTGAAGGCTTCCATTTCTCCCTGACATCTCTTCTCTGCTTTTCTCTCATTTTTCTCTCCTTTTTGGTTTGCCCAGGCACCTCGAGGATGACAACTTGGAGGATGGGCGTACAACCCTTCCTCCTTGGAAACGGAGAGAGAATTTCTTTGGGTCTGCGGGATCTGGGCCTCTTTGGAGGTCTCTTGTTATTCTTGGTAGTCGCATGATCGTGTTCTCTCCTTTTAACATTAGGTTTTCCTCCTTTTAGTCTCTGAATGGTTATTGCTTGGTAATCTTTGCAGGCTCATTGGATGCTTAATGTTAGATCCATTGATGTTTTGTTGATTATGTTTATGATCCATTGAGGTGGTAAGGTGATTTGCGTTTTCCCAATGGCTGAGAACGCTGATGGCCCAATGGATAAGTTTTTCAGGATAATTATTAAGGGTTAGGTTTAAAACCCAGAAATGAAAGATCAGGTTCGAAATGACTTATATGTCATCCTCCACCGGCCTTGAGGAAGGACCTGGGAACCCTCGGTTGCCTAAATCCAACCCCGATGGCCCTAACACTTCAAGGGATTTGCACTTTTTCTTAACTATTTTAGTTTGACCTATAAGCAATCAACACCTGTTTTTTAGCAAACCTTAAAAATCCAATTGAAATTCACATTTTGGAGCTCTACAAATCATTTGTGTACAAAGCCAATCCGAGTTCGACCACAGAGCCATATCTTTGCTGGTAGGAGAAATTTAGGTTTATAAATATTGTTGATTCATTTACCTCTTTGCGCGAATGAGACATGCACCTGATGAAGCGAGATGAATATCTAAGCAATACGTGCATCAAAAACTAGTGAGTGGGCAGAGATGGTGGGATTTATAAGAGGCAAAGAAAAATAGGTAAATCTTTATACCTAATTCATTTTTCATAGTATGTATAAAATAATGTAAGTTGATTTTGTTTTTGCATAATTGCAGTGGCGAGTCTTCTGACCAGTGATCCATCCCAAGGCGTATACAAAGTCACAAAGTGTTAGGCATACGGATCCATCACATCTTGCACCATCATTATACAAGTCTTTGGTATAAACAAAAAAAGCCTAAAAAATGTTCAAAGGTGGTTCAATCAAGAAACAATGAGAGCGATTACTTAGCAAGTTCTTCATATATGAAAGTGTTCCACATGAAGCGGACTACCGCACCATTTTAAGAACATGATTTTTGGTGCACAACAAGCGGAGTTTAATGCAATTGTATAATATGTTTTACACCTGTTATGATCTTCATAGAAGCCCTGTTTTAATAAATGACATTATATATTATATGATATATTTTAATAATCATCTTTCCTTGAATTAATATATGTAGGGATGGGCATGAATGTAAAGCAGAAATTCTTTATGAAAAAATGTGTTAAAATGGTAATTTGGTCAAAATCGAATTTTCTAGATCTCGGATAGTGAAACGGACTTTACGATTGGAATCGTCTCACGAAATCTAGCTACCATCGAATTTCGTCGAATTAAGGGCGATCGAAATTTCACGTTTCGAGGCACGTAAGTCTTTGGACACTTGGCACTTTATGAGTGGCTCGAAGGTGCCATGCCCTGTCCTAGGCATAATAAATTAAAACAGTAGGCAAGTTGGCTCATGAGACATGGCATCATGCGGTTGGAGGAGGAAAATTTATGGAAGATGGATAAGGGACAGGTAATCGAATGGGTGATAAGTAGGCGACATGTAGCGAGGAGTACTCTCACTTGGCCCGACTCAATGTGATTGAGTGGGGAGGAGGGAGAGAGAGAAAGGAAAGGAGAGAGAGAAAGAGAGGGATTTTAGAGAGAAACTCTATCTCTAGATTTCCGGTGATCGGTCAAGCAAACTCGTGAAGCCGAAAGCAAAGTTGGTCCCAGTAAACTCACATGGGTCTGCAGATATTGGGGGGTTTTGACAAACTCCGGGAGGTAGGTGTTTTCTTCTACTTGTTTTATTCCTTGGCTAAGAGTCATTTTAATGGTTAAGGATATTCGGGAGCCGGAATGGCCGTTGTCGGTTCAGATTTGGGTAGTGAAAATCCCTAAAGTGTTTTGGACCAGTCCTGGCCCGAGTGGTATGTGTTGCTTGTGTGTTGCTATGTTTGAATAACATGATGTTGTGTGTTGTTTGTGCGATATTCTGGGCAATTCCAAGATGGATGGCCGGATTGTATATTAGCCCATGTGAGCTAATTTTATGTTATTTCTATGTATGAATGAATAACATTTTGATTGTGTATAAATTCTGTTAGTATATGCATGCTTAATATATTAACATGAATTGTTGTGAAATGACATATTGCATTTCTATGCCTTTGGGGTAACCTAGAATATGTAGGTGTGAAGTGCATGACATGAAAATGTTGATTTGCTAAATGGATTTCAAAGGAAGATTTTCCAGAATTGCCTTTGAGTTGTCAAACCGGTTCGTCTCGGAGGAAGACCCATAATTGTTAGGAGAATTTACCCCCGACAATTCACTTAGGAGGTTGTCGATAGATTTCATCGAAATTGGTATTATGTTTTTAAAGAACAAAAATATTTTGTTTTGAAAGCGGTGTTTTCACGCTTGGCTTAGGCATGCGTGAAGTCGATCGAGGCTCAGTAGGAAAGGGAGAGTCACATTCTCATCATAGCATGTAGACATTAGTATGAATTAGAATGTGTGTGTTTTTCACATTGCATGAGCACTTAGGTGGGAGTAACCCAGTAGAGGAGATTATCACTCTTGGACATTACCACCCATCATTAGTGGGATCCCCTTCGAGATACATGGGTGTTGGGAAGATGACGTAAATATAAATGCACTTTTGAAAGAAAGCGACATATCTTGATTATATATTTTTGTAAAACATGTATTAGAATGCCTAAATTTTGATATATGTTTGTATAAGAGTGTAATTAACATTTGCAACTATTGTAATATAGTTAGTTATATTTTTGGTGAGTATGGATGTATGGGCTCGACGTGGCCATTTTTACCCATGTATGGGTCTCATGATATGAGACACACAGGTTTCCGCACGTTGACGGTGGTCAACGAGACACCCCGGGATTTGGGGCGTCACATAGAACCACCATCTCCGTATGAAATCAAAAGAAAGTACTTGGAAATGGAGTATAAAGACATGGAAGCTTATGTCAACTTACAAAGGGAGAAATGGGAGACATATGGATGTACATACTATCTAAGATGGTTGGAGCCTTCGTTGAGCATAGTGTTCATGGTATATTCAAAAGGAAGCACAATTTTCCTCAAATCTGTTGATGCGTCAGATAAGATTAAAGACAAATACATATATGGTTGTTGAAGGACGTTATCAAGGAAGTTGGAGGAGAAGCAATGGTTGGTGTACTGAATCTTGGATCGGCATTTGTGTGAAGCGGGGGAAAGTTGTTGATGAAGAAATACAATGCATGGACTCCATATGCGGCCTGCTTTGCATTGATTTAATGTTTGAAGACATTGGTAAAATGGATAGTGTTGCTCAATTGATCGGAAGTTGCCGAGAATAATTTTCTCGATTTACTTGAAATTTCAGCTGAGTTTGGTGAAGAAGAAGAGAATAAACTATTTTAATGAGTTAGACCTCTCCATTTAGATGATGAAGATGGAAATCCTGATCCACGAATTCTTACATTTGAGAAGCGAGGTGTAATGTTAGTGGGTTTATGCGAAGAAGTTCATAGTGAAAGTTTTAGTCAAGACACGAGGGACTAATTTCAACCCTCTGTTACTTCTTGACCCTCTTTTGATTCAAGTGTTAAACATAGAAGTAGACCAAGTTTTGCTAGTACTTCTACTACAAGTTATGATGGCCCAAGAGGAGAGGGGACTAATGATGGTAGTGATACTGGAAATGATGGTGGGGATGTACGGATCCTGACAAAGTCAATATCTTCAATTCACGGTGAAGATGATTTCACTCATGCTACACAAGATGAATACCACGGATCTAGGAGAGTCGGGCTAGGTATTGGTGTAAGACCCGAGAAAATTCCAATTTTCTCAAAAAGGGCAAAATCGTAATTTCAGTAAAAATCCGGAATTTTTCTAGATCTCGGATGACGAAATGGACTTCTCCGTTGAGATCGTCTCGCGAAATTTAGCTCTGTATCCAATTTCGTTGTGGATTCAAGTGATCGGGATTTCCACGTTCGAGGCGTGGGGTGTCGGATGACACATGGCAAGGTAAGGGGGATGCCACTTAGCATCCTAGGAGAGTGACACTTGTAAAGCCATGGTCCAACGAAAGAATGGCTCAGTAAGTATGTGTGGGAAAAGGAATTCCATGGCCCATATGAAGCCATGTGGTGATGATGTCATTAAGAAATAAGAAAAGAAATATGGGAAGGAGGCCACACCTTTAATTTGAGGAAAGGGAGGCAATTTATACTGGCCAGGATGTGTCAGTGTTAGCTCCAAAAGGGTGAGAAAGAATGACCAAAAGAGAAGAAAATGAGGAGAAATGAAGGGAATGAGATGAGAAAAGAGGAAAAAAGGAAAAGAAAGCGAAAGGAGAGAAAAGGAAGGAAGGAAAAGAAAGGAAAGATCATTAAGGAAAAGGAAGAAAAGGATAAGGAAGGAAAGGGAAAAGGAAGATTTCCGGGTTGAGAGCGGTCGGCGTTCGAAAGTTCGAGGACTAAGTTGGCCTGCACGTAGTGGGATCGTGTGGACACACCAAAAAGTTAGGTATCTCAAATTCGAGAAGGTAGGATATTTTCCTACTTGGTTTACTTTAGCCCTAAAGGCTTTTTATAATGGTAGGGATTTGCTTATATGGGAGGCTAAATAAATTAGTTCAAGCTTTGGAATTAAAGGGTATGGGTTTTTCATGGTAGGTTCCTACGATCCGCCTTTGTGGGGAGTCGGGGAGTTTGAACTAGACGAAAGTTTCAGGTGTTGTGGTTTGTTGTTGTGAAAATAATGTTTGGAACGGTTGGTTCATGTTTGTGAAGGGACGGTGGGAGTGCCTGTTGAATAGTCGGCAGGCACAGTTATGTTATGGCTTGCTTGAATAACATGTAGTGTGTGGAAATGTGATATTGATGCATGCTTTTTGATGTATTAATATGATTTGCATTGAGTTAAATTATATGTATAAATTATCTTTCCATGGTATGTAAATGTTTCATGTAGTCTTCATTCATGCTGTAACATGAGAAAATGCATTGGCATCATGTTTCATATGCAGGTCACATCGCGTCGGGTCGAGATTGTGTAGGTGCGAGGAATTAGGTTTATTCATCAGTGTTGGTGAATGGGTCGTGAGCTACGGAAAAAATGGAATGAAAGTCCAAGGTAAAAGATTCACGAGTGTGTGAAATGATCATGATCAGTACATGTTAGTAGACAAGTTGGGGTAGATCCCAGGTGAAAGTCCACGTTATTCACGGTTAGACCTCCGTTGATGTAGGATTCGTGAAAATGTTGAAAGGCGTCTGCGGCGTCCTCTGATTATGGCCAGAATCGTGGTCCACAAAATAAAGGAAAAAGATTTGATAACTAAAATTGGAGGGTCGATGGTTTGAATTAGGGTGTGTGATTATTTTATTCACACTTGGCATTCAGGTGTGAAGAATTAGTTAAGGACTTCGGTGTGAGCATGAGGAGGGATTTGTAATACATAATGTAGACATTCATATAATAGTAAATAATTGTATGGAATGTGATTCGATTGTTTATTTATGCCATTGCATATGCATTTTAGGTGGGGGTAACCGCATGAGAAAAACTCTCTTGGGCTTTGCTCACCCGTCGTGGGACTGCTTCCGGTACAAAGACTATCGGGGAGGCAGTCTGATACTAGAGTAGTTAACTGAGGAAGCGAAATGTGGCTTTGAGTAAATATTTGTAGAGATGTATAAATCTTTTTGTAGAACAAGCATGAAAACTATGAGAATATAGTTGTATTTATTTTGAGTATTGGTTTGTGTGGGCCCCGAGGCTATTTTACTCGGGTATGCGTCGTGATACGAGATGTATGATTTTCCGTGAGTTGACAGTCCAGGACCCAGTTTTAGGGTCCTGGTGGAGCCATTGAAGCCATATAGAGGAACAACGAAGGATGACACCATCTGATGAGGATTCGTTTTCGAAGCGGAGTTTGAGTCCATAGTGGAACTCAATTCGGTGATTCATCGAATAGAAGCGGCTCTTCCTCCTTACAGCCATTCTTGGTGACATGCTACATCCTTCGGGTTCTGGTGAAGCCTTGAAATAGTTAACCTCACCCAGTCCACAAATGCCATTCCAAATTCCCTTATCAAATGCAAGAAGGATTTCAACGAACATGTGGGTTAACACGAATTTCTAATACGGAGAGGTTGTGGGTAGTCGACAAATTTATGCATGGCATATGTTGAGTTGTCAGCCTATTATTGCAACACCATGTCTTGGTATGAATATTGTCTTTTATCAGATGGGATCCCCTTAGTCAAATAATGTAATGGAGTGCATTGAGTTATTCATTTTGGTTTTAAATGACTATTGTGATAAAATTTCTCGATAAATTATAATGAATATTGTCTTCAACAAGTGTATATTTGCTTATTTATGCATTTTTTATAGTTCAATAAAGTATTTCCATGAATTCCAAAGTATTTTTGTTAATTTTTGCATTACTAATATTTTTGTCAAAATATCCACCAATATTTTTCGATATTTCCAATGTTTCCATAAAATCCAAGTACCGATATATCCGTAATTACTGATATTTTGTTCCTTGAGTTTAGGCTATAAGCCTGAAAATTTTCTAGATCTCGGATGATGAAACAAACCTCACTGTTGGATTCGTCTCATGAAATCTATTTACCAGAAAAAAATTTAAATTAAATTAGAATAGTCAACATTTCAGGCGAATTGTCTAGTGAACCCCAGCAGGTTACGAAAAAATCTCAAAAGTGGAAAATAAATTAAGTAAAGTTCATTTAAAATAAATTGAACTAAATCCAAGACGGATAAATCTTTTCAGGGTAGAAATGGACCCAGTGGTTGGGACCCGTGTGACGTGAGCCACTCATAAACTTAAATTTAGGCTTGAGGCAAGAAAGAGCAAATTTTTCTTTGGGAAAAAAGCCTTAGAGAGGGAGAGAAAGGGGTAAAGACTTCTCTTCGATCCATGGAGTTCCGTCGGTTGGAATTCGTCGAACCAAGGCTTAAAGTTCATCGCCTCGATGAGGGCTACGTGTGGATACCAAAAACGAGGGATTTCATCGAAGATCCAAATGAGGAGATTTGGGGAAATCAAAGTTTTCGGGTTTAAGAGGTGTTCTCGAGACCTCCTTCGATTCTACTATGCTCCAAGAGGTAAGGGTTCTTCCTACTTTGGTTTATTTCCAACCTTATGGCTGTTTTAAGGGAGTTTGGTTGTGTTGATGCCCTAAGGGGCTGTTTAGCCTGTTTTGTTGGGTAATTGTTGGCTTATTTGTGGTTTGGTTTGGTAGTGGTCTTCCAAAGATGTGAAAAATGATATATGGGTGGTAAAAGGGGAAATTCTTCCAAGTTTTTTTGCCATAACTTGGCCTACGGACCTCCAAATTGGATAATTCTAGTTGGAGATGAAACCTAAGAACAAGAGTTACAAATGTCTAGAAGAGACCAAGGTTGATCTCTCTAAAGCCACGAATATGGGTTTCTGGGTAAGATCTTGATTTTGTCCCCTCTGCGTGGAGTAGCTCATGTTGTGTTTGACCATATGTTGGGTCATCTTGATCGAAATGGTGTGAATCAAATCCTCTTGAAACTAGACACTTAAGAGAGTAGCAGCTTTAATGAAGAAAGTATGGTCACATTATGTCTCTATTGTTCCTAGAAAAAATCGTCTAGTGAGAACACATCTTTGCCCTTAGGCTTTGTTCGGGGCTTGAGTGTGGATGTTTAATATATCTCTTTAAAGGTCCTAATGACCTGATCTATGAGCTTTTGGAAACTTAAGACATAGGTGAACATTTTGTTAGGAAGATCACTTTGTCTAAAAACCTCGTTTACTCGGTCAAAATTATAGTTGGAGATGGACTTGGGATGTACCTGGATTAGGGACTGTTTGGGAGCTAATTAAGGAGCTATTTGGAACTATTTTATGGACTGATTTGGGACCCTTTTATGGCTGGTTTATGCCACCATTCATGGCCTAATTAGGGACTAGTTTATTTGTTTTATGGGCCGGTTATTGGAGCATTTTGTGGCTTGAATTGGGATTGTTTAGGATTGTTTTTAATGGCACATTTTGTGACTTGCCTTATGGTAGTTTAGAGTTTACATTTTGTGAGACATTTGTATCATTTGGCCTTGAGAGTTAAAGTTGTTATTACTTTATTTTTGTGATAACATGCTTGATAATTGTTGTTTGATGAATGTTGATATGGGTATGTTTATATATTGACATTGAAATAAATGTTTGTTTTAGAAATTATATACATGTGATATAATTGTCCAGGATGCAAGGTAAATTGTATGGTTTATATTGTCCATATGACATTTATTACATATGGGACATGGCATTAACATGCAATGGCACATTGCATTACATATGCACGGGAACATCGCATTTCATGGGTGTGGGTGCATGGTTAGGATCAAACACCACAATTGGTGATTGGATGAGTGAGCTTGAATGCCCAGATTGGACAAAGTCGACAAAGTGGCCTGATTTCATGAAACGGAAAACTTGTGCTAGAGTAATAACGAAAAGTAAACACTCCCTCGGGTGAAAAGACCTAGCGGTTTACCCACTCCGAGAAGATGAAAGTCCAAAAAGTGTAGACGGTGTATGGAGCTGGCGGTGAGACTCGAAAAATCCGCTACCCACAAAAGACACAAGGGTTTTATAAATGAAATGATCATTCGAGAAATGACATCCAAAAAGCTTTGGTTTATAAAACATGACTTTTGTTTTAAAAATTATCATTGCATGTAATCCATCAATGATGGTTTTTATCACATATGGGCATTATATTGTGTGGTGGAAGTCAATAAAGACTCAGGTATGGGAGTCGGTAAAGACTCGGGCATGGTGCATGAGTGAGTCTCATCTCATTTCATGGCATAGCATGTAGAATTCCAACCTAGGATTGCATATTCTTGTTTGGAATTGTTATGTGAATGTGATTGTTAAAGTGAACATTGCATGTGCACTTAGGTGGAGAGTACCCTTTATAGGAATTACTCAACTGGGCGTGGCTCACCCTATATAGGATAAAATTTCATGTGTGAGAAATGCGCCGATGGGTAGTTTTCTCTCATCTGGAAAGGAACCATTAAGTGAAGAAAGCAGGCTTGTGGCTTTATGTCGTTTGTAAAATATTGATAAATCATTTTGACATGTACTAATGTATTAATGAGTGAAATTGAATTCATCTACGTAATTTTTTATGTAAAGAGTTGTAGTGAACTATTGGACTATTGCAATATTGTCTTGTGTTTTTATATGAATGTGAATAAATGGGCTCGGTGTGGTCAATTTTTACTCATAAATGGACCTGGTGTTGTCATTGTGTTATATTGGGCCTCGGATGGGTCAAGTGATTGTATTATTATACAAGTTGAGTTCTTTATAGAGCTCCGTGTACAAATGAGACTTTGTGTTTTGTGGTATGGATCCGATAAATGGCGCAACGATTATTGGTATTAATTTGCACATTATCAGCTTCCCGAGAGTTGATGGGTGATCAACGGACACCCGGATCTTGGGGCCTCACATAGGAATTGTTTTGAATTAAAAAAAAAAGCATCATCAAGAAAAATATAGGAACATTTTTTACCAAATTAATAATAAAACTTCGGGCGGGTAAATTTGAATTTTCTTAAAAATGGCCATGATGAAGTGCATCTGATGCAGTGACTTGAAATTTTAGATCTCGGATGGCCAACGAGCATAGTTGGATTCATCTCATGAAATCTAATTACCCAGACGAATTTCATTGAATTCAAAGACAGTCGAATTTTCATAATTTTCGGGGCGTCAGATGCCTAGTGGACCCTAAAAAAAGGAATTTTTGAGAAAAATCTCAAAAGTGAAAAAAATAAATTAAGTAAAGTTCATTTAAAATAAATTAAACTTGAGCAGGAGCGAATAAATTGTTTGATGAAGAAGTGGACACACGACCGATCAGGACACATAGACCATAGTGAGGCTTGGGACCAGGTTCAATTATGATTTCCTACTGGAAACCGTGAGAAAGGAGAAAGGGAGAAAGAGAACAAAACTTCTCTGTCTTGATCTACAATTAAGTAAGTGAATTTTTATCGGAAAGAAGACGAGCACGAGTTAAGTCGCCGACAAAGGCGTACATGGGTACCAAAATAGAGGATTCACCGAAGATCCGAGGGAGATTTGGGAAATCAAAATTTTTAGGATTAGGAGAGGTGGTGAGACCTCATTCGGTTCTACTCTTGAGAGGTGAAATTCTTTCTACTTTGGTTTATTTATCTGGGGTTAATTTGGGAATGTTGTGTAGAGCCCTAAGGGCTGTTTGGTGATTAAGGCCCCATTTAAAGCTGTTTTTTATGGCTTATTTATTGGGTTATTTGGTTGTGGTCTTTGGTAGGACCAAAGATGTGAAAAGAAAAAAAAATGATATGTGGTGGTTGGGGAAGTGCACTTGAATTTTAGTATAGACTATTGTCATTATTTTTTGCCATAACTTGGCCTATGGACCTCCAAATTGGATGATTTTAGTTGGAGATAAAACCTAAGAACAAAAGCTACAAATGTCTAAAAGAAACCGAGGTTTAAATCTGGCTCTAAAAACCATGCAAATGAGTTTTTCAGTAAGATACTGATTATGTCCCCTCTACGAGAGTAACTCATGTTGTTTGGACCATATATTGGGCTATACTAATCCAAATTATGTGAATCAAAATCCTACTGAAACTAGACACCTAGTAGAGTAACTTTTATGAAGAAAGTATGGTTACATTATGTCTCTGTATTCGAAATTCGTCCGATTGAGGCTGTCACTTTAGAAACTATTCGAGTAGTCTACAGGCTGTATATCTCCTATTAATTTAAAGTCCAAATGACTTGATCTGTGAGCTTTGAAAACTTAAGACATAGGTGAACATTTTTTTAGAAGATCACTTTGTCTAAAAACCTCGTTTACAGGGTTAAAATTGTATTGGGAGATGGACTTGGGATGTGCTTGTATTAGGGATCAATTCGCAATTCTAGTGTTCCATAGTTTCTTTATTTTAATTTTCTTATGTAAATATCTGGTTTATGCATGGTCAAACATAATTATATCAAAATGAACATGCTTTTTGAAGTAAATGACTCGAGTGATACCATAGATAGCGATAATGTGACTGGTTGGTGGTGAATTTCATTTAAGACCTATGCATCAAAACTTTAAAATCTGCCTCATTAGCAACTTGAAATCGAACTCTACCTTAAGCTTTTATGGAACACTATACTCTATGCTAGAAAATTTTTCCCTAGAAACACCCTACACTAATGTAGTAAACCTAATTTCTATTCTCATTATTATCAAGAAAAAGGAAATCATAAGCCAAAAATGAATTTCTTACAAGTAGTCAGCTCATCTTTCTGTCTGATTTTAATTAAATATTTGGCATTTCAAGTTTAGAAGCTGTGTTTGCAAGATCTTGAACATTTTTTGTAGTTGTCAATCAAGGTACATAGACTTGGTAACTTGATTCAATGACTAAAGAAGATTTTATACCTTTTATCAATTCATACATAGAATAAGATAAATGGATCAAACGTAAGCTTCAATATTTTTTGTTGTGCAAGATTCAATGTAGATCATATGAATTCAAGAACAGAAAGATAAAATAAATCACACAAAGATGCACGAGGTTTTAATGTGGTTCGACCAACAATACCTATATCCATGGATGAGAGAGAATCTTTCCGCTATATGATATAAAATATTACAAAGATAGAATAACATACAATTGGGTTCTCGAAACATCTCATGTTTCCCCATTCCTTGCTCCATCGAGAAATCCCTAAACAATGAAATCCCTTACTCCATCGGGTATCCTCATTCTTCCTCACATCTCTACACACCTCGTATAATCTTTACAAGTTCATCTCTCTCTCATAACTTTTTCCCCTCATGATCCAAAATATTTATAATGATATTCCTAACAACTTTCCTTATTCTAAAAGAAAACCTAATATTACAATAATTTAATAACCTAAAACTTATCTTATAAAATATTATTTACAAATAGGAATTAATACTAATTAAGAATTTGAGACATATTCCAACAATCTTCATCTTGGATCAAATTTCATCACTGACTCCACCTTGAATTGAAATTCCTTTTTGTCTTCGTCTTGTGTTCTTTGAAATATTTTGTTCTTCTAGAGATCTTCAATCTGAAGCTCTAACAATCCTCTCGTCAAACAAAGAGCCACTAAGTCTTCTCTGAAACGATCATCCATTTATCCACTCTCTATGACTCGAGATTTTCTCTTCTATTGCGTTCTGACACACGCTTTACTTGAAGACCACTTGCCTCAAGAGCTTGCTCTAATCTATGACAACTCCTCTCCATCGTGGAGCAGCAACAAGTATATGAAGATCTGAAGCACACCGATTATTTGATAAAGCAAAACCATATATCTGTTGTCAATTAATTAGGGTTGACCACCTATGTTCAACATTCGAGGATTTCACCTACATGGCCAAGTATGATCCTTGGCTCTAATGCCAGTTGCATGTGATTTGTGCAACAATAATAATAAAATCAAAGTAAAGAAAAAAACGAAGAAAACACACAAATTTTACGTGGTTCGGCAATGTGCCTACATCCACGAGAACGGCGGCTCAAAACTTTTCACAATCACCGAAATAGGGTTATATAAGAGGCATTTATAATAACCCTGGATATGACTAAATTACACAAATACCCCTATACCCTAAATATACCGTATCGTACTGCGAGGGTAAACCCCCAACTTGTTATTTCCCCCTACCCAACAAAAGAGGTTATGCATGAAGAGCAAATGCTTGAGCGGAGCATAACTCAAGCATTCACCCAGCCCTTCTTAATATGAGCCACATGCTACAACAATCTCCACCTTAGTGAATATCCACCTCTTTGAAGAAAACCAACTATGGCTTGAAAACTCCATCTAGGGCAATAGGTCAGGGCATCTCCTATCTATCATCTAGAGATATTAATCAAGTCCAAGCAGTACTTGAACTTTTATGTGGTAACAAGCTTTGTCAACATGCCTGTTGCATTCTCAGAAGTATGAATCTTCTCAAGCAATAACTCACCAAAAGAGACCAACTCCTTGATTTTGTGAAATCTCACATTTATGTGTTTGGTCCTTGCATGATACACCTGGTTCTTTGCCAAAAATATGGCACTCTGACTATCACAATGCAACTGAACTCCACCTTGTTGAATACCTGGCTCCTTGACCAATCCTGTAATCCACGATGCTTCCTTGGTAGCTTTAGCTACTACCATACACTCTAACTCAGTGGTAGATAATGCAACCAGGGACTGTATCATAGACTTCCAACAAATAGGTCCTCCACCAAGAGTGAACACATAGCTTCAGGCACCTCCGTCATCCAAATTTTGCATACACCAGATCCACATATCCTTAATAATCGAACATGATGCCATAGCCTGTAGTCCCCCTCAAGTATCGACCTGTGCAGTATTGTAGCTAACACGTTAAGTATCCCGCCTAGGGAGTACGTTCGCAAGAATGAAACTCAAAGGAATTGACGGGGGCTCGCACAAGCGGTTGAGCATGTGGTTTAATTCAATGCAAAGCGAAGAACCTTACTAGGGATTGACATGCCGCGAATCCTTGAAAGCAGGTGCCTTCAGAACACCGACATGTGCATGGCTGCCGCTACCGTGCGCACACACTCCTCATAAAGTGTCAGTTATTACTAGTAATCTTTTCGCTATTGACAAATCGATTGATAATAAATTTTTCAATCAAAAAAATCTTTTTTTTCTTTACTCTTTTCCTCTCCTTAGACTTTATACTTAATACTTACCTTATATGAATCTAGATCATTAGAAAGATAAGAATCTATAGGAACCAAACAAATAAGTAAAGCAAATACAAGTAAATGGGAGTAGGTATATATCAGAAAATCTGACTTTCATTATTCTTCTGTATCAAACATTTCTAACGAACAAATGGGTTATAGCATTTCATGTTGGATCAACGAATTATTAGGTCGAGCTGGATTTAATAAAAAGGTATTTTTTTGTAATTGGCACATGTTTTGTTAAACCCCCCATAAGAACCATATTCTGACTTTTATCTGGATAAAATCCAACAATAGCTTCCATTGAATGAATAATCGATCCGGATCCTAAAGACAATAATGATTTTGAATAAGCATAAGTAATCAAATGAAATAAAGCAACTCGATAAGACCCCATACCAAGGGCTAACATCGTATAACCCAATTGAGACATTGTGGAATTGGCCAAACTTCTCTTAATATCTTTTTGAACAAGAGCTAAAGCAGCTCCTAATAATATTGTTATTATACCTATCAAAGATATTAGATTCATTATGTAAGGTATGACTATGAAAAGAGGAAAAAGGCGAGCTAACTGGTTTTGCATTCTCCATGTTGAACCTCTCCAACCCTTCCCAACATAGCAACTCTGAGACAACCATAATCTCCCTAGAGCTCTGTCTCTATGAATCTCCATCCTAAGAATCTTATAGGTCACAGCCAAATCCTCCATGTCAAATTCTCTGCTCAACAACATCTTCAATTTGTTGACATCACTTATACTCTTTGCAGCAATCAGCATATCATCCACATAAAGCAACAGAAAAATAGATGAACCGTCATCAAGACTCTTCACATAAACACACAACAACATACTCACATCTTGTAGTCGACCCACCATGAGTCGACCCCAGCACCATTGGCTTGGAGACTAAGTCAACCCATATAGTGATTTCTTCAATTTACAAACCAAGTGTTCATGTCCATGTTGAGTGAACCCTTCTGGCTATACCATGTAGACAGTCACCTCCAACTCACCATGAAGGAAAGTTATCTTTACATCCATCTGCTCCCACTCCATATCAAAATACACTACCAAACTCAATGTTGTCTTGATAGAGCTTTGTTTGACCACATGGGAAAATATCTCATCATAGTCAACCCCATGCTTCTATGAGTAACTCTTTGATATTAGGCGAGCCTTTGAAATTTTCACCCTCCTTGTTCTAAAACTACTTCTTTCTTCTTTTACACCCACTTGCACCCTATAGCCCTCTTCTCTTTAAGAAGTTCCACCAACTCCCATGTTTGGTTCTTATGCAGAGATTGCATCTCCCCTTCCATAGCACCCATCCATATACCTTTCTCTTGGCTATGTATTGCCTCTTGGAAGATAGTAGGATCCCTACTACTAGTGATTAGTGCATAAGAAACCAAATCCTCAAAACCATACCTAGTAGGTTGCTTGATAGTGTGCTTGTCTCTTCCTATGGCTATATTATAAGGATGTTTATCTTTTGTACTAGCTCTCTCGGCATTCTGAATACCATCCTTTGCATTCTAAGTACTAGCTCTCCCTGTCTCTAGCTCCACCTGTACCACACACTCATCACTATCATGATTTTCCAGAGCCTGCATCTCTTCTTTCTAAGTATTCTACAACATGCCTTTCTCATTAAAAATCACATCTCTATTGATTACCACCTTGTTTGCCTTTGGATCCCATAGCTTGAAGCCTTTAACCCCTTTCTGATATCCTAGAAATATGCACTATATAGACTTTGCGTCAAGCTTCAACCTCTCCTCTCCAGCAATATGTGCATAGGTTGGACATTTGAACACTCTCAACCCTGAGTAGTCTACCTCATTACCTGTCCATACCTCATCTGCAACTTTCTCATCTAATACTACCCTTAGTGACCTATTGATCAAGTAGCATGCCATGCTCACTAACTCTGCCCAAAAGCTCTTCTCTATCCCTGCGTTCAATCTAATACACTAAGTTATTTCAGCTACAGATCTATTAATCCTCTCTACCACACCATTATGTTGTGGTGTCTTCCAACTGTGAAGTGCCTCTTAATTCCATGCTACTCGCACAATTCTAAGAATCTTGAATCCGTATACTATATACCATTATCTTAACTGAGTAATTTTATATTCTTCTTGTCTGGTTTTCCACTTCAGGTTTCCATAGCTTAAACTTGGAAAAATTTTATCCACTAAGTCTTCTCTGAAACGATCATTCATTTATCTACTTTCTATTGCATTTCAACACACGCCTTACTTAAAGACCACCTGCCCCAAGAGCTTGGTCTTATTTAGGACAACTCATCTTCATCGTGGAGCAACAACATGTACATGAAGATCCGGAGCACACTGCTTATTTGATAAAGCATAACCATGGATCTGTAGTCAACTAATTAGGGCTCACCACCTATGTTCAACATCCAAGGATTTCACCTAAATGGCCAAGTCTAAACCTTGGCTCTAGTACCAATTGTTGTGCCAACGGAAGCTTCAATGTTGATCATAGGAATTCAAGAACAACAAAATAAAATAACTCACACAAATATGCACAAGGTTTTAACGTGGTTCAACCAACAATACCTTTATCCACAGATGAGAGAGAGTCTTTCCACTATACGATATAAAATATTACAGAGATAGAATAACATACAATTGGGTTCTCAAAACACATGTTTCATCCCAGAGACACCCTAAAAACTTACGAAATCCCTCTGGCTTATCGAGTATCCTCATTCTTTCTCATATCTCTACACACCTCGTATAGTCTTTACAAACTCATCTCTCTCATAACTTTGTCCCCTCATGATTCAAAATATTTATAGTAATATTTCTCTAACAACTTTCTTTATTCTAAAAGAAAACATAATATTATAATAAAATAATAACCTTATAATTATCTTATAAAATATTATGTACAAATTGGAATTAATGCTAATTAGGAATTTGAGATATATTCCAAATACTTTTCGTCTATCCCCACTTTTTACTTTTAATTGATTTAATTTTTATTCTTTATTTCTAGTTTTGGAAGGAGTATTGACTTTTAGTAGAACTTGACCTCCATGAATGCTTGTGCACTTCGACAGAAGAAAATATAAGAAGCTACATCAAGGGAATCATTTTCATATTTCAATTAGAATATATAATATTTATTATGTAATTTTTATGAGATAAAAAAGTAGTATGACAAAGATGATTGTTGGCATTCAATGTAAATTTCATTTTATTGAAATTTGTTTTGTTGCCTCAGTTTCTTGTATTTGAGATATATGTGTATAATTCTATAGTAGGGTGCAATAATGGAATAAAATATATACATCACAATTTTTAAAATTAAAATAGGTTAAAAATAAGGTGTATATTCTATGTCACTTTTAAAGAGTGTCAAGGTTGGCACATTGATGCTTCTACAAGTGTCAAGGTTGGCATAAAATACAATGACGGTTCTACACGTCAATGTTAGCAAACAATAATCCTACTGAAATTGAACGAAGTTGACACTTATTTACGGCGTCAACGATTTGTAGTTGTTTTTCTTTACAGGCTGGACGGTATTGTGTTTTTTTTTCTTGTGGCGGTTGTGCTAAGTAAAAGTGCATAATTTGAAAACATACAAAATTTTAAACCACTAGTATTATGAAAAATGATTTTGTGTATGCATTCTTCAATAAAATAAGATAAATTTAAAGCTTGGTTGATAATGTTATCCAAAATAATTCTTAAAAATTTAAATTGATTCTATAAAACAGAATATCAATTTATAAAGCAGTTTTTACAAAATGGTTGTGCCAAGGATCAAAATCAAATCAGAAAAATTAAATATAAAACAATTTACTTGAAAAAACATTATACACTGACATATGGAGCAATTTTTTTTTTTTTTTTTACTCTATATTTCCAATTATCCTACATAAGACTCTCAAGAAGTACATTACAACACTTCAAATATGTTAAATCATCCTATGTTCATAATAAATTCTCAATATAAATGTTAAGTTTGAAGGAGATTTGAATCGGTGATCATTATTGGGGAACAAACTCCAAGGATGACTGACAATCTAATTTAAGTAATCTTATCGATCAATATTGGTACTAGCCACACAAGATGAAAGATTAGGATTTATTTTGAAAAATGTACCATGAGGAGAGGTAAAGCGTGGTGCGCTATGGAGTCGAAATATTTCAAGATTACGATTGAAGAGGTTGGAAGAAAGTTGAAAGGATTCATTGTGGAAAGAAGTAAAGGCTTCTCTTCTTGGATCCGTTTCGGTAGCAAAGGTCTAGGGAGGCTGTTGGAGGGTTTAGAGATTTGGAGCAGAGATGCTAGCTCTAGCAGGGCTTCTAAAGGCTGGGAGGAAGATGGAAGGAAATACAGAATGGAGGTTCGGTCTAACAGAGTAGTGAGATTCATTCTATGTTCAGTGGTGGACCCAGATGCGAAGTGATTTTGTATTGTGGTCCCCGAAGGAAGGGGTGGGCTACTGTGGCTCGTAAGCTGTGTGCCCTAGGTGTTTTATCCCTTGCAGTTGAGTCGCTGAAGTAGAAAGGCCTTTGAGATGAAGGTCTTTAGGTAAAGAGGCAGGAATAGACAAACTTTGCTCCTTTGCAGAAGTTGTTAAGAGTGAACGAAAGAAGAGGGGTGGTGGATCTCAGCTATGCCATAACCCCAAAGAGAGGAATCGAGCTTCGTGAAGATTTGTAATTAACTCAAGCAGGAGTAGGTGGGTTGCCAACGATGATTTCGTTCCATATTTTTCTACGTTGAAGAGATGGGATGCAATGGGCCAGTTAAGAGGATCTCAAGCAGGCCAAACCGGCCGGAAGTGTTATATTGTTTGATTTTGAAGACACGAATGAAGCTTTTAGGGTTTGGGAATCGGGATCGCGAATGTTCCAAGGTAAGAAATTGTTTTTGAAGAGGTGGGGGCCCAAGGTGGTTTACTGGAACAATTCTATGCGAGGGAGGGGCAGATGGGTAAGGGTAGTAGGACTCCCTTGCATTTTCGGGAAGGAAAAGAGGTGTTTTTAAAATCTGATTGTCAGGGGCCTCAAGCATGGATACTGGCTGACCCATGGAGTAAATCCGTGGTGTCGACACGCAGACACGCACCTGACACGTCTGGATATCGTTGTCCGCTACGCCACGTATGATCGTTGACCAAACACAGGTCAAAGGATTCGATACGGCTCCTGGACACGCTGAAGACACACCTACCGACACGGCGAGACACCCGCTTGACACTCCGCGAGCGTATTCATGGGCTTTTTCCTCTCGGGGCTTAAAAAACCCTAATTAGATTGTTCCTCTTCCTCAACGAGTCAAACACACAAAACCACACACGAAGGAAATTGATCGCTGGATTGCCGAATTTCGATCGGGAAGTGAGAGTGAGACGATCGGTCCGATGACGCGGAGATTGACATCACCGACAACGCCGACAACATTCCGGAAAAGGTGTGCACTTCAGGCTAATCGAATGTTTCCTTTTTTTCTTCTTTTTTTCAAACAAGGATCGAATCGATCGATCAATTTGGGTTTTTTTTTTTTCACTAGATTGCATTTTTTTTCTCCACCCAAAAAAATGGAAAAAATAAATTGAAAATACTGAAATTAGGGCTATCAAATTCAAGATTAAAGAAGAAAAGAAAAAGCAAGAGAAAGAAGAAGGGAATAAAAGAGGAAGGGGGAGCCAGGAGGGGTTCCACGCTCCGCGACCTTAGGCATGGGGAAAAATACTCCGTCATCCCGCGCTTATCAAGGCTGCAATAAGGCCATAGCCATTAGCCATAGCCTTGATTCTTGAATTAAGAGAGGTGAGGGACTGAGGGTTTGGACTTTGGAGAGAAAATTTTCCAAATTCTGGAATTTGGAAAGGGAAAGAAAGGTGAGGGACTGAGGGTTGCAGCCTGTAGGGAACTCGAGGAGCTCTTTCCAAAGACAATGTTTAAGAAGTCGACGACCGGGACGCCGTTCCGAACCTAATTCGACGAATCTCTTTCTCCCCGTTTTCGCTCTACTTTCCATTCATTTTCAATGTTTTTTCTTGATTCTTCCTAAGAAAAGGCCCAACACACTTAAAAGAAAAGGCCCAACACACTTAAAATAAAAGGCCAAAACACTTTAAATATTTTAAATAAAAGGCCCAAATCACTTTAAATAAAAGGCTTAAAATAGTTTAAATAAAAGACCTAAAATAAAAGGCCCAAAATAAGCCTTTTATTTATGCTTGTGCTACTCGCCGATTCGGCCAGGCTACACTCGCAGTCCTAAGCATCGCTGCATTTTTTCGTAGATTTTGCCGCATTTTGAGATTTGTAACAAAAATAGGAAGCTGAAAGTCGATAAATGAATGAAGTTGAAGTTGAAATTTATCACAATGCAATTTATTTATTTTATTTATTTTTCAGCTTTGTCTAATTGCCTTTTATGCATACTGTTTTTTACAGTTTATTAAGGAAAAGTGGATTAGTGGAGAACAATTAGATTAGATTGTTTTATAATTTATTTTGAATTTCAATGAATGCAAACATGCAAATTTTATGGAATTAGCCTAATTCAATTAGGGTTTATGGATGGATAAAAATTAGATTGATCAGGGCTTTGAAATAATTTCTCTAGATTAATTTAAATGCATGATTATTATTATTTATTTTATGATGCACTATACAATGAGTAGTAATTCGAGCCTTCAAGTGATCAACACAATCAAGAAGACAATACCCATTATGGAGGTTCACACAGAGAAGCTTAAATTGGGTAAAGGGGGAGGAAATGTTGTTTTTCAATGCACTTTGTAGACAAATATACAAAGGGTCATATTACAGAGTCAAGGCTCACCTATGGAAAACAAATTAAAGGCGGCTGCATTCGTACTAAAGTAACAAATGAAAACTTAGTCGAGGATGGCGCGATGCAGGAAGTTGAACAAAGGTGAAACAATATAATCTCGCAAGTTCCTTTACTCCACATCAAGCGAAATCTAATTTTGAGAATTCTTCTTCTAGTGCTAAGAAGTAGTGCTATTGATCCAAAAAGGAGAAAGGGGTTTATCGATCAATTGAGAAGGCATTCACATGTGGTGCACGTGAAATAGCCGAATAAAGGAGATAGCTGAGGATGTTTTTTTACACTGCGAGTCATTTTCTTCACTTCGCTAGAAATCCCTTACAGGTTCCCGCCTTAAAAGTGTAAGTCAACTTCGTGTTATAAGTCCCACCAGTTATAACAATGCATTAAGAACTACATTATTGCAGAAGGAGAAGAGTAATATTGAGAATCTATTTGAACCAAGCAAGAAGACTTTGAATGAGAAAGGAGTGAGGATTTGCAATGATGGGTGATCAGATGCTCAAAGAAGACCACTTATTAACATCATGGCGGTTTCATAAAGTTGGCCAATGTTTTCAGCAAATAACCCGGGAAGGGAGACTAAGGACAAGCACTTTATAGCTAATATGTTGATTAACACTATACAAGAGATTGGTCCTCAAAAAGTAGTTCAAGTTATAACTGATAATGCTGCAGCAGGACACATTGTGGAAGCAAAGTTTCGGCATATCTTTTGGACCCCGTGTGTGGTTCATACTCTCAATCTTGCTTTAAAGAACATATGTGCACCATCAACACACCCAAAATATGATGATGTGATGGAACAATGTGGTTAGATCTCTGCTTCAAGTGACGTTTTTCATCGCTTAATTTCATTATTAATCACGCAACGAGATTGTCAACGTAAAATAATCATCGAGAAGTCAAGCTTATTTCAAAGGGTCGATACATCGCTTTGCTTCAACTATTGTTATGCTTAAACGACGGCGACAATATAAGAGGCTTGGAGCAATTAGTGATAAGTGAAGAATGAGAGATGTATAAAGAAAGCATGATGTAGTGAAAGCTGGGGAAGAAGTAAAGGATAAAATCCTAAATGAAGACTTTGGATGGATGTGGATTATATCCTCGCCTTTACACCCTATGTACGAGATGCTCGATTAGTCGACACCGCCAAACCTCAGCTTTCACTATTTATGATTATGGGATTCGATGATCGTAGTGCCGAAGGAAGCCATTTATAAGAAAGAACATAAAAGCTTCATTAAAATTCAAGGTATAATTTTCACATTCATTAGTTAAATATTTGAGTTTCGATTGGAAAGTTTTAATTATATTCAACTTATACGAATCAAGTTTTTTAATTATATCAGAGGTTTTTTGATATCAGGAATCAATTCGTGGAAAGACGGACTAAAAGCCACACACCTTACATTCCTTAGCTCATTCCTAAATCCAAGGTAATCTTAAGAGTTTAAATCGTAGACTTTGATAATTTAAATATAAATGATATTCAGTAAATTTCTAACTTTTATAAATTGCGTCATAACCAACCAGAGTATTATAAATAACAATGCACACGAGTCTCATGATCGTGTTCCACACACGAGATATGGATGTAGTAAGAGAAAGAAAAAATGTTTTGAGAGATATTTTTCAAGTGAAGTTGAAAGAGGTTAGGTAAATGAAGAGTATGCTACTTTTTCTCGCAGATCTAAAGATTTTTCTAGTAGCGATTCCATCAATGATGTGTGGTACATGAGTCCTATTAAACGGGTGGATTGTTCATGGAACTTCGCATAATGCTTCAAATCTAGCATTGAAATTGCTAGACAACCTTGTTCATCCTCATGTCACAAAGAATCGAGCACATATAATTCATTCACTCCGTGAAGAGAAAAAACAAGCAGACACCTCAAGAGCGCCGAGGACTCGTTTGAGGTCCACAACAATCTTCGACTTCAGCCAAGGAGATCTCCAAACTATAATGAATGTGAATCTAAAATGTGGCATTGGAGGAGACGGTTTTCGACTCAATGGATATAGAGAATGCCTAATTTTGAGATTGCGAATCTTTCTCATGAACCTGAACTGGAAGCCATTTTATTTGATTCAAAAGGAAATGCTAGTCTTTAGTTTTAGTATTATTTATGTTTGTTTTTTAATATTTGTAAGAACAATGTTTTTTTGAGCACTTGTTTTTTATTTATCTAAATGGCTTTTTAAGGACAATATTTGTAAGAATAATTATTTTTATTTTATCTTATTATGTCGTGTCCTTGCCGTATCCCTATCCTGGTTTTTTTAAATTTGTCGTGTCCTCGTGTCCCGCCGTGTCGTATCTCCGTGGCCGTATCCGTGTCCGTGCTTCTTAGGTGGGGGCCAATGCAGCTTGGATGAGCAGAAACCCGCAAGGCCGAGCTAACAAGCGAGGATCCCGGTTAAGGCCGAGCAAGGATTTGCTCTGGTCAATAAAATTGTGGCCTGATGTTCATGTTTACCTTGCGGGGCCAGGTGAGGTGTTGCCTTCTTTCTCGTCGGAGAAGCCCTTGGGTCACCGAGAAAGAGATGAGGCGTAGAGAACCTTGAGGGCGAAGGCGGTAACAACACCCATGACTAGGCGCGTGGAAAGAGAGGAGAAAAGATTGTTTCTTGTGAAAAGAAGACGTGTGTACGAAAAGGGAGAAAAATCTAACGCAGGCGGCATGGGCTCTATCTATGCATGTTGTAGATGGTGCTGGTGCAACATCCTTTTTAAAGAAGAACAACATGAGGAGGAAGGAAGTCAGAAGTTTGTCTTTAAGTGGATCTAAGAAAATAGTGTTTTTGGGCTCAAGGAATAATGGAATTGAGAAGGGCTTAAGTGGCGTTGAGGTGGGATGTCAAGAGGCCATTGGGGGCCCAAGACCAAGTTGGTATGTGGCGACGTGGGGATCCAGAAATGGTTGAGCAAAAGCCAAAGCCTTTATTCTTGAGTACAAGTCATAGAGGCCAGTTGATGAGCCCATAAGCAAGGGCCTAAGTCAAGGGGTTTTATTCGATGAGCCTTGTTTGGATGAGGGTCAGGCCGAGACAGTTGGAGACAAATGTCAAAACCCAGCTTCCTTTTTTAAGGAAAGAACTCTTGTGTTGGCTACGACTTCGGGGTTCATTGCGAAAAAGGGACATGGGTATTCAACCAAGGAGATCGAGGAAGAAACGGTTTGCGTTGGAGAAAAGGTTTCGACCAAAGTCGAAGGAGGGTCTGTGCAGCTAGAAGGATACAGGTGATGTCTTCTAGCCACTTCTTCTTGTTCTAAGGGGTTTGGGGTCTCTTCTTCTACTCCATTCTTTCAAGGGGGAGGGGTGCCGATGTTGTCAAGGGAGGGATGCAGTGAGGAAGAGGTGAATATTAACTCTTTGAGGGTCATATGGGTTGATGATAATGAAGGTAAAATGACAGAAAGGGCCTGTTGGGCTAGTTTCGCACCGCCAAATGGAGGGAAGGATTCAGAGCACTGGGTCAGTGAGGGAGAGGGTGATCCGAGGAATCTCGTCGGGTGGGTGACCGCGGAAAATCGCTTCTCCACGTCACATGCTTGTGCATGTTTTCCATATTTAGCATTCCTCTTTTCCTTTTTTAATAACTTTCCCCGACTAATGCAATATACCACATCTATATGATTACCCAAATCCGAAGAAGGTGGACCTGGTTTAATTCACTTTCCTTGTAAGAGAAATTTTGTTCTGATATTGTCACTTTCCAATTATCTCAAATCAGAAACTATTTATTTCTATTTTCTTTCATTACAAAATACATGAGACTAGATTCCTGTAGTTTTGCCTTCAAATTCTTCATGGTATCGTAGCAGTTTAATCCTCGTCTCTTCTTCTCCATCTTCATTTATGCGCCCAACATGTCCAATGGTTTGAATGGCTACCAACTCATCCTCCCTTCCGATGGCAAACTAATCTACCTCCTTTTGACAACCGCCAAAAATCAAATGAGAAGACCTCGTGTGATCATCGCGTAAAGCCGTCACTCGAGAAACTTGTCGAAGATTCATGGAAAACCGCCAGATCGAAGCCACGTCAACCACTCGAGAAAGAAGGACGAGGTAATCAAGTGTGGTCAGCCGATGAACGACGCCACAAATCAAGCTAGCTCCTTTTATCAAGGAGCAAATGGAGATGCTTCGTAAAACTACTATCTCCTCTTATGTCAATACAACTCACAACCGGGCACATCTTCCAATCAGCCACATTGGTTCCGGAACCTTGGCTCACAAAGGTAATTTTAAGCGCCTTATTGTTGTAAGAAACATAAAACCTTGATCGTGGACTCGTGGAGCATCCGATCATATGATCGGAGATGCGACAATTTTTTGTACATATAGCCCATGTCCAAATAACAACAAACCAATAGCGATGGTTCTACTTCTTTCAAAGGTCGCCGTGACCGGGTTCGCCAGGCTATCAAGGATCTTACTCAACTCGCTCCTTGTTCCTAATCTCTGGATTGTAATCTATTATCAATTAGTAAACTCACCCAAGGAAAAGAGGTGTATTACTTAATTTTTCATCCATCACTGTGGAATGATCACATCATCATTCATCCAGACAATCGTCCCGACTCTACATCCTTATAAGCACCACGATCCACAAGAACAACCTCAAATGGTAATTGGTGGTAATTCTTTCGCCTCATAGTCAAATAACGATAGTGCAATTATGTCGTGGCACCATCGTCAGTCATCCTAATGTTATGTATCTCAAGCATTTATTTCCTTCATTTAATAAAAATCCAAATCCTTCGAGTGTGAAATCACACCATCGTGCCAAGCTCTGGTCTCATTTCCCCATTCAACCCTATAAAGCCGCCTAGTCCATTCTCAATGATTCATAGCGATATCTGGGTCCGTCAAGAATAAAAATGTAACTCAGATTAGGTGGTTTGTCTCATTCATAGATGATCACACTAGATTAACGTGGGTATTCCTCATGGAAAAGAAAAAATCAAACAGTCAAATTTTCAAAATTTCAAAATATGATCTCGCACTCCAATTCCAATCAAAATACAAATTCTAAAGTCCGATAATGCCAGTGGATTACTCAACCCATTCTGTGAGAATATCTAGCAAAAGAAGGGATAGTTCACTTAAGTTCATGTGTTGATACTCCCACAACAAAACGAAGAATGAAAGAAAAATAGGCATTTGTTAGAGGTGGCTAGGATCGCTAATGTTCTTCACTTAATGTACCAAAATTATTCTCGGGGAAGTTGCCCACTGGCAAATTCCTACCTCATCAATCGTGGATTGCCCAGGTACTTAAAATTCCAAACACCAGTCAAACACTTCCTAAATCCTTTCCGACCACTCGCCTCATATCCATCGTCCCACCAAAATTTTCTGTTCTATTTTCGTCATATCAATCAACAACATAGAAGTAAACTTGATCCTAGGTCACTCATGCATCTTTCTTGGGTATTCCGCAAATAAAAGGGTATAAGTGTTACCTCCCACACAAGAAAATTCTACAATTCAATACGTCACATTTTTGAAACTCAAATTTCTTACTTATCCCAAAATTGATATTCAGGGGGAGAATTAACTCAGAATATCGCTTTGGAACCTTGAGTCATTTGAAAGTAGAGTCACCCATCACCACTAAAAAATCAAGTTTCTATAGAGTCATGCACACCCGAGTTCATCATGACTCAGGATAATGAGCACATCCAAGAGGAAATAGAGGAAGGAGCACTTTCTCAAAGAAACCCATGAGGCCGTTTCTGCCCTAATCCAAGCAAATTCCAGAAGTAATGCTCCTAACTCCGATGGTACCGTTGATTCGTAGAGTTAGAAAACATATTCTTAATATGCCTATAGCTTGAGGAAAGGAGTTAGATCATGCACTCAGCATCCCATTGAAATTTTATTTCTTATGATAAGCACACCACGCTTTCTTCGCGCATTCACTTAACATCATGCAGATGTTCCTCGAGATATTCAGTGAAGCTGCATCCTAGGCGTGGAAGGTCGCAGCCATGAAGAAGTTCTGGCAACAAGTAAAGAATGGTAATGCGGAAATTACTCGACCTCCCGGAGGTAAGAAACCGGGGCCAGTGCGGATTTTCACAAGAAGTACAAGGCGTATGGTAATGTGATGTATAGTCTTCTATTATCGCAAAGGATTCACCCAATCATACGGGTATTGACTATCAAGAAACTTCTTTTGCTTCGCTTGCCAAGCTCAACACTGCTCAGGTATTTTTCCTTTGCAGCTAATCTCGATCGGGTCGCTTTCACCAACTTGATGAAAATGCCTTCCTCACGGTGACTTAGAGGAAGAAGTTTACATGGACATTCCCGCCGGGCTCGAGACTACATCGAATTTCAACAAGGCTCAGTGACCCGAAAATCCTCAGACGGGTCTCAAGCACCCCTGTGTGGCCCCATTTGAACGGCTCACTAAGGTAGTGAAAGGTACTGATTCGTCACTGTCAATCCGATCACACATTTCAGGAAACACTTCCTGTAAGGGAAGATGGCCATTATCATTGTATATGGATCTATATAATTTTGACTGTAATCACATGAGAAATCACCCATTAAAAACATCGACAAATAAATTTGAGATAAGGGACCTTGAAACTCCAAGTACTTTCTGAAAACGTAGATTAGGTCAAAGAAAGGTATAGCGTTTCCCACAACGCAAATACGCTTCCGGACTTACTAAATGAAACAGATAGGATGCAAGCCGCTATAAACACTCTATGGATTCAACTGTGAACTCAAGAAAGCGATGAAGTCCCCTCCGCTTGATAGCTAGATATCAACGCCTTGTGGGAACTCATCTATCTTTCTCATACAAGGCCGTACATCGGCTTCTCTCGTTAGTATGGTAAGTCAATTCATGAATAATCCAAACCGAAAAACACATGACTCCAGCTGTGACTTAATATTGAGGTACCCCAAAATGACACCGTGAAAGGGCTTTCTTCCAAAGAACAACAAAGAAAGAGATTGAGATTTTTTCGTGAAGTATCAAGTGTCTGACTGATCGAGATAAACTTCTCGCTATTGTTCGCTTGTTCGGGGGAATTTGCTACATACGGCGGCGTCACCGCGGTAGCCCGTAGCAAAGGCCGGAGGCGTAATTCCGCAAGGCGGCACAAGGTATCTCGCGAGGGAAATCGTCAACAGCCGTTAGGAAGAATTACGTTCCATTAAGCATCCTATGTTATATCACACAACCAGCCGCCATCAGACGCGCAGAACTGCTCATCATGATCGAATCAAGGCACGTGGAGATAGATCGACACTTTACTTCAAGGAAAAGATTGAAGAAGGGTTTTTCAAAGTCACCACTCCAACAAACTATCAAACAAATCGACATTCTCATGAAAGCCTGGCCGAGTTAACCACGAAGATCCGACGAAAAACTCCGAACATCAACACTAAATACCTACAGGGGAGCGTTGAAAATCAAGCCCACGCCGCCTCACAAGCCAGGCATGTTTCTCTCCATATTTAGCATTCCTCTTTCCTTTTAACTTTCCCGAATTAATGCAATATACCATCTATATGATTACCCAAATCCGTAGTGGACCAGGTGGTTTAATTCACTTTCTCTCAGAAGAGAAATTTCTCATCTGATATTGTCACTTTCCAGAATTATCTCAAATCTGTAAACTATTTATTTCCTATTTTCTTTCATTACAAAAATAAGAAGTAAGACTAGATTCCTCTAGAGTTTTTGCCTTCAAATTCTTCATTTGCAAATTTTTGTGAGTGTTTAGGCATGCCCACGAAGGGTTTTGAGGAGGATATAGCTAAGTTAATGAGGAAAATGAAAGTGAGAAACGACAATAAGGGGAAGGGGACTAGAGAATTAAAGACAACCCAAAACCTCTTTGCATGATCGGGAATTAAAAAGGTTGGAGTGGTCGGTGAAGGATAAAGCTTCTAAAGGGGTATGAGGGGGACTAAACCTTGGTTTATGAGGATTCGTATTTTATCTTGGAATGTGCATGAGGTGAATGATAATGATAAAAGGAGGGTGGTTAAGGCCCTTATGAATTCGTATAAGGTGGACGTGGTGTGTTTGTAGGAGACCAAAATTCAAGATATGTCCAGCAGTGTGATGCGAAGTTTAGGGGCAGACAGATTTACAGACTGGGGGGTTTAAAACTCTAAAGGGGCAGCAGGGGGTGTTGTGGTCTTTTAGGATAACAGAGTTTTGGAAGTGCAAGATCTAAAAGTGCGAAGTTTCTCTATTTCCTGCCGTTTAAAAAATGTGGAGGATAATGTGTGCTGGTGTTTCACAGGTGTGTACGGACTAACCCAGAGGAGTGACAAGGGTGATTTCTAGGCTGAGCTGGGGGCAATCAGAGGTCTTTGGGGGGGACCTGTGGTGTGTGGCAGGGTTAGATTCCCTAAAGAGCTTAGTAGAGGTGATATTCTGGATTCCGAAATGAGGATTTTTTCTGATGTTATGGAGGACTTGGATCTGAGGGACTTGCCTCTATAAGGGGGATCATTCACTTGGAGTGGAGGATAGAACAACCAGGCGAAGTCTAGATTGGATCAATTTCTTATTTCTAAGGATTGGGAGGACATGTTTTGTGATGTTATGCAAAGCATTCTATCTTGTTGAATAGAGGAGGTCTGAGAAGGGGTTCGTCCCCTTTCAAGTTGAAAATATGTGGCTGAAAGAGGAGGGGCTTAGAGCCACCCTTTAAGGTTGGTGGGAGGGGATGAGTTTTCAAGGCACTACAAGCTTTGTTTTGATAGAAAAACTGAA
The DNA here is from genome assembly GCA_016808115.1 of Tetrastigma voinierianum. Classification (NCBI taxonomy): domain Eukaryota; kingdom Viridiplantae; phylum Streptophyta; class Magnoliopsida; order Vitales; family Vitaceae; genus Tetrastigma; species Tetrastigma voinierianum. Next base: position 566,490 of record JAEQBH010000819.1, read on the forward strand.
GGCTCTGAAACCTATGCTCAAGGTCTAGAATAAAGAGGTTTTTGGGAATGTTAAGTTAAAGAAGAAGAGGCTTTGAATCAAATTCCTATGTGGGATGATATTGAAAATTCTCGTTTGCTTACTCTAGCTGAGCTGGGGGAGGAAGAAGCAAAGGTAAGGTAAAAAAACCGGGCTCTACTTGAGGAAATCTCCTGAAGTTAGAAATCTAGGGAGGTTTGGTTGAAAGAGGGGGACATAAATACTAGATTTTTCCACAAAATGACTAATGCACATATGAGGATAAATCATTTTTCTAGGATTAAAATTAATGGAGAATCAAGAATGGCTAATGACCTCTAAGGGGGGAAGGATCACCCTAATTAAAAGTACTTTATCGAGTCTTCCTCTTTATCTCATGTCTATTCTCCTTTTGCCTAGAAAGGTTAGACTTAGATTTGATTTGATTCAGATAAACTTTCTTTGAGGAGGTGGTGCTTTGGAGCGAAAACCTCATCTAGTTAATTGTCAAACCGTTTGCTTAGTCAAAAGTTAGGGGCGATTGGGAGTGAAGAACCTTAAAAGTCTAAATAAAGCCCTCCAATGCAAGTGGAGTTGGCGGTTTGCTAATGAGAAAGGGACACTTTAGACTAATGTTTTAAAAATCAACCGATCACTAAACTGAAAAAGTTACCGATTCACTGTTCACTAGTCCAATCGGTGGTCGAATCACGGTTGAACCGACGATGTAATAAATGTATAATTTATATATTTTTAAAATTAATAATATATATATATATATGCAAATAAATTAAAATCATATAATATTTATCTTTGATACTTTTTGAAACATTTATCTTTAATACTAGATATTATTGAATATAAGGCGTACTATAATAATATTTTAAATTTTATAAAATGAAATATTTTTAATGTTTAACTTAATATATCCAAATGAATTAAAATTAATTATTTTATTCTAACGAATATATATATATATATATATATATATATATATATATATATATATATATATATGCAAGTTTTTTCAATTAATATAATAAGTTGAGGAATGATACTAATGGTGTTTTTTCTATCGGTATTGGACTAGAGCGGGTTGGAGTCGTTAGGCCGATCCGCCGATCCTACGCAATGCGTTATTTGCAAGAAAAAACAATAGAGACAAGGTGACCCGCGAGGAGTGTCGCCGCTCCGATGCCTAAGTCGGCTTTAGTATCTTCAAAGGAGTTAAAAATAATTAATCGCTCTCGAGTTTTCATGATACCTTATGATAGAATGGATCGCATTTATAGTAAATAGCGGGTTACTTTCCTGTTAAATGGTGATACTTATCTCTCCCATCGCCAGGAGTTTCATTTTCCTTATCATGGACCAACTGTTAAGGGATAATGGAGGAGTCGTGATCATGTAAGATCCTTCTTTCCTAATCCGTGGGGTGCGGATCATGGAGACTGGGCACTTTCCTTTCACACGAGTTTTTTGGGCCACCTACATTACTTGATTACCTGGCATGGTGGTTTCAATTCTGGGCCTGGGCCCATGTACGAGCTTCTTTATTGGGTCTATGCCTTAACTCCCTTCATAAGGCGGATGTTCGTCATACTCGGGGCCTATGCACATATTAGTTTTCACCCATCGCTTCAAATTCTTGGTCGGGCTAAAAGCTTAGGTGGCAATAATCAGCTTGGATCTACAGAAGGCTTCCACGTACAGTCTGGATTGTTTGATCTCGGGTTTCACAGCCGCCAAACGTCTTGTGATAATGATGACGCTCTTTCGATTTTCTCGCCCGTTTCGACTGTTGCTTCCCATATCTTTAGAAACATTCCTAGTCTCGCATTTTTCCACTTATTCTGCGGGTTTGGGAGTGTCTTTTATCATCACTCAGAACTGCTTGTGGTGCTTTCTATCATCCTGTCTCCCTAAGGGCTGCTTTCCTGGCTTCCTCCTAGTTTGCGCGTCTTTCTTTCTTCACCGCTCCTTATTTTGAATTTCTCGCCGTTAAGGCGTGTCGGGTCAGGGTTCCGCCTTCGCCATTTTGTTCATTCTCTCTACCCGCTGAGACCATCATAAATGCTTCCTCCCTGGCCTTCTCTCGCTCTATAGGATCGCTGTGATAGAGGGTGTGCCACCGAGGAGCTCGAGTCAGAGGAACCTGGGCCACTCTATATCCCGCCGCCCCTAAGCTTCCTGGTCCTTCCAAAGAGGCCATCTTCCTCCTCACAGCAAGGGCAAGGAAGATTACGAGATTAGGTATCCCCGTGGACTCGAATATTCATGGTCAGCTGTGAGGCACGCTGGATGCCAGGCCATAGCCTAAGCCGAGCCTCTGTTTATGCTAAAACCTTGCTACTCGCATGACTCCGTCCTATCCGAATCTGTGCCCCGATCTTCTCACGCCTTATGTTTGCTCCCTGCCTCCCAAGATGGTCTCGCTTCTCACAATGAGCCTTGAGAACCCGCCTCCGCTCCCTTTGCACCCCTTCATCAAAAGCGTCCTACAACATTTCAATGTATGCCCCGGTCTCAAATTTCTCTCCCACTTTGGGGGCATCTTAGCCTACTTCCGTTTTTTTTCAGTGGATAAGGGCCTCAGGTCTCCTAGTATTTCACCGCTGATCTCTTCAAATAAGTGAAAGAGGCCCCTAGCTTCTTCTTTATACTTCAAAACGCGCCATTGTCAGACCTATCATTTCGACCTCCCTTCCTCCCACAAGCTTTGGAAAGAGCGCTATTTTTTTGTCGGGGGTCGACATTGGGAATACAACCCTGCCGATCAAGATGATACACTGGGGATTCTGACAGTATGGACTGCCCTTGAGAACCTGCATGAGTTTTTTGTTTATGCTAGTAGGGGTTGACTTTTTAAAGGTCTTGTTATGTTCTTGACTTTGCTTTGGTTACATTGCCTTCAGGTATCCGTCTTGACCTTACTCCTGAGGACAAGGAAGTGAAGAGGCAGTTGGGCAAGTGTCGCCCACGGGCGTATTCCGATCTGATCAGTCGACATTCGCCTCTTCGTGTGTTTCTCTTTATTCCCTTATTTGGAGATCTCCGCCCGCTATGGAAATTTCTCCTGAGGGGCCTCATGTTGTGAAGCCAACTCGTGAAGAACTTCAGGCCCGTGTTGAGTTGCTGGCGAAGAAGAGAAGAAGTGTAAAGCGTAAGGCTCAGGATCCCCTTAAGAGCAGCCTCTCGGCTCGAGGTAAGGCTCCAAAGCTGGGAGCATCTATTCCGCCATCACCTGTCAAGGAGCGGGGATCACACGCCCAAGTTCGGGTGAGGGGGCAGGCGTTGCCCTCTTTAGCCGAGGTCCAAGGTGGCGGGTGTGCAGCATCGCTCATCCTCTGCTACAGGAGCCAAGGTTTCTTCGAGAAGGGCTGTTGAGCTTTCTTTGAAAGTTCTTCCTATCTCTATTTGCTCCTTCAAGAAAACACCACCCTCCGATACGCAGATGCGGAAACGATCGCTGGGAGTCGAGGGAGTGAGGACACGCCGCTACCACGCGAGCTCGCCGCCTGGCCGTTTATCCGCCCTGACTCTAATCTCGCAAAGAAGGCGAATTTATGGTGTTTGAGGAGGCTTTAAATTTCATCGCCTTCCGTGAGCCGCCACGCCCGGGTTAACCTTCTCTTATCCGTCTCATCGTTGTGTTACTGTTATCTGCTAACTCCATCTTGTTCCTTGGCAAATGGCTACTTATACAAAGAGCCTTGCGAGGAGGGCCAGTTCGGTTGAGAGCTCTACTAAGGCAGCGAAAGCATACAAAGCTAAAGTCGCCCGACCGAGAGTGGCCGAGCCGTGAGCTCCTGGATAAAAGCTTTGAACCAGAGGACATCGAAGCATAATCCGAGTCCTCGAAGCACACCTCGACCACAAAGGCAAGTGCTGAAGACAGAGAAAAGAAGGCCATAGAGGGCCTAAGGGTTGTCAAGGATGAGCTGCGGGTAGTTAAGGAAGATTTTCAGCCGCCGTGGAGAGCTATGCACCAAAGCAAATTGATCGTGCCCGCCAGAGCTTCTAAAGCTAAGATCTCCGAGCCGCAGCCGGTAGAGGCCGCTGCTACACGGACCCCAGCGCGTGAGGCTATGGTTAGCCAAAGGGATGGAGCACAATGAGCCAGGGACAGGCCCGCACCTTATGGGCCTCCGGATGGCCAAGCATGCGTAGCCGCCAAGGCTTTTCCTGCCTGACTTCAACTTTCAAGTCTCCCGATGAAGAGGGAGGCGGAAGAACTGGCTGGCGGATGAGGGCATCCCGTGCCCCCTAACACCCCAACTCTGTTCCTCTTCCTAGTGAAGCCGAGCTCTGCTGCAGGCCGGCTCTCCTCTCTCGCCCCGCCGGGCTTCGCCCGACTTGCACCCGCTAGAGGCCCCGCACTATGAGCTGGTCCAAGCAGCCTACCCTCAAAACATTTAGGCCCCTTTGTATAATCTTTTGCTCATTTTAGCTAACTTCGAGCTCTAAGCCTTAGACATCTGTAACGCTAACATTGGTTTTGTTATTCTATGGATATCCGTCCTTCTACCTTCTTGGTTTTCCCGTCTTCTTATGACCTGTGTTATATATCGTCATCCACCCAAATGGCTTTCTTGGCCTACCAGCTATGGCCTCTTAATTGATCGGGAAATATATCAGGAGCCTTCGTGAAACTCCAGCCATGTGGTTCCTTTGAAATCGAGCCACGTGGCTCCTTTGAACTGAGCCGCGCCCTTTGAAGTTAAGCTACACGGCCCTCGACCGAGCCGCCTTGTGAAACCACTACGCGGGCTCCTTGGCTACTTAGCCTTCTCTAGTCGTTAGGTTCTTAGAACCGAGCTACATGGCCCCTTCAAGCCGAGCCATACGGTCTTTTGAACTGTTATGGTTGGCTCCCTTGACGAACTACAAGGCTGGCTCTTTATATCCGCCTCGCCCTCGAACTCGAGCTACATGACTTTATCCAAGCCTCGGGGCCCTCGAACTCCAGCCTACATGGCCTCAATATTCCAAGCCTGGCTCCTAAACCGGTCTACGTGGCCTTAATATCCGAGCTCGGGGCTCCAACCCAGCCCTAAACTAAGCCATGCGGGGCTCTTTACTATCCAGCTCTGGCTCCTAAACCAGCTCACGTGGATTCTCCAATATTCGAAAGTTCTCGGGCCCTCGAATCGAGCTACGCGGCTCTTAATATCCGAAGCTCTAGGCTCTCGAACTCGTGCCACGTGGCTCTTCGCCTTCCTTCCTCGGGAAAGCATGCCAGCTTTTAATGCGATCTACGGAGAATCTAATGACTGCGGTGGCTTTGCCAGCGCCCAGTTTATTTATAACAACCACTTTCTGATTTGCCTATGTTATACTCCACTCCCAACCTTTCTTCCTTCAACAAGGTTTCGAAAGTTCGTACACGATGAAGCTTTGTGGTTTGATCGCCACGGCACTGAAATCCCGTTTGGAGGTCGTGAAGTCGACTTGGCTCTTAATGTTTCGCTTACTCGTAGGAGCTGAGTTGTTCCCCTAATCCCTCCTGTACGTGGGAGCCGTGTTTGCTCCCTAGTCCCGCCCTCGATGGAATCGGGACCAGTGGAACATATCCGGGAGTGGCGCGTGCTCGGGAGGAAATTCCTTTAAATCCCGCTCTCCATTATTCCTTTCCTCCCTCTTTCTCCTTTTTCCTCTCGTGGTTTTTGGCTTGATCAAGTTAGCCGATCGTGATCTTCCTCTCGAGATGAGAACTACCATGAGAACTAGTTTTGTCGATTGTAATTTTCAGATGTGGTAGAGAACGACTTTACCGGACATTGTAATTTTTACGATAATCGAAATAAAAGTACAAATTCCTTTGAAACGCGTGCTTTGTCTCCGATGTTTGTTTTTTTTTTTTACTGACCTCACAGAATATGACCAACAAATTAAAATGAACACAAAGACCGTTATTAAAGTAAAACTGTGAATTCTTATTAAAAGCTACAATCCGAGGTCTATCGCACCGCCGAGGTGCCTGCTCCAAGAAAGTGGCAAGGTTTTTCCCTTTCTATTTGGAAGTTATAGTTGTCAAATATCTAGTCTGCAGCACACGCGAATCCTCCAAAGCCCAACTAGCTTCCACTGCTTCCGCAAATCTTTCCTTGCCGGCAGGAGCTTTTTAGAACTAGGCCGGGCTTAAAACCCTGGTCCGACCTTCTGGCTGTGTACTGCCCGCTTTCCGTGATAGTCCCAGGCACGCTTTAGAACCCGTTCACTTTTCTTCTCTAGAGGTCATGCCTCAGCGGAGGACCTCCTCGTTGTGTTCCTGGGTAGATTCACGAACTCAACTCTGTGATTTTAGCCCAACCCTCACAGAGCTACCACTTCAATGCCAAATGCCATAGAAAGCAAATGGGTCGGTTGTCGACTAAGGTAGGGGCTCTATATGCCCATAATACCTCGGGAGGTATTCTACCCATTTTTGAAGATTTTCCAGCTTAGTCTTTAACGCCGCCTTAAGAGTCTTGATAAGGATTCTCCGCTTGTCCGTTGACCAAGCATGAGTTGGGGATGAATAGTAATTCTTGATTCCGAGCTCAGCGCAAAAATCTCTGAACTTAGGATTGTTGAACTATTTCCCATGATCAGATACCAGGGCTCTAGGGATTCCGAACCTGCATATTATGGAACGACAAACAAAGTTACGCACCTTTTGTGTTGGTAATGGCTCGACCTCAGCCCACTTGGTGAAGTAATCCACTCCTACAACAATAAACTTGCACTGGCCCTTCCCAATGGGTAGGGGCCCCAATATGTATAGCCCCCACTGTTGAAAAGGCCAAGAGCTTGTGATTGAGGTCAATGGCTCGTAAGGGAGGCGAGATATCCGGGGCATGCCTCGAGAGATCTTACATTTTAACCAGCCCGCGGGCGCCTTGAGCATTGTGTTAATAATATCCTTGTCTCAGTGGTCTACGCCAAGGACCCGGTCATGATATGGTTGCCACAGATGCCCTTCACGCACCTCTTTGAGTACGTGATCAAGGCCTTCCCTCTCCTAGTAATGCGACTTCTAAGGATGGATGTAGAAAAGCTCTGCTGTAAAATCTCCCAATGAATGGTGAATTCAGCCTAATTCCTCGCCCCGAGCTAGAGGCCTTTGATCGTCACAATATTACAATGTCCAACATATCCCGTATAGGGAATTCATCCAAATTTAATTTCTGACACACGGGGACACTTCTCTTCATTGTCGACGTCACCAAGGTTATGGAGGTGCCTACCCAGATTAGTCTATCTGCAATCCTCCCGTGATGTTATTATCGCTAGCTTCGCCAAGACATCTCGCCTCACACTCTCACCCTCGGGACATGCCCGACCGAACCCAAGGAACTTTGGGCGCTCGACCTATTTGAGGCAAAGGATCATTTTTCACCCCCGTTCGTAGAGTCCTCTCATTTTGTTTCACCATCACTTGTAATCACTCGGCATACTCCAATGATCGCCTACGGAGGGGCAAGATTATTCCTATTACACAAATTCTTCAGACTTCTACTATTTGGAGGCTTGAAACTGAAACTGAGTGCGCATTCCACGCCCGGCCAATCCCGTCCGGAAGGTCGGGACCGACCGCACCGGGCCTCGGGTCTGGTGGCCCCATCTACCGTGACAACCCTCTAGATGGGCAAGTCGACATCAATCGAGTAGTTTCGGGGGGGCTTCACGAGGTATCTGGGCGGGTGAATTCCATGATGAAACTGGCCAAACCCGCCCCTTTTGACCGGCCCTCGGCTTGTATCCGATGTCGAACCCACCGAGCTCTTCGCCCATTTTATCAATCTTCCCCGAGGTCTCGGCTTGTGCACATCCGTTTCATTGGGTGTTCCTCGTTGGGATTTCAATAGTGTGAGCTCCTGAAATATGGTCGGCTCTCGAAGTGGTCACCAATGCTAGATAATTAGTTTCCTCCATCTCTCGATACCTTCTCCACTCTCTCAAAGCTCTACGCAGTGACAAAAACCGGTTGTTTTACTCTATCTCGCTCTTTGACAACGGTGGCACTAGTTGAGAAATTTAAAACGGTCAAATAAAGGGTAAGGAGTTCTCCCTCGAAGGGCTTACCAAGACGGGAGGAGAGCTCAGGAAAGTTTTCAGCGCCGAGAACGCTTCTTCGTGATCAAGGTCCTAATGGAAAGCCTTTTCGTAACTCAAGAATGGCCGGCACTCGTCGGGCCGGATCCGCATACAAGCTACCGTAATGTACCTATTCTACCAAACGTTGAATTTCTGCGTCTTCGAAGGGTCAGACAAATCTAGCACCGCTTTATCTTATCTAGATTTAAGTCTCTATTCCTTATCGCCGACATTTAAAACCCAAGAATTTTCCTACCGAGACCCCCGAACGTTAATACTTGGTCGGGTTTAACTTCATGTTATAGTTTTTCGTGACTTGAACGACGCCTAGGTGGGTTATAGCTTTGAGATCGGCCTTAACTGACTTCACCAACATGTCATCTATATATACCTCCATGGATGCTCCAATCTGCTTCTGAAACATTTTGTTCACTAGCCTCTGATAGGTGCTCCAACGTTCTTCAACCCGAAAGGTATCACCTAGCAAATAAGAAGGTACCTTGCCCACCACAACGAGGTTTTCTCGTCATTAAATCCATTCCTGGCGGCGGTTACATCCCGAGAAAGCGTCCATGAAGTTGAGAAGCTCGTGGCCACCGTGAAGGCCCACTATAAGGCCGATTCGAGGTAGGGAAAGCTATCCTTGACAAGCCCGATTGACACGTGTGCCACGCAGAGTCGCTGCTTGCCATTTTCGTTTGCCTTTTGACAAGGACTGCATTAGCAACCAGCCGTATTCTACTTCTGATAGCTTTGGCTTAGAGGAGTTGTTAACTTCTTTCATTGATCGCTTCGCCGAGGCGAAACTTTCTTTGTTTGATATGGGTTTAGCGAGGGGCCGATAAGTTCAAACAGGTGTGATTACCGTAAGGTTAATCTCCCATATGTTCCCGGTCTGCCGAATAGACTGGTAGTTTATGTTTTAAGAAGTGGATAAGGAGATCCCTGACGTCTTTGGCCAATTTGGATCCGATGTAAACGAAATGTTCTGGTTGGTCGTCAAGTTGTATTGGTTCTAGTTCTTCGGAGGGCGTAGGTCGGATGCTTACCTCATCTCTCATGTCGAGCTCGTCCATGTAGATACTGCCAACCGCTTTTTGTTTCATTGATGTCGAGTAGCACTCTCTAGCTACGAGCTGATCTCCTCGAACCATTCCTACCTCATTCGCAATGGGGAATTTAATAACCATATGATAGGCGAAAGGGATGGCCCTTATGGCATTGAGGGAGGGTCTGACCAATAGTATGTTATAAGCTAATGGGGCATCTACTATGAGGAACTTTACCGCCTGCTAGAGCCCCCGATGCGGGACTCCCTAAAGAGCACTAGTTGTGAACACCCTGTAGCACTCTTCTAAGAACCCAGCGGGCGTTGACCGATTCTAGTTTCTCCCTTCCGATGCCCATTTTATCGAAAGCTGACTTGAAGATGATGTCGACTAAGCTTCTACTATCGACTAAGACCCCCGTGGTAATCGCTTTTGCTTAGCTACGACTACTCTTATTACTGGATCACACTGGGATGTCGCGTACTCTTCCATGCCTGAGTCCGAAAGGTTATGGTAGTCCAACCGATGAGTTTGGAAACGCTTGTACTTCTAGTGTCTCCGATCCGATGCCGTAGACGAGCCTCCCGCAAATCCCTGCAGATCACATGGATTTCTCCCAAGGGCTGGCCGGGTGTCGAGTTAGAGTCACGACGAGGTGACGGGGCGTGCCCGGTCCCGACCTTCCGAGGCCACCGAAGCGCTAAGATGTCCACGCCAAATCATTCACTTCCTTCCCCAACCGATGCAACTGATCCGTTCCTCGGGTGTCCATGATCCCTATGGAATCCACAATACTTGGTCGAGTCTCTTTCGCTGGTCTGCCTTCATCCGAGACGGCCACCTTAAAACTCGCGGCCACGCCTCACGCAGTGACCGCGGACACCGAGACCGCCAAGGAGGTGAATTGCTCGGGTGAATATCGCCGCTGTGAGCTCGGGGCCAGGTGGCCCAAGCGTCCCTAACGTTGCCTCATCTCTTGAGACCGTTCTCCTGCTTTCTCTCGTCCCTCTCGTGGGGATCTATCCTGTCTCCTTGTCTCCGGGCCCGCTCTCGCTCGCCCGGCTCCTTTGGGCGCCAAGATTTTTCTCGCTAGATAGGCGCCTCGCCGTTAATGTATTTCTCCGCTTTGGCGAGCACCTCGCCCATTCTTACCTAAGGCGTGGGTTCTTCGAGAGGGAAACATCGTGTCTTTCGACCGCACGCCAAATTTCGGCGATGAAAGCGTGTGATGGCAAAACTTCTCATCCGATGTCTACCTTTAATGACTCTCAAGAACCTCCTCGGACGTAGACCCTGTGTCTCCTCGTGAGCTCCACTTTATGGTCGCATGATAGCTCTGGGCCTCCGGTACATCCGCGGTCTCATGAAGTGGGAGACGAACGCGATGATAACTCTAAAGGATGACTGACGATGGCGTGAGTCCGTTGAACTGAAGCAACGACGGCCTTTAGTGTGATGGCGAAGGCCTCAGATCTCACTGGTCCCGGTATTCGTGTAGTTCCATCCGATTCTTGTAAGTATCGAGGTCATCTATGTGGATCTTCGCCCGTCGAACGTTCGATCCGAGTACTCCGAACGCCGCTCGAGGAGGGAAGTGCACTCTCGCCGTGAACGGTGATTCTATTTACCGCACCAAAGCATCCATGGAGACCGGAGCCTCGCCCTTTACGCCCTTCACGTGGTCGAGCTCTCGTTGGATGTCTTGGAAATGCTACTCCCATGATCGCTCCCCATCTCCGCCTGATAAAGGATTCGGCCCATCGCTTCTCGTTGTCCTTACTGTGCACTCCCTACAAGTGATCCTCTTCCCGGCTCAGGATCATGCCCTCGCTCGCTAGTTTTCTCATTCCCCGTCAACGCCTCGAGGAACGCCGTGGTGTCGTTTGTTCTTCGCGAGCGTTGCATTTGTCCGGTGAGTTCCTCTAAGTCTCGCAAGATACGTCATGTCGTGAGATGGAGTGTCTCCATCTCGCAAGACGGGTCAGAGTTTCAAGAGCGCCTCTCGGTGGTCGGCTATCTAGTCGCCCCCGCCTCGGGTCTGCGCCCTGGGGGGCCGGGCGTGACGCTCATGTTTCGGGTCGATACCATCAATCACTGAGAATTCAATTTTATTTGTAAAGGGACAGTCGTTCCTATAGACAGCGTCAAACTGATGGTGCTTTTTCTACTGGTATTGGACTGGAGCGGGTTGGAGTTGTTAGGCCGATCCACCGATCTTGCGCGATGTGTTATCTGCAAGAAAAAGCAATAGAGACAAGGTGACCCGACGAGGGAGTGCCGGCCGCCTCTCCAATGCCTAAGTCAGTTTTATTTTCAAAGGAAAGAAAAGGATTAACTGCCTTGGGCACGAGTTTTCTGCAAACCTTTTTGTGGTAGAATGGATCAGTGTTTATAAAGGGAAATAGTAGTTACTTTCCTTGTTAGATGGTGATACGGTATCTCTCCCATTGGGTGAGGAGTTTCATTTTCCTTATCATGGACCGACTGTTAAAGGATAATGGATGAGTCGTGGATTATGGCATCCTTCTTCCTAATCCGCGGCTGATCATGGAGATCGGGCACTTTCCCGCTCACGAAGTTTTCGGCCACCTACATTACTTGATTACCCGGGTACTTGATTTCACTCAGCCGCCCGCGCATGTGCCTTCTGGCCGGGTCTCAGGCTCCAACCCTTTCTCATATGACGCCGGCTTACGCCCTGGGCTTGCGCTTTGGGCCTGTGCACATATTGTTTTCTACCTCATCAGATACATATAATTTTTGCAATTCATATAACATCAGTTAGTGTAGCTTATTGGATCATCCACGTTTTCCCAAGCTAGAGGTCTAGAGTTCAAGCCCCCTTGATGTAAATTTTTCTTGATATTAGTACCCTAATAGCAATCCCACATTGGATAGCTACAAGAAAACCAAGGTCTTTATAAACAACATCCACACAAACATAGATGCAAAAAATGGATCCAAGTGAGGCCCAACTCATATTACTTAAAACTTTTAATATTCGCTGGGGCCAATGAATATGCTACATAGTTTAAATCTTTTTCCAATCTAGTGACCCAAAAGTTATGAGCCCAAAATCGCTCAGTTTAGGCAGTTCACTAGTTCAACTATAGGTTCAATTGTCCAACGATTTCTAAAGGGTGGATCGAACCGAAAAGTTCATTGGTCGACGGTCTGACCGGTTGGATCGACCAATCCGGTCCAGTTTTAAAAACAATGCTTTGGGCTGAGGTCATTAAAGGCAAATATGGAGAGGAAGAGGGGGGATGGAACTCTTGTATCCCTAGGGAGGGCTATGGGATGAGTTTATGGAGATAAGGACGTGGGGGCACGTGGTGAGCAATGCGATGTCTTGTGTGGTAGGGGATGGGAAGAGGATCAAGTTTTGGAGGAATAGTTGGTGTAGTGATACCCCTTTATGTGCTGATTTTCCGTCTCTATTTGCACTTTCTCATGCTAAAGAAGCTTGGGTGGGGGATGTATGGAGTATGGAGAAAGGCAAGGAATGTCGGAACCCGACTTTCATCAGGCTTTTCAATTATTGGGAACTAGAGGATGTTGAGAGACCATTACTTCATCTGAGGGATAAGAAAGTAATAAAGGGGTTGGATGATACATTTCAATGGAAGAAAGCAAGAAATGGGGTGTTCTCTGTTAAGTCCTTGTACAAGATGTTGGAGCAAAGACCCTCAGTCTCCTTCCATTGGAAATGTATTTGGAGGAGTGGTGTGCATCCAAAGATTTGTTTTTTTGCGTGGGAAGCTTCTTAGGGGAAGATCTTAACGTTAGATCAATTGAAAAGAAGAGGAATGACTTTTGTGAATAGATGTTTTTTTTGCTAAGAGGAGGAGACCGTAGATCTTCTTCTTCTTCATTGCGCAAAGGCAAGAGTGTTTTGGGAGCTGTTATTTTCTCTTTTTGGTGTTTCTCAATATTTCTTTTCTTCGGTTCAGATTAATCTCTATTAGATAGAGAGGGTCTTTGGTGACTAAGGATTGGAGAAGAGCTTGGAAAGCGGGCTCATTATGCCTTTTTTAAGCGGTTTGGAGAACTAGAAATGACATTGTTTTTAATGACGAAGCCTTTTCTTTACAAAAGTTAAAAGCATTTTTTTGTACATCTTGGTTGAGACTAAATTTAGGAATGGGGTCCCATACTTTAATTCATTTTACACTTTATAGATTGGGTGGGCATTATTTGATTCGGTTGGAGTTTTGTACATGTTTTGGGTTTTCCTTGTATGGCTTATATCTCTTTTGTATCTTTGAGTTGCTTCGTAGTCTTATTGGTTAATACATTTTCTTGCTTCAAAAAAAAAAATACACGTCAAGTTTAAAATTTATCAAACATATTTTTAAAATACAAAAACTAATTTATATTTTAAACAAATATTAACTTGTTTTTAAGAACAAGCTAGACAAGATCTCTGGGAATTAAGAGCATCCCCAACAAAACCTGCTACAGAAAAGGCCATATCTTCCATACTACTGCAAATTGTGATGGAAGTGAAACCTGATGATGGAGTTGCATCTTCCTTCTATTCTTCTTTTCTATCAGGTCTTATCAGATCTGCTAAACTACCCTCATTAGTGCCCCTGATTAGCTAAACTTCATTTTTTTTTTTTTGCTCTTTTCTTCTCTGTTTTTTCCTTCCATTCTCCTCTTCCTTATTCTTTGTCATCTCTTCTTCAGCTAACAGACTTGATAATGCATCACTTGTAACCTACGCGCATTAACCAGAAGCCACCAACAACATTTCATCACATTTTGAATGAAAAAAGACTTAGCACAAGAACAGGGAAGATGCAACTACACAAGTTACATACATTCGTATTTCATACCTGCATTTTTCTTCTTTTTTTTTTTTTTTTTTGGTAACTGTAGGTATGTACAAATTAATAATAGAAAAAATTATACTGAAGTATACAAGATGCATACATGGGAACCTACTCAAAAGAGAAGCCATAGAAAACCACCCTTATTCTCAACAATATGTACATGCTAACCCAAGGTGAAAGATTATAGATGAACAAATGTTTCAATTTTCAACCAATATGTCCTTCCATCAAATTGTTAAAAATGTAAAAAGGAGCAACTCTCCATACTTTCTTCCTTTATTCTCAACCTAAGAAGGGATCACCCAACCTACACTGAATATACAACAAATACAATAGAATCTTTTTTCTTTTTTGGTATAGTAAAATAGAATATTATATATAAAACTCCCTTTAAGTTTATGATGAAAACATCAATTTGCTAATGGTCACCCTTTTTTCTATAGTTAATCTAATACCAAGACTTTCCCCTAAGTAGCTTTCCAAACAGAAAAGCTCAATTTGGGCTTGACTAACGGATTCAAAATAATGTTCATTGGAAAAATGATTGAACTCCTGGATTCCAACACTGAATAAAAAGATTCAGCTGAAAATAAACCCTTGTTAGCATCCTCCCAAGTCACCTTGTCATTGTCTTCCCCCCTAACCGACTTCACTAGCAATGTTGAGAAAAAAGCCTCAACAAACGTAAGCTCCCAAATGTTAAGTGCCCAGAAGCACGTATTCCATTGACACCTCATTCTAAGCACGAATTCCAGCGACACCTCATTTTTTAGTCTTGCCATAAATCTGCCACCCAAGGCTCCTTTCATAGAGTCAAATATACAAAGATTAAAGAAAATTACAAAATACTAATCATCATCTATGAACAAAAGATGAGACATCTCCCATTCTTCCTCTCGCCCTAGAACCCAAAAAGTAGGCCCCTTCCCTAGCCCTCTCCAATAGGCAACTCAACACCTCCATACCATAAACAAATAAATGAGGAGATACTGATGAGTTTTATCTTTTATACTCATTTTATCTCCATGTTTTGCTTAGTATTTTATAGTTTTATGATATAAGTGTTCTAATGCTCTAAATGTTCATCTTTATGACTAGGTCAACCATTATGTGGAGTGGAGAGAAAATGCAGCGAAAAAGTCCAAAAATCAGCAAATTCAACAGGCAGCATGCAGCAAACAATTGTGATTTTTCGTCTGCATAATGTCCTCTCATGGCTCCCTTCTTGGCATAAACAAATTCTAGATTTCTCAAGCTTTCTATAGAGCCCAAGATCACCCAATTCGGAGTCCAGATGAGCAAGACATCATTGGGAAGTAGAGGAGGAAAAACAGGGCAGTGCTGTGAATAGTGTTCACGCTCCGATGTGAGAATTGCATGCTGAGGTGTGAATTAGCCTATCCTGCAGCAGTCCGCCTCACAGTGTAGACGCTGGGGCATGAAAATTTGACGCTGAGGCACCATTTTTGGGGCCTAAATTGCTGAATAGCCCATTTGAGCCTTCTCTTGGATTGGCCTATAAAAAGAACATTCTAGGGCTATAGAATCAAGTCCCTTTGTGTGGAAACACCTTAGGGCAAGGCTCTTTTGGGGAGAAAATCAGATTTTGGCTTGGATTGAAGAAGGAGAAGAAGATTGAAGAGAAGAAGGGGCTTCCATCTCCATATAGTTTATCTTCTTCTTCTCTTTTCATTCTTCTCCTTATCTATGGTTGTATTTGTGACACCCCAAACCCCGAGAGTCTTGTTAACCAACTGTCAACCTGTGGAATACCTGTGGGTATCGCATATCTCGATACCACACTATCATGTCTCATTTACCAAGACTCGTTTTAGGAGTAAAAGTAGTCCCACCAAGCCCTTTCAACCATACTCAAAATATTACCCAAGACTATGTCATTAATAGTCCTTAAGAGTTTACGTAACACCTTTATACAAAATCATACATAAAAAACCATTTTGTTCTTAATATATTTTACAAATGAGTATCCAGCCACATGTCGACCTTCTTCTCACACCACGGCCTCGGATGAGCGCCTCATTCCACCGGTGGGTCCTCGTTTCGTGATCTCAAATGTTTTTCCCATAGCGCGAACCACGCCACAGGAGATAACTTCTACAGAGGCTACTTCCCACCTAAGTGCACATGTAATAGTCGCACACTCACCACAATCATTTCATATAAAATGTAATTTCTACCACGGAATCCTACATGCTATGAAATGAGATGTAACTCAATCATGTACCATACCCCGAGTCCTCACCTACTCCCTCCACACAATGCACAAGCCAATGTGTGATAAACCATCATTGATG
Source organism: Tetrastigma voinierianum (assembly GCA_016808115.1). Lineage (NCBI taxonomy): Eukaryota > Viridiplantae > Streptophyta > Magnoliopsida > Vitales > Vitaceae > Tetrastigma > Tetrastigma voinierianum. The sequence goes on from JAEQBH010000819.1 coordinate 582,768, forward strand.
TTCTCATCCAATGATCATTTTCCAAAATAAAATTCTTTTGTTTTATAAACCAAAACCCATTGGATATTGTACCTCCAATGATCTTTTTATTAACAAAACATGTCTTTGTGGGTAGGCTTAATTTTCGAGGTCTCAATCGTAGGGCTTCGCATCGCCTTCCTACACTCTCTTCTACTTCAAGCCACCGTTAGGACACATGTATAACCAAAATACTAAGGCTTCTCAAATTCAGGAGCATCTATACATTTTCAAGTTTGCTACTAATCTCGACACAAGTTTTCATACTCCGTGAACTGAACTACGCTTGAACTCGCTCAACTCGAGCCCACTCATCAACCACTGGGCGCGATGGTGTGTGATGGCACTATGCACTTACACCCATTCAACGAGATGTCCCCTGCATATGCAATGTATGCGCCGATTACCTATTTGTACCATGTCACATATATGATGAATGCTATATGGACACCTTATTAAACATGCATATCACCAATGCATCCTGGGTAATTATATCAAACATGCATATAATTTCCCTACATTAACTCATTCATGTCAATGTATCACACAAGCACATATAAATCATTACTTAGGCAAGTCATTGCACTTTATCCTCTAGGCTAAATTACGACATAACATGTTCACAAAATAGCCTACAACATGCCATTACATGTCTACACATACAATTCATCACATGTCAATATATTAATACACATATCAACATTTCATCAAACAAGCATCTCCTGTTATGATCAAAACTTCAGCAACGATGTGAGCACCAAATTCCAATCACTGGCATATGGCTAGATTCTAGACTCAAAGAGCTTTTCATAAAGTCCAAGAATGCGCAAATTAGAGTCCAAGAACGAGCAAATCAGAGTTCGGATGAGAAAGATATGATCGTTTGAAGTTGGAGTACACCAAGAGCCACACTATTGCGCCAATCCATGCAATAGCATGCCCGAGGGTTGCAAGAGCATTTTGGCAACTCCTGTAAATGCAATTTTTCAACCCAAATTCGCTCTAGAATTAGCCCTTTAAACCGGCTACAAATCCATCCCATGCCATTAACATGACACAACATGGTTCCAAAATCAGCCCAAAACAATAGCCCAAAGGCTAGAAATAAACCAAAGTAGGAAGAATCTCTACCTCTTGAAGCGTAGCCCCTCGTCAAATCTCCGGACTTTACTCCTTGGTCCAATGAGTTCCGACCGTCAGAACGCCAATGAACCGAGTAAAGAAACCGCCTAGCCCCTTCCTCTCTCTCTTTCTTTCCTTTTCCTTTCTTTTCTTTCTTTTCTTTCTTTTATCTCTTTCTTTTCTCCTTTCCCTTCTCTCCTTCTCCCCTTTCTTTCCTTTCCTCTTGTTGCTCCCCTCCTACGAACCGGTTGTGAACCTTTTATAGCAATTTTCATGTGCCTGATGCATGTGGACACATGGCTTGCCATGTGTCACACATGCATTTGCTTTTGCATACCATGTGTCATCATCCGACACCGTTGCTCCTCAGTGCAATTAAGGACTGGCTCTTGCTAATTCAACGAAATTGCATGGGTAACTAGATTTCACTTGTGACGTGTTAACGGTGAGGTCCGTTTCATTGGCCCGAGATTTGTAAAAAAATTATAGGTTTTTAAGAACCTATAATGTAGCGAAAGCCTCACCGTGTTTCGTCTCCCTTTTTTTCTTTTGGAAAAGTTCAAATTTACCCTGGTTTTACAGTATTTCTCCTTAATATGAGCTAAACCCATTTTCTATGGTTTTTGATGTAGTTTAACATTGAACCATGGTGTTTGGTTTTGATTTGTAAATCCTTTGATGTTTGAATCTCAATATATTAAATGTTTTATTCAAATCTTTATGCTTGTTGATGATTGATCTCCATTAATATGATTTGTGACCCATTATGAGACTGAGAAGTGATTAGTAGGTTAGATCATGAATAGAATGTCATATTTCATCATAGAATAGAGATATTTGTGAGTTACATATCACTTTATGGATTTTAAATGCTTAATGCATCCTTGGTTATGATGGTTTGAGGTAGAGATATAGTATAACATTTTCCAAGGATAGATTGTTATTGCTTGAGAAAGAATAGCATGTGCTTTGGTGAAGTCTGCCATTAATATATGATTTAGACATCATTGGGACGATGTTGAACCTCACCATAGGAATTTGTTACATGAATTCAAAACCCTAGGCCTTCATCCCTTTCATCTTTTTCACCTAATTTGCTTGTTAGACATTGTGGCTAGGATTTCTTTTATTTAGTTTGTTTTTCATTTCCTTTTCACCGCTGTTTTAATCTAAATAAAGTTAGGACTATTCTAATTTCAGTATTTAGTAACAAAATCCTTGTGGGACGACACTCTAATTATCACTTTCTTCCTTGAGGCGACGTGTACACTTACGCACAATATATTTTTATAAGCACTGTTTGCGCCTTATCAAATACAAAACCCCCGAATCTCATACTCCTTGTGCTTCCAAAGAAGGAAGAACTAGCCCCGTTGACAAGCACTAAGAACCTTGTCATGGATATGCACCAACCAATCCAGTTAGTCCTTTTTGGACAAAGCCCAATTTTTTTCCAAAACTATTAACAAAAAAGTCCAATTGACATTGTTATTCCAATATCTAATTTACAAATTACTCCACCAGAATAACTCTTCTACATGGAATTGATTGCCTAATTAGCTATGAGTGTTGCATTTAAAATTAGCCTTTGTCTCCCCCATGGAAAAGCATTTTGAAACTTGACACAACTTGTCTCACCATCTTCTCTAATTTTTTTTTTGCCAACACCTCAGGTAGAAGTTTATACAACTGATCCATCACACTAATGGGTAAAGAAACTTTCAAGCCCTTTGCATTCCTTTTCTCTAGGGGTCAAGCTAGAAAAGTAACATTTCAATTCCTTTCAACTTAAAAAAATATATTTAAAAAAAAAAAAATCCTTAAAGAACCGCATTACCCATCTTTCACAAAATACTAATTGGAGTGCTAAAACATCATACAAAAACCATCAAGACTAAGAGTTTTGCCCCTTTTTAAGTCATGCAAAGGACTAAAACTTCCTCCAAAAAAGGCCCTTCCAAGTCCACTACCTATTTTCAATCCAAGGTCTTGAATTAAATGCAACTGATGTTTGGTCCCTAATCCTTGGTATCAAACAATAATTATTGAAAAGCCTAAGCTATTCCTTGCTTAATATCAATCTCTCCTAGATAGCCACTCTTTATTTACCCTAATCTAAGCCAAAAACTTCCCCCCTTTATGTGCATTAATCCTTTTGTTTAAAAACTTGGTGTTCTTAGCCCCCTTCTTCAACAAGATCTCTCTAAACCCTTGCATTTGCAAGCCTTCCTCTAGAACTTGTATGTGTAATCTCTTTTTGCTACGCTTTTGGCTTCCTCCTTCTCAAGAGAGAGAGTTGCTTCCCTCCCTTTAGACTACTAGATACCCAACTTATTCAAAGTTATATCCTTTTAACCAGCAGCATTAGCAAATTCTTTTTGTTCCACACCTTTTATCTTGCTTACAACACTTTCAATTTAGAAGCCAAAATCAAACTATAGGATCTTCCAAAATCAAACTCCATCCACCAACTCTTGAGCAAACGTTTGAATCCCTTTACTTTAAGCTATAAAACATGAAAGGAATTCTGCCACTCCTCATCCCTATACCCCATTTAGCAAAAGAGGCAAGTGATGAAAAACAAGCCTTCACATGGAAAGCACTACATCAACTAGCTAAAATGATTTTTTAATCTTCTAAAACCAAAAAATGCCCTGGCCTTGACAAAATTGATTGTTCAAACCACTACACTAGGTAAATGGCCCCCCAAATAGAGGAAGATCACGTAATCCAACTTCCTTGATAATCTCTAAAAATCTTCCTAGAGTTGCCGGGAGCCTTTCCTCTCAATTTCATTTCCTTGGAAGTCTAGCAATATTGAAATCCCCATCTACACATCAAGGATCATTTGATAACCCTTTTATAGCTCCCAGTCTACAATAGGCTGGGAGCTAAACAGTAGGCCCATACACCCAATGAAGATCTAAACAACGTTGCTCTCACAATTTTCTAAATGACACACTTCCATGCCAACAAGCTTCAACACCCGGTAGTTCCAAAAATCTATAACACCCAGTTACACCCTTAGCATCCACAATACCTCATTCTAGAACCTACCCACCCCTAGTTATTCTCACAATCTCCTCCAACATATTATTAATATTTGTCTCTTGTGAGCAAACCAAATCCATTCTTTGCAAGCCCTTTCAATTCAAGGATGACAAGCTTTTTGGATTATTCTCTTTGGTCTTGGTCTAGATTGTCCATGGATATTGAGTCCTCATATATATTAACCTTCCTGCATCATTTAGATATGAGCTAGTGAGCCTTTAGTTTGATTGCTCTTTTTTGTATAGGCCTTTTGGTACATGTAGTATACTTCTTCTGTGCTTCAGGTTCCCTTTTTGGCTTCCTTCTTTCTAAATAAATGTATTTGCTAGTTTACTTATCAAAAATAAATATATAAGTAAAAGGCCTTACAGTTTTTATCTTTGTCATTGGCCCCTCTAACCTCCTAATTGGCAATTCTCAACTTCATTGACTAGCCGACGGTAACTCCTTCATCCCAAAACCCCTACAAGCCTCCTTTAGGAATCACTTGCAACATCAAAGGAGGAACTTCCCACCATAATTGCACTACAAAGTAAACCAAACGCTCTAAAAGGCTTAGAGGCTTCATATGGTCTCTTGAAAAACCCTCTGGTGAATGCTCATTGGCACTCTCAGGTAAGTCTCTACTCTCTTTTGGATTACATGCCTCAGAAAAGTGTTTTGAGAACTCTTATATAATAGATTCAATGGCCACTGACCATATGACCTATTCATCATAGCTTTTTAGTACCCATAAACCGTGTCCAAGTGGTAGGAAAATTTATGTAGCAAATGGTTATCTTGCCATAGTGGCAGGTCTAGGAGATATTCATGTGACAGCTTCCTTTGTCCTTTAAGATGTGCTCCATGTCCCGAAGTTAACTGTCAATCTTGTTTTAGTCAAGAAAATTACAAAGGACCTAAAATGTCACATAAATTTCTACCCTTTTTATTGTGTTTTTCAGGAACAGGATTCGGGGGGGAAGATTGGACTTGCTAAGGAGAAAAATAACTTTACTACCTTGAAACAACACCAAATGCTTCAAAAAGTCACAAAAAATTTTCCTCTTTAGTTCCTCGAATACAGATGCCATTTGCCTTCATCATTTTGGTCTTGGACATCCATCTTTTAGAGTCTTGAAAATCATGTTCCCTACTTTCTTCGAAGGATTAGATATTACAACTTTTCATTGCGATGTCTGTGAAAAAGCAAAACATACTCATGTATCTTTTCCTATTAGCAATAAAAGAAGTCCTCATCCATTTCAATTGATTCACAATAATATTTGGGAACCTTCAACAATCCCAAACATATCAGAGTCACGTTGGTTTGTTTCCTTAATAGATGATTGTATTCGAGTCACATGGTTATTATTACTCAAGCACAAATTAGATGTGAGTAGTGTCATTCCTAATTTCCATTCTATGATTCAAAACCAATTTGGAGTAAAAATAAATAAATAAAAATTGTTCTGATAATGCACGAGATTATTTCGATCAAGTTTTATCTCCATGCTTCCAAAAAGAAGGAATCATCCATGAGTCATCCTATGTAAGCACACCCCAACAAAATGGGTTGCTGAAAGAAAAAATGGCCATTTACTCAATTATACTTCTCTTATTTCACGATAATGTTCCTAAGACCCATTGGGGAGAGGTCATTCTTACTACTATATACATGATTAATAGATTGCCTTCAAGAGTATTGGATTTTAAAATCCCCATAGAGTTGCTTGCACGATTTTATCCACACGTCAAAACTTCCAATGGCCCCTTTCACCTAAAATATTTGGGTGTACTTCCTTTGTTCATGTGCTTAGTCATAATAGAGGGAAACTTGATCCTCGTGCAATTAAGTGTCTTCATCAGTTATTCATCTACCCAAAAGGGATATAAATGCTACAATCCTCTCTTAAAGAAACTTTACATAACCACAGATGTCATATTTTCCGAAACCAAATCGTATTTTTCCAAGTCTTATCTTCAGGAGGAAACATCATCAATGGAAGATAAAGACTCTGGCTTTCTTGACCTCTCACTCACCTCTAAAAGGTATGTCCAATCCGTGATTGTCCACGAACCTGTCCAAGAATTTGTCCAATATGTGCTTGACCAATTTGTGTCTGACCAAGAACAAAATCCAAAGTCTATGCCCATCTATGACTCTTTTAGATTCCCACAAGTGTACTCAAGGGAAAATACTATTTCAGATCCAACCCGAGTCCAAGAATCCAATCTAAGTCCTACTATAAGACATGGTAAGTCCCCCATCTCCATTACCTACACAATCCACTAAAACACAAACAAATGATTTTGATTTACCTATTGTTGTAAGGAAAGGTACTAGAGAATGCAAAAATCGCCCCTTATATCCATTACCCACTATGTGTCTCTTAAGTGTTTCTCACCATCACATAAGAATTTTCTTGAGAGTCTCAATACAGTGTCAGTTCCAAACACCTTAATTGAGGCATTATCTATAAGTGAATGGAGGAATGGTATGAGGGAGGAAATGAATGCATTAGAGAAATACAAGACATGGGAGATTGTTGATCAACCAAAAGGGAAGAATCTGGTCAGCTGCAAGTGGGTGTTTGCTTTAAAATATAAAGTTGATGGTTCACCTGAGAGATACAAGGCAAGAGTGGTAGCCAAGGGCTATACTAATGTATTCCCAGCTGAGTTGATTATCGGGAGACATTACACCCTCGTTGCAAAATGAATACAAGTTTAGAATACTATCATTAGCGCTCATTTCACTATAACTCTAACAATATGATATGAAGAATGTGTTCTTGCATGGAGATTTAGAGGAAGAAATCTATATGAAGATTCCACTGGGATTCAAAGGAAAAGGTACGGTTAATAAGGTCTTTAGATTGAGAAAGGCCTTGTATGGACTTAAGAAATCTACTAGAGCTTGGTTTAGGAGATTTGCTAAAGTGATGAAAGACATAGGTTACAAACAAAGCCAAGGAGACCACACACTTTTCATCAAGCATTCCAATTCAAGGTGAGTGACAACACTTTTAGTGTATGTTGATGACATAATAGTCACAGGAAATGATGAGAAGGAGAAGGAATCTTTGAAACAGTGCCTAATTAGGGAATTTGAGATAAAAGAGCTTGGGAGGCTAAAATATTTCCTGGGAATTGAAGTTACATACTCAAGACAGGGAATCTTTATTTCACAATAGAAATATGTAATATATAGGCTACACCTATATAGTATGAAAATGTAAGATTCCCTGTCTTTTAGCTACACCTACAAGACAGGGAATCTTTAGTTGCATGTAATTCTAAGGCTACACCTAACAAAACAGTATAAAGAATACCTCCAATTTAGCTTTAGCTTCATCAGAAAATGCTTTACAAAGAATCTCATAACTGCTGTCAACTCCTATCTGCAAAAAAAATAAATTGAATGATTAAAATAAATTGAATAAAGAATGTAAAAAACAACATATTGTAGGAGAAGTATCCCAATAACTCCATTACATACCAATGGGTTGACTTTTGATGGTGAAATACTTGCTATAGTATATCTGCATTAAAAGATTAACATGCAAGCATGGTACAAAATGCAATGATAAGTAATGGGTTTTAAGGACATGAATTTCATTGCTAATTAATAATAAGAAAAAGCAAAGATCCATCAAACATTGTGAGATAAAGCTGGGTAGAAATCACCAAAACCTAAAAAATTCAGTTGATGATGTATTATATGCCATCTCCAATTAGCATGCACGGTTGCTTTGAAGACATCAAAAAGGCTCCTTTTGAACCCATTCATCATCTCGATGTACATGTGATAATAAGGTCAAAGTCTTCTATATGTAGGAGACTTCTCCCTACCAACAATTTGTAGTTCACTTTCAAATGTGCATATGCAAATCTATAATTTTTTTGTAGTGGACTTGCACGACTAAGTGGAGGGTGAATAGCAGGGGAATTTCTCAACCATGAATTATGAACAACGTTAAAGATGTGGTTATTCTAACAAAATCTATATGGAAAATATCCTCTCAATAAACAGGTTCTGACAATTTTGTCTTGTGCCAATGCTCTCATATCCAGTCTAATTTTTAATGGCTAGGTCTGCATGAAATCTAAAGAAATAAGATTCAATTTGAAGTGACAAACCCCAAACTGATGGGAAAACTATCTTATTAAATTCAATTCTAAATCAGAGAAAGAAATTAGTATTCACAATGAGCATAGTCAATCAATTCAAGTCCTTTCCTTCAATCAATTCTCAAACCATGCTTTGATCAATAAAGTCAAATGCTCAACTAATTGGGCAATGGAAAGTACCTTATTATGAACCCATTTTGACACACAATTAAAGAAGTCCTATTTAGGGATGTTTTGAGATTCAAGGGCATGACCAAAGTTAACAAAATCCTAATGACCTCTATGTCATTTGCCATGCCTAAAATTTGTATGTTGACCCTACTAAATTCTCTTCAAATGCAAAATATATGAGGTTCCATCTTCCTAGCTTCAGCATAAACCTTTGGACTCAAAGAGACCAAATCATAACCGATTTTGCCAATATACTTTTCCAACACCTACCTATCAAAAAAAAAAAAAAAAAACCTTTTCCAACACCTAAATACCTAACACTCATATTGTCTTTCATTTTCAGAAAAAATACAAGTTAGTAATTATTTGATACTACATGAGGTAATGATGTACAAGGACTATGGAAACTACTTTGACTTGATCACTATTATAGAATGTATCATACTTCACATATAGGTTTGTATCTCATTAGGATACTTTACTTGTAGGGTTGTAACCATTTAGGAAGAGTAGATTGACTTACCTAATCTATAGTCTAACCTTCTTGTATATATATCTATGAGGAATCAATGAAAAAAATAAGGAATTCATTCTTCCAACTCTTCACCTCTTGGTTTCTACATGATATCAGAGCCTAGGGATATGATTGGGATAGTTTTCAACTGCTTTTAGGCAGTTTTTCGAAGTGTTCAAGAGAGCTGCGAGAGGTGTTTTTTGAAACACCTATTTCGAGGGAGAGTGGGATCTCACCGCTGGCCTAAGGAGCTTCGCTGGCTGCCGACAAGCCTGCTAGAAAAATCAGATGGCCAGAAAACACAAGCGTGGAGCTCACGCACCGCTATAGTGTTTCAAGCCAAATCCACATGTGCCACGCGTGGGGGACCATTCCGGCTTCAACCTCCTCCTTCGGTGTCGTCCGGCGCCGAGAGGTCCTCCTGTCCACTTGGTTTCCCTGTTTGGTACCTGGATATGCCGTTTTTGGTGGTTTTTGTGTCCAATAACCCTCTTTACCTAGGGTTTCTGCGATATTTTTTGAGTCTCTAACTTCTGGAGGTACTCTTGGCCCTGATCTACTCTCTTTGGCTTCCTAATGAGTGATTCAACAAATAAGAAGCCTGTTTCGACGCCCGAAGTGGTCCTAATGATGTCCAAAATCATGGTGAGATTAGAGAAAAACAATCCGCCTCTACTTGAGGAGTATCCGTATGGCCAATCACTTTGATAAGGACCCTCCTACTGATGATTCAAAGGAACGATGGCTGGAGGATGATGCCCATCTCTTTCTCTAAATTTGTAATTCCATTGACAAGAAGTGCGCACCCTCACACTACTCTGAGAGTTCGTTAAGAGCTAATGGATTATTTGAACTGGGTATTTTGGCAAGGGGAATATTTATTATTTGATGTGTGTCAAGCCTCTTTTATCACCTTAAGAAACAAGACCGCTCTGGCTGCACTCATAAACTATAAAAAGATATACTTATGAATCGAATGTGCTAATACCCTTTAGTCCTAAATGTTAATGCCTACAAGCCCACCGAGAAAAGATGGCAAAGTAGATGGGCTCTAGCCATCCCTCTCGTAGTGCATGATTCTATTAAGGTGCAGATTCTATCCAAATTCGAATTTCATCTTTCATAAACGTTCAAGAGGATACTCCGCTACGTAAATAATCCTCGCTTGCTCCCTCCGTCACGCGAAGGAAGTGCGAAGTCTCGATATAAACGATCGCGCGGTATGTGCGAGATTATGTGGCTTCATCAACTTTTGGTGAAAGTCGGTATTAAAACCTCAGTCCCAGCAAAGATCTAGTATAACAACTAGGTTGTCCTTCATATTGCATCTAATCTTTTGTTTTTCCACTTGAACAAACCCAAACCTTACCTTAGAGATAGATTGTCGTTTCGTTCGTGAAAAAATACAACTGAGTTGATTTACGATACGTGAAGATTTGGAGAAACGATTAGGTGATATCTTCACAAGGCATGGGCCGGAACCGGGTCCAGATTCGCATGTAGCAAGTTGGGGCGTAGGTGCGTCTATGCTCGACTTGAAAGGGAGTGTTATAGTATGTATCATACTTTACATATAGGTTTGTATCTCATTAGGATACTTTACTTGTAGGGTTGTAACCATTTAGGAAGAGTAGATTGACTTACCTAATCTATAGTCTAACCTTCTTGTATAAATATGTATGATGAATCAGTGAACAAAAATAAGGAATTCATTCCTCCAACTCTTCTCCTCTTGGTTTCTACAATCACCAAATACGACTCCCTATGGTGATCACCAATCACATAGGAGCACATACACGGAGGCAAATGTTGTGAAAGCATATTTACAATATATATATATATATATATATATATATATATATATATATATATATATATATATATATATATATACTATATAATGACAATCTGTTGTCACCACCGGTGGTTTACCACACCAGCTGCTCATCGATACCCATCTAAATTACCTTAAAGATGATCTATAAAGTATTATACCTTGTTCTATTCTTTATCCTCATTCATTCTACTAATAGGAAGTTAAGTTGATAGCACAATTCAAGTGAAAATTTTACCTTAATTTACCAATGTAGAAATTCATAGCTAATGAGTTTGCTTTTTGAACAGTGAGAACCACAGCACCCATGCAATTCTACAAAATGAGGAAATGTTAAATCAACACCTGTTGCAAGCACAGATAGTTATTTCTGAAGTATACCCTAGGATTTGTCCAGTCCAAAGTTTAGCAAATGGAACTAAACTATAGGCATGAACAAACACAACTGCAAGCATCAACACACACACACTCACAGCATGTACCCATACACATACACAGTGCAAATATATACATAAAAATATGCAATATAAACACACACACACAGAGAATATATACATAGAGATATACAGACATACAAAAAAATGCATGTAAGTAACACACTTGAAGATAAACACACTCATAAATACATATGAGCATGTGTAGCTTAAAAAGATTAGTAAGTATGAAATCATGTCAACATAAACACTCACAATTTCCAAGAGCACTGTTTGGATCTCAACAAGGACAACTGGGAAGAAATCATTTTGTATTGTTTGGTTGTGATGGAAGATAAGAAGGAAAGCAAATAGAAACAAGAATATGCAATAAAGTAATGGAAAAGTTGAGATCATTTGATGAAAGTGCAAAGGAAAACATTAATGACGCTGAAATTTGTTCTTTCCCTTTTCTGTCCTTCCCTCTCCTTTTTCTATTCCTTCATAGTTTCTGAGAATTAAATAATAATCCAGAAATATCATGTCAAGTAATTTTTGCTAAGCACTGTCCTTACATTTGCTTCCATGTCAGTATAATCCCCTAAGCATGAAGAGAGAGAGAGGAAGAGGTAAACGAATTCAGCACCTTGCAAGCAATAAGCTCAATTAGTTGCATTAAGAATCTCCCCAATCCTTTCCCTTGAAGATGAGGCTCAAGTTGCAGTTCATACACATAAAGAACAGGTAGGTCCTCCTCTATTGTAAAGCGGTATTGTACAAATCCAACAATGGTGGCCCTATCACCTGTGATAGTATTAGAAGTCTTTCCATTTGCCAATGATTTGGTCATCTCATTAGTGCCTGAATCTGGAAAGCTATGCACAAATATGTACCGTGCTTCTGGAGCAACCATTTCCCTGCACTTCATCTTCTTTTCTGTGGGCCATTCAGATCCATATGGTCCCTCCATATTGACCTGCAAGTTTCAGAGACATTTCCTGTCATATTCCCCCATGATAGGCTTACTAGAGGAAGAAAGAGGCACAGTTTCATCAAGTTGACTCAGAAGAACAAAAGATGAAGTATCAGCATTGACTCACAACCTTAAGGAGGTTTTGAATGTACTGCTTAATGGGAGAGGACAGCTTATCACCACGCCCTGATTTCAAATGTACAGATAGGCCTATAAATGAAATTAACATAAGCATTAACTTGGAAACAAACATCATGTGGCTCAGAATAAAAATAAACATAACAATATACTTATAAAAATAATAATAACAATAATAATAATAATAATAATAATAATAATAATAACAATAATGATAATGATAAAAATAAAATATTAATAATAATAATAATAATGCCTATAAAAAATGACAATAATAATAATAATAAGCATCAACTAACTATATGGCTCCTTGTGTTAACAGAAAGTAGATACAGAAAACATATTACAGAACAGACGCATCATTGGGTACACAGTAAAAGAATAAATAGACTTTATTCAAAAATTGGAGTGTGCACCTTTTAAATTTAGGGTAGCACTTTTTAGCAAATAGGTCCCATAGAGCGACCCTGTTCTTTTTTCTCTCTATTTTTTTATCAGACCCTGTTCTTTTCATGTTACACAAGTTCTTTAATGAGATGGCCAATGGTATTGTATCAAGAATGATCTGAAGCCAATTCAACAGCATGAACACATTTCTTTTCCTGATTCTAACTTCAAATGATTTACTATAATGATCATTGGGTAGTAAAATTGATAATTAAAAAGCACAAACATGGAAACGCCTTGAACAAGTAAATAGCACAAGAGGATGATAATGGATGATTAAAAAAAAAATTAGAGCCAAAGTTATTCCTAGCATGGAGACAAAGAATACCAAAGTAGTGGTACAAATCTGGGTTTAATACTTTGGACAAACCCACCTGCCCCCCCTTCCCACGCTATTGCTGCCAAAAGGAGGGGAAAGAACATATAGATGAATTTCTAATAAATAAGTAAAAAGTAAGGTCTCACCATTCAACATATAGATGAATTTCTTTCTTTTTGTAGGGAACTTGCAGACATTCATGTTACTAGGCACCTAGAAAAATGGGGCAGACCCTAGTATGCAGAAAGTATACTAAGTATACCAAAAGCCAAAGGAGGTAAAAAAAAGTGAAAAAATAAATACAACTAGCGTAAAAACAGCCTAACCCCTACTCAAACTATTAACGAATTCTAAAGAAGATAGATGATCATCTCCCAAACAACCCCAAGAACAGAACAAAGATTTGAGGAGATTTTTCACAATGCCAGACTAGCCTCTCCAAGCCATCAATAATCCTGAGTTTTGTCCTTCACGATGCTCCAAGAGAAGAATAAAAGAAGCATATTCTGCATCGGTTTCCAAACCTTACCCACAAAATTATCATGCCAACCATACTAAATATCCTTAGCAGAATGGAGAAGAGCCCATGACTTTGCAAGCAAGTAGAACAACAAAGTTACAAAGCCCCTCGCGATGGATAAGAATTTGGGTTCTTTAATCCTTTCGTTGTCCACATAAAAACAAGAACAAGGTCCAAACCAATCATATAAACTAATAGATTCTGAAAATTTTATCCCAAACAAAGTATCTAACCTTTGATGGAGCCCTAAAATCTCACACCCGTTGGCCCCTAAGTAAAGAATTTAAATAAAATTTCACATAGGAAAACCCATTCTTAGAGACCCTTCACCAATCTATATCACAATCACCGTAAAGAACAATTCAGTAAATAAGCTGCAAAAAGAATGCCGCAGACTTCAATACCCAATGATGGCAGCTCATAAAAGGTTTTACTATCTGGTTTATCCAAACACTCATCCCATCCCATCCCATCCTATTAATCAACAAACTGGGAAATGATGAGCTGCTAAATTAAATAAGTTTGGGAAACAATCCTTTGAAGACAAATTCCCACATGAAAAACCCTGCCAGAACTTGTTCCAGATTTTATGTTTGTGTTTAGTTCCTAGAAAATACTGAGGAAAGCAAAAAGGAAAATGATTTCATCATGTTTGGTTGTCTAATGAAAAATTTTAAAGAAAATCAAACATAAATAAAATTAGTTTACAAACTTATAAATTCTTAAATTATTCAGTATTTACATTAATTACTTAAAATGAATAAAATCGGTTTGAAGTAATACATAAAAATAATATGTTATGTTTAACTCCATTTCTATTTTCCTTCATTTTTTTTGTCCTTCTACTTTTCTTCCCTATTTTCCTTCACTCACAAATTTTTTCCAAAAGGAACCAATATACTAACAATCTTTCTCAATACTTCCAAAGCCTTTCCTCCTCCCCAACACAGCCACACATGCAAGAACAGTCAAACACAATCATTTAACATACGTTCAGGTATCATACTATTAAAAGTGAGAAAGAAGTAGAGGATCTTTAATAGTTAGCTGCCTCATGCATTCTTCAATCGCCTCTTTTCATCACTCAAAGTCCAAATGAACCAAACCACAGAAAACATAATGTCTTCCCATATATTTTGTAATCAAAGTAAATGCACCATCCTTCTGAAACATAATCCTTCAGCTCGAGAGCGCCACTGACTTCCATAGCTGGCTTCTGCCCCAGAAGCCGAGCCAAACTCTTTTCCGTCGCCGGTTTAGACGACTGATTTCTTGAACCGGGTCGAGTCTAGAATGGTTTCTCAGATCGGCCCGGTCTTTTTAACTACCCTTGCTTAAGATTATATAATTTATATTTACTCCAAATATCCTTCATTTTTCCCTTCATACAGTATTGATATTTGTTTTTTGAACATTTTATTTATTATAATATAATTAAATCTTTCCTGCAAGGCCAAAAATAATATTACTTTATAATTTTTCTCCTAAATGCTTTCCTTTTTTTTTTTCTGAAAAGTCCTAAATGCTTTCTTAAAAAAAAAAAAATAATGGAAGTTATAAGATGTTAAGAACATTAAAATGTCTTCTTAAAAACCCTAGCTCTTTTCCTTATATAATAAGAAGTGATTTTGTCATTCTTAGTTTATTTAATATAGTGATTTTCCACATAGATCTAGGCATTCATTTGTTTTTTCATAATTTACGCTTATCTTTAACGTGGTTATCATTATTCTACATTGCTTTTCATCTTCAAAAAGCAGACGATATTTTATTTAAGGCGCGACGATTCAAAAGCAAAGCATATCCAATCACAAACAAAAACAACCAATGGTCATCTGATACGTTGCAAAACTCAGCCATGCGATTTTAATACAATAAAGTATTAAATACGTAGCGTCAACTATTAACCTGACAGGCTTGAGTAATGTTTTGAAAATCAGACCTTATCAATCGGTCCAAGTTAGATTGTCGATCGACAAGTATTCAAGTTTAGTTCTCTATCTGGAACGGGCTGAAGGTTGAACTGGGTCGAACTCTCCTAGCTTAGGCGATTTTCATTTAATGCAGCTTGCCTAAACCCAACCTCGAATTTTTGCGGGCTCCAAAGCCTCTCCCTTAACCTAATTTCTACCAATTCAACCACTATTTGACCAGCGGTTGCATCGCGACCGTGAATCCAGAATCCTTTTCTGCCCAACGACGCAATCATTTTTTAAAATATCAATTTCTGGAAATGATTCATTACAAGTATTAACCTAAATGTTGTTCTATTTTTAATGATTTTAACGATTTTAATTATATGTTTCTACTGATGTATTACTAGTTTGAATCAATAAAATTATTTTTCTATTCAAATAAAAGGAATATAAGTTTTTTTAAAATTATAAAAACGGAAATTAAAAAGAATAAGAGTATTTTCCAAAATTCGAGTATTGAGTTTAACTTATTTTCATTACTGAATGATTTTTTTTTTCTTCATTTTGAATTATGGCCATACACAATTATTTTCAATAATAAATTTCCATTTTTTAGATTAAAAAAAAAAAAGCACACACAAAATTAAAAAATATTTCCTATTTTTTATTCTTAAAAATAAATATAAATAACATATATTTTAAAATTTTTAATTGTATTCAAATACTTTCATTGATATTTTTTTACAAAAAAAAAAATTGTATAAACATATGGAGTGGTTGAAAATAAGACACTAAAAATATAATCATTATTTCTAAATATATAAAATATTTTAAATATTCAAATAGACATTTATTTTATAAAATACCACTACATAATTTTCTTAAATTGTTTTTCATATTTAATTTTTAGAAAGTTCATTGGGTAATTATTTAAATTTCCTTTTAAAAAAAAATAAAAACATTTCCTAATAAAAAATTTGGTGGTTAATCTTCATCACTAATACCCTTTTGCTTTTACTTCTTATCAAATCTCAATAGGGTTAATCGAAGAATAATTGAAATATCTTGATTAAACACGTTGAGTGGAGTTTATATATAAACACCCCAAGTATTTATAAAAGCATCCCAAACATTTAAATACACATAAGAAATAATTTGTTACAATGGAAAGCTAATAGCAAAAGAATATCAACTATAAATGCACTTTAGGAAAGAGGTTTAGTAAGGCCATAAGTAGGGAGTGAGTAGTAATATAAGAAACTTTAAGGGAATCATGACTACTTTGGTGGGTTTGTTTTTTTCACTTAATGTTATATACAATTTTTGTTATGAATAGTGATTGATAGGGTTAAGTATTTAGTTATTTAATTTTTTTTAAAATCATTTTTAAATTTTTATCTGAATTTTGAGAAAATCATTTTTTAAATAAAAATTTAAAAATATATATGATTTTATTTAATTAGTATGAAACAGAGTCATGAGAGTTTTAATTATAGCATAAAAATATATGATTTTCCCATAGTTGAATATCTAGTTTTTTCTTAATAGGAAATTTTTTTTTTTTAAAAAAGCATTTAGAAAAAGTTAAATATTTTAACTTTTCCTATTCAACTCAAAATTATAAAAATTCAGCAATAAGTTATAAAGAAATAAAAAAAAATAAACATGTTGAATGTTAAAAGCA